>CM060958.1:110925126-111602626 GCA_030765055.1 Mantis religiosa | reverse complement strand
TTCTGATTTTGTTCACTCGCCATTTTTTTCAGCTGTGCGTATAAAGGAAACAAAAGCGCATAGCAGTAAGTTCAGAAAATAATACGACTTAATACGTGTTTGTTAACATTTTCAGAAAACAAGTTGGTTAAATGCAGTGACAATTGTTACGTTACATTTGTTAACGTCGACTTTAACATCTGTTAGTGACATTGGGCATAAAAGTTGCAGATAAAATAGGAGAAGGTTCTAAAATAAATTCTGTATTAATACACGATTTTAAATCATAATCTACCTTCTTGTTCTTCCTTAGCATCGCTAATAGCTGATTATTACATTGAATTGGCTCTAATTTGACTCTGGCTTAAGGACTATTGTTTTCTATTTCACCTGCCAAAATGTCTTGCATATTAAGATCAACCCTTGAATAGTGATCAATATCTACTTTAAGAAGGTAGAGGGATATAATAAATACTAGCAAAACAGAGCTTCCAAAATAATTTTTATTAATCGTTTCTTATGTTCCTTCTGAAAATGTCTTCGTTTTTCTATGTTGGCTATGTCATTGATTGAATGATGTGTACTGTTTTGCGGTATTGAAACATGGGCATATATCAGTGGCGAAGCGTGACTTTCAAAGCAGGGGAAGCTCTAAATAATAGTTTTCGTTAAAATAAGAGAGAATAAGTAGTCAGAAAACTAAGGCTAATCTTCAGTATTCTTTCTGTCACACGTACGCTCTTCCTGCATTGCAAGACTCTTCACACTACAAGCAGACATACCTGCTTCCCCTCTACTCTCAGACGTTCCAATTCTTCCTAGAGCTGGCCCACACCCCATGAACTGTTTGGAGAAAGTGTGCAATTTACACACTTTTCTAATAACTTCACAAGAATTTTCTATTTGTCACCACTAAATTACCAATCTACGTTAAATACTATTGCTAATGCTATTGAAATATACTTACAGTTGTATTTAAAAGTGCCACATAAAACAAAATAAACAAATAAACTCTTCTTGATACGCTACAGAGATTTCAGGTGACAAAATCCGTCATTTCTTCTTAACTATCGGGGAGTCGCCATAGCTTCCGGAAACCTACGAAGCACAATATACAAGATTACGAATGCGTAAATACAGAAATATTCAGTATTGAATGAGTTCACGAAACTGGTCACTCAAATCTAAGCAGCTGTCCAATTGTCCGCAGCTCCGCGGATGTTCGTGAATAAATTTTGAAAATCTATCCACAGCAAATAAAATATTGTTTAGCATGAATTTTATTGTTTTTCTTCTCCAGAAATTCTAGGGAAAGCGGCGTTACCAACGCTTCATTGCACGCTTCGCCACTGAGATAGATGAAAGGGTAGTAGCTGAGCCTAGGAATGTTATTAACTCTGATAAGTGAGATTCCAACTACAATTCATTTGAATGAGTAGAGCCAGACTGAAAAATTAATGCCATAGCCGGGATTTGAACCACATATCTCCCGCTCTCCTTGCGGTTGCTCTAAACCTCTGAGTTACCATGGCCAACATGCTGACATGACATTAAATTCTCCAAGTTGCAAGGTGACTCCTCCGTCAACGTCTGCGATGATTGATAACGTAGAAGTCCGCGGCTGCTCTTGGAGTTATCTTAAAGCTCATAAATATAGGATCTGTAGCAGGGACCTCTTGATTCAGGGTTTTGTGGGTGGATCAATTGGATGCTTGGAAAGAAACAGTTTTATTCTTTTGTTACGATCGATTATATTTCAATTGCTATTGAAATACAGTTTGGCTAGACGAACTTTGAGTGCTTGGCTGCACGCTGGCGTTATCATTCCCCGCGTGTCATCACACGACCTTTTAGCTTAGTGCTCATACGCCAATTACGACTTTTCAGTTTGTCACCCAGAGGCCAACTACCTTGATGGACGCGGTTTATTCTTTAGTTTTTTTTTTCTTTTCTTTTCTTTTCTCTCCCACAGTTGGTTGACAGAACGCATATGGCGTCCCTTTTAGGGAAACAACCTCTCTCCCCTTCTTTCTAGACCTCCCACGATTTCTTCTGTCAAAACTAAGCTTCAAAATACACATCGATTGCCACCCTTAACATTTAAGGCTGCGTCCGACCTCAGTAAGGGGAGTAAACGACCTTTTTTCCCCGCTCAAAGTCCGTCACCAACTTGACAATACGCACAAGAATTTTGCTTTTCGCAAGTATATGTTCCTTTAACATTTAATTAATTAACTCGAGGAAGAGAGTACCGTTTCAAACTGACTCATGTTTCTCGGTAGACCACTATGAGTTCTCATATGCTATGAGAACGACTTACTATGTGGCGACTTACTATGCTCTAAGTACTTAAGTCCACTGTTTTTAGGTAAATTTATGAAAATCATTTCTTAATTTAATGTCATGTCGGCATGTTGGCCATAGTACCTCAGTGGTTTATAGCAACCGCACGAAGAGCGGGTGATCCGTGGTTCAAATCCCGGCTATGGCATTGCATTTTTCAGTCTGGCTCTACTCATTCAAACCTTAACCTATACATGGATAATGTGGAAGAAATGATTATTTTCATCAATTTACCTAAAAAAAATGCAATTCATTTCTTTGTTGTAGGTGCCAGAATCGACATGGGTCACCATTCCACAAAAGCCCACAAGGCTCTAGATGAAACCCTGGAGCTCCAGAAGGCTGTGGAGGTTGCCAGTAGAATGACTGATGAGCAGGATACTTTGATCGTGGTGACAGCCGATCATGCCCACACGATGACATTCAGTGGCTATCCCATCCGTGGGAACGACATTTTTGGTACGTACAGAATGCCTTTTATACATTTTATTTAATACTTTCTTTATTTCTGTTCCATCAGATCACACACATTCCCACTTTTCTCATACTTGCAGACTCTCTGGCTAGAGAAAAATTTCCCCCTCTCCAGCCGGGAATTGAACCCGTGACCTTACGCGCATCAGGAAGCTGTTTTACTGATTGAGCTACGGATCTGTATTCAGAACTGGTTACTAAGTTCGATATGTTACAGGTCTTGCGGGAGTCTCCGGAGTGGACAAGCTGCCTTATTCCACATTGGGTTATGCCAATGGGCCTGGCTACAAACATCCCAAAGCTGACGGATCTCGTTACGATCTCTCTAGCGACAACTTGCGTAAGTATCATCTGTTTTCTATGGTGATGGTAACAGCGTTCACGCAGCTGTTTGGCATGCCTCCCCCCCCCCCCCAAAAAAGAAAAAAAAACTTACGCGATTTAGTTCTAAAGCACTCTTAACAGAAGCTTATTGTTCTATGTGTTTAAAATGGGATGATGCTTGTCCTTGAGCGGTGCTAGATGAGCAACCAATCGGAGTCCTGCGGTGTTGTCGTATGGCATTCCCCCTAAGTGGTGTGTGACGAGCGCCAACCTAATCAATCTGTAATAAATACTATTCGCGCTAAGATAAAAATTCAGATTTTGCAAAAACTGATCCATATGGAAGGTAGAGAGTAATGTCTTGAACATAATCGTAAAAAAGCCATATTTTTAGCTCAAATAGTTTTTCTAATACAATTAAATAAAATAGATACCATTATATTGTAACAATGCATCGCGATGTAAGCAATGTAATGAATATCATTATTGGTTGGCATGTATGCGTGTACGTATATTTGTAATTACTCAGAACTGAAACGTAAACGTTTGGCATGACGTGATAAAATAACTACTTTGAATAAGCCAACGTATTAGTTAAATTCGAACGTGAGGAAACAATACACTTCCTACTGGCCTAGCAGAACGTGTCTGGTCACATTATATCTTTGTTTATGAATTGTTTCGTAATCTCTAATTACTCTAGAGTCTAACTTTAGAGGAGCAGGCAATAATACAACATGAAAAAATGTTGCGGTTAAAAACAACAAAATGGGAGAAAATATGAAAACACAAACAAGTTTCCTAAATAAAGTTATGGAATTAAAAAATGATCTGAGTCTTCCTAATTCTAAAGAAAACATTTTAATCAAAGAAAACCCACTGACTTTTGAACCAATTAATATTCAATTAGATTTAGGACAAATAGTTACAAAATCTGAAACTTCCAAACCTGTACTAAAAGCACGAGCATTAGAAACTGTGAACAATAGATATCCACCTGAAGAATGGTTACATATCTACACAGATGGTTCTAACTTGGACAACACAGGAGCAGGAATTAAGTGTGCACTGTTCTCATTCTATCATTCTACCACACAACAAATTTTGATGCAGAAGTAACGGCTATTCATATTTCACTCCAACACCTTCTATACAGAATAGATAAATTCAAAAATGCTGTCATACTTTCTGATTCTAAAGCAGCAGTATGTGCAATAAGTTCATATAAAATGAGGTCAATCCAAATTAAAGAATGTCACAAAATGATCCAACAAATTCAAAAACTAAAGAAAAGAATTATATTACAGTGGAATGAATAAATGAAGTGAAGTAAAATGAATCAGCTGATTTTCTTGCCGAAAAGGTGCAAATTTAATTCACAACAAGAGTAAAAACTTAACCTTTACGTCCATAAAAAGATTAATAAAAAACGAATATAAAACAAACAAAACCAATCAATATCTAACAAAGCCAAAGATAAAAAATGGAACATTTTAATAAAAAATCCAGAAATTATTCCATAAATCCCACGTAAAGCTGCAGTAGCAAATTTTAAATTACTTACGGAACATGATATTTTGGCCAAAATAGTTACACAGAATAGGAATTTATACAAGTCCAAATTGTCCTCTGTGCAACAAAGAAGAGTAAATTACTGAAGAACATCTTTTAACTTGTGAAGTCCTACCTGCCGGACCCACTACACAGAAATATTGGAGAGCAAGAGAGCTAATGGCTTCATTGCCAAAGCCTAGCATTTGAAAACAACATTTACTCTAGAGTTCAAAGCAGTATTATTCAGTTGTTCTTCCGTTTAAAAACCAGGGAAAGTATATCAGCTGGATCAGCTTGTAATTGAAATGAGGCACGAGATATTATAAACCACTTTCCCCCCTTATCACTGCCAGAACAATCCAATTGAGTTAATGTGGGCTCAAATTATGTTGCAAACAGAAATAATACCTTTAAATTGATTGACGTTGAACGACTTATTCACGAAGAAATTGACAAGGAACACAACAAGACTGGGAAAACTGAGTGAGACATCAGATAAACTACAAGAAGACAACTTTTGGAAAGAAATAGCACGTAACGAGATTTTGGAACCTATCGTCATGAATATGCAATACTCAGATGAATACAATGACAAATACGAATTACCTCTTAAATGAAATGAAATGTGTAGTGTTTATCGCCCGCTTTTACTACATACGGCACCGCAGACGGTGACACTGATGATACATGAGATGAAGATGGAGCACAGGTGGAATGAGATGGCGGGGGAAATCGGAGATCCCGGAGGAAACCCGCCCCAGCGCCGTGTTGTCCATCACAAATCTCACTTTGCGGTCGCCTTGGATCGAACCCGGGCCGCCTTGGTGAGAGCCAAGCGGTCTAACCACTGTGCCACGGCGCGGTCTATTACCTCTTAACGTAAGTAACTCTCAGCTATATAGATGCACCGCTGGAATTTTCGTTGTATATGAAAAATAAGTAATTCTTAAACTATAATTATTTTTAAACGATGTACTTAAAGTATGTGCGTAATACACGAATGCTCATGTTGCAATTGTGATTTCAACAACTGCATTATTATAAAACGTTTGAAAATTCAGTTTGCGTTCCCTTACGTTTAGCACGACGAACACTCGCGAGTCTACGAGATAGAGGTAAATATAAAAAGAGTGGGGATAACGAGGTGGCAACGCTGAAGGCTCTAACGCATCTGATTCGCTAAGGGCGAGAACTCTTCCCATTTGAAACACATAGCAGTTGTGTCAAATTTTAGAAAATGAAAGCTATTTAAATATCATTATAAGCCCTGATATATTTTCCCCATTCTGGTTACTTTTAGTGGTATTCTAAAATACACTCAAGGTAAAGATCTGACTCTGATTCTGTCACAAGGTTTGGAGGGGGAATTAGCATCCCAGCAAATGGTGGACCTTTTGTGCTTATGCCTGTGATAGAGCGTTCTTCGAGAGGGAGAGGTTAGGTGAGAGGATTCTAAGGGTGGCTGGGAACGACAGCAGAGGGCAGGGTCCCTAATGATTGCTACTGAAACTCCCTGGTAGTAGTTCGTAAAAATGGCTGCAGATTTATGGAGGCCTCTCCATATCCAGAAAACGAGGATTTGCAAAGATATCCCGCCAACATGCCGAAAAACCGGCCGTTATTTAGAACCAAAAGAGTCATACAGTATATAGGCGAAGTGCTGGCATAATTTGAATGTAATTTTAATTATTTTTCTCTGCATTTGCATATTGATCCAAGGAAATATCCCCAAAAATCATTGACCAGAAAGGTTGGCCACGGGATTCGAACCACGACCTCTCACATGCATGCCACAGCTTGAGCTCGTCTGTTCCCCAAAACGTGGCCATAGTTGGTGTTATTCCAGTTGTTACGTTGGCAGTAGAGGCATTAACTTGCAGAAAATTATCTTGAGTTATGGCAAGTTCTTAGGTGGAATCTAGTGATGAGACGATATCGATGTATTTCGATAATCGATACTGATTTTTGAAAATCAATACTCTATATTCATTTAGAGAAATGGAATTGTTATGATTAAAAGCGTTACTCACTGGCCCCGTAGCTCAGTCGGTAGAGCACCTGCCTGCCGTGCTGGGGATTCCGGGTTCGATTTCCGGTGGGATGGGGAATTTTCTCCGACCAAGATAATTCCTCATCTTTCCCAGAGTCTAGAAGTATGAATGAGAGTACGAATGTGTGCGTGATCTGATGATTAAAACCCAACGAATACAACTTAACACCTTCGATATGATCATTGCAGTCAAATGCAATGGAGCATAAATGGAACAAATAAAATAGTGTTATTAAGAGTGAAGCTAATTTCATATTTATAAACTAGTTGAGTCATATTTTAAAAGGCCATGTCTTCACTGAATCCCATTGTTATCAGTTATCAGTAGTTCTGCATCAGTGATGAAGCCTGACTTTCAATGCAAAGAAAGCTTCAAGTAATAATTTTCATTAAAATAAGAGAGATTAATGACCCTAAGAACTAAGGCTACTCTCCAGTACTCTTTCTATTGTACAGCCACAAGTAGACCGTTCTTCAATTTCAGGACTGGTCACACTATAAGCGGACATACTTTTGCTTCTCTCCACTGACACGTTCCAATTTTTCCTAGAGCTGGCCAACACCGCGAAAACTGTTAGCTAAAATGGAGAAAGTATGCAATTCACATACATTTGCTAATATCTTCAAACTTCACAAGAATTTCCTATTTGTCACCATTAAATACGTAAATTACTATAGTGCGATCCAAATAAACCTGAACCATTTCAATAGGCCATAACTTTTGAACCAATAATAGAACACACACGCAACTTTGGGATAATATAATACATAATTGGAAAATTACATTACACTATTTACATCTAAGATAAAGTTTTGGAAGTGTCCCCCACCAGCATATATACACGTTTGCACTTGTCTCACCATATTCTCTGAAGTTTTATGGAGAGTATCCTCGCCAATGTTATTTTGGTTCGAATGGATTCCTTGAGAACATCAATTGTCCCCGGCCCATTCTTGTACACCCTATTTTTTAGATATTCCCACAAGAAAAAATGCGGTGCGGTTAGGTCAGGGGATCTGGGGAGCCGCAGACCTTTTGAGATTATTCGATTATCAAAGAAACTGGTTACAAGTTCCATGGTGTCATTAGATGTATGGCACGTTGCTCCATCTTGCTGGAAATAACCTTCTCTCAATTCGATATCATCCAGCTGCTCCACAAATGTCTTGAAGATACCCAGTCTACAGTCGTGTCATATATAGATGCTGGAGGAGGATACTTCCAACTTTTCTCCGAGATATAAATAGTGTAATGTTATCTCCCAATTGTGTATTATATTCTCCAAAAGTTGCACGTGTGTCCTATTATTGGTTCAAAAGTTATGGCATATTGAAATGGTTCAGATTTATATGGATCGTACTATATTATTATGCTATTGAAATATACTTATGCTCGATTTCACCAACAGATGTTAAGACTTAACACGGGTTTAACAATAGTTATAACAAAAGTTGCATTTCACCAACAACTGTTAGCTTAACACTCGTGTTAAATCTCCTGTTAAACTAACAAGTAAAATTTTTTATGTTAAGTCCTTAACAATTGTACATAGTCAAGATGGTGGGAGTGAACGCAGCTGTTGTCGATTTCCTATATTTAAGACCGTCTAAATGTTATTCGTAATAGAGTACGCCTATGAGGAGAAATGATTTTGAGCAGCTATCAGAGGAAAATTTTCTACAGAGGTATAGACTGTCCAGACAAATTGTTATGAAGGTTACTGCGGAAGTACAAGAGAGGTTAGAATATGCATCGAAAGGAATATGCCGATCTCACCTTTGCTTCAAGTATTAATAACTTTGCGCTTTTATAATTCACTGAATTATGCGGTTAATACACTGTCCATCTCCCGTCTTGAAACGTTCAAGTCACTCGTCACTTGTCCTTCGCACCTCGTTTTAAATTTACGTAATACTGAAGATGTTTCGTGTTTCTAGTAATGACACTTACATTTGAATTAAATTCGTTTCCAATTTTTCTCACGTGACATCTTTCTCTTTTACATTTACCGCATCCGTCCTCCTATTTTCCACGATATCCTTATACTTTGTCACCAATTTAATTAACAATTCTTTCTCCATCGATGAGAAATTTGTTTCACGGCTTTTGTTTATGATTTTGTTCACCCGCCATTTTTAGCTGTGTGCAGACGAAAATGAAAACAAACGCACATAGCAGTACGTTCAGAAAATAATACGACTCATCCATAGCCTTCTATAGCTGTAATATTTACAAGTTTCTTGGCGTTAACACGTGTTTGTTAAATTTTCAGAAAACAGGTTGGTGAAATGCAAGAAATTTGAAAGCTTTGTTAGCGCTGTTACAATTCTTAGGTTACATTTATTAACGTCGATTTTAACATCTGTTGGTGAAATCGGGCATTACAGTTGTATCTAAAAGCGCCGCATAAAAAGTCACGATTGCTTCCGGAAACCTACAAATGCGATAATACAGAACTATTCAGTATTTGAATAAGCTCGCGGAGCAGTTACTCCAGCTTAAGTAGCTCTTAAATTGTCCGCAGCATCGGAAATGTTCGCGAATAAACTTTGAAAAGTTATCCAGAGCAAATATAATATTGTTTGGCATGAATCATTTGTTTTTCGTCTTTCTCCTGAAGTTCTTTGGAAAGCGGCGCTACCAGCGCTTCATATAGTATACTCTCACGTGTTTTATTTAATGTTGCTGTTATATATTGTTATAACTTTAAGTTGGACTTGTGGAACACGGCCGAGACTGATTCACCAAGTCAGGCTATAAGCAGAAACGTGATGTAGTGGCGTAGGCTAAATGGTTTTCATTCACAATTCAGCTAACGCTGCATGTCATTTGAATACCTTAACTCCTCTATCTGCACTTTTACAAACAATTGAAGCACTCAGATTCAGAAGTTATTAAGTCAATGATTTTGAGAAATCCTGTTAAACACACGATAAGCACTCTTAATACCAGTTCCGTAATAGCGTTAAAAGATTTGCGGATCAGATGATGTTACGTTGAACATGTTATGACCCTCGCATGTTGAATGGGCATCGATTTCAGAAATAAAAGTTGTTAAAGTCAGCATTTTGGAGTTACATGTTGTGAAGTCATGTAGTTGCCGCATTAGCCGCTTGGTGGTGCACTACACTGTGCCAGCCTAGCTCTTCGATATCAGCTGTTGATACATCTTAGACATTTAGACATTAGACATTTTTAGACATTCCTCAAGTGCACCTTTGGAAGTTTATCTGTACTTCCCAATGCCAGGGCACTCTTTCATGCCTGTTGACAGAATTTTTGGCCCGTCTTGGTAGTGTAGATGGTAGCGTGTCTGCCTCACGTTCAAGAGGTCTCGAGCTCGAATCTCGGTTAGAGTGAGTCAGCTGGATAAGTTTTTTTCCGAGGTTTTCTCTTATCCTTAAAGACGAATTTCGGGTAGCTCTAAGCTCCATGGACCCTGGACACATTTGAGCATCATTTCACCCATTTCATTCACCATCCGATATGACTTAATGTTGGAGGACGTAAAATTACACAAAAAAAAAAAAAAAAAAAAAAAAAGGGATAGACATAAATGGTAGCTGCCTAACAAATTTAAGATTTGCAAATGATGTGGTGTTGCTTCCAAAAGCTCCAAAGGAACTACACTATGCTGCAGGAACTTGGAGCAAAGAGGGAGGCTTACAAATGAATAAAACTAAAACACAAGTTATGACCAATAGACAAGAGACTTCCATTACAGTAGATGGGACAACGCAAACATATGTAGCAGAATATGTATATTTAGGACAGCTAATCTCCATCGAGAGCACAGCAAGGAAATTAAAGAAGAGAATAGCCCAGGCATGTAGATCTTTCTGGCCCCTCCAGTTTATACTAGGAGACAGAAAGCTAAGCAGACAACTCCAGCTGGAAATACTGGAAACTTGCGTCTATCCGAGTCTATTATATGTAAGTCAGACATGGTCCACCACAAGCAGGCAGATAAAAACATTATAGATATGCCAGAAGAAAATGAAGCACAAGGAATAAAATGGATAGATCAAATCTCCAATGCTTAAACTTTATTTTATTTATTTGTCAATAGACTGCAAAGCAGTTTCTGACATTGCCAATTACAATCTAAAAGTTTACAATTATAGGATATAGAGCAAAATATAAACTGTATAAAAACATATTTACAGATCGTCAACTTTGTACAAACATTTATCAATTAAAAAGTATTTTAATTTGTTTTGAAATTGCTTCGTAGCATTTAATGCTTTAATTGATGTTGGCAGTCTATTAAATAAAATCTGTCCCATTATAAAAACATCTCTATCAGTAGATCGTTTAGAAGTACAGTCTCTAAAATAGTCATTGTTGCATCTGTAATTATAATTGTGTACATTAGCGGTATTCAAATTTACCTTACTTACAACAAAAAAATTGCTTTATATACATATAGTGAGTATAGTGTGAACATTTTGTTTTGTTTGAAAATATTTACACAAGAATCAGTATTTTTTAAGTTAAAAATTATCATAATACACCTTTTCTGTAGAATGAATACTCTGTCCAGCTGTACCCTTGGACAACTTCCCCATATTTCAATTCCATATGATAGGTATGGGAAGATAACACCATAATAAATATTTTTTAGTAGTTTGGTATCCCGATTGGCTTAAAATGCCTAATTAGAAATATTGATTTACTAAATTTTTTACTTAGATAATCAATGTGACTACACCATGTCAATTTATTGTTCATATAAAGCCCTAGGAATTTATGGCCACTGATATCCTTTACGCTAGAGTTATCTATCTGTAGATTGATGTTAAAGTGAGTCTTATTTGTCAGGCTAATTTGTATTGATGTGATTTTTTCCATGTTGCATTTGAGGTTGTTTTTGTACAAATAATTTAACAAACGTTCTCCCAGAGAGCTCATATCCTGAATTAAATTCTTTTTATTTACAGCAGAGCAGATGACAGTTGTATCATCTGCATAAGATATTATAATTGCATTGTGAGTAGTAGGTAAATCATTTATATACACAATGAACAGAATTGGTCCTAAAATACTACCCTGAGGAACCCCGTATTTTACAGTTTTACAAGTGGAGTAATAGATGTTTTGATAGTTTGCATTTTGGTAATTAATTTGTGTGTATTGTGTTCTACCTTTCAAGTAAGAAGTAATTAAGCTCTTGGGTATTCCTCTTATACCATAATTGTCCAATTTTTTAATAAGAATATCATGATCGACACAATCAAATGCTTTTGATAAGTCAAAAAATAAGGCTCCGACCTTTTCATTATTCTCTAACTTCATAGAAGCCTGGTGTACAAACTCTGCAACAGCAGTAATTGTTGACAGACCTTTTCTGAAGCCATGTTGGAAATCTGAATGATGTTGTTTTTCTTCAGAAATGTGATTATGTTAGGCATATATTAAGCTGTTCAAGTTACCTGCACTACCATAAGCAACATTAACAGATGTAGTGCCAAGAGTTAAGAAACTGAAGTGGAAATGGAAAGGTCACATTGTAAAGTTGAAGGATGATAGATGGACTTACAAGATCACGGTTTGGGACCCATGCACAGGGAAATGCCAAAGAGGAAGACTTCTACACAGCACAAGAAGGACAGCAGTGGTCTACAACAGCTCAAGACAGAAGGAAGTAAAATGAAATGTGTAGTGTTTAACGCCCGCTTTTACTACATACGGCACCACAGGCGGTCAGAAGGAAGTGGAGTTCCATGGCCAACAAAATACAAGTGTAAGCGTAGGAGTAGGCAAGCGCCAGTGTGAGTGCAAGTGAATAAGTGCAAATAGGAAAAAGAGAAAATGACAAAAACTGATACAAACCCAACACAATGGCTCACCATGTTGAAGTCAATACAGCTACCCTAAGTGTAGGAGGCCTTTGCCCTTCATGGGTCATAATAGGCTACCTCAAATCTCTAACTTTATACAAAATTCTTTCCAAAGAAAAGGAGTTCAGAGGAAATAAAATGTACATCTAGAACTTTTGGACATAGCGTGATTGATTTTATATAACTCCCAAACATATAAGATAAACAGAATTTTACTGTATAAAACAGTGGAAGTTATTAAAGCACACAATTTATTTTCTAAATAACATTTTTTTATAGTTTTGTAAAACTGCTAAAGTTACTGACAGTGAAGTAGTCCAAATAAACTACTACACTTGCTAACCAACTTCGCTTATCTCTTTTAAAATTGTTGAATCCTCAGGCAGTGGTTTCATGATCTTTTCATCATACTGTGACTTCGTGTGTTGGTAGAATCAAGTCTTGTGTGCAAAAATTTAAAATACTCTTTATTGTAGTAAAAAGACGCTTTGTACAAACCTTGCAGCAGTAAAGACGTGACATATACAAACAGCAGTCTTCAAGGTTATCTCGTTCCCTGTCCCATGTAAACAAACAAAAGAATACTTCAGTATAACTCACAATTACAACACCACTGCAACTGCACAACTCAACTAACAATGGACTGACTCTTCTTACACTTTGCCACTAGAATGCAGTAGACCTTCCAAGAAAAATTGTGGTGGTGAGAGAAAGACGGAACTGTCCATCTCTCTCTCTCTCTCTCTCTCTCTCTCTCTCTCTCTCTCTCTCTCTCTCTCTCTCTCTCTCTCTCTCTCTCTCTCTCTCTCTCTCTCTCTCTCTCTCTCTCTCTCTCTCTCTCTCTCTCTCTCTCTCTCTCTCTCTCTCTCTCTCTCTCTCTCTCTCTCTCTCAGTAAGTGTTCAGTGCTGCCCAGCACTCTGTCTTTTTCTTTCCTGCCCAAGTGCATAGCTCTGGCTTTGCGGCAGCTCCAATCCAACAATGGCAGCTGCAATATCCACAGCTGGTAGACTTAACTTTTTGATGACAGATAGTTTGCTATCATGCTGCCATCTACTGGGGGCAAAACAAACTTATAGACTGAATCTATTGGCAGTATTTCAAAATTTATCAAATGATTTTATTTTTCAAAATAAAATTTCCTCCCAAACCATTAAATCTATTTAATAGTTTTAATAAAGATTTTACACACAAAAGAATAGAAAAATATAAATATAAAAGCATTTAAATGATAGTTCTACTTTTAAAAAAATATAATTTAAAAAAATGTACTTATCATCCTTGGGCAAATAAATTCCAAAGCATTTTTAAAAAATCTGGTTAAATATTGGATCCTCAAAACAAATACAACATAAAAATTACACATTTTTCTAAAAGAGAGAACATTTCAGATAGTAAAAAGTCTGGCATTTATCAATTTAACTGTTTTAGAGTGCGATCAGATTTACATTTTAGGAAAATGTTAGAAATATTAAATATAAACAGATTGATAAGTAGTGGTGGCAGATCATTTTTGGTCGTGGAATAAATCCAGAAGTTAAATTATTAAAACAATTGCAGTGTCCTTGGATGTCGAGAAGACCTTCTCTACTACCTGGCACACCGGACTTCTTCATAAGCTGACATCTGGGCTTATCAACATTCTACACGTTTCCTTAGGCATCACACTTTTAAAGTCACAGTTGCAGGGAAAACATCTTCTCTTAGACCTGTGAGAGGTGGAGTCCTCAAAGTCTCCGTACTATCTCCCATACTTTTCAGTGTATGCATGACAGACTTTCCAACTGAGCCGCACATCGAAATGGCACAATACACAATTTACCCTGACAATGTATTGCTATTCTGCAAAGACAAGCACATCCTCAGAGCCTTCAACTCGATAGAAAGACACCTTTATCTTACACAACAGTGTGCCAGCATTGGCAGATGTCTGTTAATCCAGACAAAAGCCACGCCATACTATTCACTAAACGCCACACCCTTGCAGACTGCCCAAATTTCAACTTCAGAGGTCAAAGAATAGAGTGGGTACCTTCCATCAAATACTTGGGAGTTGAGTTAGTCAGAGGTTTTACTTTTCGTCGACACATTGGGGACCTCTCAGCAAATGCTTGGGGAGCTATTGATTCCTTGTACCCTATGCTGAATTCTCGATCGATGCCAGTCCATGTGAAGATAAATCTCTTTTGAACACTCATAGTCTGTTGATGCATTATGCCTGCGAGATCTGGGTCATGGCCACAGATAGCTGGCTGGCATGGCTTCAACGTGCTCAGAATAGAGGAATTAGGTCCATCGATTCAGTAGTCCTATTTTTCCCAGTAAGATTGCTTCATGAAGACTCATCACTTCCATACATGGAGGATGAAATTAGACACCGGACTGCAAAATTATATGTCACTTTACCATTACGTAGAAGTACGCTGGTTTAGTCTCTCACAAGCAATCCAACAAGACATCGGCTTCGACTTTTCTGGTTCCTCCGCATGGCTTGCGGACACCCAAGGTAACCACGGAGCAAATCCACAAGCAAAAGCTGAGCTCCTACATAATCAAACCAAGAGTTATTTGGTCTCAAAATTACTTTAATTTTAAATTTAATCTATTCATCACCAGGGTGCATTAGTTATAGCAAACTGTCTTCCTTCAGAGAAGTAGCCTTCTACCTCACAGTTTTTCTTCCATTCTAAACCACAGCATCCCATCCTTAACCCATCCTAATAAAAGAAAATCCTTCCTGCTGTTAAACCCATCCTGGGTGGGCACACAGCAAAAATCTTCAGGTTGAACACAGCCTGCCAGTACCTCATTGTCATTGTTAAAACAATTGAATGGATGAATAGATTGAATGGCTTTGGAGAAAATATTTATTCTGAAAAATAAAAAACGTATGATGAATTTTGAAATACCACCAATAGATGTGGTCAGTTAGTTTGTTTTGCCCCCAATAGATGGCAGCACTATAGCGAACTATCCATCTAGTGAAGTGATCAAAATGTTAGTCTACTAGCTGAGGATGTGATGAAAACATGACAAAACCGGTCCCAGAGGATTTGAAAATTTTAAAATAGCTAAGTGAAGTTGGTTACCAAGTGCTGTAGTTTATTTATAATATTTGTTGTAGTATTAACCATTTCTTAGGTATTCTTTGTTAATGATTTGAATTTTCAAATACTCATACTTTTCTCATAAGAAAACTTGTTATTCATATTTTTTTCTTCTGGTCATGCAGAGAGAACAATATCAAAGATATTACTTAGCAACTTGCTCTTAAAAGATATGACTGCTGTATTTGCCTAATCCCCTTGTACCTATAACTGTTTAACTTAAACAGTTTTCTGAAGTGATGTAAATGTAAACCATCAGGTTTTTTTATAATTTGTTTGAGAATCTGCATTTGAGAGCACCAGTAACCATTGCAAGCATAGGTTTCTCGTCTATGCTTGCATAAGAGATTTTCTACTCAGTATTCAAATACTATTACTGTTATAACTGTTACAGATGATATAGAGTATGAGTTCCCAGCTACATCACCACTCACGAGTGAGACACATGGTGGTGATGATGTCGGAGTGTTTGCTCAGGGACCATGGTCGCATCTACTCACTGGATCTTTTGAACAGAATCTTATTCCCCATGTGATGGCTTACGCTTCTTGTGTAGGCACAGGACTTACTTACTGTAGCAGATATGACACTTCTGCATTTCAAGTGGATAATGTAAGAAGGATTCTATACAGTCCTTCATTTTATGGATTTGTTTGACTGCATCAAGATGTGGAATGACAAATGTTGAACTCTCTGTGATAGTACAATTATGCCAACGTACAGTTCCTTATTCATTTAGGTTCACACATTTTGAATTGTTTAAAGATTACTTACATAATTTGTGAAATATCTGTGAAATATCAGGAATGTATCTAAAATGAAGAAATTGTCTTAATTTTAACATATTTTAATAACAAGAGGAATTTATCTTTTATATGAGGATAGTTTCACATAGTGGACAGCCAAGTTGCAACTGTGCAACATCAGGTAGAAGTGGCAAACAGACACACTACATTCCTTACACTTTCATATTTAACAGCTAAAGAGAGCCATCCATAGAAATGCAACAGTATCTCTGCCCTTCTTTCCTGGGCTTTAATGTGTCAACAAATTATTAGAGGCTTCTCTTGCTGCCAAGCATGGGAAGTAACCTTCCTGTCCAAGGCTACCACACTTAGACTGGAAGACATGTTTCAAGCTAGGCCTACCAATCTAAATCTTATTTTGCTCACCATAGTACTGAAGCATTTAGCAGTGTTTCCTTAAATACTTTAAACATTTTGTATTTTAACGTTATTTGTAACACAAAAGTTACGCACTTTAAAAAAGTGTTAAGGCTGTACAGTTGGCAATAATACAATAAAATATATACCCCAGCTTGTAGACTGTAGTTAAGTCAACATTGCCCCATAAGTTATGTGTTTGGAGGAATTTAGTAACAGTGACGTCATAATTAATAGTAAAAACTATTTGAAGTCAGTTTATTGACACTCATCTCTTACCTTTTTATATTATTGAGGGACTAGTTTCAAAGGCCATTGCCTCCACCAGAGAGAGGAGAGCAGACAACAGAGGCTAGTTGGAGAGAGGTTGAAAATGGAGGCAGTGGCCTTTGAAACTAGTACCTCAATAATATAAAAAGGTAAGTGACGAGTGTCAATAAACCGACTACAAATAATTTTTACAATTGCCCCATAACTTCACTGGGGATCTTCAAGGGGAATGCAGATTTCTCACCAATGACTGCAATAGTTTTGTAGATGAAGACGTCTAGTAAAGTTTTGTCAAATCATTTAGTCTTCTTCTGTTTTGTTGGATGACAGCATACAAGGTCTGGAATCTTTATTTTATTGTATTAGGCAATATGTATAATTAGGCAGTTGTTTTCTGAGTTAGGACTGCTATAAAATTAGCAATCTCTCCTTACGTTTAAAGATATTAGTGAAGCGTGCAATGGTTAATTCTGCTGTAAAGGAAAGCAAATGTTCAAAATTCCATTTATCCTTTAGTGCTGTAAGTTACTTTAAAGGTTCAAGATGTATAGCTGCTAGTTGTAGAACTAACGAAAAATAAAAATAAGTTACATGCATGTTAAATTTTCTTCATTTAACAGTTCTTATAAACACAAACCTCTTTTACAAATAACGCAATATACGTGTTTCATTCAAATTTAAAGAATTGATTCTTTGAATATTAACGTAAGTCATTCAAAGGAACAAATGATATTCTAATTAGTTCACAAGTAGTAGATTGTGTTAGGTATTTTAAATAAGTATATGCATGCAGTTGCACTGACGGGGCAAATATAGAATTATTTCTAAGTGCTGGGAAGAGTTCCAGTAAAGATTAACAGAAGTGATGAAATTCTAGTATTTATTTAAATAAAGCTGTGGCTGGTCATTTTTGATGGTCTAGACCAGTGTTGTCCGTGGACCCCCAGGTGTGGTCCACGAGGGGATGTCAGGGGGTCCACGAGGGGTTCCCTTAAGTCAAGTTATAATGTTGAATTAAAACGATAGAAAACATAGAATTGTATTTACTAAGTCACTTATCTGCTCGGTGGCGAATTATATTTGTTTTACTTAACATTTTTTATACATCTATGTCGCAACGATGTAGTGCAGCTCAGAGATGCAATCAACATAACAGTTGGGAGCGTGTAGTAGAGCATTATAATAGCAGCGACGGAAGTTTGTTGAGCTTGCTACCAAAGGACGTATATTGTGTCCTTTCCTACCACCAAACATTTTCAGTGTTTGCAACATAAAGCCATTGAAGAGAAACACTTACCAATGTACTTACCAGCTGACTTAAGAGTAAAAATCACCAGCATTAAGCCCAGCTTTACTGAGCTTATTCAATTAAAAAAACAGTTGCATTGTTCACATTAATACATTCCAAAGAACAAAGTTTCAAGCTTTTGCCATGTAAACTGATTTTCTTTAGTAACCCAATACTAACTTTGTTGAACTGATGAAATGGTGGATTCATAACATTATAAATAACTTTTTATATGTATAAAAATAGTTTCTTTACATGGAAAATAAATTCATTTTTGTAACATGTGCGTAATGTTATTTATCCTTGGGTAATCCAAAAAGTGTGGTATTTCACATTTTTACTGATATAAGGCTAAGGTTAAATAAAAATCTAGTTGGGCAAACTTGTATGCAATTTATTTCCAAGTGAAAGAAAAAATTTAATAAACACAATTTAAAAATATATTTTTTATTTAAAATACATTTTATACTCAAGTTTATTTAATTTAACTTTAATTTTTTAATCTATTATTAATTAAATTTAAAATTAAATATACAAGAAAATATCTTAAATTATATATACAGTAATTATTTAAATTCCAATTATAACATTCAACCAAAAGTTGACTCGTTTATATAAATTGATTTGCCAAACTATGGGGGTCCGCAAACAAGTTGTTAGATGATAAGGGAGTCCTTGAGGCAGAAGAGTTTGAGAAACACTGGTCTAGACACTAGAGCTAACGTTATTTTAGATATTTGCACTGCATTTTCAATTTCTATAATAAAATAAATGTGCTAGATGACCTGTTTATTGTACTTGTATTTAAAAGTATGTACAACACTAAAGGGTTATTTTTAATGTGGAACAGTTTCTTAAATAAAAGAAAAATAATGTTTGTTATGTATTTTATTTATATGGTAATAATTCTTTATGTAAAGCTTTCATAATTTAGTCATTTTTTTAATGTGCACTCTATAAATATTCTAAGCTGTTTTATTTAAAATTAAAATATAATTTTGAAATATTAAGTTTGACAACTTTTATAGACATTTTTAAAAATACTACAAATAATTTAGAACAATAATTGAAGCATATAGGGAAAGAGTCTCATTACAGTTTTCAGTATTATAGCTACTGTTCTTCTGTCATATTACAAAAAAGAGTTATTTGCAGAGAAATTGGTTTAGGCAGAAATGTCATGCAGGGAACTGAACACCAATGGGAGGGAGGGAGGGAGAGAGAGAGAGAGAGACAGACAGAGAGAAATAACTTCATGTGTGTTCTAGAGTACTTCAGTGTTGTTTAAAATATGAGACTAGATCCTCTCCTACACATGATTGGAGGAATTTAGTAATAGTGACATCAAAATTAATCGGAAAAAACTATTTGTAGTCGGTTATTGACACCATAACCTTGATCCAAATCCAAAATTAACTCTGGTTCTGCGCCAAGAAATGCACCCAATTTGATTCCACCGAAAGGGGTGCAGATTTTAAATCCTGTGTATAGGATCAGTGCTCATTCAGCATCATGATTTACTTGAACTGCAATAGGTCTATGAAGGGAAATTTCCGACTGCAGATGCTGAGATGCTGACCATATTTTCTCTCCTTCAAGTAAAATGTGCACCATGAAAATTACTGACTTTGAAACATTTGAAGGCCTGAGATGAGATTACCAAAACAATTTTTTTTTTTTTTTTTTTTTTTTTTTTGCCTGCCTTGGTAGCATAGAGGTAGTGTGTCTGCCTCACGTTCAAGAGGTCCCGAGTTTGAATGTCAGTCAGGGTGAGTTACCTTGATAAGGCTTTCTGTAGCATTTTCCCTTATCCTGAAAACTGAATTTCGGCTATTTAAGCTCCATGAGCCCCAGACTCATTTGAGCATAATTTCAGCAATTTCATTCATCGTCTGCTATGACTCAGTGTTGGAGGATGTAAATTAAAAAAACAAAAACAAAAAAAAACAAATACAAGTTTTTGAATGGGTCCCACCTGGAAGTGGAAGACGTGGTTGACCTAGACTTAAATGGATGGAGAACAGTGAAAGAGGAATGAGACAATTAGGTCTGTAAGAATTTGATTGGGAGGACAGAGAAGAGTGGAGAAAGAGGATAAAAACGTGAACTTTGGGTACAGGAAGATGTTTTACATTGTAAACCTGTTTATAAATATATTCAGTAATGTGCATAAACTAAACATGAGTACATCCATTTCCATGTTACCATCCTTTTAAAGAGAACTTATACCCTCCAGCACTTATAAGTAGACATTGGAGCCTGTACACCTTTAAAGGAATATGAAGTTTACTAGTCTCACAGTATATAACTACTGACACCAGTCCTGGGGAAAACACTCAGGGATAGTCCG
This sequence comes from Mantis religiosa, assembly GCA_030765055.1. Taxonomy (NCBI): domain Eukaryota; kingdom Metazoa; phylum Arthropoda; class Insecta; order Mantodea; family Mantidae; genus Mantis; species Mantis religiosa. Next base: position 111,581,885 of record CM060958.1, on the reverse strand, counting down.
GTGCGCAACGCGTAGCTTTATTTTCATTACAACTACTGCTCGCCACTCAGGTAGATCTGCCTTCCAGGGAATGCAAGGTTTTGGACATACTGTGTTAATAGCATTACTTTCACAACAATTATTGGACAATCTCCATTTTATAAATCAAAAGTTTAGGGTATTATCAACAGCCATTAAAAAGCTTGAAGAATGTACTTTCGAGATATCTAAAAGCAGTCGAGGTGTCTGCAAAAATTAACAATATACAGAATGCACCACCTACCAAACAAACAAAAAATGAATTGTCCAGTATTCAACACAAAAATACTGGATTTTCAGTGTTGCATAATATTGGAAATAAACTAAGTCTTGGACAAACATATCAAAATGTTTTGTACTACTCATAGGTATGCACCATTAACATGTGACATTGAACAAACTTTCTCCCAATATTTTTATATTGTTTAAGTGAAAGGCACAGAAAATTCACATTCGACAATTTACTAATGTACATGGTTGTTCACTGTAATTCCCGCATCAAAAGCAGTGAGGAGGATGGCATGTTTTAATGTAGCTTACACTTTGTGTCCGTACCAGACTGTACAAACACAGCGCTTCGGTATACTTGTTGACACAGATATTTGTTGATGTCGCGCCTGACCTTGTATAGTACCTGTGCATGTACATTGATTGCTAAGGTGTACAGGATGCGATGTCTGCTTATAAGTGATACCTAGGACAGAGGCTTGTCAAGTAATACATGATTGGATTGGATTGGATTGGATTGTATTGGAATGGATTGTTCAGACTAATTTCGGCACCTCAACCAGTCTGGTCTTTTGTACCTATACCCCAAGTGGGGCATCCCTGCGAGGGAGGATGAGGTGAGAGGAGACAGAGGGCTACCAACTCCAAGGAGTTGCTCAGTACAGAGGGTGGGGTTCTTACACTTTACTAAATAGAAACTCTCCAGCAGTCCAGGACAATCGTCATTCCACCTTCGTGGCCCAAAACAGTCACGAGGACGGTTTGGAGACCATAGGCCGCCTCTCCTAGAGCTAGGAAAACTCCAGGAGACTTGCACATCCGGTATCCTACTAGCTATGTTCCTGAATCAGCTCACTAGACTGGCTCGGAGACCAGAGTTCATCCCGCTGGAGGAGAAGCTGTGCACTTAGAGCATATCATCCTGCCATGCATCGCCAAGACTTCTGTCAACACTTCTACTCTGAAAGAAACCACAAGATGAGAGATGATATGATATGAAATGATAATGTAGGTGAAATGGAGGGACAGGAAATTTGGAATATGTAATTAACCTTCCAGCATTTACCTAGTGACCTAAAAAAAGCATGGGTCAAGTAGGTCAGCAACAGGAATCAAACACAGGCCTCCTGAATGCGGGGCACAGAAAAAACCAGCTGAGCCATCCCACTTGGTAGGAGCAGAGAAACTCTGGTTCTGAGAGAATATTCTAGATGGAGAATCAGCCCAATATCTGGTATGAGGGCGAACAAAGTGAATGATGTAAAATGTTACTGCACTGGATGAAATGAAAGTTGAATATGAACAGCTGGTGGAATGAATGGCAGGAAAACTGGAGAACCTAGAGAAAATCTGCCAGATGCCACTTTATTCACTACAAACCCCACATGAGGTTCCCTGGGATCTTGCCTTGCTGAGAGGTGGACATGTATTTATGACACCTCTAAATATGAATACAGCAAATAAAATATTAAATTAAAAATATTAAATAAGTTATATTTAAAGCAGTGGAGCATAATGATCATTAATTTAAAAATATATTTTGCTCCATGTCAGTTGAGTATGTTTTGAGGACATGTTCTGTTCTCAAGTGATCAGTTAACTCAATCAGCTGAGAATGAAGTGGATGTCTTCTCCTTGAAATGTGTTCTGTTAGGCAACAGATTTTTATTTTTTATTTATTTATTTCATCCAGTTTATCATACATATGATTTTGTGGACCAAAATGCATTTTTAAAGGTTGATTAACTTTTTAACTTTTAAAAACACTAAATTCCATCTTTGTAATGTATGTGCTTATAAAATGTCCTCTTGAGTGCCATTTAGTATGAAGAAAAGAAGTGATCTGTGTAATGAAAGAATTTAACATTTATGAATGGATACCATCTCACTGTGGAATTTCTGGCATTGAGCAAGCAGATATGTTGGCCAAGAAGGGTTCCAAAATATCTCAAACAATGAAACAAAATATCCCCCATGAAACAGTTAAAAGATTAATCAAAAACATCTTCACAAAACTATATAACAACTATCTAGTTTCCTCTGAAAAACTTAATTGGAAAGATCTCCAAAACAAACTAAAGACAATTCCAGAACTACCTCGAAAATCTTCAGTAGCAATGTTCAGATTAATCACAGGCCACGATTGTTTGAATGGACATTTATACAAGGTTGGATTAACAGCTTCTCCACAGTGCTGTTTATGTGGTAAAGACGATTTAATGAACATTGATCATCTAACTGTATGTGAAACTCTCCAAAATCAAGATCTAGTCTCCAAATATTGGGAAGCAAGAAGAAAAATGATTCTATTATCAAATTCTGAGCATTAAATACACACACACACACGCACGCACGCACGCACGCACGCACATTTATGAAAGGCACATTATGCTGAAAATCCTGAAGCTTTCCACTTCTTCAGCTGTCCTGTCCAACATTCTTCAGTTATGCAGGATGTCACCCTAGATTCATGTTGAAGTATTTGTTAAAAAAAAAAAAAAAAAAAAAAAAGACAAAATCTGAAGTGTTAACACTCATCTGTCTTTCTCTACAAATTTTATGTTGCTATGTGATGGTTTTGAATTCCATTCTATTTGTATAACCAGAAAAAAATGAACAATTTCTATTTGAGAAAAGTATAAGATTGGAAAATTCAAACCAATAAGAAGAAATATTTCAGAAATGGTTAACTCTTAAATGGTATAACGTCTGTCAGATGGTAAATGTACTTATATTCCCTTCTCCCTCAAATGGCATTATAATTTTCTCAAACTCTGTATTACTTTAAGTTGAAGAGTTACTTTAGGGCAGTGAAGATATTAAACTGCTTGATTTATCTGATGTTTGTTTACAGTTCAATAAATCTTCATTGTCTCCCAAACATATGATGCCAGTTGCCTAACTATTTTTGTACATTTTGGTCTTCAGTGTTAGCATTTATTTACAGTCAGTGTAAAAAGTGTTTTTACACCTATATTGTTTTGCATTAGAATGTGTATCAAACAAAAAGCACAGGTTTCAAGAAATATGTAACATACAAGACATGAATACAAAACACTTATTTGCACAAGTACACAAACAGAACTGCAATATAATTGTAAAAATTAAATAAAATGCACAAAAAGACGTCTAAAGTGATCGTACACCTGTGGTAGTGCTTCGAGAATATAAGCTCAAAAGCTTATCAAGCCAACATTTACCTAGCAGCTTACCTGTGGATAGTAGTGATAAGAAACAGAGCAGGTTCAGAGATCAGTCAGCAGCGAACAAACACACAAGAACGTCAAAATGGGGAGCAAGTGCAGGGAAATCAGCAAAGAAACCAGAAAATTGATTATTAAACTCCATAAACAATTCAAATCGCTAAGAGAAATATGTCAACTTGTTGACAAACCTCGCTCCATCGTGCAGACAATAATAAATAGGTTTTGTGTTTTAAAAATGGTGCAAAACAGGCCAAGAACCGGAAGACCAAAGTTGTTAACAGAGCAAGATAAAAGAGTTATCCTGCATGAAATAACGAAAGATCCAAAAGTCAGTGCTGTGAAATAGGCTGCAGATCTGGGACGAAGTGGTATAAAAATTTCGGCCAGCACCTTTGCAATATTTATTGAGAAGCTGGATATCATGGTCGAGTACCCCAGAAAAAGTTCTGGGTGAGTAAAACAAAAATCAAATAAAACGATTGAGCAACAAAATAAAGGAACAAGACTTCTGGAATAGTGATATTTTCCGATGAGAGTAACTTGAATATTTTTGGGTCCAATGGAAGGCGTATGGTATGGCACAAGAAAAATACAGAGCTGCATCCCAAACATATAGTTACTACAGTAAAACACGGAGGTGCCTCCAGGTTGGTCTGGGGGTGTATGAATGCTTCAGGTGTGGGTTGACTGCACTTTATTGATAGAACTATGGACCATAAAGTATATATGGACATTTTAAAGGAAAATCTCCACGATAGTGCCCAGAAACTAGATCTTGCGAAAAATTTTATGTTTCATCAGGACAACGACCCCAAACATACAGCTGGAAATACTCACTTGTAGCTGCTTTATAACACACCAAAACAATTTCATACACCTCCCCAGTCACCAGATACCAACCCTATAGAACATCTGTGGACTATTTTGGACAGGAAAATCAGAAATCACTCAATTTCCAATAAAGAAGGACTTAAACAGGCACTTCAAATAGAATGGGACCTAACTGAACCAAAGAAAATAAGAACACTAGTGGAATAAATGCTGCGGAGACTGGAGACAGTTATAAAAGCAAAAGGAAAGCCCACCAAATATTGAATAATGGTATACATTATAAATATGTTACTGAAATCATAGGTGCACGATCACTTTTTGTGCGAAATAATAGCATACTGTGACTTTGTGAGTTCGTGAAAATCAAAAGTCGAGGCTTCAAATACGAAAACTGCACTTTATTTTCCTAGCAAATACATTCTTCACATCACAATTTGCTAGCAACTTCAAAACTGTTTATTTTCTCTAACAACTACTCTCAACTGTCTCGCTTCCGGTAACAATTGGTTCCGAAGTTTTCCGAATCTCCACCGGCTTCGGCTTCGCGAGCCTACCGCCAGGGCGACACTGCTCCCTGCTCAAGGCTGGTCGTCCCGAACAGCGCCTTCGTAGCGGGCCAGGCGATCCAGGTGGACCACCATCTTTCCTCGGGGCACCTTCTGGATGCGGTAGACCACGTCGTTAATCCGCTTTACCACACGGTACGGTCCTTGCCATGGCTGCTGAAGCTTCGGGCAGCGTCCCTTGGTCCGGGTCGGGCGGTACAACCAGACCAGGTCACCTTGCTGGAATCCTTGGCTGTTGGCTTGCCTGTCGTATCGCCTCAGTAGTTGTCGAATTTTCTCCAGCTGTTCTGCGGTCAGGTGGTCGGCCGCCCTCTCCAGTAAGCCTTCTAGCCGGGGCCCCAGGTGTTGCGTCGGCACCGGCTCCTGCGTCTTGTCGATTGCTGTTACGCTTATTACGGGCTCGCACGTTCCCAACGCTGTCCCGGCCTGGACGTCGTGATCGGCGTCCGTTGGATTTAGCAGTCTCACCGGCACCTCCTCTCGGCACGGCAGCAATGCCCTGGCTACACACAGTCCGTGTACAGGCGTCTTCTGGTCCAGCATCATGTTGCTGGTTCTCTGGCCTTCCAGTCGCACCGTCACCACCACCTCGCTCCTCGCTGGGACAACCACGTCTTCGTCCAAGACGACCCTGCAAATTCCAAGGCGCTCTTCTGGTTGACGGAGTATAACCTCTTCTCCGTTGAGCCGCAGGACCTTCTTGCCGACGTCGACCGTCGCCTCATGGCTCCTGAGGGCATCCAGTCCCAGAATCACCTCCTCAGCCACCTTCGCGACGAACACCCACAGACGCACGGCACTCCGTCCCAAGGTCAGCTGCAGCAGGGCCTCCTTCTCCACAGGCATGGTGTCGCCCGATGCTGTCACAAGCTCGTATGGTCGGCTCGGCTTCCTCGTCGGCAAACCCTTCGCCACGTCAGGTCTGATGATGGTCACGGCCGCCCCGGTGTCCACCAGCACGGCTTTCCTCTTACCCAGCCGTCCGCGATGAGTTTGTCATCCATCCGCCGGCTGACGGCGTGGATTGTCACTCGAGGGGATGGTGGTAATGGCGCCGACGTGCCCCTCTCCACGAAGGCCCTTACTCGTTTTCCGGCTGCTCTTCCTAGTGTGGGCAGTCTCTCCGCAGGTGTCCGGGCTGTCCACACCCCCAACACAGGCCACTAGGTGTTCGCCGGCGTCCCTCAGCTGGTCTTCTGTCTCCGGCGTAGCGGACACTCCTCGTTCTCGACGTCGGGATAGATGCTACTTTGGCCGCCTCCATTCTTAATGCCGCTGTCAGCGCCTCGTGGATGGTTTTATAATCGCCGAGCATTAGGCGCTGACGAATCTCCGTGTCCCGTACCCCGTCGACAAAATTGTAGGCGGCTTCCCGGGATACGAACTCCAGTGGCACGTCAAACAAGGCCTTGCTAGCCAGCTGCTCGATCGCTATGGCGAACTCCTGCAGCGTCTCCCCCGGCTGCTGTGACCTTGCCTTCAGGTGGCTGCGGTATGCTGTAGCTAAGCGGTGGTTCCTGAAGCGATTCTCCAGGGCCTCCCAGATGTCCTTGGGCGCCGCCGTCGTCTGCACCGCGTTTAGGATTTCCGCGGCCCGTCCCTGGAGGCTGGCTATTAACTGTGTGGCCTCCTCCTCCGGTGACCATCTGTTGTGCTTGGCCACTGTGTCGAACTGGCGGCGGAAGACCTCGTATGTTGACGCGCCGTCATATTTCGGAGGTTTGACGCGCGCCGATGTTGTGTCGCGTCCCGGTGCGTCAGCCTTCAAATCCTTCAGTCTCCTGCCGACGACGTCCTCCACCATGGCGTTCAGGGACTTGACCGTACTGTCGGCATTTCCCTCCAGGTTGTTTACGCGGTTCGCGAGGTCTTCGACGTCTTCAACCATGGCGTTCAGGGACTTGGCGTTATTGTCGGCCTTTTCCTGTAGGTCATCGAAGCGGTTCGCCAGGTCCTCGACGCGCTCGTCCACTTAGCCCATCCGCTTGCCCAGCTCCGTCACGTCATCCCTCACGCCGGCCAACTGTTCCTCAAATTTGGCGGCGAGGACCTCGTTCGCCTCCTTCATTTCGGTGGCCAGACTGTCGTTCGCTGCCTTTATTTCTGTGGTCAATTCGGTCTTTATTTCTTTCAACTCTGCGGCCAGGTTGTTATTTGCCGCTTCTGTTTTTGTTGTTAACTCGTTCATCTTCGCGGCCAAGTTGTTATTTGCCGCTTCCGACTTCGCTGTTAATTCGTTCATCTTCTGCAAAAGCATTTCCAATGCCGATTCCATGGCCATAATGTTCGGTGATGTAGTTATCCCGCTTCCTGACACCAGTTGTGACTTTGTGGGTTCGTGAAAATCAAAAGTCGAGGCTTCAAATACGAAAACTGCACTTTATTTTCCTAGCAAATACATTCTTCACATCACAATTTGCTAGCAACCTCAAAACTGTTTATTTTCTCTAACAACTACTCTCAACTGTCTCGCTTCCGGTAACGATTGGTTCCGAAGTTTTCCGAATCTCCACCGGCTTCGGCTTCGCGAGCCTACCGCCAGGGCGACAATACTTTTTATTTTAAGAAGAAGTAATTAATTTATTTATTTTTTGCTATCTAAAATATTACCAAATACAACATAAATGCTTTACTGGACATGATTAATTTACTTATAAATTTGCCAAACATCCCATTCCTGTTTCTCCAAGAATCTTAGTGTAATTTCTTATGTGTACGAACACGTTTTACACTGACTGTATATGACAGTATGTTAACTGAATGATATATTTACCAAGTTGTGTTTGTACAATTCTTAGATATATCTTAAAGATACGAAATATTAGTTAAAAATGGAACCACAACCTGGCTTATGTAAAATGTGACAGCATTCTGAATAGAATTTGAAAGCAAGTGATGCGTACTATGAAATGCTGGATTTTTTTTTGTGATGCTAGATTTCAGTTCAGATCCTCTTGGAAACCGGCCTTAAAATGGAAATCTGTCAACTTAAGGAGCACAGATCTATCCAGCGTGGTAATCAAGTTAAGTAGATACGTTTCTTTGACCCAATTAATTTTCTATATTCACACTATCTCCTGATTTGACATTTAATTTTGTAACAGTTCCCCTTGGTCATAAACATAAAGTCACTTAATATATGTTCTATCAAAGTAATATTAGGTTAGCATAGATATTCTATACTGATTATTTTTCATCGAAAGGAAATACATAGCTATTACAGAGAAACAGAAATATGAGGTCCCTTAAGGTTGAGAACACATAGTCGGTCGGCTTTCTTTTATAACAGGTCCACCTCTAGGAACAATGCCTTTCTTCATAACAGGTCCACTCCTAGGAAAACAATGCCTCCGAACCATGTGGAAGGTCGGTCTGCTGCCCTGCTCTTTCTCTTTCATGCCAATACGTATGTGATCGGTACAATAGAGTCTTAGATTATCCAATTTCCTAAAATTTTGTAGCGTACATGCCTCGGAATTAATAAGTGGATCCTGTGGGAAACTTCCTACCAAAGTTCGGTCATGTGCACATACAAAATTCATATGATGGTTTAAATTCGAAATTGAAACCAACCAATTACAGTTTAGAACTTACACACGTGATTCACACAAAAATTCAAAATGTAACGATAAAGGGGGAAATCCAGGAGATAGTGGATCCGTGATTTTGATAGTTGAGACACTCTCCGTTGGTCGGGCGCAGTGGAACCACGTCGTATATACCAGTGCGGTAGGATTACACTGAACACATAACACGTGTAAAGAACTCTGTCGTTACCGCCAAAACTAACACATGATTCTACAAACAGTGACTTTACAGGTGGCGAGTGAGGTATCTAATTACTGTAGCGAATAAATTGATCATGGAACAGTCAAGGTGTTTCCTTCGCTGATCATACCACATCCAGTCAGGACGTATCCCACACCCTGGAACAAAGAAGAGTCCATGCCGAGCAAACCCCGAGGAAAACCCCGACCTGTCCAGGAAACCTCCCCATCCGTAACCCTCACCCGTCATCTTCCCTATATTATGAGGTGTTGAGTACTGGGAGGACCCAACCAGGTTCCTAACGAGCAAGGACCGCCTCAATTTACTGAAAACAGTCTTTTGTTCAGTAATGCAAATGTTGACAGTGTTTTGTCTTCGTTTATATTGTTACCCAAGCGGCAAGCTCTACAGTGCAGATCAATAAATGCAGGCGAGACAGAGTGGAGGGAGGGGAGACCATGGGGGTAGCTGTCTTCGTTTCCCCCTCCTCTTGCCGCCCGAAGGAGGGCGAAGCATCGAGAATGTTTTCCCCCTCCATAAAAAGGAATTCTCGAGAAACTTCTGGCCGCCGATCAATACAGGAGAGGCGACCGTCAGTTGAGTTGAGTGAGTCGTGGCGAGCAGTGTGTAAGGAGCGCCCAGTGTACGTGGACAGACGAACTGGCAAAATTGTAATTGTGCACATTACGAAATTCTATGTAATTGTGACATTGGAATAAGGTGGAAATAAAGAACATTTTTGAGTGGTGTAATTGGACTTTTATTTCACGAACCCACAAAGTCACAATATTTGTGCTATAGCGCCCAGTGTACGTGGACAGACGAACTGGCAAAATTGTAATTGTGCACATTACGAAATTCTATGTAATTGTGACATTGGAATAAGGTGGAAATAAAGAACATTTTTGAGTGGTGTAATTGGACTTTTATTTCACGAACCCACAAAGTCACAATATTTGTGCTATATTTAGTGATTCATTTGTGGTTATAACATTTAATAAATATCCTGATGATGGGAGAGATATACAGTCTAAAAACATTGATTTCTAATCGTCATTTCACCTGGCTTGCTTTCCAAGAAGAACTTGAGAATATTCATCACCAGGAAAGCTTCAGGTGTTATTTTAAGATTTTGTCTGTATCTTACAGTTTTCCAGTTAAACAAAAGTAATTCAGAATGATGAACTTAACATTCCGTATCATGACATCTTCACTAGAGTAGAAATACTTGTGATGAGTCACTGACAAAATACATTCCCTGCAAGTACACAAGTCACTTAAATTTACTCGAACTGGATCTCCAATATTGTCTTTCTCTGATACAAGATGGCACTGTTAAAAAGCTGCTCCACATGGCGTGGTTTGAAAAGTGAGCAGGGAAATACAGTTTATCTTAAAAACAGTCTACTTGTTTTGATACCTAAAAGTTGATTTTTAAGCTGGGAGATAGGTAGTTGCAAATTCAGGTGGAACAAAACATAAAGAACAAACAGGTAGGCTTGAAATTACGCTAATTTATTCTTCTCAGCTATGCTTAGAATTTGCTTGGTGATTTATTCTTATTCCTAAATTTACAATATGGTATTTGAGCATTCAAAAACACATTTGCCCACCTCAGTAGCATAGATGGTGGCATGTCTGCCTCACGTTCAAGAGGTCCTGAGTTTGAATCTTGATCAGAGTGAGTTACCTGGATAAGTTTTCTGAGGGGTTCTCCCTTATCCTAAAAGACGAATGTCAGCTAACTCTAAGCTCCATGGGCCCATTTGAGCATCATTTCACTCATTCCATTCATCGTCCGATATGACTTAAAAAAGTTAAAGTTCGTAAATTACAAAAAACAAAAACGTTTTTCAAATGGGATAAGTTCTGGACTGTGGTGAATGAAATATGTTTGTCTACTCAACGTTGCCACCATGTTACCCCCTCTCTTTTCATATTTTCTTCTCTCTCATATACTATAGAGAATGTGTGTATGTCCTTGGTGCCAGTTGTAAGGAAACCTGAACTGAATTTTCCAAGCTTTCATAATCATGTAGTTTGTTAAATAAAAATTGGCACATGGGCATTCATATGTTTTAAATGCTATATTTATAGTTTGTAAATTGCCTATTTTTCTAATGCAGCGGAACTGCCAGTAGGTCACCCACATATGTAATGTCTCTTACGTCAAGAGACAATTCGTCACTGTCACTGAGTCTTGAAAACTTATGATAAGCTCCAAAAACCTGTCAAGTGCTATTTCTTTCCAGAAGTCATCATGTAGTTTTTCGGCATGCCTCATGCAGTTTTCTCAGACTTGTTGGGTTATCTTTGCAATTCCTTCATGAATAAATCATTCAACATTAGTGTGTAAAAGTATTATTCCAGTTTGAAACCCCAACTTCCCATTCTACTTCATCCCACACTCAGTTGGATTGTATTGGTGAGGGAACAGGCAGATTAACTTGTGTCCCATTTCCATTGAAAATTGATCCAGCTGATACACCTTTTTCATGATTTTTAAACAGAACTTAATAATACTGGTTTGAGCTCTCTAGAGTAAATAAGCAAAGCATTCATAAACAAACATATCATGTGATGGCAGTCGCACCATGGCAGAGCGGTTAGACTGCTAGACTCTCACAAAGGCAGCCATAAAGTGAGGCAACTTCACAGCACTGCGGTGGGTTTTCTCTGGGATCTCCAGTTTTCCCTGCCATCTCATTCCAGCAGTGTTCCATCTTCATCTCGTGTATTATCAGTGTCACTGATTGTGGTGTCATATGCAGTAAAAGCGGGCATTAAGCAGTACACATTCATTCAGTCATTCATTCATTTATTTATTCGTGTGAGGGCTCACATTCTGCAGATGTAGCATTCTACAGACTAACAGGAAGTTTACTTTAGTTAATTGATGGAAATAAATAATTTCTTCACACTACCCGTATATAGGCTAAGGTTTTTGATAGATAGTCAACATGAATTTCCATCAATTAAATAAAATAATAAGAGTTAAATGATGAAGCCTGGGACTCAAGTACTTACGATAGCAAGTTGCCACAAACGGTATATCTCGGACACGAGAGCCCCTAGTGGTCTACCGGGAAAATGTACGAGTCAAATGGAGAATTTGATGTCATGACGGAGGGTTGGCCATGGTGGCTCGGTGGGTTGGAACAACTGGATGGAGGCCGGGAGATCCGTGGCTTAGGTCCCGGCTGTGGCATTGAGGTTTTCTGGCATGTTGACTCTATCTAGGAAGTTTACTGTTTGCTCTCTCGTGAATTTAACAAATGCCTTGGCTGGTCCAAAGCAATTCTTTTAGCACATCATGTCAATTCTCAAAATTAAAGATGTATGTATACACATACATATCAACCAATAATCACAGTCATTACAGTGCTTATGTCGAGATGTGTTATAATATTTTGGTATTTTATTTATTTGTATTTTGAACACTATTTGACTCTAAAAATATGGGTTTTTACGGTTATGTTACAACCATTTCTTCCTACTTTTCTCATGGATAACTTTTTGCAAAATTTTAATTTTTTTCTTAGTGCAAATAGTGTTTATTAGATGGATTCACTTGGTGCTTGTCACAACCTGCTTATGAGGAATGCAATATGACAAAACTGCAGGACTCTGATTGGTTGCTGGCCTAGTAGTGTTCAAGAACAAATATCGTCCCATTTGAGAGACACAGTAGTCATTTTGAGCACTCAAAAGCATATCCAACCATTCCCTTCAGATTGGCATGTAAACTCATGCATGCATGCTATAAGGAGACACAGATTGACTGACTATACATTATTGTACGGAATAACAGATGACTAGGGATGTGGGCAACCACTGCATTGGAACCTCTTCAGTTATTCTTTAAATTTGTGAGAATGATTTACCATAGTAACTTTGAGTTTTCACTGTTATACTTTACTACAGTTTGATTTTTAAAAGAAGATGATAGCTGTCAAACAAGGGACATGGAGGGTAAATGGGAAGGTCATTTCTGTGTAAACATAAACAAAGCTTGCCACATTGGTTACACTGGTTAATCACCTATTTCTCATGTCAGTTATCGCTAGTTGTGTGCAGGAAACAGAGTTTGCTTGAAAATTCAATTATCTTATGTATTACAATTCCTTTCTTGGAAGTGTTGGAAACAGTGCTGTTATAATAAATTAAATTTAAAGGGAGTCGATTAATGACACTAAACAACACTTACTTTTAAATTTTTCCGGAACATGTTTCAAGACTTTGCCTCCATCCTCAACTGGCCATCGACTGGTTCTCTTTGGTGTAGTTGACGATATTTTGTCATAGGTCTCCTCTAACAACTTTACAATCATTTGAAACAAACAATAGCAAAATCAAGCATAATACCAAACAAATATACAGTTAAACCAGATAACCCAACCTTACCTAGACTTTATGGCTTACCCAAAATATACAAACCATTCATAACAATGAGACCTATAGTTAGCAGTATAAATTCACCAACATACAAACTTGAAAAAAGGCTAATAAACAAAGTATAAACTTGGAAGAAGCGTAGGGACAGTGAAGCACAAATAAACAAAGCGCTAATAAACAAATTCAACTGATTTCCAAAATTTGACAGCCTAAGCATCAAAAACACCTATGAACTTATAGAACACATGAAGGATACTGATGTTAGATCACTGTTTCTCAGCATACCAGTAAATCAACTCCCACCGTTGATAGAAAAATGGCTCAATTCACTTGGAATGTCATCACCTGAAATTTCAGATTACATCGAACTAACCAAATTATGCATAGAACAAAATTTCTTCCAGTTTCAAACAAAATATTTTCACCAAACTTCAGGTTTAGCAATGGGCAACCCCCTAATCACCCTTCCTGGCCGATCTGTACATGAGTGCATTAGAAATAAGGATCACCAAAGGTTTCCCTTGGATGTTCAAAATCTGGCAACCATATGTAGATGACATCTTTGCTATAGTACCAAAAAAACACATCAGTGATGCACTAAAACTTTTAAATATCAAAGAAAAAAAGCATCATGCTCACTGTAGAAATAGAAAAAGATGAGTATTTACCATTTTTGGATCTAAAAATAATGAGAAATAAAAACAGACTAAATTTTGGCATTTACAGAAAACCAACACAGACAGACAACTACATAAATGCTAATGGCTACAACCCAAGATCCCACAAACAGGCAATCCTCAATAGTTTAGCACACAGACTGGTCAACATACCTCTCACAGCAGAAGAATACAAAACAGAATACAAAAAAATTATTGAAATAGCACAAAACATGATTTTCCCAAATCATTAGTAGACAAAAAAGTGAATTTAGCAAAAAAGAAGAAGCTAATAAAGGAAACCACAACCCTCTCAGCTACAGAAAATAATATGATTTCCAAAAAATTTGTTTACTATTCATGGGCCTTTGATAAATTCAAAAAATTCTTCAAAAAACAAAACATTCAACTAGCACCAGTCCACCAGTCAACCATTTCTCCTTAAAAAATTGTCGACGGGCCCTAAAACACTACACACTCACTCCTTAAAAAACCTAATTTGCTGAAACATCAAAGATGCCATTCCATCTAACAAAAAATATGGTATATATCAAATTGAATGCAGTGACTGCAGTCAAATTTATATTGGAAAAACCAAAAGCAATTTAGAAACAAGAGCAAAGGAACACTTTAGGAACATAAAATATAAACAATTAGAAAAATCAGCAGTTGCCACGCATTTTTGGGAAAAAAACCACAACATAAATCCAGAACCAAAACTATTAAAACATACATCAGGAAAACAAGAACTATCCACATGGGAACAAATCTTCATTTCAAAAAATAGGAACAAAGTATTCAATTTCGACATCCCCCAGAAGGATTTGTTCAGCAAGTTCCTTGAACCGCCACCAGAGGAGACCTATGACAAAATATCGTCAACTACACCAATGAGAACCAGTCGATGACCGGTTGAGGATGGAGGCAAAGTCTCTGAAACATGTTCCAGAAAAATTTAAAAGTAAGTGTTGTTTAGTGTCATTAATCGACTCCCTTTAAATTTAACCTTATGTATTGTTAGCCTACTTTGTTAAAACTCTTAAAATACTTCATTATGGAAGCAAGACCTATTGGCAGTAGGATTAGAGCTAGCCGAGGATTCATGGCCCAAGACAAAAATTGTCTTACAATTGGGATGTTACATTGCATAGTCAGGGTAGATAATTTGTCTTTTCTCTTAGGGAATTCTTTGAACAGGAAGAGGAGAATTTGCTTCTTCACAATGAACTATAGCTGCTATAGCCAGGTTAATCAGAAATTTTAATTCCTGGGAGGCAAAGACCAAGATCATCTCCATAGTTTTCAATTAGATACCATAAGAATGCACACCTGTGACTATTACACCCAAAAGGAGCATCTACCACATGTAAGCTTCTTCCTTCTCTTTAAGAAGCAGAGCTATTTGAAAAAGCCTTAGCTCTTTAAGCAAAGTCCTCCATGATCTGGCATTTGAGTTCAAAAAATAAGTAAAAGAAAACTGACATTGAAAGATCAGATATTGTAGCGCTAAGGGCTTTGTTTTAAGAGAAATTCTGAATAAGAACATACATGAAATATTGTGGTTGGATGAAACCTGGATAAATGCTGGCCATCAAAGAGCTGGACTGAAGGCACACTTAAAAAGGACCTATAATAAGGTAGCTGCTTTGTTATTGGTCATGCGGGTACCTTGGGTGGTTTTGTTGATGATGCCCTCCTCTCTTCAGATCAAAAAGTACTAGGGACTATTACAAAGACATGCACCTGACCATGAACTTCTGTGAGTCAAAATTCTGGCATAGCAGTGGCACTGATAGAATTATGGCAATTGTCAGAGTTGTTAATAAGTTATTTAAATGCTTGCACCTGTGAAGATGCTACAACACATGAATGTGTTACACAAATATAAATATTTCTAACAAGAAACTTCACTTATCTTAAGAAAATGGTGTTAATTCTTTCTAATGGAGATCGATTTCAGAAACAGATCACTTGCATCTTCATTCCATCAATAAACTCTGTTGTCAAGGATTCCGGTTACCATGTTATTATGCTTTTCAGTATTACCAAAATTCTGAAAATGAAACAAACGTAGAAACAGAATCAACTACTGTTTGGGAAAAGATTTAAAAAATAAACATTACGTAATGAATTTTGAAATACCAGCAGTTGATTATGTTTTTAGGTTTGTTTCATTTTCAGATTTTTGTTATGCTGAAAAAAACACAATAACATGGTAACTGGAATCCTTGACAACAGAGTTTATTGATGGACTGAAGATGCAAGCAATCTGTTTGTGAAATCGATCTCCATTAGAAAGAAGAATTAACACCATTTTCTTAAGATAAGTGAAGTTTTGTGTTACAAATATTTATATTTGTGTAATATTTATTGCTTCACTGTAGCTAGCTTAATCTTCTACGTAACATGAATGTGTATTAAGAAAAGCTTATTTTTGTTCTTAACGTAGGCTAATACACATAAATGTGCATGTTTTCACTGAGGTAAGATAAACTCAAATGCTTGTTTATGTTTCGAGTATTTAGGGCAAAGAAAGGGATATGCATAAGTTGCTATCTACTTCTCAGTAACATTGCAGCTCCCCACATGGAGAAACTGATGACCTTCACGTATCTTCTTTTAAAAATTAGACCATAAATAGAACCTTTACTTGGAGAGTCTCTTCAGTTTAAGTTAAGAGGGTCTTTTAGGAATAATTTGCACACAAAATAAATAAGCAAATAAAAAGGATAATAAATAAGTGCCTTCTTATGATGATGGCTCTGCAAGCTGCTGTCTTGAGGACATCTGGTTGCTGCTTGTAGAAACTTTCTCTGGAATAGCTGCTGCTGAAATAAAATTCTGAAAGGTTGTGAAAGAAAGAAGATAAGGAAATCAGTTTATTAATAATAGCTACTTTGTTTTAAATAATGAAATGTTACAAAAAAGAGCTTAGGTATATATATTTCTCTTTTATCTATTGCTGTTATTAGGAATATGTAGTACATATTGGTGTATGTATGTCCAAAGGGCAGAAATATATTCACAACAGTTGCCAACAGGAACATTTCACATGTTTAATCCTTGGTTTGCACTTTTCTCACAACACATTTACCAGATGAGCTTCCTTAATGACTGAAAGGAAACACAAATCAACAAAACAAATTTGTTGTAATGTGTTATGCTTAAGCTTTATAGCTGCTTTGGTGCAAAATTACAAAAAAAGTGCTACCTTTTGTGAATATTGCCACAAAAATGGCCCCATATAATTGCTTTTAACCTCTCCTAGTGCGGTTACATATAACATCAAAGTTCATAAAATCATTATAAAAAATGTTCAGTTACGTAATTGAAAATTACTTCATGAGGATATGGTACATTGTGCTTTTAACAATATTTGAAAACAAAAAGTTCACCTAGGTATTTACAGGTAGAGGTTTATAGAACAAGGATTTTTGGCATTTAAGTTTTGAGTTAAATGTACAATTTTTGTTTTAAAACAATTGAAAATCTGCTTAAGCTCTAGATAAATGCTATATTGTACTGGCAACAAAGATAAGTTAGAAAACCTACCTTTTGAAATGTTTGAAATGCAAAAGCTAGGATTTCAGAAATCTTAGCTTAAATTTTATTCTAATGTACAACCCTTAAGTGGTGAACCCCAATATGCATGGCAATTCACCTCGAGGCAGAATTTAAATGAGTAACTACCTTATTTTCTAACTGGAGCAGAAAAAGGTACAAAAGATGCATATAGGTTGTTTGTCATTGTAATTACAAATAAAATTATGCATATTCTAGGTGTCTGTATATACACTGGGAGCAGTCTACACTAATGCGTTGGGACTGAAAGTTTTTCCTGGATATTACTATTTGAGTAGCAAATATTTATATCTTATTTACAATTTTATTAATTTCATACATTTTGTGAACATTGTCCAAAAGGAAGATAATCAAAGGAATATCAGAATAGATTCTTATATAGATATTATCCGGTAATCTAATAAATTATTTTTATGAGAATAACTTATATTACACAAATATAAATATTTGTAACAAAAACTTCACTTATCTTAAGAAAATGATGTTAATTCTTCTTTCCAATTGAGATCGATTTCAGATATAAATTGCTTGCATCATCAGTCCATCAACAAAACTTCATGGTCAAGGATTTCTGTTACCATGTTATTATGCTTTTTCAGTATTACCAAAATCTGAAAACGAAACAAACCTAACAATAGAATCAACTGCTGGTATTTCAAACTTCATTATGCGATGTTTACTTTTTAAAATAAATATCTTTTCCCAAACCATTAAATCTATCAGACCATTTAATTGTTTTAATAATTTAACTTCAGGATTTATTTCATGGTTAAATGACCAAAAATGATCTGCTACGGCCGATTTATCAGCTTTTTTTATACTTAATGTTACAAAAATGTTCTTTCGTTCTGGTTTCCAAATTACATTTCGTCTTTCCAATATAAACTTGATCACAATCTAAACAATTAAATTGATAAATACCAATTTTTTTTTATTATTAGGAATTTTCTTTTTTAGAGAAATGTAGTAAATTTTTTAATACTATATTTTGAGAAACCAAATGGTCCGATAGATTTAATAGTTTGGGAAAAGATATTTATTTTAAAAAATAAATATAGTATAGTGAATTTTGAAATGCAGTTGATTCTATTTTTAGGTTCGTTTAGTTTTCAGATTTTGGTAATACTGAAAAAACGTAATAACATGGTAACAGGAATCCTTGACGACAAAGTTTTGTTGATGGACTGACGATGCAAGCAATTTGTTTGTGAAATCGATCTCCATTAGAAAGAAGAATTAACATCATTTTCTTAAGATAAGTGAAGTTTTCGTTACAAATATTTATAGTTGAGTAATATTTATTGCTTCACTGTAGCTAGCTTCATTTTCTATGTAATAACTTATATTGTTTACAAATTTACTGGAATAACGTTGCAAATATAAATAAATAAATAAACATCTAACACTCCATTACCTATTTCTTGAACACTTATTCTGCTGTCTAATAATAAACAATAATTTCTGAAAGGGCTTTACATTTGATAACAATACCATAAAATTTAGAACATTTTAAAATACAAAATGAACAAATATTTAGTATTCAGAGACCAGATATTACAATCTTATTTTCAAAATTAAGATTCATTCTACCTCGTTAAAGTAGCCCACTAGTAGGTGGTAGCATGTCTGCCTCATGTTCAAGAGGTCCTTAGTTTGAATCTCAGTTAGGTTTATTTATATGGATAAGGTTTCATTTTTTAGAGTTTTCCCTTATCCTAAAAGATGAATCTCGGCTAACTCTAAGCTCTATGGACTCTGAGCATCATTACAGCCATTTCATTCATCATCCGATAGGGCTTAATGTTGAAAGACCTAATTAGAAAAAGGAACAAACTTCACAAAAGTACAGTAAAACCTCATCAACCTGGACTTCAGATAACCCTGATAAGTTTTTTAAAATAAATAAAGAAAATGGGCTCTTCTTTCTCATATGCGACGTGATTTTTTTCTAAGTCCTTCACACTTTCTGATGTTTTTATATACAACCTTGATTTTTAATATAATTTATTTACATTTTAGTGCAATTTCGTGCTGGAGGGCATTCTTTTAACGTTATTAATTGTTTGTTTATTTCCTTACTGTGTATGTAGCCATATTGAAGAATTCAGTGCAGCCAAACTATCCTTGTTTCTCCACTGAATGCAATACTGCCAACAGTCTTACTTATCCCTAAATTACACTATCTAGCAAACTAACAAAAAGTAGTATCTAAATAAATTTACATTAGTGTTAGCGCTGTGACAATTGTTACGTTACATTTATTAACGTCGATTTTAACATCTTTTGGTAAAACCAGGCATTAGTATCACTTGACATCATGCACAATTCGCAGCAGTAGCTGAACCAGTCCATGAGCACATACTTTTACCGATTTGTCGAGTCATTTTCCGATTTTCAACAACGTAC
This sequence comes from Mantis religiosa, assembly GCA_030765055.1. Lineage (NCBI taxonomy): Eukaryota > Metazoa > Arthropoda > Insecta > Mantodea > Mantidae > Mantis > Mantis religiosa. Next base: position 111,562,229 of record CM060958.1, on the reverse strand, counting down.
TGAACGAATCTTAAATATTTGAAGAACGCACAGAACAAACAGCCTTCACTTTTAACAGTACAATAGACACTTTTGCTGGACAACAAGCCTACTTTTATAAAGCAATAAAACCTGAGAGGAAACATGGTCAGTATTTTCCAAAACTGATCTGCGCTAACCGCATTCACATGTCCTTTTGCACCAGTGTAGGACAGATGTCTGGGGCAGTTTTGCAGAGGTTGGCTACAAGTGTTACATATCTTTTTCATGTTGGCTGCAACACGAGAACTGCAGGTTGTCTGTTTGTGCATGCGTATACGTGCACCGTTGGACTTAGTGAAAATATTCTTGCGTCGCACAAAAGAAAGTTTCTCCAAAAAATTTTCTGCATAGTAAATGAAGACTTGTTTTACACATGATAAATTGCTGCTCTCAATAAGTATATTACCCAAATTCTCTTGCAAGTGGGCAAATTCATTGCATTCACCGCACCTGCTTGGGACCAGGTTAGAAGAGAAAGTTTGATAAAGTCATGGAAAAGGTTATGGCCTAGTGTGTGTGACTTGCCAGAAAACAAGATTGAAGAAGATGAAAAAATAAATGTGTAAAAAGATTTTATATACATTTTTAAAAATATCAATGACTGTTCTGAAATTGATGAAGACATTAACAATGACAGAGGCTATAAACCGATTACAGAGGAGAGCATTATTGCACCATGCAGTGTTGCTGAAAATGAAGAGTATATTCAGATTCAGACAGTGTTGATGAACCAGCTGTAGTTATGAGCAGGCAGTAGCAAACATAGAGAAATTGATGCTGTTGTTCTAGAGTCAAGCCAAAACATTGCCACATGAACTTCTAATATTAAAGTAGATGCGAGGCTTTCTGATTAGGATACACTAAACTGAAATGGCAGAAGCTCACTGCCTTTTTTATTACTGACTAGTTTGTGCAAATATATAAGTTATTAAAGTATGTACAGTATATGTGTTTTATTAAGTGTTTCAATTGGGAAGAGTTCTCACCTGTAGCGAATTAGATACTTTAGAGCCTTCACCATTGCCACCTCATTATCTTCACTCTTTTTATATTTCCCTATCTCTTGCACACTTGCGAGTGTTCGAAGCGCTAGACGTAAGTGAATGCAAACTGAATTTTCCAAAGTTTTATAATAATGCAGTTGTTGAATTCACAATTGCAATATGGATATTTGTATATTATGCTAATGGCTTAAATATTTAGTTTAAAATTAATTATACTTTATAAATTACTTATTTTTCTAATCCAACGAAAATACCAGCGGTGCATCCATATAGCTGTGAATGCTACTTACATTAAGAGATAATTTGTCATTGTCATTTTCTTCAATGTCTGAGTACTGCAAATTTATGATGATGGGTTTCAAAATCTCATTACATGCTATTTCTTTCCAAAAGTCATCTCCTTCTAGTTTATCTGATGTCTCACGCTGTTTTCCCAGTCTTGCTGTCTTCCTTGTCAATTTCTTTGTGAATAAGTTGTTCAATGTCAGTCAGTTTAAAAATATTATTTCTGTTTGCAACATAATTTGAGCCCATATTAACTCAATTGGATTGTTCCGGCAGTAGTAAGGGGGGTGGGGTGGGGAAGGAAGGTGGATCACATCTTATTGAAGATGTCTTTTTTATGGAAGAGTAAGTGAATAATGCTGCTTTCAACTCTCTAGAATAAATAGAGATTATGAACCATTCATAAACAAAGATATAATGTGACCAGACACGTTCTGCCAGACTAGCAAGAAGTGTATCGTTTCCTCTCATCGAATTTAACAAACACCTTGACTTATTCAAAGTACATATTTCTTTTACCACGTCATGTGAAATGTTTACGTTTCAGTTCTGAGTAATTTCAAACATACATTCATGCATAGATGCCAACCAATAATGATATTCATTATAGTGCTTACGTCGCAATGCATTGTTATAATATAATGGTATCTACTTTATTTATTTGTATTAGGAAAACTATTTGAGCTAAAAATATGGGGTTTTCATGGTTATGTTAGATACATTACTCTCTACTTTCCACATGGATCACTTTTGGCAAAATCTGAATTTTTGTCTTAGCGCAAATAGTATTTCATACAGATTGATTAGGTTGGCGTTCCTCACACCCACTTAGGGGGAATGTAATATGACAACACTGAAGGAATCTGATTGGTTGCTCACCTAGTAGCACTCAAGAACAAACACCTTCCCATTTGAAACACATAATTGGTGAAAGTGTACCAATATTAATTTCTAAACTCCATTAAAACTATTTTTGTGATGTATATATTTTTGTATCATTTTTCCATCGTTCTCTGGATAATCTGCATTTTCTCTGGATAACTCAGATTGGCCCTTGTCCCAGTTGATCCAGGTAAGTCAGGTTCTACTGTACTGATGGATAGAATTATCATATAAGGAATTTCTTTAAGGAGGACAGTTTTTTTTTTTTTTTTTTTTAAATTATGGCACTTGTCTGCATATGATGATAGAATGCAATCATCTTATGTGAAGTATAAATACACCTGTATACTTAGAAGACTATTACTATCTTAATTAAACACAGGTTGGTTTAAATTAATATTTCGCATTAGGTAGGAAGTTGTTTGTTAAGTACTTTTAAGTTATTATGGAGAACTTTTTTTTTACATGCTGTCATAAAATAACTTAACACAAATTTATAAAATTTACTTCTATTTCCAACCATTTTTAAAAGATGTACTAGTTCATTTTCACTTTTCTGTTTTGTTCACTTTAGTTATTAACATCTGATCTCTGATAAGTAACACATGTTTTTCTCAGAAATAGGTAGAAATAAGGAAAACTAAAATAATTTATAATAAAGAAATCAACAGTGTTTATGTACATAGGTACCATCAATTACTTTTCTATTGTAGTCATTTCTAGGTGCAAAACGTGTGCTTTTATTAAATGTTTCAGTAATGTTAAGCAGGTATGTGGTTCGATGTTTTACATAAATGCAAAATACAAGGATAGTTATGGAGATCAAAATTCTAGGTGCTTTACGACATTGAAATGCCATTAAATTTTAACTAACCTTTTTAATAAAGAACTCGAAAACTTTGGACCTATCAGTTAGCTATAGAAAATTATAAAAAGGCACAAAAATGGTAAAATATTGCTTGAGAGCATCCCCTAAATATGCTGTTTCTAGGTGGATACAGTAGGCTTGTTTTCCTAAAGTCGGTAACAAGGATTAGATTATACAATTTTAATTTAAAATCTTCAGAAATGTTAACAGTATTGTATCATGCATGTCTTTGGTCAACACATTCTTCGCAGCTACAGAGAATTACAATAAAATGAGTATCAATATAGTCTATTTTTGCCTTAAAAGGTCTAATGGTCAGTGATATTCTGCGGAGGTCACAAAAGACATGTTAATTGTGCATGGACTATAAAAGTATTTCTCTTTTGATAACAGTGCAATCCAAGGTTGAACAAGGTATAAATAAACAAAGTATCAAATGTTCAACAACAAAAACATTTCACTCAAATGCTTGATCACATTTTCACAAAAATTCATCATGTTCCCAGACTTTTAAAAATCCTTTCATACTCCCTGCATGTGCAACAACAATTAGGAATTAACAAACAAATTATATGTTTTGAGTATAACAGAATGTTTAACATAACCTCATTTCTGTAAATACAGAGCCATTTATATATTTCTTATACAAGCTAGACCACGCTATTTCTATATATTTACAATTCATTCTGATTAACACTGTATAGTATAAAAATGTAACCAAATATTTAGACAACAAACAATAAGTGCACACCAAAAAACATTTTGCAACCCGTATGATTTAAGAGAAAATGAAGGATGACAATTTACAAGTTTCATTTGGCACTTTTAATAATGGTATGTTAAAGTTAGTACTTGTCTTGAAAATATGATTTTCATAGTTGCATGCTTTAAAATGATATACACAGCTGTTGCTTCAGAATATAATAGTGCTTGCAAGTACCTGCCTAACAAGAACTTTTCTTTAAAGCTTTCTTTAACTTTTATCATCAGCACTAACCTTTTAAATAACATTTGATTATGCTGTTTACAGAATGCTTAGAAAATACATTTAATGGATGCTAATTTTGCAGTGACATTATCCAAATTCAGAAATGGAATATCCTTGAACAATCTGTGGAGTCACTAATGGATGCCACAACTCAAGAATTTGATCTTTTAATTATTTAATACAACTTCAGCATAAATATTGTGGTGGAGGAAACAGTTATAACAAAGTATTAACAAAATTCATTACCCAGAATGCTAGCTTAGCAAGTTATGAGCCAAATCAGTGGTTGCCAGGATGTTGCCTTTTAATAATGTTGACAGAGCTCATTCTCACCGACCAAGGCACATTGTTCAGGTAGCATGGGATAAATAGTTAAATATATTGGAATTTGAACTTAATGTTTCAATCTGAGTCATTACTGACTACATCCATGCTAGTCTGCCCTCTGAAGACAGTTTTGCATGAAGCAGGCATATTTACATAAGTGCATGCCTGCCAACCCGACTTCCGGCCTCATGCCCACATATGCAAGGTAGATGTGGGCAATCATCCAACCAGCATGGGGAGGAGATGTGGTCAGCATCTTGACATCCCCATCCAGAAAGTTGGCTTTCATGACCAGGGTGCCTTACCTATCGCAAGCTCCTCAATTTCCTCACGATGCTGAGTCCTATACCCAGGACTTAAAATCCACATCCCCAGGGGTGGGATCAAACCCAGATCACTTCCATGGCAGGGAATCAAGGCTGATGCCTTAGTCCACTGTACCACGGCACAGGACCATTGTATTGGAGTACATCTGTTAAATTTTTATACTTCTGAAAGATTAACCATATTTAATGTAGGATCTTCCTTTCTACAAAGAACATAATTTGGGGCAGGAAGAATGTTTAATTTATGACAATGGGTATCCAAACAATCATGTTCTGTATGTAATTGGAACAAAGCAACTTTTAAGCACCCAAACTGTATTGGAGCTGAAAAAGGAATTTGAGCACTTCATAGCTCTTCTCTTATCGTTGTCTCTTCCTGTACTTGCTGCAGCTATTTTTAACTGATCAAAACATAAACATTCTCGAATTATTGTTTTTGTATTGTTTTGGTTTCAAAACCAAAAAAGTAAAAACCCAATAATACGTAAATCCAAAATCTGTTTATGCAAATTCTATTGGAATTAAAAAGTGTTACCTTAATCTGGGTCCCATTGCATCAAGGCATTCCCGGAAATGAACAAGCTGACGCTGCAGCAAAAGAAGCAACTCATCTACCAATACAAGCAACAGACATTAGCTTTCCATATACCGAAGTAATCATATACCTCAAGAGAACAATACACCTCAACTGGCAATCCACCTGGTTAGAGACTTCTACCAGCAAACTCCAAGAACTTAAATCATTTTACAGAGATCCATATCCAGTAACAAGGCTTAAACACTGACAACAAATCCTCATTAACCGTCTTCATATTGGACACACAAAACTTATTCATAACTACTTACTCAACAAAACCCTACCTCCTGTATGCAACACTTGTAACGTGATCATCACCATCAAACACATCATAGAAGAATGCAAGAAATATCAACAGCAGTGAATAGAAGCCAATGTTCCCTGTAAAATCACAGAAGTACTTGGAAACCATATACATTGTAAAAAAATTTGTAATTTTGTAAAATTGCAGAACTCTGTAAACACATTTGATATGAATGCTAATATTATGTAACTTCAATGTTAAGATGTCGCGATATGACATGTAAGTTAAAGTGACAAAAAAATAAACCAAATTAAGAAAAACAAGGTTTTCCATTGTTTATTTACAATCCCATGAATTGTCAAATTATTATCAGTTTTGATGAGTGAACCAATAAAGATGGGTTTCTGCTTTAAGTATATCATTGTCTTTATGTGTGTTTGGAGGAATTTAGTAACAGTGACGTCAAAATTAATATAAAAATTATTTGTGGTTGGTTTATTGACACTCGTCACTTACTTTTTCATATATTTATGAGAGACTAGTTTCAAAGGCCCTGGCCTCCATTTTCATTTTCAATTGAAAATGGAGGCCAGGGCCTTTGAAACTAGTCTCTCATAAATATATGAAAAAGTAAGTGACGAGTGTCAATAAACCAACCACAAATAATTTTTATATTATATCATTGTCTTGTTTGTTTGCTTGCTAAGGGAAGTTCCATGTCATTACCAAGGAATCCACTGCAAACTTGTCAATTTAAAAGAGATTGTAAGAGCTTAATACTTAAGTAAATTTCAACAGTTGTTTTTGTGTTGTACACATCGACACAAATGGTCTGTAAAGAAGATTTAGTTCTGAAGATTTGTTTTATTGAAGAAATTAATGTATTATCAAAGTTGTTTCAATGCAGAATTGTTAGCCTTAAGTTTAGCGTAAAATATGTTCTACATTAAATGATTCCACAAAGCTTCTCACTCTGTATACCATTTCTAGGATAGTTTATCCATGAAAAACTGGTGAATTTGAAAAGCTAGAACTGTCTGCAGTTCCTGTTTTTGTATCCTTCAGCTTGAGCTGTTACTTTTGTGGTCGTACACGTCTTCGTTTGTCAGAGTGTATCTGTAATTGGGGATTATGCAGATTGGAGGAATTCAGTAACAGTGACATCCAAATTAATTGGAAAAACTATTTGTAACACTCTGTAACTTATATTTTTATATTATTGAGGGACTAGTTTCAGAAGCTGTTGCTTCCATTTTCAACCTCGAAGGTACGAGTTTCAAGGTTCAAAATGTAAGCAACAGCTTCTGAAACTAGTTCCTCAATAATAGAAAAATGTGATGCAGTGTTAAAAACAGACTACAAATATTAAATTATAGATGAGTCATATTTATTACACATCGGCTTCGCGAAAGTGAAGCCGATGTGTAATAAATACAACTCATCTATAATTTAATCATTATTTCGCTTCACTGTGGTTTTTCAATACAGTTAAAATTCAATAGACTACAAATAGTTTTTTTCAGTAAAATTTGGGAACTTATTTAATTTATTTTATATTTATAAAATTCAATTTAAGTAAACTATTAAGAGATATGCTTAATCATTTGTTAAACATGTCTTTTTCCCATTTCTATGCATCTATTTTCGTTGTTGCTGGAGAGTAAATATATTTTATTTTTCATAATTACTGACATATTGATTCTGACAGCTTGCAACTGAAATAAAAACCATATTTCCAATGACCTGTTTGTGAGCTATAAATTTTTATGTATACTGAGCTTGTTATAACAACAAAGATGGACCCTTAAGCCTAAATTCACAGGGAAGGAATGCAGGGAACACTTTATTTTGGTTTAGCAAGGGAACATACAGTTTTATCTGTCACTTTCTTATTGGATTTTTACCTTTAACATTGTAACATAGGCATATATGGAAATTGGTAAATTTAATATAAAATAATATGTACCTATTGCAATAGCAGCTATGTATGAGAAAGATCAGTGCAGCACAGGTTGAGAGAATAGGTTCTCTTAACTTACTTAAGAGTATGCAGATTGCTGTGATATTAATTCTAATGGCCTTTAATTGGTCTTTCTGCAAAATTCTGCATTTAAAATGAACCACTTTCAACTAACACCACATTATACAGGTTGGAAGGACTTTAGATATCCATAGCTTAAAGAGTAATTCTATAATATCTTACACAGTGTAAAAATTTTCATAGCATGCTTTTTCTCTAAGCACTAGAGAAAATCACTGTGGACATATTAAAAGAAGATGCTGGAGAAGATCTGTATTTTGTGTGCCTTTGTCACTGAGGATGTGTGATGGGTGGAAATTTTAAGTCAGTCCTATCTAAACCCTCATTAGTTCTTGCAGATTATGCTCAAGGCTCAACATAGTTTAGAGTACACAGTAAAAGCTGTAGGTCCTTTTATTCCATTACCATCCCCATCATTATCTTCCTATTAGAGGTAATGGATGTGCCCTCTGGGTACTTCCACCCCCTCTACACTTCTAGCATTTGGTCTGCGTTAATACATCTGCTGTGCATAACATTCCTCATTAATATATTCCTCAACTAAAACACAAAATGCAAACTTTTTGCGTGCATGAATGCGTCATCAGTTCCAAATATAAGAATCAGTGATTTGCTTAGTAATCTAACACTAAACATGTGGCTTCACTGGACACCACTATCAAATATTGCATTGCAAAGCATTTATTTCTATTTAAATTTAAAGAGATTGTTAAGTATGTTTTGTTCATTTTGAAGCATTCTCTAAGCAATTTAAAGGTTGACATATGTTCATTTCTATCCTGTATAGTATTTATTATATTATAGTAACTACAAAACAGGAATGAACATATGGTGGGGAGAGGCACGGCTGGTCTATTGCTGCCCAGCCAGTGATGTAGGTGCAATGTTGTACAGTTAAACATGCGTACCAGCTTGCTTTGCTGAACCCTATGGCTAATTTCTTTGCACTCAAAAGATAATCACAGAATTATTTTGTTTTAATGTCACAGATCTCCCTTTTTGTGAGGGTGACTCTCCAAACCCTGTGTTGTAGAACATATGGTTTTGGAGATAGGGAAAGATAAAATGTCTGACCAGAAAAAAGTGAATCAGTAAAGGTCTGTGAAGAAAAACACACATGCTGATGCATTTTGTAAAGTGGTGATCTTTTAAGAGTACATATGTGTTTTAAAAGTTAGTAAATATTTGACTTAGCAAACTTAGTACAAGTGTCCTTGCGAGAAAACTCATAAGATTTTACATAGTCAGACTAGAAATATTATTTTTCATATGTATTTGTTTCTCAAACAGTTGTCAAAGAAGTTTATGAATGTAAAATTTCATTCAGTCGAGAATTAATAGTACAAGCTTGTCAGGTTGAGTGCCATTGTGTCACAACCATTGTTGAAGAAGGCAAACAGTTTACCAAATTAGGAAAAGCTTCATATTTAGGCCTTTGAAAAACATCAATCAATGAAAAAACATGCAACCAAATTAGACGATTTTCAAATGTGTTTTACCTGCACAATTTATGATTTATATGACAAGGGTGAATATTCAAATGCCAAAAGGCTGCCCACTTTAATGAGGGATAAAATAGGAGATACAGCCCCTGTATCTTCTAAGTGCAACATTTTGAAATATCTTGGTTTAAAAATAGGAGAACAAAAGTTAGCCACAAATTTCTGCTTGAAAGAAATGATATTGTTGCTAAAAGATTAAAAATTTCTGTGTAAAATGCACAACATTAGAAGTAAAGGTGATTTCAAGCTCATCTTTTATTTGGATGAAACCTGGGTTAATCAAAATCACTGCAGGAAGAATTAAGTCTGAAGACTGATAGAGTCCACATGAAAAATTCAATGCCACAGCTGGGATTTGAACCACGGATCTACTGGATTTGAAATTTTCATATTGACTCTATCAATCCAATACCTTAGCCTGTATATGGCTAGTATGAAGAAATGAATAATTTCCATCATTTAACTTAAATATGTTTGAAGAGTGTGTTTTCCGGCTTTTGTACTGTCCGTTGTATAGAATTTAAGGGTATATTTGTATCATAACTGCAACACATTGGACCAATAATGCAGCTCAGTTTACCTGCTAGGCAGCTTTGTTGAGACAAAGATGGATCTTTCTTCCATCTCTCTCGCTGTTGTTGTAGAACTGGCATCGTCAAGAGAGCACTAAGGCCATGGTAATCTTGTTTTATAGCTACTCTAGCATATTATATAGGAAAAGTAGTTTAAATGTCATGTATTTATATCATTAAATATTTGTTTATCAATAGACCAGTTTTATATAGATTTTGAGGGGTTGTGTAATCCACATACACAAGGCAGAGGGAGTGATTATCCAACCTATATGGGCAGAGATATGGTCACCATCTCGACCCTCAGCCGCAAAGTTGGCATTCTTGACCAGGATTCGTTATCTATTTCAAATCACTCATGATGCTGAGTTGGCACCGGTCCTAATCAGAGATGATTTATAAAGTGTCAAAGCACTGCACATTTTTTAAAATGTATAATAAATTTGGATAACCTTTTATTAGTTTGCACTAGCATATTATAATATCTCTGTTTTACAATTTTCAATATTCTCTTTCTACACTTCCTGTTTCATCAGAGATTAATATTAAAAAATGAAGAACCATGGAAAGTTCTTGAAAAAGCTCTTGGCAACATATGTTTAGTGTGCAGGTGTATGTGGTGAGTTAGAAATCTGTGCTTGCTTCATTCAAACCTGTTGCAGGTTAGGTGTACCGAAGTTTCAAAATCTAGACCTGCTATGTAAAATGTTAAAGCTTATATTTCAAAAATTTGAAATATGCAAGATAATTTATAAAATAACTTTTAAGACCTGAAGCTTTCCTGGCGACGAATATTTTCAAGATTTTCTCGGAAACAAGCGAGATGAAAAGATGATTAGAAATTGATGTTTCAGAAGCGTACATCTCTCCCTTCATCAGGATAATTTAAGAAATATTATAACCATAAAATATATAACTGGATATGAGAAATATCAAGAAAGACAAAACACTACCAATACTCGCATCACTGAACAAAAGACTGTTTTCGGTAAATTAAATACCAGGTCAGGAGATGGCGTGGGTACAGAAAATTGTCTATAAAGCTTTGTTTATCTCTGAGCCCAGCCTCTTCAAACAGGAATTACAGCACCTGAGACTCACTTTCTGTCTAAGCGGCTACTCCAAATATACGTTGAAGCCTCGATCATCAAAGCTAGGAAAGGGAAACCTGTATTACAGCAAGCATCAGATAAGCCTACCGCTACAGCCTCCATCCCGTTTGTCGGCAATCTATCCAGCAGAATCAGCAGAATTCTCACCAAATACAACATCAGGACCATCCACAAGCCACCTCCGAAGATTAAACATCTTAAATTAAATTTAAAGGGAGTCGATTAATGACACTAAACAAAACTTACTTTTAAATTTTTCCAGAACATGTTTCAGAGACTTTGCCTCCATCCTCAACTGGCCATCAACGTTGAGGATGGAGGCAAAGTCTCTGAAACATGTTCCGGAAAAATTTAAAAGTAAGTGTTGTTTAGTGTCATTAATCGACTCCCTTTAAATTTAATTTATTATAAAAACACTGTTTTCAACACATCTAAGAAAGGAATTGAGATTAAACATCTATTGAGACTGGTGAAAGACATACTGGACTTCCAAGTTCCGGGAGTGTGCCGCATTCCCTGTGATGCGGGACACCGTTTATAGGACAAACCGGAAGGACCATTGCTACCAGAATAAATGCACATGAACAGAGTATTTGTTTAATGCAACCTGAGAAGTCTGGGCTGGCAGAGCATTGCTTTGATAACGACCATAGAACCAATTTTTGGGAGACGACCATCTTGGCAAAATGCAACAGTTACTGGGAGTGGAGAGTTAAGCAGGCTTTGGGCATTTCCTCCAAGAGGAGCATGCTTAATTGTGATGCTGGATTTCAGTTCAGTTCTTCGTGGAAACCGGTTTTAAAATGGAAATCCGTCAGCTTAAGAAGCACAGATCTGTACAGCTTGTTCATCAAGTTAAATAGTTATGTTTCTTTGACCCAATTAATTTTCTATACTCACGCCATCTCCTGACCTGGCATTTAATTTACTGAAAATAGTTGTTTATTCTGTGCAGCTGGTGGGCAGAGCTAGAGAGAACGCTGGTCAAAATAGGGATGGGGGATATCTGGCACGAGAGTGAAGAAAATATAAAAGGATTTTGGACAATTATTAAGAATAGGATAGAGGACATTGACAGACAAGGGACGTGGGGAAATCTGATAAGTAAGAAATCACTAAACGTATATCTGAAAATAAAGACAGAATGGGGAAGGGAAACATATAGACATATGTGATAGATATGAGAGGGAGGGTTTAGCTTGGTTAAGGACAGGAGCCATATGGAGAGTAGGTTCACCAAAGGAATGCATTCTATGTGGAAAGAAAATAAGTTTAGAACATTATGTAGTGGAGTGTAAAGAAATTGAAAACTTGAGGAAATTAATATGGGATAAGAACTGGGATAATAAAGGGGCTTACGTAGTAACAATAAAAATGCTTACGTTGAAAAGAGAGAAAAGATTAAGGAAGGTGGAGAAATTTGCTGACAAAGTCAAAGAGGAATGGTTGAGAAGGGCAAGGAAATAAGAGGTAGAGAAATGGAAGACACAATCAGAACATTAGTTCAAGGTCATATAAGGGCTAGGATGGAGGTTAACGGCCAGGGAGCCAACACCACTATCAGCCCACAATATAAGCAGCTGACAAATTTGTACCTAGATTACAATTATAAAACTTGTAATTGAGATTTTAATATATTGAAGTACAAATAAATATTATTTCTTATTGTTCAGTGATGCGAGTATTGCTAGTGTTTTGTCTTTGTTGATATTTATGATATCCAGTTATAAATTTTGTGGTTATAACATTTCTTAAAATATCCTGATGATGGGAGTGATGTACCCTCCCGAAACGTCTATCTCTCAGTCTTTTCACCTAGCTTGTTTCCTGAAAAGATCTTGAAAATAATTTTTGTTCTTTTCTCTCAATACTTAAAAGCATACTTTGCTCCTTCCATCCCATATAGTGTAGCCGAAATCAACACAGCAATTACCTAACTTAACTTTTAATTTTTGCAGAAATATGTCTGTACTCCATTAGCAACCTTATTTTCAAATTTTCTAGATATAGCATATCCTATTCCAAAGATTGACATTTATTGATGTTCAGAATGCTGTATTATATAGCGCTCTGAATTTGTGTGATACAAAGATACATTGCTTTTGTGGTTAGTAACAAAATGTTTTATTATTGCCTTATAAATATAAATGACCAATGACGAACTCTTTAAACTTGGATAACCATCAATTTTTATCACAGAAACCTTTGTTACCTTCTGAGTATGCTTACTTTTCTGAAGGAAATTATAACAGTTTTTCTTTTTAATGCTGGTTCTTTCAATGTGCATTCAATATATCCAATTTGCTTTAGGTAACTACAAAAACAGATGAATGGTATACATTTGTGATCTTACAAAAAACTATACAATGTTTTGTCTTACTAACTAACAGTGCTCTTTAAAATTATTATTTTTATTTAAACTACAAAAGGCAGGCCCCATGCTATTTTCTGATGAATAAACTGTGAAGAATGCAGGTTTATAAGCATTTAAAATATTATCTTAAGTTTCAAATATTGTTTTCAAACAACATGTGATTTATGCTTTATGTTCTTGCTACTTTAAGCAAAGAGACCTCAAATAGTACTCACTGGCTCCATGAGTCATGTTGCTGTAACTCTTTAAAACTATTATTTTAAATCAGGAAAAATTGGTGAAAATTGGAAAACTGAAAGACAGAAAACAATCCTTCTGCTTGATAGAGTCGACATGAAAAATTCAATGCCATGGCTGGGGTCTGAACCACGGATCCACCGGTATCCATCCAGTCACTTCAACCCATTGAGCTACTATTTGTAGCAACTTACTATTTTAAGTACTTGAGTCCCAGGCTTCATCATTTAACTCTTACCAGATCATAATAATAAGAGTTAAATGTTGAAGCCTGGGACTCAAGTACTTACAATAATAAGTCGCCACAAATGACGTGTCTCGGATGCAAAGGCCGCTGGTGGTTTGCTGGGGAAGTGTATGAGTCAATTGGAGAATTTAATGTCAGGATGGCACGTTGGCCATGGTAGCTCGATGGGTTGGAGCAACTGGACGGAGACCAGTGGATTCGTGGTTCGGATCCCAGCCATGGCATTGAATTTTTCATGTTGACTCTATCAATCTAATACTTTAGCCTGAATATGGCTAGTGTGAAGAAATGAATAATTTCCATCAATTAACTTAAATCCTTCTGCTTCCTAATTTTAAACTTAGCTGCAAGCAATAATTATAAATATACTTTGCTCTTCAAAGATTTTAAGAGTGATTTGTGTTTCCTGATGGTCAGTATCTTCTTAGGTTTTTCATAATATTCTTTATTTTATCAGTTTAATGTAATGCAAAACTTATTCAATAACTGTTTTCATGGTTGATACTGTTCATACATATGAGTGTATCAGAATGTGCAATGTTAAACCGTATATATTATTTTCTTGATACTCGTGCAATGTTTTTTGAATAGAACAAGCAATCATTTATCAGGAGCTTGTTTTCAAACTAAAAATTCTGTGAACAGACTACAGCATTAGGTTCGAAAACTCTTATTAAATATGCAAAGAAGTTAAAAATATGCAGGTGTCTACTTCATTTTCAAGTCGTCTCCAGTATGAGTGTATAAGATTTTGGAAGGCCAGCATCAAAAACCTCTTTCATTATTATAGTTTTGGTACTAATAAATGAGATATTTATAAAAAGTATTGTTACATAGTTGAAGCTTTATATTTTCACTTTTCTTATACTCTCAAAAATGTATTAAATACAAGATTCCTTCATTAAAATTTATAGAAGTTCAAAATGGTCCATTCTGCTAATACAAAACAAAATAATTTTAGATTTGCTTGAAATGAATGTTTCAGATCTTATGAAAACTTATTAAAGTCTTGGATTGTTTTTGGAGATATTCTAAATGATGTTCTGGTAGTAAAGTTAATAATGTTGCTGCTTACTAGAGAGACATCAAAATTTATTAATCTCTAGGAATTTTTAAAAATGAAGATAACTTAATGAGTTGCAGTGTGATCATCAAAAGTTTTAATGATTTGGTTCCTTTTCCAATATTGTGATTATTAAAGGCTGGAGGCATGTGCATTTTTCCATAGGTACACTGAACATGTACTGTACTGTTGTCGTTCATATATGTAAACAACTGCAGGTAGGTATAGCCTCACCATGACAACCACCTCACTGCGTCACAAGCATCATAAACTATGCATTCTGGAATTACATAAACACTTGTACATACTCTCATTTATTAACTATAACATGGTCATGAGTGCATTACACTGGGTTACAATGTACATTTGTAAATTATTAAATGTGAAATTTTGACCTATCACTGAAGCAGCTTTTAAACAGTGAGAAACTTCTTGTGACATCACATGATGTCGGAGATGCAAATATAAAGAATTCTACTTCTGTTATCTGGCCTGTTGTTCCTTCTTACTAATTTTTCAAACTTTCATACATAGCTTGATAACAATTATTTTTGTTTAGAACATTCTTAAATTTAGTTTTTACCTTTTCGATAACTGGCACAAGAGGCATCCTATGAACTGACTTAGCTACAGGTAGGCCGCAAACAAACTGCGGTCGATGTGCGCATGTGCGAGGAGAGCCTTCTCCCCTTTTCGCCATCAAGGCATCACATGACTCCCACCCCTCCCTTCCTGCATGCAACAGAGCGCAAACCAAACAAAACGAGTGTATTTTAATACTGTTTTGATTTTCAAAGTTAACAGAAAATAATTACCTCAGACATGACCTCACAGTCAATCAACAAATAGATTGAATCATAGTTCTTTAAACCCTGAGGAACAACGCAGTGATTCGGCAGAGAATACAAAGAGTGAATGAAACATGTCCAGTACAGCCCACACGATGGACGAGGGGCAATTTAAAATGACGGGAGAGGGGGAAAGCTTGAGGACTCCAGTGTTGGTAAGCCACACCTCCAACAGCATTTTGTTCGCTGTCTAATTATAAATCTTCTATTGCTTATGCTCTTGTACATTTCCAAACCTGACTTTTCTTCTTCTTTAATTGCCCTCTTATACCACTACATTGTGTCAGGGTATTCTTGTTCCCCTTAACCCTTATGTGGGTTGAGGAATGGAACCTCTGGATCAGTGAGAGGGATATCCCAGATGGGTGATTAACCCGATGCCTGGTATGAAAGTGAGGGAAATGGTTGATAGAATGAGGGCATGATGAAATGATAGGAAAGATGATGATGGAGCAATTGATGGAATGCTGGCTGGGGAAACTGGAGGACCCAGAGAAAACCCATCCCAGCAGGTTGCCTAGGATCAAACCTGGGCTGCCTAGGTGAGAACCAAGCAGACAAACCACTCGACCATGGCGCCGCCCTCCCAATTTTCTAATTCTTTTATAGCTTTGGGCAACCTGTAAAATTGTTGGATATAAACTGAAGACTTTTAGATAGTTCATGCTTTGTCAGAGACTTTGCAATTACAATAGTTGCAATAGACTAGTGGCAGCTGTTTGCACATTTGATAGTCGTACTGCACATCTGACGTCATTCATACTCTGCGTCCAGCTAAGTTGTACCACATGCAAGCGCACAGAACTCCAGCCTTTAGTGATTATGCACCCAAAAATGGTATGCTGCTGCTAATATGTCAGTTTGTTTAAATTTTATGTATCTTTCATGCTCTTCAAATCTCACATTCAAGTTCTGCTTGATCATTAGTAAATAAGATCTGTCAAAATTATCACACCATCACTATGTTGAGGATGGAGAGAAATTTCTCAAAAACATTCCAAGACTTTATAACCTGGCATAGAAGAAACTTTAAGTGTTTTCATTGATTCATACATGTTTTAAATGGAAGTGAAAATAACAGTTAATATGTGTCCTCTTTTAATTTTTATTAAAGCTTTTAAATTGTTTATTTCATTCATAGATATTCATTGAATCAGTTTGATTGAACAATAAAATAGATTTTGAACATTTATTTAGGAAATGCCTACATGATAACCAATTATAGTTTTCAGGCCTTAAGGCAATACGTCACGAGTATGTATATAAAGAAATAGTGTCTAAGCACTTTATGTTATGCTCGGTATTGTAACAATAGCATCTTGTTCCTTCATTCATACTAGTACTGCAGTACATGTAGAATTAAATTTGTAAATTTTGTTATATTTTTCTAACTAGAGGACTGCTTTGGTCCTAATTTGAGATCACAATGAAATGAAATAAAATCCAATCTCCTTCATTTCTTTTATTAGCATGCAACAAGGAGGTTTCAATAATAGAGACCATGGCAACATAGTTACACATGATTATGGTTTATCTAAGCAATTTATAATACTTTCATCTATACTATCTATAACCTTAAGCATACATTCTGCTAAATCAAAAAATGGACAAAACTGGGCCACAGCAAGATTTTCATATGAGAAAATTAACCTATTTTTATCTACAGCTTACTAAGCATTATATTGTCCACTCTGTGGCTCAGGCACTAAGTGTGTGCTTGTCAGCTATTAGCCCAAGTTTGATTCCTGGTAGTGAAAGAACTTACTCAATTATTTTTCCCTAGTTTGGAATGATAAATGCCAGGCAACTTCAGATGCTAACAGATCCTGGGCTTATCTATGCCACTCATATTACATCGGCGCATTAGATCAAGGGACATAATGCATACATACATGCAACATAAAGAAAAAAATTGAAAATATTAAAGAAAATAACTTTGTATTTATTTTTAAAATATATTGTAAAAAAAGAGGACCTTAAAAGTAAAGATATTTCACACATTCTGTTTCACAGTTGAAATTCAGTAAAATAATAAACTAAAAATAATCAAAACTCTCTTCCTTTACAAGAAATATAGATAAATAAAGTTAATAATAATGATAGTTAACGGCAAATTTTTCCCAGGGAAATTTATTGTGCAGTTAATATATTACATGGAATCTTCTCTAATAAATATTAAAAATAAGCAGTTCTTCAAAACTGATTGACACTGTAATGGATTATTAAAATATTCAACAAATTTATAAAATGTGCTTGATATTTTTGCAATGAATATTAGTATGTGTTTAATCTGAAATAAGTGTGAA
Organism: Mantis religiosa; assembly: GCA_030765055.1. Taxonomy (NCBI): domain Eukaryota; kingdom Metazoa; phylum Arthropoda; class Insecta; order Mantodea; family Mantidae; genus Mantis; species Mantis religiosa. Next base: position 111,544,405 of record CM060958.1, on the reverse strand, counting down.
ATAAATGATATTCTTGAAGCAATGCTAATACTTTTTAAATTGATATATATATATCTAAGAATATGTGTTAGATTTCTTCAAAAATGATTTTACATAAGAGTGATATCCATCAGTTTTTTTATACAGGATGTAACAAAAAGGTATGTCAAAATTTTGAAAAAACATTTCTTGGATATAGAGGATAAAAAATGTTCTGTAAACATAGGTTCCGAAATTGTTTATTTTCATGGTAGAGCATCTTTTCTGCAACTCTGCTTACAGAGTGAGATGTGTAATAAGTAATTGTCCTGGGATCATAATCCTACAACAGAACAGTGGTATAATTGCACAGTAGTAAACATTCGCTTTTACATCTGGTTAAATTGGGTGGAGATGATACACTTCATTGTTGTTGTCATTGTGCTACACTGCAGTATGTATTCTGCTTGTTAGGCACTTGTACTCAGTTCATGCACGATGGAATTCCTCCTCATTTCAGGCTTTCTGTTAATTCTGAATAGCAGGTTTCCTGCTAGATGATAGGAAGAGATGGACCAATTCTGTGGCCTCCACACTCACCTGACTTAAATCTGCTAGATTTTTATTTGTGGGGACATTTGAAATCGATTGTTTATGCAACTTCAGTTCCAAATACAAAGACTCTTCATGCTTGTAATGTGGAAGGCTGCTAGATAATATTAAACTCTCCAGGCTAACTCAGCGCATTAGAAATTTCATGTGATGGCAGGTTGACAGATACATTGGAGCTGAAGGAGGCCATATTGAATATGTGCTGTGATTTCCTGTTTTCCCACGTGCTGTCATTGAGTGTTGTTATAGAAAAAGTACTCTAAAAGGGAAATAGAAATGTTTATTTAACATTTTTTATTTTCTATTCTGTAACTGTTCCCCTTGGTCAAGAACATAAAATAGCTAAATATGTTTTATATCAAAAGTATACTAAGTTAGCATAGATATTTTATACTGAATATTTTGTATCGGAAGGAAATACACAATTATTATAGAAAAACATTATAGCATATAGGGCATATATATACAAAACATAAGAATTACAAAAGTGAATTGAGAAGATATTGACACACTTTTGTGCTAAGTTGTGCTTCACTGTCTCTACGCTTCTTTCAAGTTTATACTTTGAACATAAGAAGTATTCATAGGACTAGAAAGGTAGATGAATGGAGAAACAGAAATATGAGGTCCCTCAGCAAAGGAATGGTCAGAACACATATCAGTTGGCTTTGTTCATAACAAAGCCAACCCAAAGAAAACATGCCTGCGAGTGAGGTGGAGCACCAGCCTGGCACCCTAGCCTCACTTTCATGCTACCCTGAACATACTCAATACAATTGCACTGCAGCTTAGTTGCATTCCTGAAAGTTTCACACAGTGCGTGCTTCAGAATAACTTAAATGGAGGCATTTCTACCAAATTTCAGACATGTGCACACACAAAATTCGTACGATCACTCAAACTAGAAATTGAAACTAACCAATTACAGCTTAGAAAGTACACATATGATTCACACGATATTCAAAAATATAACGATAGAGGGGGAAATTCAAGTAATGGCTGAACCATGATTTTTATAATACAGACACTCTCGGTCGGGGTATAGTGAAGTCACAACATATATATATATATATATATATATATATATATATATATATATATATATATATATATGCGGCAGGGATACGCTGAACACACAACACATGTAAAGAACTCTGTCTTTACCGCCAAACATGCCACACGAATCTGCAAGTAACAACTTTCCAGGTGGCGAGTGAGATACCTGATTACAATCGATAATAAATCAATAATGGAACAGTCGAGGTGCTTCTTTGCTAAACACACCACAACCAGTCAGGACGTATCCAAGACCCTGGAACAGCAATGTGAGTCCATGCAGAGTGAACTCCAAGCAAAACCTCAACCTGTCCAGAAATCTTCCCCATCCGTAACCCTCACCCACCATCTTCGCTATACTATGACGTATTGAGTCTGTGAAGACTCAACCTAATTCCTAATGGGCAAGGACCGTCTCAATCTGCAAGAAATGTTTTCTCAAATTTTTGACATACCTTTTTGTTACATACTGTATATTGGTGTTAAGAGATGAAGATCAGACTAAAAAAATCGCCTATATTTGAGACTATATATGCTAGTTATTATTATAAAATAGAAGAACTTAATAGGCCTTTAATACAAAGCAAGTGATGATCAATGAGGCAAATAGGTTATATTCAGCAGTCTATTCCTAAAAAGAATACCGGTTAATGGTGATTTTACTGCAAGAGGTCCTTAGTTTTAGAAGATAATGCTTTCTTACGCGAAGGCGAGAGACTATAGGCAAACTTATTGTGTTCTAAGCAGTACAACTGCTTATTTTGTCTTACAAAAAGCTTTCTGCGCAAACCTTTCAGGAACTATAGATAAAAATCAGATTTTCACAGCTTGTAATTTAAAATTTTTGGTGTATTCATGAAAATCTTAGTAATGTGGAAATTATTAAGTTACTTATTTTGATATTAAAATGTTGGACTATTTTAATGAAAATTTTAATATGTTACAAATTATTAATTAAGCATATTTTCAGATTAAATAAGCTATAAATATAATCTGTTCCTGTGGCAAGAATCTCATCAACTACATGTGTTAAGCAATATGAGAAAGTATCAATTTCAGTATATGCTTTTGTTTTCACAGAGAAATATGAAATACAGCTTTGGTTTTAAATATTTTAAAACTGTAAATTCTTGGGCATTCTTTACAGTTAAGGTGCTTAACTGCATATAAAGGATTGAGAAATGGGGCAACCATGCAATATCATATTATACAATACATGAGAAATAAAATATTTACATTGTTACAAAAGATAACTAAGATAAATATACTGAAAGTTTTAAAGCATATAAAAATAGAGTGATATTAAAATAAATGTATATGCTTCAATATTTTAAAATAATTATTACATTTCTAAATAACATTTAATTCACTTGTGAATGTGTATATAGTAAAAGAAAATGCTATGATAAGATTTATTTTTTACTTTGTGAAGGCTCCTACAGATGGTGTGCATGTTTAGATTTTCTGATTTGACTTTATAGATCAGATCAGATAATGAACAGCCAATACCTATATATATCAAAAGATAGCATTCTGAGTATTAGAAGACAATTATTTAATTTGGCTATGTTCAAATGCTTGCATATAGGATAGAAAAGTTATTTTTGATAGCCAATATGAAGCCATATATTAAGTATATTAAATTTTGGAACTGTGTATTTTCGTTCTTAGGCAAGTTTCAAAATAAGGTTTGGTTGCCTTGATTTACTATTAAAAAAATATGCAATTTAAGAACACAAGCTTCTGTTCTTTTGGAACAGGTGTTCCATGCGATTTTGTTATTTGTTTCCTGAATATTAAACCTATAACCCCATGTCATTAATTAGCTCATTTTCCTGGAGCTTAATGACTTGAAAAACAGAGGCAGTCCATTTTGAAAATCTCAAAAACATTTTTCTTCTATTGATATAGTCTAATTACTCCCGTCATAGAAGAAGTATTCAGATATCACGCAGTCCAGTACTGTAAATCTCTACAGTTGTTTATAAGGCAATCTCACATATAGATTTAAAATATTATTACTAATGACGTATCTGAGAATTCTGCAGAAGATGTGTTTAAAAAGTTTAACAAGGTTAACTTTATTTTCATTTTTTGCACAGCATTGATATCAATAAATTCAAATCACTGAGGCTTTCTTCATTACCACCTAATAACTATATGAAAAATGTTTTGTACTATGAATACTATTTTTAATTTCACTTAACGGGATAAGAAAAGATGAGTTGTCATCTTTACAAAGTAAGTTACTTTTTTAAAGAGGTAAACATTTCTAGATTATTTGAAAATGGAAGATCAACAATATTTTTCTTGATTTAAAATGTAACCAACAACGTTGGCCCATTGAAAGTTCTGTAGGCCTTTCAGTTCACTATACATGAATAGTTACCTCTATTTCTACATCTAAGAGAAACGTTAGTTCAGAAAATTAGAAAATGTATACTCAAATCTTATCGTTAACATAATGAATGTCTAAGGTAGATCATTTCCAAAGAAATGTATTGCATTTTCATTAATTTTAGCTAAGAACCAAAATCAGTTTCAGTTAAATTAGATGTAATATTTCAATTGAGCCACCTACATTGAAGAAACATTGGTTTTGATATAGTATCTTCATGTATTTTTTCATAATATTAAATTATCTTGCTTTTCGGAAAGAAATGGGTGGTAGTGTAGAGTGAGAAGGATAGAGGGGAATTTTGCTGTTTCTTCCCAAGACTTCTTATTAATTAGAGTTGCCTTATTGTTTTGCACTATCCCACTTACTGTCAGCATTTCAAAATCAATATTTCTCCTTGAGAGATAGTGAGACTGCCTCTCAAATTTTGCATTCCCTCACCTGTGGGGAACAGAGATGATTTTCCAGATGCTCCATTGTTCAGGTGTGGTAAAAAGGAGTCCCCAAAAGAAGGGAATGTGAAATATTAGTGCAATAAAAATGTTACATCACTGTTCACTCGCCTCCTGTCCCACCATTGCGCAAACCAGCTTTCAGATCAGGAGGAACTTGCTTCCTGAAGCAGTCGTCCAAGAAGTTGGCCATAGAGCGGTAAAGATGCCTCTTGACTCCTGCTAAACTATGACTCTCATCTGGATACACCTATGTGGAAAAAAAGAAAAAGAAATAATAAGTAATGCTGTTTGATTAGACCTATTCCAAAATGTATATTTTAATTCCAAGCATTATATGTGTGCAGGTGTAAAGCATAAATATTAGACTGAAACATTATAAGATTGCTACAAAATAGGAATAAACATAAGGCGGGGCTAGGCATGTTTGTTCTATGGCTCCTAGCCAATGTGGTGCGTGCAACGTTGTTCAGTGATGCAATGTTCTTTTCACATCATTTACTTATACAGTGGAAAAGGTTGCTGCACGCATTGGTCCTTTGTTTGATGCAGCTTATTCTTACGTTGTAAATTTTGAAGCAGTGTGACCTATCCTCAGGGTAGAGCAAAGAGTTCTGTCAAAGGGTATGAGTGGATATGTATGGAAGTAAGGATGCTTCTAATGACACTGGAGTACAAGTTTCAGACTAGTGTAATGACTGCTTCTTTGTATCATCACATCAAACTCGAAGTTGCCGACCAAGGGTTACCAATATATCACTGTTCACAGTTACCGTATGTCAAATGCATATTATGTGATAACACTTAATTCGTTTTAGTTAATTGATGGAAAATATGTGAGTCAAATGAGGAATTTAATGTCAGGACGGCATGTTGGCCATGGTAGCTCAATGGGTTAGAGCGACTGGATGGAAACCAGAAGATCGTGGTTCAGATCCTGGCCATGGCATTGAATTGTTCATGTTGAATCTATCAAAAACTTAATTAATTATTTATGTAGGAACCGATAGATACTTTTTCTTTTTGATTCTGGTCTGCCTTTGCCGAAGACCCAACCAGTTGTGTCTTTCTTGAAGGACTGCCAGCCCAGTTGTGTCATTCACTGCAGTTGAGTTCGACTTTCACCTCTCAAAGCCTGTCTTTATTCACATCAAAATTCCTTTTGTGACTATTTTGTCCATTGTGATTATTAGTCTCGGCCATGCCATTATTATGGGTCTGAACAATGCCTTTTCAAATGGAGTGGTGTTATCCACTTAGAATCCCTGCTAAGAACCTGCTTTCTCCCAGCAAAATGTTAAACTATATTTTAACAAATATACAATGCTCCTTTGAAATCCATTACGATTCTTTATTCATTGCATCTCTTAATTTCGGTATCACCAGTTAAGCATGCATACTGGCTCACTTTGCTGAAGCATGCGGCTAATTTCTTTGTGTGCTTAAAAGATACCAATTAAAGAACTATGTTGTTTCTCCCATGTTACAGAACTATTTTTTCTGAGGATTACTGTCCAAACCCCATGTTTGTAAGACATCTGGTGTGAGATATGGACAGATAAGGTGCCTGACTAGAAAGAAAAGAATTATTAACTGTCAATAAAGAAAAGCACACACGTGCTATGCTGCAGTCACATTTTGTACCTTGCATTCAATAAAGAAATATATCACTTAGCAAGCCTAGTACTCATGCGCCTAGTAGTAAATGTGAAACGACTAATAAGATTTTACATAAATAGACTACAAATATTTTTGTTAATGTGTATTCCTTTATGGACCACACATATTCAACATTTAATAAATAAACTGAATTCCATTTTTATTTGATTAAACATTTGAAAAGCTTAATAAATTTAGCAGCATTGAGAAATATATATTATGGTTACTTTCACAGTCAGTTACAATATGGGATAGTGTTCTGGGGGGAAAAGGCAGATAGAGTCTTTAAACTTCAAAAAAGAGCGACAAGGATACTAAGTGGGGTGGATAACAGAACATCTTGTAGGCCATTATTCAAAAAACATCAAATATTACCTATAACATGTATGTATATTTTGGAATTAGTGATTCATGTAAAACAAAATAAACTACAAAATTACAAAAATGCCGATATTCACAAATACAAGACACGTCAGAAAGATGACTTTCACATCTTTCACCGGAAATCTTCAGGTCTAGTGTTATCAATAAAGGTATAAGATTATACAACAGGCTACCAGAAAATATTAAAAAAATGAAGAGCCTTATACATTTTAAAAAGGAAGTAAAACTCTTTTTACTGCAACATTCATTTTATTCTGTAAATGAGTTTTTAAATGTTAATTAGTTTTAAGTGACTGTAAGTAATGACAGTGGCCATTAATGTAAGTTTTATACTATGACGTGTCTGATATCAATCAAAAGGACAAAATAAATTTAATTGAATTAAATTGAATTAAATCATAAAGAAGAGTAAACTCCACATTTGTGAACAATTACTTTTATATAGCATTTCTCTATGGCCTTTATATAGTTTATATTTATTTGCTTTTTCTACTTTAGACTTTTGTTGGATCCTGTTTCTGTTACAGTTTTTAGTCTTATGTAACTTTTTATATTTATCTTTGTATCTTGAACTTATGTGTCCTATAACATATGTATTATGTTCCAAAGGATGAAATAAATACAATACAATACAATATCACACAGATGCCAATTAAAGATGTTTTTGAAAGTACAAATTTCGCTCAGTCAAGAGTTAATGTTACAAGCTTGTCACATGAGTGCTCATTCTGTGATGAACATTGTTGAAGAAGGCAAACAGTTTACCAAATTAGAAATTTTCATATTTAGATCTCCAGGGAAACATCGAGCGGATAAAAAACATGCTACCAACTTAGACAATTTTCAGAAGTGTGTTTCACGCAAAACGATTAATGAATTATATGACAAGGGTGAATATCCAACTGCCAAAAGGCTGGACAACTTAATGAGAGGAAAATAGAATATACAATTCTGTATCTTCTATGCATAATACGCTGAAATCTCTTGGGTTCAAATATTGGAGAACAATAATGGTCACGAATTTCTGCTTGAAAGAAGAAATATTGTTGCTGAAAGACTAAAATTTCTGCGCACAATGCATAACATTAGTACACAAGATTCATGGTGTAAAAATGCTTCATAAATACACATTCATATCTTCTCCATTTATTAAGTATTTTAATGAAACAAAAATTGGTTTAACGTTCATTACAGGCAGTATACAACTATGGCATCATTAACATAGAAACTATATTCACAAATCGTTGAAATGCCACTATTTTGTTTGATTGTAGCAAACACCTTATTTCGTAGAACACATCTCATTTGAATCATTTTTGTTTGTGTACATATAAACAATAACTACGTAAGCGAACTGTTCTCCAGTTTTAAGGTTCAGATTATGCGATAATCATTGTGTATGTTCTCACACACATGCTGAAATATTAAGCAAATTTCTCTGTCAGCATTGTATCACTGTACATCTCAGTATCTGTATGATACTTGCTAGTTTGAAACAGATATATGTACCTTCCATTTCTGTTGCCCGCTGCTGTGAAACTGGCAACACCAAGACTGTAGGATAACGTATTGGCTCAACCCATGTTCATTCTTATTTTGTAGCTGCTCTAGTATCTTTTATTTCAGGCAAGGGGAAGAGTACTCCAAAGATGTGAAGAGAGCAAGTCTCTTCCCTCCTTATCTGCATTAGCTACTGCACACACACTAGCTGTGATCAAAAACTAAGAGGAATTTTCAGTCGGACTAAAAACTTCAGCTGGGATCTGAACCAGGATCTCATGCTCCTCTCTGTCCAGTCACTTTTAACCATTGAGCTACTATGGCCAACATGCCAGTATGATATTAAAGTCTCCAACTGACTTGTAGTGGTTTACTGGAAGACATATGAGTCAGTTGGAGAATTTAATGTCTTGCTGGCATGGTGGCCATGGTAGCTCAATGGTTAAGAGTAACTGGATGGAGACTGGCAGATCCTTGTTCAAATCCCAGTTATGGCATTGAGCTTTTCAGTCTGACTCTACCTATCTAAATTCTCACTGTGGGCATTATTCTGTTCCATCCTCATATTTCATTTTCATCTCTTTGTTTGGTTCAAATACATACTTGACCTTTATGTTTATGATATACACTCCTCTCCCTTTGTTGTTCCTTATACTTAGGCAAATCAAATTTAACTCCTATGAAGTACTCTTACTTTTGTATAGGATGCTTGCTTGTACAATATTTAACATTTCTCTAAACTATTACTTCATTGGCTTGTATTTTACTTTTGCTTTTAATATCAATGTAACCAAACTATGTAGCTTTATGATACAACACAAACACATTACCTGCTGCCTGAAAAGAACTCCTTTAGTTGCTAGTGCTTTAGCCAAAGTCATACTTTGCTGAAAATGCACATTATCATCAGCAGTCCCATGAACCAGATAAAACATTTTATCCTTTAGATTTTCCACTCTACGGCTCACATCTGCTTCCTCGTAGCCCTTGTAGTTACCCGTAACATTAGGCAGACCCATATACCTCTCCGTGTAAGCAGAATCTAGAACAATAAGATACCTTTGTTATGGTATGACTCTTCAAATCAATAAACCTTTTTTGTTGTATGAAAGTTCAAATATTTCTATAGGTAAGCTAAATATTCTATACAATCCATTCTGTACATAATATCAGTTCAAAAATTAAATGCTACTGTGGTAAAAATTAGGTTATAAAATGTGTACAAACCATACTAAACTGAGTAAATAATACAAAATGTAGGAATTAGTTTCAAGCGCAGAAGTCAGAGGATGTAAACAAACTATCTATTTTATGAGATGCTTTTCTGTTGTAGCAAATATGATTTAATTTTGTTAAGGAGATCAGAAGGTCTACTTCTGCGTTGTAATATGGCTTAGCGCTTACTCAGGTTCTGATATTGTTGCGTATATTTATTTATTTATTTATTTATTTATTTATTTTCTGTCCTATAGTATACACAAAAACAGTGTTACATAGACCACGTCAGTTTATAATACAAAATAATTACAATATAAAGTAACACTATACACATATAGACAATTAAATAAATAAAATATATAAATTGTTCTTAAGACCACATCAGTCACGTGATAAAGAATACAAGGTTATAAAATTAACCTAAATATTAATAATGTAAATCTGTGCATACCATTATGTCAAAAACTCAACTATCATTAAAATGTGATTAATTTCCATTATGGATAAGAAACTCATCTTCATTATAAAAACAATGGGTTAACAAATACATTTTGAGCTCTTTTTTACAAGTATTTCTGTCTATTGCTGACTTCAGTCTCTTTGGTAATATGTTGAAGTATTTTGATCCAGCATAAATAATGTTTTTATTTCCAAACTGGCCCCTATGTAATTGAAGAAAAAAGTAATTTTGTCTGCGAGTGTGGTGTTTGTGTATGTCTTTATTTAGGCAATGGAATACTGTTGAGTGTTTTTTACATACAAAATAACATAATTTATGTATATGCAAAAGAGGGGTAAGATTTTTAATTTCTTAAAGTATGGTCTACATGATTCAGATTGTGGCAACTTAGCTAAAGCTCTAATAGCCCTCTTTTGGACTAAAAATAGGTGTGCAAAAAGAGTATTACCAGCAGAACCCCATAACATAGCCCTATATTCCAGATGTGAATTAAATAAAGAAAATTATACATTATGAATTGCTTGTTAACTAGCTGATGTAACAAAAACACAGTCTTGTTAAGTTTAGAGTAAACAGTCGAAATGTGATTTTGCCAGGAGAGAAAATCATCAATGTTAATGCCTAAGAATTTTGTGTTTTGCACTCTAGATACATTTTCCTCTTTGTATGTCAAATTCAGTCCATTATAGATATAGCTCCTGCCCAGTGAAAATAGTAAGTAATTTGTTTTATTAATATTTGGGGTAAGGTTGTGAGTATAAAAGTATTTTTCCAGACTTAGTAACACCTCCACACATTTGCTATTTAACTGCTCTTCATTTTCTGCTGAAACAAGTAAAGTGGTGTCATTTGCATATAATATATCAGTGCCTTTAGTTGGTACATGTGCAGGCAAGTCATTTATGTATAATATAGGCTGTATGATATAGGCTGAACAAGACTTAGAAATTACTTTAATCATTGACTAATAGAGTCAACTTGAAAAATTCAATGCCAAGGCCGGAATTTGAACCATGGATCTCCTGGTTTCCGTCCAGTCGCTCTTACCCATTAAGCTACCATGGCCAACGTGCTGTCCTGACATTAAATTCTCCATTTGACTCATATATATTTTCCCGGTAAACCACTAGGAGCTCTCATACTCAAGATACACCGCTTGTGGCAACTTACTGTTGTAAGTACTTGAATCCCAGGCTTCACCATTAAACTCTTATTATTAAGTTAATTGGTGGAAATTAATAATTTCTTTACACTAGCCATATATAGGCTAAGGTTCTGGATTGATAGAGTCAACTTGAAAAGTTGAACTGAATGGCATTGAATTTTTCATGTTGACTCTATCAATCCAGAACCTTAGCCTATATATGGCTAGTGTAAAGAAATTATTGATTTTCACCAATTAACTTACTTTAATCATTGTTATTTAACATTCATTTTCGGTGCCTTAAGTTTGTGCAAAGCTGTGTGATTGATGATTCAGCTTAAATTTTGCTGGCTGACAGGACAGGTACTTTGGACTGGTGAATCATGCATCCTGCTGACCAATGTAAACAATACATAGGTGGCTGGTTACAAGAATCAACACGTTTTCAATTACATGAACAGCGATTGCAGAAGATGGTACAATATTTCAGAGAAATAAGGCTTAGCTAACTTGGGAAAGCAGAGGTGGCCCCTCTGGCATGGAAAATGCTGATTTAGCCGTTAGCTGCCATTTTAGGCAGTGCTCCCCTATCTAAGTGTAGTTGAGCTAGCGCACACAAGAACTTGATGCTGGAAGATTGTTAGGGAGCTTGAGCAAGAGTTCATTTTAAAGTGCTTCTCAAAGTTAGATCGTCAGCTGGGTGCGACAGGCCCAAACATCGCTTGCCAGCCAGATGAAACACAACTATATAGACAACACTTCACTCAAGGCAACACATCATGTCACCATGTATTTTATATTTCTAAAAGCACTCCTGATCTCTTCAAGACCCAGGGAGTGCCCTGTACTGATGTTACCACTCTTAGAATACATTTAGTAATTTAGGTATGACTAAGTGTTTCTTCTACCCACCTTTCCATGTAGCTCTAGCAGCCTATACTTCCTAGACCAGTAGCTATGTCCCCAGTTGCATTATAGGGATGTAAGTAAAACCCCCTTACAACCCTATATGTAATAATATTTAAATATATCTTATTTTCAGGCTGCTACCTACTTAATTAAGATTCATTTTCTTTACAATTGCATATGACAGAGGAAGACAGCTTCAAGAGTTGTGACATATTTCAGTCAGGAGCAAGGCCTGCAATGGGTGTGAAATGTGTAGTGTTTAACGCCCGCTTTTACTACATACGGCACCGCAGGCGGTGACACTGATGATACATGAGATGAAGATGGAGCACCGGTGGAATGAGATGGCGGGGGAAACCGGAGATCCCGGAGAAAACCCGCCCCAACGCCGTGTTGTCCACCACAAATCTCACTTTGCGGTCGCCTGGGATCGAACCCGGGCCGCCTTGGTGAGAGCCAAGCGGTCTAACCACTGAGCCACGGCGTGGCCACAATGGGTGTGACATCAGGCAAGAGCTGTGTAGTACCAAGTTGCCTATATAAATAGGGGTTCAGTCAGTCTAGTGCACTCGATGACAACAGTGTAGCTGCCACATACTTAATGGAACTGTTAAATTAACAATGTGATGATTTATTGAAGGACAAATATACAAACAAGAAAGACTTGACTGATTTTTACAAGAATGTCCCCCAAACCAGATTTTCAAGGTTGTATTCACTTGTCACATGGACAATGTGTATGTTTGGCTCGATATATGTGTACGAACCATTTTTGTTCTGTTATGAAATGAGCTAAGTCCAAACCCCGAAGTACCTTGTTGAATCACAATCTAACATGCAGTCTTCAATTACAGATTTCCCAGACACTACATCCTGACATTGATAAACTAGTTAAAGAAAAACGAAACAGAAAGTTTCATAAAATGTCCATCTGATTTTGTTCTGAATGGGTCACCTCTAATTTGCAGAGAAAATTATTTGATGTTTGTTTTATTTTATTTACTTTATAACATTCCTGTCCTTCAGATAAACTCGAGTTTGAAGTTTTATGTATTTTCTCATAGCACAGAGGCAAAATGGAATTGTTTATAAACTGTGACCAATTGTGTAACTAAAGCCGTGAGCATTAATATTACAACACCCAAGATGTAAGTTGTACATAGTATTAATACCCGATATGTTTCCTGTCTTTCCTACCCGCACACATCAAATTATTCCTTCCCCTTCAACAAAAGTAATCAGCACGGTGACGTCACATGCTAACCTGCCTTTCGTTCGGGGGCATATTTTGCGGTGAGAGCTGGTGGAGCTGATGTCACACCACCACTACCTGTCTTCCCTTGGCATATGATATATAGAAGTTCGTCACTGAAGAAGAACTTCTAAGATAACTTGTTTTGGTACTTTACAAATTAGAAGATAACATATACTTTAAAAGCTATTATTCTGTTCTGAATACTGTTATCAGTTATTGTGAGCTAATCATATACATTTAAAAGTAAGTTATTTTAAGTATAACATTTTTAATACAATTAGGCAAAGGATAGACATTTCATCACAGGATTAGGTATTCAACCTATTTAATTATAGTGTTAGTGTCTTAATGAAAATTCACACTTTAGTTACTGACCATATAATCTCCAGGTGGTTACTGGCGCCACTGATATTCCACAATGGAAGACATTCTGGTCCCTAGCTAAAGCCATTGCAGCTACAAAACCTCCATAGCTCCAACCCCACACTGCCACACGACGTTTATCCACAAAATGAAGAGAATCTCTTAAGTACCTGCATATTATAAAACATAGTTGAATTAGAGTATAGTAAAAACTACAAACAGTAATCCTGAATATAAAGACCTAATTCATAGACTGTAAGTACATATTTAAGTGATTATTAGAGCTAGGAATTTTAGGTGCAAAATTTATAAAGTTGATTAGAAAGGTGCAAAAATAGGTGCTTTAATTTAGGTAAAAAAGATGCAAATTTTCCATTTTAATTTCATTCAACAACACAAAAATCAATCAGACAATTACATAAAATAACTAAGTACAAGGACACACAATTCACCGTCACAAGTCCAGAAAACTATTGAAGCAGATGCTGTTTAACAGGTCAGTGTTTTTTGTGAGGCTGTACCTTCCATCACTAAGTATTTGTATGCTGAAAAGGAACATTCAGCATCTTCAGATGCAAGTGGTGCATATTTTGTTAGCAGTCTGTAATTAAAATCCTTGTTCATTGCAACATCCTCAAAATCAGGGTTTTTGGTTAAGCTCTGTTCTAGTTTCTGCTTTCCAATCCCCTACAATGCGTCTTTACGTCCATCAGAATTGCCCATTGTGAATCTTTCTCAGGACACTACTTCTGCAATCTTGTAATGGCTGTTATTAAAAAAGAAGTTCATCTTGCAACTCCTGTTTACTTGCTAGTTCTCTGGCTTTTTTTTTTTTTTTTTACTGCAGAAGAATCATTTAATATTTAACTTAAGAAATTCATATAGGCTTAAAATTGTTACAAACAAACATGCAGCCTTCAGCCAAGTACCCCACCTAGCAAGACTTGGAGAAATTGGAAGAAGAGGAAGTCCTGTAACTTCTATGTACTTCTGTATCCTAGCCGGAGCCTTTTTCAATAATTTCTTGGTGTAAGACAGAAATTCATTTGCATGTGAATATTCTTCTTTTGTTGCCTCACAAACTCGGTGCAATGCATGTACAATGCCGGTAACGTGTGCTAGATTACAGTACATAGGCTTGAGGTTAGAAATGGCCAGTAACTTGTAAGATGCTTGGTGTGTAAGTAATAGCCACACTCGATCATATTGAATGCCATCAGGCCACAGCACACAACATGCATTGCTGAAACTATGTATTATATTAGCATTGTCTGTTTTGTTCAGAAAGTAGGTTTTCACCAGCATAGGTTTCTCTTACTTTATATTTAGGGATGCTACTAAAATTGTAAAACATATCTCATCTCAGTGGTTTCATCTAATATAAAATATACTGGATTTTTACCTACTACTTCCTGATTTGTTGTAACTTTTCTTCATGCAGAGGTTGAAGACATGATTTTCTTAAAGTACTCTCATCTGAGACAGACTTCCCAGTATATTTTTCCAAAAATATTAATCAAATAAAATATTTAAGTTTGAATTTATGAGTCACTTGTTTACACTCAGTCTTCACTTACTTGTTGTTGTATAATTGAAACGTTTTCAAGATCATTCGATCTCATCCTCAGCTGTTTGGTGACTAAATGAACCTCCCTCTTCTTCCATTACTACGGAGCTCCGATCACTCTGCCATCTGGTGTTAGGGGCACTAAGTTTTAATACTTCATTTAATGCCGGGATTTCAAAATTTATAACTTTATCACGATTTTTGTTTATGAATATTTTTTTCCAAATATCCAATTCTATGGGTGTACTTAAAGATTTTAACAGTTTAATGTTGTGGCCAATGTTGTGGTTTTCTGTCCAAAAATGGTGTGAAACTGCAGATTTTTCTGTTTGTTTCAACTTAATGTTCCTCTGGTGTTCTTTTTGCCTGGTTAACAAGTTTCTCTTACTTTTTCCTATGTAGCTTTTTTCACAGGTTTCACAATTAATCTGATAAATTCCTGATTTCAAATTGTTGGGGATTGTATTTTTCAGTGGTTCATTTAGCAGGTTCCTCAGACTGAATTTGTTTTGGGGTGCTAGTTTTAAGTCTAGTCTTTTGAAGATTCGTTAAAATTTTCTAAAAGCCCATGGATCGTAGGTGAATTTTCTATATTGCCAATTTGTGTTATTAAGTGGTGTGAGAGTGGTATTTTTTGAGCTTATCTTCAGTTTTTCTTTGCTCTTCATCATGTTCCTTATGATGGCTGGGTTGAATCCATTTAATAGCGCTATGTCTTTTATGTGTTGTTGTTCTTTCAAAAATTCATCCTTACTCAGTGTGACGTTGTATAGCCGGTGAATTAGACTTCTAAAGGCAGCTAGTTGATGTGAAACTGGGTTGTATTCATTTTTCTTTATGTAATTATCTATGTGTGTGGGCTTCCTGTATATTCCAAAATCTACACCATGACATATTGTCCATGACATATTGTCCTTTTCAATCAAAAGGACAAAATAAATTAAATTGAATTAAATTATGAAGTAGAGTAAACTCCACATTTGCTTTTATGTAGCATTTCTCTATGGTCTTTATATAGTTTATATTTATTTGCTTTTTCTATTTTGGATTTTGTTGGATCCTGTATCCGTTACAGTTTTTAGTCTTATGTAACTTTTTATATTTATGTTTGTATCTTGAACTGACGTGTCCTATAACATATGTATTATGTTCCAAAGGATGAAATAAATAAAATACAATACAATACAAATATGCTTTCATACTATTAAGGTTGTTGAGCTTGGAAAGAGGACTCATCAATAAACTAATGCCTTCCACCTTTACTTAGTTACTTATTTTGAGTGTGTTTTGCACTGCTGCTTAACACAACTGCATTTGTAGTTTTTTTTTTTTTTTATCAGTTGTAACTGAAATGTCATAAACACTGCATCTCAAAACAGTTTCATCACTTTGAATTGCATCTGCACTAAACTATTTAACAACTGTGTAGGCATTCACTTTTGTTTTCGGCATTCTGCAAAACTTATTGGTAAATAGCAGACTGCACTAGTCAAATAATATTTTTAACTGAAAAATTTCTTCCTGCAGTCAACAATCACCCTTCCTTAAACAATATCTTTTCATAACTGATGCACTGAGGCACAAATTAGCAACACTGCACTGTAGTGTAATAGTTGTCGCAGGACTGATACCAGGCATCATTACCAACCTTTGAAAGGTAAAAAGTGAAATGGGTGAAATGATGTTCTAATGAATCCAGGGTCCATGGAGCTTAGAGCTACCCGACATTCGTCTTTAAGGATTAGGGGAAACCCCGGAAAAACCCTTATCCAGGTAACTCACCCTGACCGATATTCGAACTTGGGACCTCTTGAATGTGAGGCAGACATGCTACCACCACACTACCGAGGCGGGCCCTTGCATTGGTGATTACATATATCGAAACTATATATTTTTGTACAAGTGAAGTATTGATTATGAGAATTTAAAAAAAATAAAGAAATAGAATAATGATAGCATGTTTTTTATTATAATTTAATACTGATTTAATGTACTTAAGTATTAAAGGAATGTTAAAAATAAAAGAAGAGAGGTGAGAAAGAGTAATATTAATATGTATGCAAAATCAAAGATAATAAAATATTGTTCTTATCTTCTTTGATGAAAGTGTTGAAAACAGAGTCGTAATAAAGTGTGAGTTGATTAATAACACTAAACAATGCTTACTTTTTAAATTGTTATTTTTTAATTGACTCACCTTTAAATTTAAATACTGTTCTGCTTACTTAAGATGAGCTGGTAAAGTTACATTAATGTCACTTTTCTAATTTCTGTTTAAAAAAAGCGATGCTAGTGTTACTAGTACCGACTCATCTTAAGTAAATGTATCTAAACACATCACTGCTTCTAACTTCTTCCCTATATAAAAATGTATTGTTCAATAAGCAATCAGAGATCAGGAATTTACTGCCACAGATTTTAAAGTTAAATATTGAAACTTCAGGAGACAAAAGGGTCTGCATATTTCTGAAAAAGTATTGCAAAACTGTTAACCATTAAGAAACAACAGAATTTGGCTTTCTTTGCAATAACTGTTTCAATAGATAGAGTCAACCTGAAAAATTCAATACCATGGCCAGGATTTGAACCATGGATGTTCTGGTTTCCGTCCAGTTGCTCTTACCTGTTGAGCTACCATGGCCAACATGCCATCCTGACATTAAATTCTCCAATTGACTCATATATATTTTCCCAGTAAACCACTAGGGGAGATACACCGCTTGTGACGACTTATTAGTGGTTTACCAGGAAAATGTATATGAGTCAATTGGAGAATTTACTGTCAGGATGGCACATTGGCCATGGTGGCTCAATGGATAAGAGTGACTAAATGGAAACCAGGAGATATGTGGCTCAAATCTCAGCCATGGCAGTGAATTTTTCAGATTGACTCTATCTATCCAAAAGCTTAGCTTATATACAAATGTTTAATTTCCATCAATTCACTTAAATACTGTTTTAATGTTACATAGTTATACTAACAGAATGTCAAAGGGTCAAATATGATATGATATATGATATATGAAATATATACTACAACAAATGCACCTTGAGCAATACCTGAGCTGGGTCCTGGCCCATTTCCTAAAAGGGCAGCCCTTCAATACAATTACATACTCGATACATGTTTGCCACTTATAATAATAATTACTTTCCATTTACTTTTCTATCAAGTATAAGTTTTTGCTATTTGTCAAATTTTTATCTATCTCTGTAAATTATTACCAACTTTCAAATTCATATAGTAATAAGTTTCACTGAGACTGGATTCACTTAAATTCACTCTTCAATATTTCTCACTTGTACATGACTCTATTTCTTGTGACCCCTTTCCCTATTACAAATTATTTAACTTCACTAAATACTTTTTCAGTTCTTCCAGTTACCTGTTGCTGTCTCACACTTTCTCAAATCCTCTCTTCTGCTTCTCACAACTCCACTTTAATCTCTCTTCCCTTACTGCAATTTGTACAGCTGTATTAATTTTTCACTATTTGTAAAAATTGTTAACTTTCCCTGGCCATTATTTAACTCTTATTTCAACTTCTTACTATCATTTCATTTAGCCTGGGTTTACTAAACTTAACCTCACTTTTTTTATGTTCTTATACTCCTCCCATTTTGCTTGCCCCCTCTTTACCAATTACAGTTATTTAAGAGATCAAATATATATTTACCTAACATGATTTTGCAAAAATTAGGAAAGATATTGCTAGAAATTGATTTCATGAAAATTTTACAAATATATTGTCTTAATAAATCAAATTTTAAAGAATTACAATGAAACGGTATCTTATAATTGTCATAAAAATGAAGTAAATCACACTATTAGCATATAGATTGTGTAAATAACAAACATTTATATAACTACCCTTGCAAGCTCAGCCTGTTTTTCAAATAACTGTTTCCAGGTTGATTATTCAAAATTCCCTAAGAAGCAACTAATTATCAAAATAATAATTTTAAAATAATGAAGTTTGCTTCCTGTTTTCTTGATGAGTCAGCATCTGTTTCACATGGTTAAAGTTAATTAGCTCTTCATTAACACTAAAGGTTCAGAGGGAACATTTCATAGCATCCAGTCCCCTTTCGCCATGGAGCCAGATGGCTCCACAGTAGGTAATGCATGAGGTTCACATTCGAGAGGTCTTGGTTTCGGTTCCTGTTGGAACAATCACTGGCCATATGATCTCTTGTGGTTTCTGCTAGTCCATAAAGAAATACTCTGATGGTTTTGCTTCTACCATGAATTTTCTACCTTCATCACATCTTTTTACTTATTTATTTAATTTTTAATTGTTTTTTAATTTACTGAAAGCATCTCTGTGGCTACATTTAACTATTCCTGCTTCTCCTACTGTTGCAAATGTTGCAGTGCTGTTGCCTCCTTATTTCCTTCCTAAGTCAACATATAATCGCAAGTGTTTACAATATTCCTATGTGTTAATGAAGTAAGAATTTCAGATTCTTATATTTTGTCTTTCTTTCTGGACGATCTCTGTCTTCTTTACCAATGCTAAGGCTGCAGGTTCAAATTCAGCCCAGACAAATGGTTTTTAAGTGTGCTTAAAAGCGACAGTCCCATGTTAAAAAATGTACTAACATGTACAAGAGCTCTTGTGGGATGAAATCCTCGCAATTAACAGCTTATTAACAAACAAAATAATTAATTACGATGGTTTCTCGGGATTGTAGCCAAGTGATGATTTCTTCTTCAAAGCCTTCAGCCATCTTAGCTCTGTGGCCTTCTTCAGGGTTATAACTTCTTCTTTGTAATGAATCAAGGCTGAGAAAGCTTTAAATCTTTCAAAATAATTAATTCCCAGTCTTCTTAGATAATAGGAGGGTGGTTCAATAAGTAAAGCAACACATTTTTGTTCTGAAACAGAGTTTGTCTTATTCAGCATTCAAACACGCCATGTTATTCCCCCATCTTTTAGCTACACAACATTATTTTTCAACGTAATCTCCATTCAATGCTACAGCTTTAGACCACCTTGAAATGAGGGGTTGTATGCCTACACGGTATCATTCAACTGGTCGATGTCGGAGCCAACATTGTACTGCATCAGTAACTTCATCATCATCCGTGTAGTATGTCCCATGGAATGGGTCCTTCATCGGGCCAAACATATGGAAATCCAACAGTGTTAGATCGAGGCTGTAGGGAGGATGCGGAAGAATAGCCCACTGAAGTTTTGTGAGCTCCTCTTGGGTGCGAAGACTTGTGTGACGTCTTGCGTTGTCATGGAGAAGAAGTTCGTTCGGATTTGGTGCCTACGAATATGTTGAAGTCGTTTCTTTAATTTTCGAAGAGCAGCACAATACACTTCAGAGCTGATCGTTTGACCATGGGAAACAGAATTGGGAAGAATAACCCCTTCAGCCTCCCAGAAGACTGTAGCAATGACTTTACCGGCTGAGGGTATGGCTTTAAAATTTTTCTTGGCAGGGGAGTGGGTGTGGCACCACTCCAGTGATTTCCATTTTGTTTCGGTGATGAACCCATGTTTCATCGCCGGTAACAATGTCTGACAAAAAGCTGTCACCATCAGCCTCATGATGAGAAAGCAATTCCGCACAGATGGTTCTCCTTTGCTCTTTATGGTCTTCGGTTAGACATCGAGGGTCCCAGCAGAAACAAACCTTAGAATATCCCAACTGGTGAACAATTGTGACATCACTACCAACAGAGGCGTCATGTTGAGCACTGAGGAGTTTGACTGAGATCCGGTGATCATCTCGAATGAGAGTGTTCGCACGCTTCAAGGTTGCAACAGTCACAGCTGTGCACGGCCGCCCAGCACGCGGGAGATCAGACAGTTTTGCTTGACCTTGCAGCGATGATGACACACACTTTTCCCAATGACTCACCGTGCTTTTTCCACTGCCAGATCACCGTAGACATTCTGCAAGTGCCTATGAATATCTGAGATACCCTGGTTTTCCACCAAAAGAAACTCAATCACTGCCCGTTGTTTGGAACATACTTCCGTTACAGACGCCATTTTAAAAGCTCCGTATAGCGCTGTCACCTGTCAGAAGTCAATGAAATTTTACGAGACAAAGCGGGAATGTTTGAAAATGTTCCACAAAAAATGCCAGGTTTTTCCAACCAAAAGTGGCCGAGAAAAAACATGTGTTGAATTACTTATTGCACTCCCCATCGTATTCTCTTCCCACTCCTCCTCCTACTCCTACTCCTACTTCTACTCCCTGCTTTCTTTAGCAGAGTGTATTTCACTTCAGTTCTTTTGAAAGATTAATCTATCACGGCCAGTGTTAATCCAATAAAATGAAATTCTGGGCTTATTTGCGTGGTCCAGTAGATCTTGAAGCATTTAGTGCTTTTCCATTGGACATCCTCTTGCTATTGCAGCCATGAGTTGACCATCTCTAAGGATACTCAATGGAGAGACAGGTAAAGCATTTACTGCACTTGCTGTTAAATTTGTTATAAAGTTTTATAACACCTTACAAGGACTTAAGATTTGTGCCAGACAATCTGAGAGACATGTGCTGAGATCCTCTGTAAAAAATTTCCTACTGGAGAAAATTCTTAGAAAAATAAATGGCATAAAATGGTACTTCTTGTGTGGATTAAAAAGGATAGATCCTGGGTGAATTGAATGGAGGGAAAACAAGAATGAAAACAAATACTTCTCTGTAAATGCTTTAGTCTGAGTAGATGTATATTCGTGGAGGGTGACATAAAACTTACTCTGTGACTTCAAGCTGATCTGCCACTTCTACTGTTCCAAGTCTCATGTATACTTCATGGAGCATCTGGTAGCCCTGACCACCCGATCCTCGTCCATCGATTTGAGCTACAATGAAATCTCGATTGCCAGACAAATACGTATTCCAATCCAACTTCCACCTCTCTGTGACTAGTTGTGTACCTGGTCCACCGTAACTGTAATCATTTTGAGAATACATTCCCAAGTTAACTTGATTTCACATCAAGACAATATATAGTAATTAAAATTGTATGCTAAATAATTATACTTGAAGGTTTGTGAAAAGGCAGATGCTTCATGCATGCCATATAACTATATATTTATAGTTTATGACATACTTTGAGAGACAAAGTGAGCTTAATAGAGAACATATATTAAATGTATAATTTACATTAAAGTATTTAGATGAAGTAAGCCGACAAATGTTATGCAAAATAATAATCAATAAAGACATTATATTCTACTTCTTATAAATAATCAAACATATGTACACTCGAGTGCAATGAAACATGCCAATTCCTCTGGTTTCATGTAGATTTTTCTTCATTTAATGTTGGCAGAATCTTATCATCCCTCTTCCAGATCACCATGGGTAAGACAACCTCCTGTTTGTTTGAATTAATGTCTGCTAAAATCACATCAACCTATAAACAAAAGTCAGACTTTCGGAGCAGTACAAATGGAGGAAGTATGGAAACATTTCACCTGGGTGGCTGTAAGGATGCTTTGTCACAATTGTCCATAGTATCTAAATGTCTGGCACCAATAAACAAAGGTTGGTTTCAGCCTTAGGATCGAAGAAATAGAGGGAAGAAGACACATATTAAGCAGAGTGGTAGAATGAGATACGGTTATGTCAGAGGCTGTTCAGTATTCCTTACCAATATAAATCTTGAGCATTAAAACTGTTCAATCTGTGCAGTCAGCTGTACAGAATTCTAAAAGTGAAATACTTATTTTTTAAGAAATTATATTATATCATAAAATAAGACCTGAAGCTTTCCTGGTGAGTGACAGATATGCTCAAGTTGTTCTTGGGTGGCAAGCCAGGTGAAAAGATGATCGACGTTTCGGGAGTGTGCATCTCACCCATCATCAGGATGTATATTAAATGTTATAACCACAAATGAATCACTGGATATAACACAAATATAAACAAAGACAAAACACTATCAAAATTTGCATTACTGAACAAAAGACTGTTTTCAGTAAATTAAACGCCAGGTCAGGAGATAGCGTGAGTATAGAAAATTAATTGGGTCAAAGAAACCTAACTACTTAACTTGATTATCAAGCTTTATTGATCTGTGCTTCTTAAGTCGGCAGATTTCCATTTTTAAGGTCCGTTTCCAAGAGGAGCTGAACTGAAATATAGCATCATGTTTAAGCGTGCTCCTCTTGGAGGAAATGGCCAAAGCCTCCTTAATTCTCTGCTCCCAGTAACTCTTGCATTTTGCCAAGATGGTCGTCTCCCAAAAGTTGACTCTATGGTCATTACCAAAACAATGCTCTGCCAGTCCAGACTTCTCAGGTTGCATTAAACGAATGCTCCGTTCATGTTCCAAGTTCCAAGTTCCGGGAGTGTGCCACATTCGCTATGAATGTGGGACACCGTATATAGGACAAACCGAAAGGATCATCACTACCAGAATAAACCAACATGAACGGAGAAGTCTGGGCTGGCACAGTATTGTTTTGATAACGACCTTAGAGCCAACTTTTGGAAGACGACCATCTTGGCAGAATGCAACAGTTACTGGGAGCGCAGAACTAAGAAGGCTTTGAACATTTCCGCCGAGAGGAGCACATTTAATCTTGATGCTGGATTTCAGTTCAGTTCCTCTTGGAAACTGGCCTTAAAACTGGAAATCCGTAGACTTAAGAAGCACAGATCAATACAGCTTGATAATCAAGTTATGCAGTTAGATTCTTTGACCCAATTAATTTTCTATACTCACGCCTTCTCCTGACTTGGCACTTAATTTACTGAAAACAGTTTTTTGTTCAGTAATGCAAATTTTGTTAGTGTCTTGTCTTTGTTTATATTTGTGTTATATCCAGTGATTCATTTGTGATTATAACATTTAATAAATATCCTGATGATGGGAGAGATGCACACTCCTGAAATATCGATTTCTAATCATCTTTTCACCTGGCTTGCTTCCCAAGAACAACTTGAGCATATATTGTATCACATTATTAAACATAGAAGCATGGCAAGAGTAAGAATGTCTCAGATGTTTTTGATATTTCTGATAATTTATGGTAGACAAATGCTTAAGAGTTTTAATCAAAAAGATTTTATTCTTAACTATGATACAATGAAGCATAAAATTAATATAATTTTGAGGCAAACTAGTACTCAATGCTCCATATATTGCTAGTGTTTACCTAGAGTGTGTTTTATTAGGATCTTCCTAACATCCTCGGCTGATGTCGACAGTTGAATTTTGATTTGGTGAACACCTTGCAGTCATTAGGGACGTTTCTGTTGGTATCTTGATGAACTTAAAGTTGGGGTTCTCTTCAAAGGTGGTGATGAAATTGGACAGTTTTCCTTTATATTTCTTTATATATTTTTCTATGTGGTTAACCCTCCACTATGCGCATGCCTTTGCAGAACACTGTTGTTAGTGTGGGGCCTAGGAGGCCCGCACTATATTTATGTGATTATCTGCCTGTATTTCTTTCTGTTTTCATTATTCTTTTTTCCCCAATTTATGGATAAATTTAGGTTACATATACATGACTTTTATTAGCACCATCATATTAAATACATCAGCTAAAATTACAAATTGAATGTACATTATAATTTGTATTAAGTATACATAAAGAGAATAACATATTCTTTTAAAATACATCTTATCATTGGAAATGTTTGGTTACTTTCAGAGTAATCAAATGAACTATTTCTTTTCTATTCTGCCCGACTAAGCAGTTATGACAAATAATTCTGGCATATTTTCTCAAACAGGGAGGAGCATTGCATTTCCCAAATGCATATTTAGTTTTGCTGTTCTTTTTATCTTTACTGCAAGGTTCACATTGTTTACTTTACAATGAGTCTGGTGCATTTGGCAGCTCATCTGCTGTGGGTTGTTCAGGTTTATATTTCTTTAGAAGCTCTTTCAGGTCATTGGGTAGATTTGATGCTGTTGCTCTTCTCTGTAGCTGTTGTGACAGTAAAGCTAAGGACAACACTTTTAAATATTCCTCTCTTGTGGAATATCTGTTTTGATTTCCAAGAAAGACAGTCCTAGAATTGATAATTGCAATATTCAGCATATGGTTAAAAATTACTATTAGCCACCTTCATGTTGTTTTGACTATATTGTATGTAGCATACTATTATCTACTACATCAACTCTGATTTATTATCATAATGCATGATTATCTCTGGCTTTTTCTCAACACCTCCTGTCAGCTGATCCAATGAAACATGTAAACTTGAGATCAAAACTACTGTTTTACCCATTTTTGCAATATATAAAAGAAGTAAAATTATAAAATAGAAGTATTTAGAAACAGTGGAGCTTCATTAATAAAACCTTTTTTAAACCACTTGTCACACTATATAAACATTTCCGCACTACTTACATTTAAAATTAGGACATGTTTCGAGGAACATGCATCCTCATCAGGTGACTGCCTTCCTCTCCTGGCACTGTTTCACGAATTGAATGACCTCCACTATTGGTATTTCAAAGTTAATAGTTCTCTTTTTATTCTTAAAAATGTGTATATTTTCCCAGACTGTTAATTCCGAATACTTTTTTGCCGGTACCAAAAGTTTGACGTCTTTGGAAATATGATTTTTTGACCAAAAGTGATGGGCTATGGCTGATTTATCTGTCTGTATTTTATGCATCTCATATGGTCTTGCCATGAAATATATATTGGAAAAACGAAAAGAAACTTAGAAACAAGGATGAAAGAACACATGAGATGCATAAAATACAAACAGACAGATAAATCAACCATAGCCCATCCCTTTTGGTCAAAAAATGTGTAGTTTGACAAGTGGTTTAAAAAACTTTTTATGAAACAAGTGTTTTGTTTTTTATGAAGCCAAATACGTTTTCATGTTGCCTGTGACCTCCTGGAGAAGTAAAATTACTGGATAACTCCTTATTGTTCTTGTGTGCTGTACTGACAAAAGAAAGTTGTTTTTATGCACCAATGAAACACTAGTGAAACACTACTGAACCAATTATGTGTTCTAACATTTCAGCCAGTGTCATAGATTGGTTCAGTTAGTCTTAGCATTAAAGCCTCTGGGGAATTATTTTGCAAATGTGGTCCCTCCAGCTGCTGTCCATAGTAAATTTCCATATTAGAGGTGTAAAACATTTTGCATCACTCAAGTATAATATTTCTATGCCATACTTGTTTGGCTTAAATGGTATATATTGTCTAAAACCATACCGACCATGAAATGTGGGTAACTGTTTGTTGATAGTGACGTTTTGTC
The DNA here is from genome assembly GCA_030765055.1 of Mantis religiosa. Taxonomy (NCBI): domain Eukaryota; kingdom Metazoa; phylum Arthropoda; class Insecta; order Mantodea; family Mantidae; genus Mantis; species Mantis religiosa. The sequence continues at coordinate 111,518,259 of CM060958.1, read as the reverse complement.
AAAAGCGAATAATGTTTCTGACAATTATTCACAAACATTGTAAAAATTTCTCTAACATCAGCCAATTTTTCCAATACCAATGAACACCATTTGGTACTCACGAAAAAGTACTAATAGCTCCTTCCACTGTCAAAGCAATATTCTACAACTTACTAACGTAGAAAAGCATGTCATCAACATGACGTTAGAGGCCTGCTAGACATGTATGACACCTAACTGCTGATTCAGTTGCCGTAGTAAATATTCAAGAAAGGTGTAATGTTAGAAGTCCTAGTCAGACAATTACTTAGAGGCATTTGGTCATAAACTACAACATTTAAATAAAACTAGGGGTCTCTCAGGCCCTGCGCGACTAACAGAGGGTTAATGCATTTGGATGCTGAACACTTTTAATTAATGGATATCTTGTTCTATATCATGATTTTCTTCCAAAAGTGGTATCCACTTACTGTGACTTTGTGGGTTCGTAGAATTAAAAGTCCGAGTTGCAGAAATTCAAAATGTTCTTTATTTGCATAGAAATACACTTTGTCACTAGCAGAATTATGTAACATCCAGATACAATCTTCCAAGGTCATTGACCATAGCAAAGAGTTCACTTCCAAACACACCAGTTTCAATTACAACTCTCGTTTGCAACAACACTCTCTGTACAACTGCCCGATAACTTGCTTCTTTTTATACACAACCATTCATGAATTCCAGACTGTTATAGAATGTTCTCTAACACGTCACCAGATAAAACATGAACGTTCTAGACGTGCAACTTTATCCGTGTCGACAAGTCTTTTATCTCCGGGCTATCTTCATCTGTTTTTGCAGGCTGTGTGCTGCCTATCAGTTCCTTTGTGTAAACAAGCCGCGCTATCACTCCGCATGAACCCTTTTAGTGCATATGCTGCCAGTCCTAATAATGGATTTGCAACATTATTAAAAAGTGTTGAGGATCCAACTGCATTAATCACATGTGAAAAGATATTCATAAAGAAATATGAAGCAGAACTGTTCAATTTGAGCACCATCTTTGAAGAGAACCCCAACTTCAAGTTCTTCAAGATACCAACAGAGATGCACCTGTCATCTCTAAGGAGTTCACCAAATCAAAATTCAACAGTTGACATCAGCTGAGGATGTTAGGAAGATCCTAATGAAACATATTCTAGGTAAACACTAGCAATATATGGAGCATGTAGTACTAGTTTGACTTATTTTATTAAAGATATTTTTTCTTAGAATGACCATGCAGTAACAACAAGCTTAGAAAGTAACTTAACAGTAATCAGTGTATTAATGTAATAAAACAAAACACTGTAGAAAAGCAAAGTAAAGTAGAAGTAAGCTTTCATCCTTTTATGACAGAATACATAAGGTAAAGTCTAATAGGAAATATAATTGCAATTGAAACAATAGTTCTGCACCATGGCATAGTAGGCTAAGGCAGCTTGCCTTGGTCCCTGGCCACGGAAAGCGGCCTGGGTTCGATCCCACCCATGGGATGCGGATTTTAGGTCCCGGGTATAGGATCAGTGCCCACCCAGCATTGTGAGGAAAGTGAGGAGCTTACGCTAGGTAAGCGGCCCTGGTCATGAAAACCAACATTCCAGCTGGGGGATCCCGAGATGCCTACATCTCCTCCCCATATCGGTTGGATGATTGCCCACCTCTGCTGTGTGTAAGTGGGCATGAGGCCGGCAGACAGGTTGGTAGGCCTTGGCCCTCCTAGAGCTGTTGTCCCAGTGGTTAACTTTTAATTGCAACAATAAGGTAACATTGGAGAATAAAATTATGAAGGATACAAAATTAAAATTTAGTGAATAGCTGTTCTCAACTTCTCTATGGGAGTAAAACACAACTACTAACTAACAGAACTTTGAAATGAGAACTAGAAACAGATGAAACGAAATTCTGCTAAACAATATTACAGTAAATAAAACAGAATATGTAATAAACTGCACCAGCTTCTTAAAACCTATACTGAGATTGAGTTCCCAACTGTATAATTTATTTATGCTTCAAATTTTCTTAGAATCATCATTTTACAGACTTAATATAAAATTAAGTACAAAATGAGATAAACTTATAAACTAAAAGGCTAATGTATAAAAACATAGTATTTAATAAAGCCTTTTAAACCATTTGTCAAACCACAAAAACACTTTAGCTCCACTTACATTTAAAATTAGGACATGTTTCGAGGAACACGCATCCTCAACATCACCTGAAGAACCAGTTGAACATCAGCTGATGATGAGCATGGCTGTTCCTCGAAACATGTCCTAATTTTAAATGAAAGTGGAGCTAAAGGGTTTTTATGGTTTGACAAGTGGTTTAAAAAGGTTTTATTAATGAAGCTCCACTATTTCTAAATACTTCTATTTTATAATATTATTTCATAATATAGTATTCAGTTCATTCAATAATGATTGGCACTTCCCCAAAAACTTCTGCAAAGTAGCAGTTTAAAATATTTGTCAATGTATGGGTGAAGATAGGCGAAAGTACTGGCTACTGCCACCAGATGATGTTGCTACTTCCCATAGATGGCGCAATTGAGCAACAATTGTGCCTTCTTGTGAGTATGCTTGGGGACATCAGTGAAACAACATGGAAGCAGACAAGCACGGGTAAAGGTGGACTGTGTGGTTTCTCTGGAGGGAAGAAGTGACTGCTTCAGATATGCACAAGAGGTAAGTGGTCGTATGTGGGGAGTCTGCTCAAAGTCGCAGGTCCGAGTTTTGTTGGGTGTGCAAATTCTAAGACGGCAGTGACTGTGCTGAAAAACACAAAAGCCCTGGGCATCCAGCAACTGCACGCAAACCAAACAATACCCAGCTTGTCAATGTTCTGATATTGGAGAACACACAAATCACATTTGATAAATTAGTGCAGGCAGCAGGTCTATCACGGAGAACCCTCCATATCATAACCCATGAAGATTTGATGATGAAAAAGGTGTGTGCATAAAGGGTGCACATACTCTCACTAATACACAGAAATAGAAGTGAGTGGAGGTATGCCAACAGTTGCTGCAAAAGTATAGTGCAGATCCAGAGGAATTCTTTGCAAAACTGGTCGCCATCGACGAGGCCTGGTGTTTCCAAGACACTCCAAAATAGAAATGCTAGTTTATGGAATCGAAGCATGCTGCGAGCCCTTGTCCCAAGAAGTCACAGCCAGGATTATTTCTTCAGAAACACATGGAAACTGTGTTCTGGGATCAGGAAGGGATAATGCTGGTGGATTGGCTCACTCCTAATATGACCAGCAACAGTGAGCGATACTGCAACTCACTGCAACAACTCTCCTGATGCATTCAACAATGTCCCCATCAAAAATAGGGCCGTGGTGTTGTTCTCCAACAAGACACATGCCAGTCAACAGACCATGGCCACAATTCGTAACTAGGGTTTAGTGTGCTGCCACATCCTCCTCCCAATTTGGCTCCTAGTGACTATGTCCTATTTGACTGAATGAAAGAGGTCATGACTTGTAAGAAGTTCACCACTAATGACGAACTTCATGCAGCTGTCCATCAGTAATGCCAGGGTACGCCAAAAGTATGGTTTGCTACAAGAATACGGAAGCTGTCAGAATGATGGAACAATACCATAATACCTGAATGAATTTGTTTAATAAATGGTTCCTGTAAACAAAAAAAGTTGTAGTGCCAATCATTTTTGAATGCCCCTAGTAGTTTGTAAAGAAAAGTAATTTTGACTATCTTTTAAACTTACCATTATTAATTGCTGGAATCCAGTAAAATAAGTAACTGGTCCCCAACTGTTTAACTATGTGTATACTGTATGCATATTAACAGCTTATTAAGATATTTTATTAAAACGTAAAACTTGACTCATATCAAGTGTTAAATATAGGGACGTTTTGGGACCATTCCAGTCCCATCCTTAGTCAATTGGCAACTGACCACTATCTTTACAACTGGTTGTTGTGTAGACCTCTTGTAATTGGCTCCCTCTGTCAGGAGTTTTTCCTATATAAATGCATTAGATCACTTACTGATGGCACGTCAACATTTCAAATAAAAAGCATCTCCCGGTGTTATAAGTTTAAGTTTCGTTGTTACTGGTTTCAGTCATTTAATCTCTTCTCTCATGTGTTGATCTCATTCCAGAAATGAAAAGAATTTGCTAATTTTTCTGTTTATTTATATTTTAAGTTTCTTTGGTATTCTGTTAAATGTAGTTTTTAAATTCCTTTTCGTCAATCTAATATAGGGGTCGCCAATGGCACTGTGGCGGGTTTTCTCCAGGTCCTCCGGTTTCCCCTGCCAGCATTCCACTGATTGCTCCATCATCATGTTTTTTATCACCTCATTTCTCTTGTACTTTCACTTCCGGCATTGGGCAGATCACTCATCCCATAATCTCTCTGATCAGGAGAGGGCCTATGGGCCTTGAGGTTGTGTAGTTCAGAGTTACCTATATTCCACTTAAGGAAATACAGGGATTCATTCATTCAGTTAATCAATCCAGTATAAAATTTGTCTCAACATATTTGAACATATTTTATGTTCCTTTGGTGTTCCATTAATCTGGTTTTTAAATTTCTTTTTGTCAATCAAATACAGAATTTATTTTATGTTTACTTCGGCGCCCTGTTAATCTAGATTTTAAATTCCTTTTGTCAATCCAATCTAGAATTTTTCACAATTTAAGATCTAGATTAGCAGAACACCAAAAGAATATAAAATATAAACAAACAGAAAAATTGGCAATTGCTTTTCATTTTGTAAATGAGAACTACTAATTGGAGAGGAGATTAAATTACTGAAACCATTAACAGCAAAACTTGAATTTACAAATGGGAGAGACTTTTATTGTAAAAAACCTTTCATATACTTTAAATTTTGACATTCTGTCAGTTAGTGGTCTAATGAACTTATGTAGGTAATATTCCAAGAGAGGGAGCCAATTACAAAAGGTCCTAATCACAACTGATTGTGAACATAGTGGTCAGTTGCCAATAAGCTGAGGATGGGTCTGGAGTGGTCCTGAAAACTTTCTTGTTTTTAATAGTGATGTGCCCAAAGTTTTAACCTTTAATAAAATATAACAGTCTTATGAAATGAAACTAGCTTTCCTTTTAACAATGCTTTTATTAAAACTATTTTAACACTAATACCTATATATTTAAAGTATTCATTTAGATGAGTTAAAGAAAGGAATGGAATGCAGAATAATAGACCAAAATAAAATGAGGATATTCCTAACAAATTAAACACACTAATTTTAATGAAAAAGTAAGGGAGCAAAGGTATCTAATGTAAAAGGAGTTAAAATAATAAGGTACCTAATAACATTAGTAAGAAAGAAGCAAGTAAACTGCTAGTGCAGCAAATGTCTTATAAAGAAAAAGAACAATTTTTCTAAAAGAGGGGGGCAAAGTTACTCGTGTCCCTGACAAACCCTAAGTCACATGTGCTCCTTGGATGGTGATAAATGAGTACCAACAAATGGCAAGTGGCGACTAATGCAAACAACAAATGTCTCTTCATAGAGCTAAAAGCATAGAATTTAATATACTGCAGTGAAAAGCAGGTGGCTTATCCAAAATGACAGAAATCAAGAAAATTGCAGTTGACTAAAGAATTGACATCATAGTAATCCAAGAAGCAAATATCACAGAGAACAACATCAAATACTATAATATAAATGGCTACACAATGCATGGCCTCCTTAAGAAAAGACAAGCTTCAGGAGGTATTCTTGCCACAGTAAGAAACAGTCTGATCTGCAAGTTTGAGACAGTAAAGGAAATGAATGATCATGACACATCAGAGACCATATATATTAATATATGGAAGGAAATAGATCAGTTTAAAACATATGGAGTTCCCTCACATGTAGGAATAGGCGGAAATGAAGTAGCTGAACAACTAGCAAGGAAAGGAACCCAAATACAATCACAACAAAATCCAATCACTTAAGAAACACTCAAAAAAGTCATACAGAGAAAAATTAAAAATACATACCTAATTAAGTTAATTGATGGAATTTAATTATTCCTTCACATTAGCTGTGTATAGGCTAAGGTTTTGGATAGATAAGAGTCAAACTGAAAAATTCAATGCCATGGCTAGGATTTGAACCACAGATCTCCTGGTTTCTGTCCAGTTGCTCTTACCCATTGAGTTACCATGGCCAACATGCTGTCATGACACTAAATTCTCCAATTGACTCATATATTTTCCTGTTAAACCACTAGGCTATGCCATTGAATTTTTCAGTTTGACTCTATCTATCCATAAACCTTAGCCTATTCAGAGCTAATGTGAAGGAATGATTAAAGTCCATCAATTAACTTAAATAATAAACTTAAATAATAATAAATCGTCACAAACAGTATATCTTAAATACAAGAGCCCTAGTGGTTTAATGGGAAAATATATGAGTCAATTGGAGAATTTAATGACATGATGGCACATTGGCCATGGTAGCTCAATGGGTAAGAGCGACTGGACGGAAACCAGGAGATCCATGGTTCAAATCCCGGCCATGCCATTGAATTTTTCAGTTTTTCTCTATCTATACATACCTAAGTTAAATAGCAATGAAAGCAGAAGGTAAACCATGGGCAAACACACAGAATACCTGGAACACCTATAGCAACAAATGCAGTGGCAAACTTCAGAGTAACTACTGGCTATCAACAAAACATCGGAGAGCTTCCAACATGTGATTGCCCTATCTGTGACAGTGGTATGGTTATGAACTCCAAACATCTGCTGAAGTGTCCTGGCTTGGACAAAGAACAACAAAACCAATTGAACATTTTTAAACTCCACTGACAAGACAATTAATGAACTAATTGTGAGTTTTAACTTATAGTAATTATAACTTGTATTAAAGTGACCAATTGTGACCATTTAGTTCCCGATATATTGTAATGGATTGATTTCCAAAATAAAGCTGTATGTAACACACACATACATTTTTCTAAAAGAAGTAGTAGTAAGAGTAGGGTATGAAAAAGAAGGACAATGAAGATGAAGATGAAGAAGATGATCAGACATCAGATCCCGTACACCTTAGCAATCAATGTACATGCACAGGTACTATACAAAGTCAGGTGTGACATCAACAAATGTCTGTGACAATTAGTATACCGAAGCGCTGTGTGTGTACAGTCCGGTACGGATACAAAGTGTAACCTACGTTACAATATGCCTTCCTCCTCATTGGCTTCATATAGGAATTACAGTGAAGAACCATGTTCATTCGTAAATTGTCGAACATGAGTTTTCTGCACTCTCACTGAAACAACATAAAAATATTGGGAGAAAGTCCGTTCAGTGTCACATGATGTTAATGGTGCATATGAGTAGTACAAATCATTTTCATATGCTTGTCAAAGACTTAGTTTATTTCTTATATTACGCAGCACTGAAAGTCCAGTATTTTTGTGTTAAATACTGGACAGTACAATTTTTGTTTGTTTGGTAGGTGGTGCATTCTCTATATTGTTAATTTTTGCAGAGACCTCCTCGACTGCTTTTAGACAGCTCGAAAGTACATTCTTCAAGCTGTTTAATGGTTGTTGATAATACACAAACTTTTTATTTATAAAATGGAAACTGTCCAATAATTATTGTGAAAGTAATACTATTAGTACAGTATGTCAAACACCTTGCACTCCCTGAAAGGCAGATCTATCTGCGTGGCGAGTAGTAGTTGTAATGAAACTAAAGCTATGTATTGTAAACCGGACAATCCCTGCGTGTTGTCCCCGGGACTGATGTCAGCAGTTATATACGGCGAGACTCATAAACTTCATATTCCTTTAAAGGTGTACGGGCTCCAAATCTGATGATGATGACAACGATGATAATGATGGGTGATGGATGATGGATGATGATGATGATGATACTTACACCTGCACCACTAATGGGTAGCGAGTTATTTCTTCTTCCCTGAGTCCAGGGGGCAAATGCAGTCTCACTTGCGCATGATACCCTCCAGATATCTGCACGGGAAATGTCTTCACTTGAGGCAGTGCCATTTTGGATGCTTTTTCTAAAAGTCTTGTATTATTCTGTAAGGTTGCCAGCAGTTTTGGTGCTGGTCCCTTTGTAGCATAGAGCTGAACTGTTGGCACCCCAGGTCCAAGACATTCCAAAACAAAGTAGTATAATCCAGGACTAAATATAACGTTGTGGTATAGGCAAGGTCTCACCAAGATGTCCATGGCATCCCAACGCTGACGCTGTTTTCCTGCAACATAAACAGTTTTACTTTATTCTTAAATGCAGTTATCCAACTTATGGAGGGTTACTCCTTGGCCTGCACATTTTGAGTGGTGCACCCATAGCTCAAGATTGCATGTAAACTTACGTTTATCATGAACTCTTCCTCTTTATTTGAATGATACAGGACATTTAAGACCTATAAATTGTCTAAAAGGGACCTTTAAAAAGACCTAAAAGTCCCAAAAGGGAACTAAAGATTAAAATATGGGCATAGCTTAGGTTTTTGACATATTTGCAGCCGGAATTTCTTCACAAATTGTGCAACTGCAGTGAAACCAATCTATCCACTCCTACCCCCTGATTGAGGTCTCTGTCATCATGTGCAATGTAGGAAGAGGAGATTGGGGGAGTAAGGAAGGTAATAGATATGTGACTGTCAAAGTGTACAGAGTGGAGAGGAGCAGCTGCAGGTCCACATAATCTGGCCCAAGTTCTGCTTCTCAGAGATCCATGCAGTTGTCATGTATCAAGTTTCAGTAGCCAGTAAAAATTAAGGTATAATAAATTATTGTTTGTAATGGTTATTACAATTGAATAAAATATAATTCTTTTTTCTTCAAATTAAAAAATGCCTATAAGTTGCGTGATATTATTGGTGTGACTTAGCCCCTCTGGCCCTTAATGACAATCTGCCCCTGCATTTGATGTTATGGAAAGTTATGGATAAATGGGGATACCCCATCAAATTATAGTTGTAATTAAAAGTATATATACAAATACTTAAGTTATAAATTTAGGTTTAACTAAATTAGAAGCAATTACAATAAACCAAGGAGTAAGATAAGGATGAAACCTTTCACCCACCTTATTCTATATTTAGATGATCTTATACAAAATGGAAAAAAAGAGGTGCATCCAGGAATACAACTGAATAGTTATAGAAATATAAACATTACGTAGAAAATGAAGCAATACAGTGAAGCAATAAATATTACAGAAATATAAATATTTGTTACAAAGGCTTCACTTATCTTAAGAAATTGGTGTTCATTCTTCTTTCTAATGGAGATCAATTTCACAAACATTTGCTCACAATGTCAGTCAACACACTTCGTCATCAAGGATACTATGTTTTGTTGGTCAAGATTTAAGTGAAAATAGTAAATCATTGATTAAATTGAAATGTAGCAAAATATTACAAAATTTAGATAAATGCCAACCTAAGAGAAATAATAATAAACATATTAAATCAAAAAAAATTAATTTTCACTAAAGCCAATAAATGTAATAGAATTGTAATTTTAGATAAATTAGATTTTATTAATAGAGTAAAACTTTTACTTCAAGGTGAAGATTTTATCAAAATTAATAAAGACTCCCTAAAATCTTGTATTACAAATTTTAATAAAATACTTAATGAAGTGAAAGTTATGTTGGACAAAGAAAAACATTTTGTAAGAGTTAGAAATCCTGTTTTACCTAGAATTTATGCCCTTCCTAAAATATAAACCTGAAAATAAAATGAGACCTATTGTTAATGTATAAACTCACCAACTTATAATTAAGCTAAATGGCTACATAAAAAATTTAGTAATTTTGATAAATTTGAAAGTTTAAGTATTAAAAATGCTTTTGAACTAATAAAAAAGATTGACAGTGTTGTATTATCTAAAACTGATAAACTTATTTCTCTTGAAGTAACTGCCTTATTTCCTAGTATTCCTAGAGAAAAACTTTTAATTTATTTAAAAAATTAATTGAATTCAATAAATTTATGTGAGGACTTAATAGTTGATTTTGTTAAACTTACTACTTTTTATATCGAGATTTAACTGTATTGGAACACCACAGTGAAGCGAAAAATTATTAAATTTTAGATGAGTCGTATTTCTTACACATCTGCTTCACTTTCGTACCTATTTTGAGGACATGTTTCGCAAATCTTCGTTTGCATCTACGGCTCTTGTGCGACTGACGCTAGATCCAGCGGTGTGGGTAATTCTGGGGTTGTTGCTGCCATCTGTTGATTTAGTGATGAACTGAAATGTGGGATTCTCTTCTAGCGGGATTTCAAAGTTCATTAGTTGGTTTTTATGTTTTTCTATGTATTAAAGTATGTTTTTAAGTATTAAGTATTAAAAATGCTTTTGAACTAATAAAAAAGATTGACAGTGTTGTATTATCTAAAACTGATAAACTTATTTCTCTTGAAGTAACTGCCGTATTTCCTAGTATTCCTAGAGAAAAACTTTTAATTTATTTAAAAAATTAATTGAGAGGAGAGGATATACATATGGGAGAGGATATACATAGAAAAACATAAAAACCAACTAATGAACTTTGAAATCCCGCTAGAAGAGAATCCCACATTTCAGTTCATCACTAAATCAACAGATGGCAGCAACAACCCCAGAATTACCCACACCGCTGGATCTAGCGTCAGTCGCACAAGAGCCGTAGATGCAAACGAAGATTTGCGAAACATGTCCTCAAAATAGGTACGAAAGTGAAGCAGATGTGTAAGAAATACGACTCATCTAAAATTTAATAATTACTACTTTTTGTTTGGATCAAAATTTTTTCGCTTTTAGTGGTTAATGTTTTCAACAAACTTCTGGCTTAGCAATGGGCAATCATCTTTCACCTTTTCTTGCCGATCTTTCTATGAGATTTTTCGAAATTCAAGTAACTAAAGCTTTTCCTTTTATTTTTAAAACATGGTATAGATATGTTGATGATTTTTTGCTATTGTTCCTGATAAGCAAATTAACGATGCTTTAAAATTACTAAATTTACAAGATAAAGCTATAAAATTCACATTAGTAACTGAAATTAATGGATTTCTTCCTTTTCTAGATTTGAAGATAATAAGAAATAATAACAAATTAGATTTTAGTATTTATAGGAAGTGTACTCATATTGATAATTACATAGAAAATAAAAGTTTTAACCCTTTTTCACATAAATTTGCTGTTTTTAATAGTTTGATTTATAGATTAATAAATATACCCCTGAATAAAGAAGAATTTAATAAAGAATATAAACATATTATTATAACTGCTTTATTAATTGTTTTAATAAAGACCCTATACAAAAGAAGATTGAAAAATTTACATATCAAAAAACTGTTAATGATATTTCTACCCTTAAAAAAAATAAAAGATAATTATAATTTAAAAAACATTTAGTTACCATCCTTGGGTTAACAAACATTTTCAATTTCTTTTTAAAGAAGTTGGTATAACTTTAGTTCCTCAAAATAAACAGAGTATTAAAAATTTACTACATTTTTCTAAAAAAGATAAAATTCCTAATAATAAAAAATCTGGTATTTATCAATTTAATTGTTTAAATTGTGATCAGGTGTATATTGGAAAGAGGGAATGTAATTTGGAAACCAGAATGAAAGAACATTTTTGTAACATTAGGTATAAACAAACTGATAAATCGGCCGTAGCAGATCATTTTTGGTCATTTAACCATGAAATAAATCCTGAAGTTAAATTATTAAAACAATTAAATGGTCTGACAGATTTAAACGTTTGGGAAAATATATTTATTTTAAAAAATAAACACTTCATAATGAATTCTGAAATACCAGCAGTTGATTGTGTGTTTAGGTTTCTTTCATTTGTTTTTGGTAATAGGAAAAAAAAAACATAGTATCCTTGACGACAAAGTGTGTTGACTGATGATACGAGCAAATGTTCGTGAAATCGATCTCCATTAGAAAGAAGAATTAACACCAATTTCTTAAGATAAGTGAAGCCTTTGTAAAAAATATTTATATTTGTGTAATATATAAACATAGTGATATATGCAGATGATATCCTAAAATTACAAAATAGTGAAGAGAAGCTACTGTGCACTATCTATAAATTACATCATCTGGGCATTGAGTATAATTAAAATTTTTTTTGGAGAAAAACAAATGTAATGGCATATCAAGAAAAATACGCAGAACAAAAATATGTATCAGAAATAATAGCCTGGTGGAAGTCAGAAACTTTAATTATTTGGGCTGTGACGTAAGTTTCCACGTTGATAGAAACAACACAAATGTGGGACTAGAACAAGAATGAATGGTTTATATTGGTAACAAAATACTAAACTGTCTCTGCAAGCCTCAGCCCCCTCACCATCTAATGTCTGTGTTATTACTCCCCTTCTCCTTTTCTTGGCCTGAAATGAACCTTTGTACTTACAGTACGGCCGTTGGATCTCCAGCTCTGATGTTTTGCGATTGCAGTAGGTGGAAGGGGAACAATATACAGTAATGAGAAATTGAAAACATATCCCCAAAATCTTTAGAATGAAAATATAAGACTGTATTATCTTTAAAACATTGAAATCCAACTTGCAATTTCATTATCATGCAAGATACTCATTACAGCACCATTCTATTCGAATGTTTCATTCACAACTTTTACACGCACTAACTGCTTCTGCTGGTAGTACTGGGAATCCCTATATCTGGTGTCATGGTCAGGAAGCTAAAACCGTCTGCTAGCACCAATCAGCATTGTTGCTACTAGACTTGGCTTCCCAATACAACTTGCCAGTTTAATTCTTTTTGGACCATGTGGCTTCCATTGCTTTTGAAGCTTGCGCAGATAAAGTTTGTTTACTATTTTGTGTGAGCATGAATTCTGATTTTTAGTGTCTGTAAGTCCTATTATTATCGCTATTATAGTAATATGGCTACTGGTTTGTGAAATATGCAAATGCGTGAAATATTTAAAACACACATGTGCCTCTGCTTGAAATGCCTGCTAAAGAACTAGCAACAGCCTGCTTCCCCCTCTCGAGAAATGTCAGAGCTGGAGAACGGCCGGCCAAACTGTCGGTTAATGTTGAAAGACCAAATTTGACATAACTGTAATACAACAGGTACTCATCTAGCATTTTATGCAGACAGTCGTGGTGAAGCATCCCTTCCAGTTACTCAGATTAAGTGTTTCTATACTCCTTCCCCTTCGCATATATGGTAGCATGTCTGCCTCACATTCAAGAGGTCCCGAGTTCGAATCTCGGTCAGGGCGAGTTACCTGCATAAGGTTTTTTCCGGGGTTTTTTCTTATCCTGAAAGACGAATGTCAGCTAACTCTAAGCTCCATGGACCCTGGACTCATTTGAGCATCATTTCACCCCTTTCATTAATCGTCTGATATGACTTAATGCTGGAGGACGTAAATTACAAAAAAAAAAAAAAAAAAAAAAAAAAAAACCAACCTCCTTCCCCTTCGCCGCTAACCTAGTTCTAACATTTGTTCATAGACCAATGTGTGCATATCGGATTTGAGTTCACACCAATAAGGGATTGGCTACCTAAGACTGGTGTAAAATATAGACAAGGAAATTCTGCCAGCAATGAATAAAGAAAAACACTACAGGAACCAAAAGCATTGACACATTTCCATGCATTTGACTGTATATAAACATGTTTTAAGGTAATAACTTACTTTATAGAGCATAAAAGTGTGTATGACTTAGTTTAGTTAAATTAAATTTTAATTCAGTGCTTCATTGTGAAGATTCACCTATATTCTGATCAAATAATTACACTAATAGTGGCTGCACACCTTTCTTTTTCTTGGGTGGTGGCTGTGTTGGTGCTGGTGTTGCTTCAGATTCTTCATCTCCCCAATCCTCTTCTGCTTCCCCTTCTGAAGATCCAGTTCTTCCACCTGCCATACTTGCATAATATGATGAATATGAGTGATTAGGAGGCTGTTCAGGATGACACGTAATACAAGTGGGGGAACTCATTGGAATACCAACACGTGGTACTATTGAGGTCGTTCTGTAGAGATGCATTTGGCCAGGGCGTGCTTCTGGAATTCCCAAGTAATATCTGAAACAGGAATGCTTTTTAACTAAATAGTAAGCAAACGTATTCCTGGTTAAAATTTTGAAACAGTTACTTAAATAAAGCCCCCAGTAAGAGCTGTTTATCAACTTTAAAATGTTAGTCAAATTTGAGAAATGTTAAAATAATTATTTAATAAAATATTAACGTAATAAATGATAAAACCAAAAGACACACAGTCAAGGAAGTGGAATAGATTATATAAATGCTGTGGGAAGTGAATGTAAACTATCAGGTAACAATAGTGATGGAAAAGGCTTCCGTAAGGAGAAAGAAGAAAATTTTCATTGACAGAGAAGAATTTCTGCAAATAATGCATATGTAAGTATATCTTAAACATATTTATCATGTTCTCAAAGTAAAGTGCAATCTTTATAAATAAAGGAAATGTTTCTCGAGGGATAAAGATAATATAATCATTGACTGAGACCACAACTTGTGAACTAGTCGTCAATGATCCCCGATTGCAGTTAGGCTGAGAAAAGGGAATAAAAAGCCACAAAATACCAATAAATCTACATCATTATTAAATTTTAGATGAGTCGCATTTTTTACACATCTGCTTCACTTTCGTACCTATTTTGAGGACATGTTTCGCAAATCTTCGTTTGCATCTACGGCTCTTGTGCGACTGACGCTAGATCCAGCGGTGTGGGTAATTCTGGGGTTGTTGCTGCCATCTGTTGATTTAGTGATGAACTGAAATGTGGGATTCTCTTCTAGCGGGATTTCAAAGTTCATTAGTTGGTTTTTATGTTTCTCTATGTATATCTTCTCCCATATGACGAGTTCACTATGTTTTTGTACGTATTTTAGTAATTCTGTGCTATCTTCAATTTCATGATTTTCAGACCAGAAATGAGCTGCTATTGCGGACTTATCAATATTTTTGTATCTTAAGTGCCTGAAGTGTTCTTTCTTTCTAGTGCCTATGTTCCTTTTTGTCCTTCCTATGTAAATTTTGTCACAGTCTTTACACTTAATTTTGTAAATGCCTGACTTTTCCTCTGGTTTTATCTTATCAGTATTATTACTGTGAAGTAGGTTTTTAATGTTGTAATTGTTTTTTGGTGCCAATGTTATATTGTATTTCTTGAATATTTTTTGGAACTTTTTTGTGGCCCAGGGGTGGTAAGTAAATTTAGCAAATCTAGTTTCTTGTTTTATTGGTGTGAGAGCTGTGATCTGTTTTAATTTCTTTTGAAGTTTGAATAATTTTAGTTTTTTATCTACAAGGTTTTTTCCATATCCATTTTTAATTGCAGTTTTTAAGATTTGATGGTATTCGTTTTGATATTCTTGCTGGCTGAGAGGTAGATTTACTAATCTGTGTGTCAGACTGTTGATGGTTGCATGTTTGTGTGGAATTGGGTTGAAACTATTTGCTTTGATGTAATTATCTGTGTGTGTTGCTTTTCTATGAATGCCAAATTCTAGTTTTTCATTGCCTTTTTTGATTTTAAGGTCTAAAAAAGGTAGAGTACAGTCCTCTTCAGTTTCTACTGTGAATTGTATGCTGGGTTCTTGCAGGTTGAGTAGTTTCAAAGCATCATCTATTAGTTTGTAGGGCACTATTGCAAAGATGTCTTCTACGTATCTGTACCATGTTTTAAACATATGAGGGAAGGCTTTAGTAATATGTGTTTCGAAAAAGCTCATGTATAGATTGGCCAAAAATGGTGATAGCGGGCTTCCCATAGCTAGTCCTGAAATTTGTTTGTAATATTTTCCATCGAAGACAAAATAATTTTGATGTATACATAATTCAGTCATTGCCACATATTCTTCTATTGCATTGGCATCCAGGTTTATAGAATTTAGCCATTTTTTCAGTTGAATCAAAAGTTTGTCTAATGGAATGCTAGGGAAGAGGGAGCGGACATCAAAGGATACTAAAGTGTCATGAGGTTTTAGTTTAAGATTTTGAATTTTTTTCTACCAGGTCTAAAGAGTTTTTTATACTCAGAGTATGGAATTGTGGAAAGGACTGAAATTTTTTGGTTAGCCATTTTGCCAGAAGGTAAGTAGGAGTGTTTATATTATTTACAATGGGTCTCATGGGTATGTAGGGTTTGTGTATTTTAGGCAAACCATATATTCTTGCAAGGGTAGGGTTGTCTGGTTTGATAGTTTTTTGTTCTGTAGTTGTTAAAATTTTACTATTAATGATGGTTTTTTGTACATCTTTTATGCATCGGTTGAGTGGATTAGAATCTATTTCCTGGAATTCTTTTTGTTGTAGTAACTCTAACATTTTTTCTTTGTATGTAGCTGTATCTAAGATTACTATTTTGTTCCCTTTATCAGCCCTTGAGAAGATTACATCCTTTTTCCTTAAAGATTTAATTATCTGAATTTGTTTCAAATGTTTTATTGGCTTTTTATTTATTAAGTTTTCCAATATAGGAGCTGATTTTTTTCTAATTATATTTTTGTCCATGGTTTCCAAGCCTTCTACTGCTAATTCTATGTCTGCAATGAATTCATCCGGGTTGCTGGAGTATGTTATACATGTTTTTAGGCCTTGGTTAAGTACATCTTTTTCTTCGTTGTTAAAATTTTGCTTTGAGAGATTAATTACACTATCTAGGGATGTGTTCTTTGCTGAAATTTTGTTATTTTTTGGTTGCCAATGATTATGATTACGTTTTAGTTTCTTATTTTGACGATAAACTTTCTCTTTGACTTTATAATTGATATGTTCAAATGATTTGGCTTCTAAGTGGTCCCATGCTGTGTTTCCTAGTAATTTTACAATTTTCAGATG
This sequence comes from Mantis religiosa, assembly GCA_030765055.1. Taxonomy (NCBI): domain Eukaryota; kingdom Metazoa; phylum Arthropoda; class Insecta; order Mantodea; family Mantidae; genus Mantis; species Mantis religiosa. Next base: position 111,501,417 of record CM060958.1, on the reverse strand, counting down.
TAGGTTATACAAAGAGAGGTCTATATTAGTTATTTTTGAAACTACTCAACCTGCAAGAACCCAGCATACAATTCACAGTAGAAACTGAAGAGGACTGTACTCTACCTTTTTTAGACCTTAAAATCAAAAAAGGCAATGAAAAACTAGAATTTGGCATTCATAGAAAAGCAACACACACAGATAATTACATCAAAGCAAATAGTTTCAACCCAATTCCACACAAACATGCAACCATCAACAGTCTGACACACAGATTAGTAAATCTACCTCTCAGCCAGCAAGAATATCAAAACGAATACCATCAAATCTTAAAAACTGCAATTAAAAATGGATATGGAAAAAACCTTGTAGATAAAAAACTAAAATTATTCAAACTTCAAAAGAAATTAAAACAGATCACAGCTCTCACACCAATAAAACAAGAAACTAGATTTGCTAAATTTACTTACCACCCCTGGGCCACAAAAAAGTTCCAAAAAATATTCAAGAAATACAATATAACATTGGCACCAAAAAACAATTACAACATTAAAAACCTACTTCACAGTAATAATACTGATAAGATAAAACCAGAGGAAAAGTCAGGCATTTACAAAATTAAGTGTAAAGACTGTGACAAAATTTACATAGGAAGGACAAAAAGGAACATAGGCACTAGAAAGAAAGAACACTTCAGGCACTTAAGATACAAAAATATTGATAAGTCCGCAATAGCAGCTCATTTCTGGTCTGAAAATCATGAAATTGAAGATAGCACAGAATTACTAAAATACGTACAAAAACATAGTGAACTCGTCATATGGGAGAGGATATACATAGAAAAACATAAAAACCAACTAATGAACTTTGAAATCCCGCTAGAAGAGAATCCCACATTTCAGTTCATCACTAAATCAACAGATGGCAGCAACAACCCCAGAATTACCCACACCGCTGGATCTAGCGTCAGTCGCACAAGAGCCGTAGATGCAAACGAAGATTTGCGAAACATGTCCTCAAAATAGGTACGAAAGTGAAGCAGATGTGTAAAAAATGCGACTCATCTAAAATTTAATAATTTTTCGCTTCACTGTGGTGTTCCAATACAGTTGAATCTCGATAAATCTACATCAAATCAGCATCCCAACACAAAATAAGGAACTTCACCATCAGTTTCATGGTTTCTTAGTGTATTCTGCTTATAGACGATAAGATTAAGAAGTAAGACGTTCTTTCAGTTTTTAGAGCATAATATACAGAAAGCAGAACCAAGAAATGTTCTGTTTTAGTGCACTGGGCATAGCTGCTAATCTGTCTCTATTTCTTATACACAGTTCTGCAACAACATTGCTGATTATTTTAAGAAACAGATGAATTACTCTGTGAAAAATGTGAATGCAAATCACAGGAGTTCAAAAATGCCTTTTGTACTTGAAACTATTTTGCAATCTTTAGATATGATGGACCTGTATTTGATTATTAGGGCTTCCATTTTTCAGCGCGAATCTATGTTTTCCTCACTATGTAATTAACCCTTAGTTGGTAACATCCGTATCTGAGGCTGATATAAAATTTCTCAACATACAGTTGACACACATGTATTACTAATTTGATCTGATATTCCAGCTATACTTCATTTGTGAGTTGAACTTTGTATTACATGAACATCATTGTTTTACTTACATGAAAGTATCAGGTTGGTACATAAGTCCGCAGCAGCTTTCTCAAAGTTTTAACCAACTGACTTCATTAAACACATAAAACATATTAAGCAACAATTTATTCAACAATACATTCTCCTTCACATAACTCACATGTTCATCAGCAATATATTCTCCTTCATTATTTACAATAGTCAATTAACGGTGGGGTAATTTATATATTTGGCCACCTGTTGATTTTTTTGTCTTTTATTAGAGCATGTGATACCCATACACCCGCCTTTTGGATCTTGCCCATTGAATGCAAATGTCCTACAATGGTGGAATGGTCACAGTTCTTCACATTTGCCAGTTCTCGAGTACAATGACGCGGATTATTGTGGATTACTACGTTTAGAAAGCCTTCATCAAATTCTGTTTGTCGTCCTGAACAAGGTGAGTCACTCATGTCAAAACGAACCACCTTAAGACGAGAAAACCATTTTCTTACCGTGCTCTCGCGGATGTCGTTGTCCCCATACATGACGTAAATGTTTCTGGATGCCTCCGCTACTTTCTCCCCTTTATTGAATTCAAAGAGAAGAATATGTCATAAATGTTTCACTTTGTCCACTTGACCATCCATTTTCCAGCTAAGGCCACGCCGTGGCTCAGTGGTTAGACCGCTTGGCTCTCACCAAGACGGCCCGGGTTCGATCCCAGGCAACCGCAAAGTGAGATTTGTGGTGGACAACACGGCGCTGGGGCGGGTTTTCTCCAGGATCTCCGGTTTCCCCCGCCATCTCATTCCACCGGTGCTCCATCTACATCTCATGTATCATCAGTGTCACCGCCTGTGGTGCCGTATGTAGTAAAAGCAGGCATTAAACACTATACATTTAATTTCATTTATTTTCCAGCTGCTCATTATCGTCAAATAACAAACTGCAATGTGTAAACCCACTGCAAAACAGTTGAACTTCACATAAAATGTGACAATCGATAGATAAACCCATTATGAAAGGAAAGCGCTACGAAACAAAAGCGAACGAACTTATGTACCAACCTAATATTATTTTCCTTGAGTGCATATGTCACCCACATCATCTCACAGGTGCATATTACTGTAAAGGTAGGGTTCCTGTCTCTGTCTGACAGATGGATACTACTTTAAACAAGTAAGTTTTCTTGTGTTATATGTGTTACTTTTCAAATATTTAATTATTTATAGATGGCTACTAGTGGAAGGATACCTCACTTTTACAAAGAAGCAGAAAAAAGGTGCAGTTGACTTTAGAGCAGTTCAATGAGAGCGATGAACATTCAGAGGATTCTTATGTTCCTGAAGAAGATCACGTATTAGATTTAGACCATCAGAGTTTCGGAAACAGATTTTCAATATATAAGAGAATGAAGAGGGTAGTGTTGATTCTATTCAGAATAGGGAAAGTGACAACACCGAAATTAACAGAATTTATCAGAATTTAGTTATGTTATAAATACTAAAAGCAGAAGCATTATTAACAGTGAAGTATTCTTCATATTTGAGTTTGATTTATGAGTCACTATGTTTACACTAAAATTTCACTTACTTGTTGTTGTATAATTGAAACGTTTTCAAGATCATTCGATCTCATCCTCAGCTGTTTTGGTGACTCAAAAAGTCACCAACAGCTGAGGATGAGATCGAATGATCTTGAAAACATTTCAATTATACAACAACAAGTAAGTGAAGTTTGAGTGTAAACATAGTGACTCATAAATCAAACTCAAATATTTAGTTATGTTTCCCAGACCATTTGACTTCGACAATATTCCATTTCTTCGATAAGAGAAGTTTAGGTTTGCAGAAGTATCTTCTGTGACAGGCAAGGCATAAATAGAGTGCAAAAGTCTGCCTGTCACTTGCTATCCTTAGTTTATGTGGCAATATAAACAAAGCAGGAAAATCTGTTACTCCACTGGCGACTAATATTGGAGGGAATAGTCACACTATCTTATCCAACACATGGCAAACTTGTGCTCTGTCTACAAACTTCTATGCAAAGTTTTGCTTTGCCGCTTTTTATGTTTGAGTAGCTTATGTAACAGCACTTTTGCGTTAACATTAAGTGCAAAGGTGTTTCTACTGTGTAATATATTTTTCCTTTTATATGTTAAAATGTGACTGAATGCTTACAATTACTTAAATATTTGATTTCTTCACACAACCCTCATTTGTAAATTGAACGTTAAGGTAGGGTCTCTCGGCAGAATAAGATGAACTGTTTCATATAATGCCAAGAAATCTGGAGTAAATGCTCTAGACATGAAGTATAGCAACTACTCAGCTATCCAAAGAACAAGGAGATGGCCACTCAAAATATTTTACTTTCTAATATCATTGAGCTGTGCTAATGCCTATGTTGTATATCTCCACAAAGGTAAGATGTAAAGATTTAGTTCATGAAGAGCATAGGAATAAATCTAATCAGAGGGCATATACAGAGAAGGCTCCAGTTCCAAATTTATTGGATGACCTCAGAAAAATCATTTCGGACACACTTCTGGGTGAAGAGCATAGAGATGATTCTCCAGCAAAAGGAGTAAGAAATGACAAGCTAGAAAAGAGGAAAAACATTGTTACTGTCCCCACACGCTAAATAGAATGACAGCATACAAGTGCGTGAAGTATGATAAATTCAATTGTTAACTGTGTTCCATGAAAATATATAAAATATGTGTAGAAAGTATGTAATGGTTTACCTTATTTGCATAGAGGTCAAGATATTTCTCAAAACAAATGTCAGTTTTAAAGACTATTTTATTTGAAGCAGTAATATATAATTTTGTGACTTTTACAAAAGTCTAATCAACTTCAGAAACTACTTCATGTGAAAGACCATTATTTAATTTTGTATTTTCTGCATACTTTACAGCAAAATATTTCTAAACTGAATAAAAATATCAGTCTAATATTTCCATACATTTATTTATCTTTTATACTCATTAAGGAACACCTAAAATGCAAAATTTGTAAATGTTAGTCTCACATATAGATGTTACCATAAGCGCCAATTTTCCACATGTTACCAACTAAGGGCTAACTATTCAGTAATAGTCTGCTAATTTAATTAACACATTTTAAGTTATATATTCATGTTAAGCTTCTTGAAGCAGAATATTGAACTTCATTGAAGCTTAAACAACCTAAATGATGAGTTGACCATAATATAATCTAAACTGATGTTTAGCCTTCTTTAAATTAAGAATGTTATTTTCCCATTGAAACTGCTAAAGTTATTTCAAATCCCAATGTAAGCAGTAGGACAAAGTTTGTCTTACTACAGTTAAATTCAGCCTTTGCATACATTAAGACATATTTTTGTTTTAAACCAGAAGCAAGTCTCCAATTGGAAAGTGCCAGATTGTGACTCAGTGATGCTTTGGCAATGTATTCAGAAAAGAAATACCTGAATAACTGAGATTTACATATTCTTTAAACTGCAGAAGATTCTTGAGCACAATTGTGATTTTGTATATATGAAACTTATTATTCAACATTACAGGAACAAAAATATACAGAACTTGCTAGAACTTTCTGCATTAGCATCTTCTGCCACTAGCTCCAATGATGTCATGTTCCATTCAAAAATATTTCCCTTCATATAAGAATGCGTTACATAACGACATTTTTTCACACAATAATGTGTTATGTGATAATATAAAATTGTTTATACCAGAAAAGTTTTATGCACATATAGTTATATACTTCAATGTCAAAAAATAACCTACAAAAGGAACCGTAAAGTCTATCCTCTGAGTGTTTTTGATAGATACATTTGATAATATTATAATAATAACATAAGAAGTTGTTAAAATATTCCTAAAATAAATATCTGTAAGGAGCCATTTCAAAGAACTCAAAGGAGATTTAGTTAAAATAAATGTTTAATTTAATTGGAAAAATAAGCCCAACAATGAGAATAATGGCACACAGTGTTAAGCACTTTAAAGCAAAAAGCCAGCCTCGGTAGTGTGGTGGTAGTGTGTCTGCCTCACGTTCAAGATGTCCCGAGTTTGAATCTCGGTCAGGGTGAGTTACCTGGATAAGGTTTCTTCTGGGGTTTTCTCTTATCCTGAAAGACAAATGTCTGGTAACTCTAAGCTCTATGGACCCTGGGCTCATTTGAGCATCTTTTCACCCATTCCATTCATCGTCCGATATGACTTAACGTTGGAGGACGTAAAATAAAATATAATAATTAAAGGAAACAAAGAAAAAAAAGTGAGTTGAGAAGATATCGACATACTGCTTTACTCACAGTGTGAGTATCTTCATTTTCTTCTCGATTCACTTTTAACTTGTGCTTCACTGTCTCTACACTTCTTTCAACTTTTATACTTTTACATTAAAGCAATTTCAATACTATAAGGGGTGTTCAAAAATAAACGAGCGTGAGTCTGGTATGCGCAAACCTGTGACAGGATGGTAATATCATGTCCTGTGTAAGGAAGTGTTGTTCCGACCAGAGCTTGGAGGTTCACAGCCCATTGCTAGAGAGCACGTGTGCATGTCACGTGACTATACAAAGTTAGCAGCAACATGCATCAACTGTCCAAAGCTGCCAGTTGCATTGCAAACAGTGAAATGGAGGCATTGAAAGAAGAGCAAAAAGATGTTCGTTTTCTGAAGCAGAAGGAGTAGGGGGAACGGACATTCATCGACGAATGTCACAAGTGTATGGCAAACACTGCATAACCCTTGCAAGTGTCAAGGCGTAGTACAAGTTCTTCAGGGAAGGATGGGTGTCCTTAGCCGATGATGCATGGTATGGAGCACCACACTGCATTATCAATGACATAGTCCAGGTGGTTGATGCACTCATTACCCAGGACCACCGAGTGACAGTGAAAGCCATAGCTGCTGAGGTCGGATTGAGTGGCAGAAGTGTTCACACCATCATGAAGAAACGACTGCTCTTGGACAAAGTGTGTGCCCAATGGGTGCCCTACAGTCTTCAGCCACACCAGGAAGCACATCGAATGGCCTACTGTCTTGGTCATCTGCAGAGCTATACTGGAGAAGGGAATGAGTTCCTGGCACGAGTGGTGGCTGAAGATGAGTCATGGTGTCGATTTCGAACCAGAATCAAAACGATAAAGTCTCCAGTGGCAGCCTCCAGGGTCACCACCACCAAAGAAAAGCCAAGGCCATCCACACAAGTATAGGAAAGGTTATGCTTATGTTCTTCTTTGACCAAGATGGCCCCCTTCTGATACACTTCCTGCAGCACGGGACAACAGTTAATGCCCAGCGTTACTCACAATCCTTGACTAACCTTCGCCAAGCGATGAAATCAAAACGACCAGGCAATCTCACCCTTGGGGTCATTCTGCTCCATGACAATGCAAAGCCTGATATGGCCAACACAGTTGCGGCACTGCTGCAGAAATTCATATGGGAGGTTCTCGGCCACCCTCCATATAATGCGGATCTCTCTCCCTGTGATTATGCCATTTTTGGCCCTCTTAAAAAGGTTCTGAGGGGCAAACGATTCACCTCAGATGACGATGTCCAGCTGTACATGTGGAATTGGCTCACATTGCAGCCCCGGGACTTTTATGAGACTGCCATTCACTGCCTTGTGTCACAGTGAGACAAGTGTCTCAACACCCAGGCTAATACTTCTAACTTACAGGTACTGGTTTCTGTAATTATGTCTCCGGCTTGTTTCTTTTTGAATGCACCTTATAGTAAAACATTGTGTATATACACATTAATCTCATGTTCTATGGAAACGAATCTCAGTGCTTATTTTGGAATAAAAACCTTAAATATACAAAAATAGAAAAAAATAAAAAGAAAAGGAGAGAGAAAAAATAAAGCAAGACCTCAGTAGATAAAGAGACAATGTGGGCATAACTACAGGATATATTAAAATTTAATACAAATTGAGCCGAACAACCTATTTTATTTAAGAGGCACATGAAAATAATTACTTACACAACATTTTCATTGTGGTCCCATGCTAATATTCTTGCTACATCAAACTTTCCATGAGTAAGAGGAAGTACCCTCTTTTTTGGAATGTTGACAGAGACAATATGTCTGAAATATCCTGCAGGCCCATCTCGCAGGGGAGTTATGGTAACATAATTATTACCATCAGGTGAAAAAAGTGGTGCCTCTTGAGCATCCACCCAGCCATGACCCTCTCCAGTCACTCTTTGTGTCTAGAAACAAAAAGCATTAGATTTACATATATTTTAAAACTTTATTTATAACAATGATTTATGTAGTACTACATTTTATGAGTGGCATAAAAAGCAGCATATATATGAGTTGCATAAATTTATTTTTAATGCAATTCATGTGAAAGAAAGGTATAATCATATAGAGAAACAGTGACATATGGAGTGCCCCAAGGTTCAGTTCTTGAATCTTTGCTATTCATCTACCTAGTCTCGCCATAAATACTGTTAGAAATTTTTGACAGATACTGTACATCCGGTTTGGCATGTAAACAACTTCATGTGCGCACACCTTAACCTTGAACCATTGTTAGCTTGTCTTTGAAAGAGTAAGTATTTAGCTCCAGGTTTCACCATGGAATGGGGTGATTATGAAAATTGTGTAGCCATTGTTGTGTTGCATAAAGTTGGAAAATCTGCAAGTGACATATTCAAGATGCTACAAAAGCTGAAAATCAGCAGTATGTTTGTGTACCACGCCATTGAGCAATTCACTATAACTGTGACTGTATAGGACTGGACGAGGGAGAGTCGACCACGCAGTGTCAGGACTCCAGCAGCACAAGAAGCAGTGGCAGCTCATGTTTGGAAAAATCCTGTGTGGAAGCAGGCTATCTTGTCCCATGAAATGAACATTTCAAAAAGGACAATGTCCAGACTCCTGTCAGAGGACCTTAAACTAATGGCTTATAGCCGACGTAAAGGACATTATCTTGACACATGCCTAAAGAAGCTGAGAGTGCTTAAATGTTGTCATCTCCTACAGTGTTACCCTCAAAATGGTCATTGGAACATCCTCTTCACTGATGAAAAAGTTTTCACTATTGAGGAGTCTTTCAATGTGCAAAAAGACAGGTTTATGCATCATCATCTGGGGAAGACAGTAATAAGGTTCCCAAAGTTCAGAGAGCCCACCATCCCTCCTCAGTGATGTGTGTTGGGGGTTAGTTATTCTGGTACCATGCAGTTACATTTTTGCAAAAAGGGCTTTAAAACCAGCACCAGAGTGTATGAAAGCACTGTTTTGGAGTCTGTTGTCAAGAACTTGAGTAGCACATTTTTTCAAAACCAACCATGGACTTTCCAGCAGGATTTTGCCCCTGCCCACAAGGCCAGGTCAACACAAGCATAGCTGGGATTTGAATCAAGGACCTCCCGCTCTTCGTGCGGCTGCTCTAACCAACTGAGCTACTATGGCCAACATGCCGACATGACGTTAAATTCTCCAACTGACTCGTATGTTTCCCGGTAGACCACTAGGGGTTCTCATATGCCATGAGACATGCACCTTTTGCGGCAACTTACTATGCTGTAAGTACTTGAGTCCCAGGTTTCACAGTTAAACCATTATGTTATTCAGGTAAATTGATGGAAACATATAGGTCAGTTGGAGAATTTAAATGTCATGTTGGCATGTTGGCCAAAGTAGCTCAGTTGGTTAGAGCAACCGCATGGAGAGCAGGAGATCCGTGGTTCAAATCCTGACTATGGCATTGAATTTTTCAGTCTGGCTCTACTCATTCAAACCTTAGCCTACACATGGCTAGTGTGGAAGAAATGATTATTTTCATCAATTTACCTTAATAACATAATGGTTTATCTATGAAACCTGAGACTCAAGTACTTACAGCATAGTAAGTCGCCACGAAAGGTGCATGTCTCATAGCATATGAGAACCCCTAGTAGTCTCCTGGGAAAATATGAGTTAGTTGGAAAATTTAATGTGATGTCGGCATGTTGGCCGTAGTCACTCAGTTGGTTAGAGGAACCACATGGAGAGTGCGGGATCCATGTTTCAAATCCCGGCTATGGCACTGAATTTTTCAGTCTGGCTCTACTCATTCAAACTTTAGTCTACACATGATTAGTGTGGAAGAAATGATTATTTCCAGATCATAAATTATTTAGAAATGCTGAATGCTGTGTGATTAAGCAGAATTTCTTGGTGAAAAACATGTGTCAAATATTTCAAGAATTATAGAATAAAGGCAGGATTTCTGAATTTAATATTGAAGACTTCTTTACATACCTCTTGACAATACCACATTGGACTCTTGCACACAGTAACCAGGGATATGTTCTGTGGTCTATTCATCCACACAACACACACTTCTGTCACACTCACCCATGCAACGGCTGTGAAGTAATAGTCACTGAAACAAATTTATAAAATTATAGTTTAGCTGTATCATTTAAAAACACATCTCTACTCTCTATGAAGATTGTTTATCTTTTACAGGAAGAACATAACACAGGAAATATGAGATATAGACATCAAGCATTTATAGACCGCTTTTAAAGTATGATTTTTATTTACTTTTAATCTGATGTATAGGGTGAACTAAATAACTTAAATATAACACATTGATTTTGTGAACTTAGTGTTCTTTAAGGTATTTTATTAAATGGTGAAAGAATATTCAGATCAGCTGAGAGTCCATTGCTCTTTAGAGTTGCCTGTCATTTATCTACTCAGGTTAGGAGAAAATACGAGGGTGGGTCTATTTTTTTTTTCCTTAAATAAATAAGTTATGTGAAAACTTTGAATTTGGCGCAATTCCTCAAACCTTCTTCTCCAATCCCCAGCAGTAGTAACTTCATAAGTCAATAGGTGACAGCACTGCATCCTCTTGCAAAATGGCTGACATCGACATTTGTATTAGACAGCGTTCTGTGATTGAATTTGTGACTGCGCAAGGTGAAATGCCAATTCACATTCATGAAAGGCTAACAAATGTGTATGGTGATGCAACGGTGGATGTCAGCACTGTTAGACGATGGGTTTGTCGCTGTAACGAAGCTGAAGGCAAACACCATTGGCACATGAAAAGCAAAGCGGCAGGCCGGTGACTGCAGTGACTCCATGTAACATTCAGCGAGTCGATGACATCATTCGTGGTGATCGCCAGGTAACAACAGGTGAATTGTGTCGCATTACCTCCCTCAGTAAAGACAGTGTGATGATGATTATTCAACCTCTGGGTTACTCAAAAGTTTGTTCACGTTGGGTATCAAGAATGTTAACTGCCCAAAACAAAGAAACAAGGAAAACAATAGCCTTTGAACACTTGCAGCTCTTCAGTTTGGAGGGAGAGGAGTTTCTGGAAAAAACTGTTACTGGAGACGAAACGTGGGTTCATTTTTTGAACCTGAATCAAAGAGGCAGTCATTGGAATAGCATCACACAACATCACCGAAGAAAAAAACAATTCAAAACTCAGTGGTCGGTAGGGAAAGTTATGGCGACAGTGTTTTGGGATGCAGAGGGTGTGCTTATGATTGATTTTTTGGAGCAGCGATGCACAATAAATTCTATCCAATACGTCAGAACTCTCAAAAAGCTGAAAGCACATGTTCGCCCAACAAAAACTATGGCGGATGTTCTTCTTTTGCATGACAATGCAAGAGCACAAACCAGCCGTTACGCCACTGTAGAAATTGAGAAATTGGGATGGCAAATCTTACCTCACCCCCCCATACCGCCCTGACCAGGCACCATCAGACTTCCATCTGTTCGGGCCACTAAAGGAAGCTCATCGTGGGATTCATTTTGAAGATGAGGAGGCTGTGAAAACGTCCATGCGTCAATGGCAGAGTGTGTGTTTTACCGCACTGGAATACATGCCCTAGTAAAAAGGTGGACCAAAACTGTGGAAAAGGGAGGAGATTATATTGAATACTGACAAATTAACTGTCAATGTTGTAGTTTTCAAGCTATGTAAATTGGATTCATTTTTCTTGGCAATTAAAAGAAAAAAAAAAATAGGAGGCATTACTTTTTGACCCACCCTCATACTAGTAGATATCTTAAGGTAACTTTCACCAACTAAGATTCAAATTGCAGCCATCTCAAGTGTGAAGTAGACAAGCAAACTCAATGTTACATAAATGGGCTCAAATCTCTTATATTATTTGGGAAGTTATAAATACTTTTGCACAATGACATATTTATGAGCTTTACAACAATATAGAGTGTATCAATTATGTAACATGCATTAATTATGAGAATAATCCATGAAGTGAAAACCGTCTGCACAATCACACTGTAAAGATCTGTGTCAGACTTTTATTCAAGTTCGTGTTGATTCTTTGTTATATTATCTTTTCTCAATGTTATATCAGTTTAGAAAAAACAAGCTGTTATTGTGTTTTCTGTGATTGTTCAAAATGAACTGTGTGCTAAAAGCTGTTGCCGATGCTATTGATGGGTAATGAATTCTTAAACGCTCAGATTTTGGAATCTGTAGAAATTTCGTCATGTTCATTATAGAATGTACTGTATCAAATGAAAGAAATATAAGGAAGTTTCCAATGTTTAAGGATTATGATGCAATGAAGCACAAAATTAATATAATTTTGAGTCGAGCTAATACTCAATACTCCACTTATTGCTAGTATTTACTTAGAACGCGTTTCGTTAGGATCTTCCTATCATCATCAGCTATTGTCGACTAATAGATGTTGGTTTGGGGAATTCCTTGGAGGCGATAGGTGCGTCTCTGTTGGTATCTTGATGAACTTGAAGTTTGGGTTTTCTTCAAAGGTAGTGTCGAAATTAAACAATTTTCTTTCATATTTCTTTATGAAGATACTTTTCCCATGTGGTTAATGCAGCTGGACCTTGGACACTTTTTAATAAGTAGATTTCTCGTTCTATATCATGATTCTCCTTCCAAAAATGGCACACTACCGCCAATTTATCTATTTCTTTGTTCCTAATGTCCCTAAAATGCTCTTTAAGCCTAAGGAACTTGAACATTAGCTTAAAGAGCATCCTAGGAACATCAGGAACAAAGAAATAGATAAATCGGCGGTAGTACCATTTTTGGAAGGAGAATCATGATATAGAACGAGAAATCCACTTATTAAAAGGTGTCCAAGGTCTAGCTGCATTAACCACATGGGAAAAAATATTCATAAAGAAATATGAAAGAAAATTATTTAATTTCGACACTACTTTGAAGAAAACCCAAACTTCAAGTTCATCAAGATACCAACAGAGACGCACCTATTGCCTCCAAGAAATTCACCAAACCAACATCTATTAGTTGACAATAGCTGATGATGTTGGGAAGATCCTAATGAAATGCTTTCTAGGTAAATACTAGCAATAAGTGAAGCATTGAGTATTAGTTCGACTCAAAATTATATAATAAAGAAGTTTTCTTAAATGGCATTATGAAACTTGGCTTTCACATCCATCACTATCATAGATGATTTGAAGAATTGAATGAACAACAAAATCATACAATGTAATCCAACAGGATTTAAAGATTACTAGTTCTTTACTTGGTAAAACTGTATTAATATTTTGACTTAATGGACTACCAGCAGATGACTGTAAACATTGTAACCTGTGCTCTGATATTATATTAATATAATTATGATCTTTAAATTGACCAAGCTGAAGCTACATCTTAAATTATCAGTGAAGACTTACCTTGTGTGCTGAAAAGCTATTGGCGGCTTAAGATCTCTTGTGCGTATATTTTTGGGATCAGCCAAATCTGCCACCCAGAGAGAAATTTGTGGGTTTGGTGTTCCAGGCTGGAAAAGGTATTACAGTATAAGATATTGGTGTGCGTGATAGATCACAATATTACTCCATAAATAAAGAGGTTAAGATGAGTGCTTAGTAATGGTTGTTCTATATATTTATAATGAATAACTTTTACAAACCAAACTGCAGGAGAGAAAAAAAATTGTAACTCTTCTTTGTAGTTTCATAGTACAGCAAAAGATTATTTACCTCTGAAGTAAAGAAGATCCCAAAACCTCACATGCTTATAATATTTATGTTGCAATATTTATGTTGCAATATACAGGAGGTGACAAAAAGTATGTCAAAACTTTGGGAAAACATTTCCTGCATATAGATAAAGAAATGTTACATGAAATAGGTCCAGAAATTGTTTATTTCCATTATAGAGCTCCTTTTGTGCAACTCTGCTTACACGGTGAGGTGTGTAATATATAGCTGTCTTAATAAATATGTAAAATATGAAGCTATTAACAGTGAAGCAAACAAATATATACAAAAATAACAATTTGAAACTTAAAATTTCACTTATCTTATAAGAAATGCTGACACTTTTCTTGTAAATTGTTCTGGATCGTGATTTCATGGAAATTCTTCCACATCGTCAGCCGGAACCAACAAAACTGTCTTCTCAGAAACTATTTGTAGTTGGTTTATTAATACTTGTCACTTACTTGTTTATATGTATGAGAGACTAGTTTCAAAGGCATTCGCCTCCATTTTCAATCTCTTTCCAACTGGCATCTGTTGTTGTCTGCTCTCTCTCTCTGGTGGTGGAACTATGAACTTCTTTGTCAAATTATCTACTGGTGGGATTTCAAAGTTCATTACGCGATCCTTATTTTTCCATATGAATATGTTCTCCCATGTTGTCTATTTATTTTGGTTTATCACTCCTTTTAATAATTTTGGATTTGGATCAATGTCATGGTTTCCATTCCAAAAGTGAAATGCTACTGCTGACTTATCTTCTTGTTTCAATCTGATGTTTCTAAAGTGCTCTTTGACTCTGGTTTTTAGATTTCTTTTAGTTTGACCTATGTAGCATTTTTCACAATTCTTACAACTTATCTGGTATACTCCAGATCTAATAACTGATGGGATTTCATCTTTTGTTTTTGAATTTAGCAATTTTAAAATTGAGTGTCTATTAGTAGGTGCCAAGGTGATATTTTGTTCCTTGAAGATCTTTTTAAATTTATTAAATGTTTTTGGGTGACTTGTGAATGAATTGAATATGTTGTTGCTTTCTGTTTCTTTTGTAAATGTGGTTGCTTCCTTAATGGTTTTTACCAGAGAGAGAGCAGACAGTAACAGATGCCAGTTGGAAAGAGATTGAAAATGGAGGCAAATGCCTTTGAAACTAGTCTCTCATAAATATAAAGAAGTAAGTGATGAGTATTAATAAACCAACTATAAATAGTTTCTGAGATTAATTTTGACGTCACTGTTACTAAATTTATCCAAACACATATAAAACTGTCTTCATCGTTACAAACGCTAGATGTTAATATGCTCTTGTTAGTACTACCAAAATCTAAAAGTAAAACAAATTTAAAAACAGAATCGACTGCCGGTATATCAAAATTCATTACGCGATGTTTGTTTTCTAAAATAAATATCTTTCCCCAAACCATTAAATCTATCGGACCATTTACTTGTTTTAACCTGAACACCCAAGACATGAAGCAGTAGCAAAATTCAGATTGATAACAGGTCATGACTGTCTGGCTGCACATCTTCATAAAATTAAAATCTTTAAATCTCCAAATTGTATCCTGTGTCAAGATATCGATTCCATAATGAATAAAGACCACCTTTCTGTCTGTCCGGCTCTCAAAACATCACCCACAAGGACAATAACTGAACTATACTGGGAAGCAAGAAAGCAAATGGAATATATCCAAGCTAACGGGCATTAGACTACTACTACTCCTACTTAATTTAACTTCAGTATTTATTTCATGGTTAAATGACCAAATATATCTGCTATGGCTGATTAATCAGTTTGTTTGTGCTTAATGTTACGAAGATGTTTTTTCGTTCTGGTTTCTAAATTACGTTTTGTCTTTCCAATATAAACTTTATCACAATCAAAACAATTAAGTTGATAAATACCAAAATTTTTATTATTAGGAATTTTTACAGAAATGCAATAAATTTTTAATACTATATTTATTTTGAGGAACTAAAGTTATACCAAACTCTTTAAAACTTTTTTGAAAATGTTTATTAACCCAAGGATGGTAAGTAAATTTCTTAAAATTATAATTGTCTTTTATTTTGTTGGTTCCGGCTGACAATGTGGAAGAATTTCCATGAAATCATCATCCCGAACAATTTATAAGAAAAGTGTCATCATTTCTTATAAGATAAGTGAAGTTTTAAGTTACAAATTGTTATATTTGTATATATAAATGTCCTGTTGTTACAACCCCACAACAGAACAGTGGATTAATTGTACAGGAGTAAACATTCACTTTTACAGCTGGTTAATATTGTGTGGAAGTGATGCATTTTACCGTTGTTGTCATTGTGCTAGTACAGCATGTAGTTTGCTTGTTAGATACCGGTACTCAGTTCATGCATGATGGAGGTCCTCCTCATTTCAGGCTTTTTGTCCGTCGATTTCTGAATAGCAGGTTTCCTGATAGATGAATAAGAAGTTGACCAATTCCATGGCCTCCATGCTTGCCTGACTTAATTTGTAATTTATTTCTCATCTTTCCTTTCACATTATCAAATGGAAATACAAAATCAAGATTACAATTATAAAATCCATATTGGAAAATGCTATATATTCCTAAATCCTGAAAATCCTACCATGTTGCTTGCCATTGAATAATAATTCAGTCCCTATACACCTAACCCTAGGCTTTTGTGTATTGGAGGCCCTTTCTACTCCGTTTTACACATTTAGCCATTTCACCTATCCTACTCTACATCTTTCTCTTAATTGTTCTTAGCCATCTCTCTTTAACTTTCCCTAAATAATTCCCTATATTTCTCCTATTCTTTTCCCCTTTTACTGACAACATTTTTCTAATTACTATTTCACCTGCCAAACTTTCCCATTTATGTAGCCAGAGCTACTCTCTCCATATCTTTGTTCAGGGCTACAGGAGGGGAATGCAGATGTACGCCATCCGCCCACTATTTTTTGGAGGGGAATGCAGTCCCCTTACTAATAATATTACCTATACTCTTTTTAATTTAACATTCAAAATACTGCAAAAATACAATATATATAACGGACCTCCAGTACATATGTGGAACCCAGAGGATTACATAAAGGAATGGATAAAAAGTCAAGCGCATGCTGAGGACAACTAAAGCAGGAAGGCGAATCTAAAAGTGCAGAATTTTGATCAGTTCTCCAGCATCTGGTAAATATTCTAGGTGTGTGTGCCCCCACTATTTTGTTAGGAATACGGCCCTGTCTTTGTTTGACTACAATATAATATACAATGGAAGTCTGCATTCTCTTCTCCGCACAATGTACATTTATTTAGCTCGCTCTCTTGACCTATACCTTTTCTGTTCTCGCCCAAGCAAAACCTTCTCTCCCTAACTTATTACATATGTCTATATATCCTACCCTCCCTCAGGTTTTTTTTTTATTTCTCTATATAACATCAGTGAGATTTTGTCACTTTTACTGGCAAAAATGTCTTGTCTGTCAATATCCTCTAATCTTAACTTCTTTCCAGAAGCCCCTACACCCATACTCTGCATTTATCCAAGAATGACCCATACCTATCTGCTTCAAAACATCATTCATTTTATGCGACCGAGACTCTCCCCAGTTACTTCTCCTTTGAATATGAAAATGCCTGACTTAAACCCACTAGGTGTAAGATTTGAAGCTTTCATGGCAATGATTGTTAAGCAGAACTTCTCGGGTTACTAGGCGTGTGATATTTATAAAGTTGCTTGAGCTTTCAGTCATGTTGACTCTATGGCCTTCTTCAGGAAGAACTTTCACATATCACATGGCTGGTAACCCGAGAAGCTCTGCTTATTAAACCCACTAGGTTTTTATTTGTGGGGACATTTGAAACCTGCTGTTTATGCAACTCCAGTTGCAGATGTAGAGACTCTACATGCTCGTATTGTGGAAGACTGCCAGACAATTTGAAATTCTCCAGGCCTAACTCAGTGCATTAGGGAGTCCCTGCTACAGTGTTTGACAGTTGCATTCGAGCTAATGGAAGCCATTTTGAACATGTCCTGTGATTTCTTATTTTCCTACAGTACTGTCATTGAATGTTGTTCTATGGAGTTCATCTGTAGAAAAAGTGATCTTTCTGGGCCTATGTTCATATAATATTTGTTATCCTCTACTCACAAGAAGTGTTTTGTTAAGTTTTTGACTTTTTTTTGGTTTAATTCTCTATACATATATGGTTGAACACCTAAAAGCTCCATTCATGAATGAAGGTTTACTTTTGTAGCAAGAGAACACCAGATCAAATGTAAAGTGACACTGTACTAAGTAAAACAGCCACACGCTCTTTGAATTATGTGTACATAGCCAGTAGGTTGTAGCAACCTAACTAAAGTTCACAAAAAAATATAGTGATCCATATAAACCTGAACCATTTCAATAGGCCATAACTTTTGAACCAATAATAGGACAGAGGTGCAACGTTGGGAGAATATAATACACAATTGGGAGGTTACATTACACTATATACATCTCAGAGAAAATGTTGGAAGTGTCCTCCACCAGCATCTATACATGTTTGTACTCGTCTCACCATATTCTCTGAAGTTTTATGGAGATGATATCGAATTGAGAGAAGGTTATTTCCAGCAAGATGGAGCAAAGTGCCAAACATCTAATGACACCATGGAACTTGTAACCAGTTTCTCTGATAATTGAATAATCTCAAAAGGTCTGTGGCGCCCCAGATCCCCTGATCCAACCTCACCAGATTTTTTCTTGTGGCGGTATCTAAAAAATAGAGTGTACAAGAATAGGCCAGTCACAATTGATGTTCTCAAGGAATCCATTCGAACTGAAGTAAGTAACATTGGTGAGGATACTCTCCGTAAAACTTCAGAGAATATGGTGAGACGAGTGCAAACATGTATAGATGCTGGTGGAGGACACTTCCAACATTTTCTCTGAGATGTAAATAGTTTAATGTAATCTCCCAATTGTGTATTATATTCTCACAAAGTTACACGTGTGTCCTATTATTGGTTCAAAGGTTACGGCCTATTGAAATGGTTCAGGTTTATATGGATCACACTATACTTTGTAAACATACATGCTTGGTTTACTTCCATTAAATTAAAAAATAAGAAGACCTTACTTACAAACACAACCATCTGTATTTTGCAAACCTCAGTCAACAGAAAGCATTGGTACTGATTTTTTAAATTAAAAAAATGACAGACTTTAGACTTTATTAATGGGCAGCTATCATGTTAACAATTGTAATATCTGGAAACCTAGAATGAGATTTTATTTGTCTATTTCTTGTGAAAGGTAATTTTTATCTGCATAAGACAGAAATATATTATTCATAGGTTTAGAAAAAGCCTTTGATAGAGTAAATAGAGGACTACTATGGAATACCCTGGAAAACAAAGGTATCCCCAATCAAATAATATAAACTGTTAAAGTGCTTATTACAAGACAAATGTGTGTAGACCTGTTGCTAACTATAAACAGTAAAAATATTTTCAAAATAACCCAAGGAGTGAGACGAGGGTGCGCTTTATCACCTATTTTATTTAATATCTGCATTGATGACATCATATTTGAATGGAAAAAGCATTTAAATAAGGAAGAAATATTAATTGACAATAAGGGTAGAATAGATGCCCTGTTATTTGCAGACAATGTCTTACTAATGTCAGAATCTGAAAGAGATTTGCAAATGTTGGCTTATAAGTTCCAAGTGGCAGCCGATATATAATTGCAAGATATCAGTAAGTACATCATATTATAGGTGAATATGGGGTAAGAATTAAAATTGTTTTGTCAAATAATGGTAAAAGTAGCAACACTTTAAGTATTTGGATGTGATATTACCTATTAAGATAAAGATATAGTAAACAAAATATATAAATTCCAGACTATAGTGGAATCATTAAAAGAACTTTAGATTGGAAGACTAGAAAACTTTCTAAACTTAAATTATAGAAAACTCTGGCTGTTCCTTCCTGGTTGTATGGAAGCGAAAGTTGGATAATTAAAAGATAGCAGTAGAATACAAGAGCAGAGATGCTATTTCTACAGAATATGAGAGGATGCACAAAAACAGATAGAATTCGAAATGAGCAAATAAGAGAAGAATTAAACATGTACAAATTAGAAGATAAAACAATAAATGGACAGAACACTTAATGAGAATCAGTGAAGAAAGGATACTTAGGAGAACATTTCTATATTACCTAAGAGGAACACGAGATGTTGGCCAACTTCGCAGAAGATGCACTTCACTAATGACTTTGCTGTAACAGGCTGCATAGACTAAAGCATGTAGAAGAAGATGGCCAGTTGAAGAGGTAAGGAGATGGAAGGGTGCTCTCTCCAGTGCAAATTCCAGAAGTGCTCTCAATAGATAACAAGATTTTTGTGAATGATTCTTTCACCTCTACCAAGAATTTCTGGACACTCCAATGACTATAACTATTCATGACATTGAGATCTTGAGTTGTTCTTTAGGTGACATAAAGCGCTAGTTAGCAGTGTATTCTATGAGTGATTTTGTGATCAATGTTCTTGTATACAGTGAGTACTGTTTCTGGGAGTGATTAGAGATGTCTTGTGTTAGATGCCCTAGTGAGTCATGCGAAAGGAAGAAGCTGCTTCACCTCTGTTTCATTACACAGCTATGTAGCAGGAAAATTGAAGTGATGGTAAAATATGAACAGAGTTGAAGTACAATTTTGCTCTTAATGAGGATAAATTTCCAACACATACAACTCAACCAGAACTCAGCTGGTAAGATGCACACATTGCTATAAGCTTGATATTGAACATAGAGACAGACATAATAACTGTCCCAAACAAAGATTATGGCCAATTTATTTACTTTAACTATTGACATATTGTGATGGAATAATATATTATGTTTCTATTCTCCAACTACTAAAGATTTTTGTTGTTGTGAAAAATAAAAAATATTTTGGTTTCAATCTCAAAACTATAATACATAGCTAATATCTTTATGTGTCATATGTATCCCAAAGTATATGTTTATATACTTAACATATTCTATGTTAAGTTAATTTACAGAATGCAATGAAATCTGGTCTAATCTAATTGAATGGTGAACCTTATAAAGGGGTTAAGTGCCAAATTTAAAAACAAATGAAATTTTACTTTACAATGGTGTTACACGGGAGCCTACATTTCTCTACAAAAGCACTAAGTGAAACACAAAATAATGTGGTTGCAAAGTTGCTCAATAGCTTGGTAAGTAAGGAAGCTATTTCTTTACAATGGTGTTAAGTGCAAATTCATTTTGGTTTTGCAAATTTGTTTTGATCTGTGTAATACTGGGTGCTCTTACATGTGTATGTGGCATGAAGGAATCGCAGAGATAGGAGGTAATGAAATTGCATGTCTCTTAAAAGTGGTGAACATGGACTTCAATCATAAAAGGAGTATGGTCCATTGGAGTAATAACTGCATTGGTCTGAACAAGAATAGGATGCTGATTTTCTTATACATATTTCTAGTTGCTTATCAGTGTCTGATAAAATAGATTATAAATTTATTGTCAGTGGACATAGTTTCATGCAGTGTTATACGGATTTCGCACTGATCGAAAAACAAAAGAGAGTAATGAAAAGTTACATTCTTAAAGATCTGCACAAAGTTGTAAAATGTTCTAAGCTGAGCAATCTCCTCACAGTTCTGATATGGAAGAATGCCACTTCCTTAACTTTCAGAAAACATCTGGTAAGTTGATTAACACTAAGCATCTGAATATAAGTTCTGCAGTTTGGATACATGTTAAGTCCAGCTCTCCTGGTGTTGTTTTTATAAAAGATGCATTTAATGAATCTAGTACATGGAAAAAAATATCATTTCTAAGAAAAGGAGTCACTGTAAATTATCTGAAAGAAGCTGAGCTGCATCTAAGTGGATTGTCTAACAGAGCAACAACTGAAAAGAAATATGATCTGATGTCCATGATAGAATATTTACCTGAAGAAGAGCATCAAAGATTTTACAGAGATTTGTGTTCTGATTTACTGTAAAACACCAATCATTCAAGTATTGGACACATTAGTTATTTTTTCTAAAATGAGCGTTACATTTTCAGTGAGTGTTAATTCACACTAACACTAATATTTTCAATAGAGGTAGTACTGTGTGAAAATATTGATGAATATTAGTGTTTGTAGATATCACTTTTGTAAGGAAAAGACACTTAAGAGTTAACCCTTTCCTAATTTTTTGTTTTTATATTACCACAATAGGAGCAATATACAGTGTGTATATAAATGAATATTGGGGTTTTAACTCTTTAAAATATTAATTACCTTCAACTTACAGTTATAAATGATATGTCAAACGAAAAAGCAACTCAAACAGTTTTACCAAGAACCTTATAAATGTTCAATGTGACTACCCTTTGTCACACGGCACACATCAAGTCCATAGCCGAGTTCTTCCCAAACGTTGATAAGTGTGTAGTCAGTATTTGTAGTAACAGCTGCTTCAATCCGGTTTCTTAATTCATGGAGGTCAGCTGGTAGCGGAGTCACGTACACACGATCCTTGATGAAGCCCCAAAGGTAAAAATCGTACGGCGTTAGGTCAGAAGAACGTGGGGGCCATGCATAGCAGGACCTGTCATTGGTGCCCTTGCAGCTATCCAGCGCTCGGGTACAGTGACCTTCAACCAATCACGTGCTTCGTCAGGCCAGTGAGGTGACGCACCATCTTGCTGGAAAATAGAGTTCTCTGGCTCATTTTCTCCAACTGAGGGAAGAGCCATTGCTCTAGTGTATCAAGGTAAGAAGTGCCAGTTACAGTAGGTTCACCAAAAATGAGAGGCCCATAAACTTTTCGCCGGGATACGGCACAAAATCATTCACCTTAGGGGAATCTCGTTGCATTTGTACCATCTCGTGAGGATTTTCTGAGGCCCAGGTGCGCACATTATGAGTGTTAGCATGTCCACTAAGTTGAAAGGCCGATTCATCACTGAAGACAACACGATCCACAAAATCGTCATCGTCATGAAACAACATGTCGTTTGCGAAGTTGGCACGTAATCCGTGGTCTGTAGGCTTTAGAGCCTGTAATAACTGTAAACGGTAAGGAAGTAGCGGTAAGCGTTTTCTTACAACTTTCCAAAGAATCAAACACAGGAACTTGTAATTCACTACTAGCGTTCCGGACTGATTTCTTTGGGCTACGAGTGAACGATTCTCTCACTCGCTCAACAGTCTCTTCACTTACTCTTGGTCGTCCCTTGCTCTTCCCTTTACAAAGGCAACTGGTATCTTCAAACTGATGATACCATCTACGAATGTTATCATGACTAGGAGGATCACAACCGAACTTAATGCGGAACGCACGTTGTACAGTAACTACAAATTCGGTCTTTGCAAACTGCAAAACACAAAACACTTCTATTTACTAGTCGTCATCTCTGCTACTACCGCTGTCTAGCGGATTGCGGCAGAAACATTGCATGCACATGCGCACTGGTGCCAACAAACAAAACTGTTTGAGTTGCTTTTTCATTTGACATATCATTTGTAACTTTAAGTTGAATGTAATAAATATTATAAAGAGTTAAAACCTCGATATCCATTTATATACATCCTGTATTTGATGCCTTAAAATTTTCAAGAACATATCTAACATATAGATAACAAGTTTCCAATAAATCAATTTTTAAAATAAAAAATTAAATCGATTAAGGAATGCTTTTTAACTTATCTCGAAAACTTAGTCTTGGTCCTGATGGTGTGCTTTTTTTTTTTCATTCTCTGCTGAGTTGAATGCGCTTTGTCTTATGCTTCTGCCAGTCCTGGAACACGTCTGGAAGCCATCTTTTGACATCTTCTGTATAACCCCTACACGACAGCCTTCGAAGTAGTAAAACTCTTCTCCCTTAGTTCCTTCCTCAGTCAGGGAAAGAATTTTAATGATATTATTCAGGTATCCATCCCCATGCATCTCAACCAGACATTACAGTTCCACACATCCAACCACATTCACTTCTGTTCAGGAGTCAATAATCTCGGCACCCACCTCGCACAAAGACGTCTCATGTTTAAGTGATTCTGCAGAATTGAAAAATAAAAATTTCCATGGGAAATCTGTAACATGTCTGCAAGTCTGTCAATTGTTATTCGTCAGTCTTCACGTACAATGATGCCAGCTGTCTTAATCATGGTTTCGTTTAATGATGTTGCTGGAGCACCTGTCCCACCTTGCTTTCTTACTGAAACACGGCTTTCCTTATGTTCCTTGAACCATCGAAATGCTGTGGACTACATTAAAACATCATGTCCACGTATCCTGCAACATCCTGCAAGGGTCCAAGCCGAATTTCTGCAAACGAATATATCGCATGTTGTTATTCGCCCAACACTTCCATTTCCTCTGTAGGCGGCTGGCGAATTGACCTACTTCGTCCCCTGTGCACGACGCATGCGCAAGCGAGCGTGTGCTTTGTCCGCCAATCAGAGCTGTTCCATTGGCATCATGCAAAATGGTTTGCACAGTGCGCCTTTGTTGTGCGCAATAAAATAAAGAACTGTCTTTATTGACTCATCCTCGTGAATAAAAATAATCTGATTAGTACCTTAGGATAACGAAGACTGCGTATTTCAGGATATAGTTTACCCTCATCTTGAACACCAAACCAGGGAAAGCGCTGCTCCTCCACCATCGAATCATTAAATGTTGCGTATAACAAAAGATGGCCATCATCTGACATCCACAGTGCCTGATTACTTCCCAAAACCTCTTCTGGAACACAAACAATATAAATACATTGAATTAGGTAGATGATACAACTAGGCCTTCCACTTAGATGGAACATAACTTGCATTTTAACATCTCTAGTAACACTATTTACATGCAGACGTTCCTAGAAAATTAAATATGATAAAAATTAAGAAGTCTAAATTGAAATTTTCTATCATTTTAGCCTAATTTTCACCCATTGTTCTATTTTATATATATAAACTCCCTTGAAATATCAACTGCAACTATAAAATTGCTTTTATAGATGAAGAAGTGATGTTTACAGAAGATTCCAAGATTAGCTGACGGCATTGTAAAGACAAGACTGGTTTTAGTTATGCATCTAGTATGTTTGATAGTACTTGCTGGTATTCATGGATATTGCGCACGTGAACGTCTTCTTTCGCGTAACATCGCAGCATAGTTGATTATGTATTCCAGAAATGCACCAGCCTTCTTGTTTCGTACATATTGTTTTATCATACACGATGAGAAGCGTTTCTTAAGTAATCTTTTAAGTAGTGTGAATTTGGTTGGTTGTCCATTGAGTTTAATTATGACATAAAATGTAGCTTTCAGTTATCAATGTTTTCAGGGGTTTGAACACATTTATTTTCTGAACGTACATCCAACAGTACTCTCTAACACCGCTATGTGGCACTCATTCAGGAATATCAGTCTTTTGTTAAGTGAAATAAAGTGAAGTGAAATGCGATACAGTTCACCATTAACGTTCATAGATTGCGCTAGAGGTATATGTAATGTCTGCAATGTTAAATTTCTTAATATTTATTATTTTGTATATATAAAACATGTATTGTTACAATAAATTGCTCCATAATTCCCTTTGTTATCTGTATCTGGTTACATATCGACGTATAACTACAATATATGGAAATCCCTACCGATACGATATTTGGTTTTTAGAAAGAATAGACTATAAAACTAGAATAAATATCATGAAATTCACAAGTTTGTCATCGCTTCTCGGCCTTTTGGGCTAAGATCAAAGTGTAGTATCTGTTCTTATCAGCTTGATATCTGATATGTCCCCCATTGGGGGACTAAAATATCAAACTGATTTTTGGAATATGACGGAGGTCTAGGAGCTTGCTCCACCTCTGTCACGGGCTGGCCTGGCATTGCAGTACCGCCAGGAACGGCCCACCTTATAATCTCAAACATAGTCCTCTAATTATATTCCCGAATGTGAAACATGCAATGCTTCATACAGAATCGAGATTTGAGAATGAACTTCTCAAATGCTTCGGCTTGCCCTCCCATTATCTGCTATCCTTAGACACCACAGAGCTGGAGATAATTCCAGTTAGCTGTTGGTGGTAAACATTTATACCTTTCCACAAACTCCAGCAAATACTACATCTATGGAAGCCGGCAGAAGCAGGACCAGACGACCTGTTGCCAATCGGGCTGAGGTTAGAGCAGTGCCCGCAACAGGAGCTGAGGTAGCTGTGCTACCAGCGAGAGTTGAGGATTCTGTATCTTCATCTGAATTGACGTCAGACTCTCTTGGATCGAATAACGAGCCTGCAATTTCAGTAGAGAATACACCAGCACGTTTTGTTGATGATTCGGTATCAGGTAGGGCTGGACAATCTGCGGATGTGAGTATTACAGTTATGACTCAAGAGGAAGACCTGGACCAATCATCGGAGCAAATACCATCAGCTGTGTGTGTTAACCTGGAGCAGTCTGGAGCATATATTGATAGCCTGAATGCGCAATCTTTGCAGGATTATGGACTGGAAACAGCTTCAGTTCCTGATGCTTCTCTTCCTGCATCTACCATAGAGGAGAGCTTAGATACGGATGGTGATTCACTAGTGCAATCTGTTGAGGATAATTTTGTTATAGATGTGAATGACAAATCTAAGATCCATGAGTTCCTTCAAGAAATAAATGACATCCTCAGAGCTGGAACTTTAAATTCACGTTCACGTTTAAATTCAGCTACCAAAAGATTCATTGTGGTAAATGACGGTGCAGAGTCCCATACACAGTATAAAACTCATCTTTGATTTATGTAGGCGGATTACCTTTCAAAAACAAATATTTAATGACAGCTCGATACTCGATTTTGTCCATTTTCATAAAAACACTCAAACGATTGTTACATAACAACTGAGCGTTCAAAATGGCCGAAACTTTGATGAGTAACTGTCAAGAGATGAACAACAAACAGCTTTTATTTACGAGTGTTGCCATTTTCATTTTGAGGTCGAAAACTGTTCAGACCACCCTCGTAAGTGCAAGAAATTTGTTTTTAATAGTGACATTCACACAGTTTCATTCATACTTAAAAAAATCTATAAATCTGAAGAATTGTAGTGTTTTATACGTTAGATAGTTAAGAACTTTAAATTCTCTGAAGTTTGGAGTAATCAGATAAGGCCATAGTGCGCCCTTTGTGCTTCCAGTGTAACCCCAGGGAGAAAGAAATGAATAAGATAAACCTGAAGGGCGACCAGATCTGAACTACGATGTGCGCTAGCAAAGACGGGGTCCCTAACGTTTCCAACACAACACCAATCATCATACAGACTAGCCTATCTTAGTTACTTAGAATTCGGGAGTCCCGGGTTTAGAAGAGTAACTCTCAGGAAGAAAAGCTATTTTAACAGTCGTGCGAATTACAAGGGAAGAATAACATTCTTCCATAGAGCAAGTTCCACCGTCCTGCATCAAAATTCAAACCGCCAGTACCTGATCCTACAACTTTAAAACGCATGAGGTGGAACATAGGAAAGGAAATGAGGGCGACAGAAAATGATACACGAAATTCATGGAATAAGAAGGAACTCACTCTGCAATTTGCCTGAATGAGGAAACCTTGGCTAGGGTGGCCGCACCGATGTCAAACCCAGACCTGTCGAATGCGAACTCATATGTCACCACAAAAGTTGTATCACCATGTAATTTCTTTAGAACTTGATAAAAACTGCCATAAAAATTAAAAACTTTTTCATCTTTTTGTACAGGGATAAAACAATCAACTTTTAAGTACATACTCTTTTTTTCCCCTCTGCAGCACTGAAGAGCTCCCTTCTTGAACCTCATTAACTTGCTATGGACGAAACTTCCGATGCTCTTAAGCCTTTGCCGAAACAGAGTATAACTATATTCATGATTTGAGTTAGAGATTGTTCTCAGTTCCTTTTTCTGTTCTCGTTAATCATCACTTCATCAGATTTCACGGCTGTTCATTACAGTAAAAAGAATGCACGACTTCCGCAGCATGCTTTTTGCTTATTTTCCTTAACTTCAATATTCTTCTACGGTTTCTTTTTAATTTCTGATTGCTTTAAAATCTAAAAGAATATACAGGAAATGACGTATATACCAGATGAATAAGGTGATTGCTTTTGAGGAATCTGGGAATCTTTTCTGATTTAATGCCCAGAAGCTTATGTTGGTGAGGAGAAATCAAACCAACTCTATTGCATCCAGTCCACATCCCTTATCTCTTACTTGCACTCCATTTAATGTAACCTCCCTCTTTTCCTTCCATCCTAATTATGAAACGAACACGTTCATAAGTTAATGGTTAAGATGAAACACGAGACGGACTCATGCAGAGGATGGTGTGCCGTCATTGAGACAGGCCTTCCAGTCACTCAGGTGAAATGTTTCTTCTTTTCTTTATCAGTTTTGTGTATAGGCTAAGGTATATGCGACAGAAATTTGAACAGTAAAAGATGGCTCATTGGAGCTGACGTGAAACATGATAGATTGTGCCAACTTAAGTAAAAAGAAAATACTATAGGAAACCGAATTACGCGTTTCCATACACTCTGCTGGAGTTGTCAGTTGTCAGATTTTGTTTTCTGTTTTGTAGTTTACGTCTTCCAACGTTAAGTCATATTGGACGATGAATGAAATTGGTGAAATGATGCTCAAATGAGCCCGGGGTCCTTGGAGCTTAGAGCTACGTGACATTTGTCTTCAAGGATAAGAAAAAACCCCGGTAAAATCCTTATCCAGGTAACTCACCCTGACTGAGATTCGAACTCGGGACCTCTTGTACGTGAGGAAGACACGCTACCATCTACGCTATCGAGGCGGGCTGTCAGACGTAGTTCTGTTTTATCAGAACTTTTGTCAACAGAAATTTCCTTAGAGTTTCTTATCACACAGATTTCAGATTAATTTAGGGAAAATCAGTAAAATATGCAATTCTAACTTTCATTTCTTATGAATATGAGCTTTAACAGTATCATTATTAGCTTTGATGTTCACTTTTTCTAAGATACACATATACAGTCCCTCCAGGCTTATGGTGGTATGCACATAAACAGTGCGGTTGTATCACTCCGCCAACAAACAGGTGTTGACGTTCTCTGTGGTTAGCTGTTTATGTGTGATTCTTATCGAAGCTGTCATATCTTTCACTGCAAGTCATATTCAGTACTTGAATGTATCAAATAAACGATAATATACGAAATGGAGTAAGAATTATTTTCAGTCGCACTTCAGTGCTTTTCTTGCTCTAAAACTTTTGCTACGGTGTAATGTTGACATCTGTACACATTCTAAGGCCAGGTGGGTCCTCGATACCTTCATGGTATCGACATCTAATGATACTTCAGAACATTAGCTCGGTACATTTTCGATACTTTGGTGGCGATTCTGCAATTTTTATTTTATTTTAAAATCACAGAATATTATTGCTGCAAGTAGAACATTGAAAAGCTTGAGAAATTGCCAGGAATGTGGTACGTGTACAGTAACATTGTGCAAGAAAATAAGCGTGTGTCAAATTCAGTGCCAGTTACCAGTTCCCAAGAAGAAATCCCTGCATATCTTAACGAGGATTTGTCACCTCCTCTTTTCTGGTGCACTGGATTACTAGAAAACAAAGTCTAAAGTTTAGAATTAAAACAAATGTAGCCGTTAAATATTTGTGTATTCCACCTGCAACTGTTTTCTCTGAAAGACTATTTAGCACAGCAGGACTCATTTGTGACAGAAGAAGAAGTAGACATGACGTCGAAAGGGTGGGAATGCTAGTATTTTTGAACAAAAACTTATAAAGGTGGACTGTTTTGCTTTTAAATGTCTAATGTAGCGTTTAAAAATAAGAACACTGATGGTTTTACATTTTTTCTCATTAAATCTTTATTTAGTTGTATTGAAGTTAGCAGTTCTCCCAACGCCCTATTTTATATTGAAACTAGAAGTAGAGCCCGCCTTGGTAGCATGGTGGTAGCATGTCTGCCTCACGTTCAAAAGGTCCCGAGTTCGAATCTCGGTGAGGGTGAGTTACCGGGATAAGGTATTTTCTGGGGTTTTCCCTTATCCTGAAAGACGAATGTCAGGTAACTCTAAGATCTATGAACCCCGGACTTATTTGACCATCATTCCATCCATTCCATTCATCGTCCGATATGACTTAACGTTGGAGGACGTAAATTACAAAATAAAAAAAAAAAATCTAGAAGTAGAAATGATGGTACCGAATATTCAGGTATGAGATATCATGGAAAATATCGTGTATCGGAATCGAGTATCGATAAAGTTGGTGTTGACACATCCCTATATATAATTTTTAGGCCTTCTTGATTCAAAGGAAAAACTTTTAGCAAAAGTTCCGTGTGTGGGTCTGTATACCGGAAGTTTCAAAACGACACCGAACAAACATATAGAATTATTCGCTCAGCTTCAATGTGACACATATAGATAGTTTTAATCACCAATAGAGCTGCATAAGAAATGCTCCAGAAAGAGTGTGGATTAGGCAGTGACAGGAACAACGACGCGTGCCTCACGCTGTCGGAGTTTGCAGGTATAGCTCACACGCCATGCCGCTTGTTGTAGCTGCTTGTAAACATACTGGCATACTCCGCAGTAGCTTGGTACTATTAAGAATTTATTTGGCTTATGAAACCGCAATAAAGAAGCTATTGCTCAATTGTTGCTTATGAGTGTTTAACGTGTTCCAAAATTCCGTTATACCTGTCCATGATGGCAAATAAGCTGGTGGACCTATGCAACTTATACCTTTTAGAGGGAACTTAATGTCAGTGAGGTTGAGGATTAAAGAATTAAATGATAAATAGAACAGAAAAAAGAACATCAGAGAATTGTAAATAAATTAACCAAAACTAAATGGCTTATATAATGAGACGAGCATTTTATTTCTCGTGTTTTATAATACGAAATAAAGCATTTGTAACTGGAAAGGAAGCTGTTGATATTTGCAGTAAGTGGTTGAAAGTATTGTACAATTAAGATCATAACAACATACTCTGAAGTTAAACAAATAAATATTATCATTGACGTAACTATTTTTACAATTCATATTTTTAATGAAACTAAATTAATCATGCGTTCGTTGAGCTCCCTTCAGCTCTTCCAACCACCAAAACCATATCCGTCATTTCGGCGTTCGTATAGCGCTCCATATTGCTTGGATTTGCTATCTAATTACGCGCAAAGTCCTCCCTGTTTGGACGGAATGTGTAGTTTTACACTGAAGAGCAACCTTGCAACTGTCCAAGTTATCAGTCGACTTTTGCACAAATAACTGCTCTTTGTCCCATTACCTGAAAGGTAGGCTAGGGTCACTGAAAAAGAGCAAGTAGTAATGTTTTTATTTTCGTGGCCGGTGCGTCACAATAACAACTTTTGAGGTTCACACACCAGTGGTTCCTGCGCTGCCTAGTGACAAAATCATGTAATATTTAATGCTGTATTAAATTATACCTAACAGAATTTCGAAGCTGTGACACTGAAATTCGGACTGTAGGTAAACCACGAACAAAATGCAGCTGGAGGCGTGATTTATCAAAACTGAAGCTCTCCAGCTTTCCCCCTCTACCGTCATTTAGGCTGCCTCTCTTCTCCTCCATAGCGCAAGTCGCACAGCTGTGGTCAACGTATGGAGGGCAGGGAGTCATGTAATGCTTGGATGTTGAGGAGGGGAGACGACTGTTCTCGCGCATGCGCTCACCGACCGTTCTTTGTTCGCGGTCTATCTGTAGTTAAGTTTTAAACTACGCAACGGCTATAATCGTTCTGTGTCATTTTGAAACAATCTGTATAAGTTAAGCATCTTGAAACATGTGACACAAGATTTTCAAGAGAACCCGCTCACCCCAAACG
This sequence comes from Mantis religiosa, assembly GCA_030765055.1. Classification (NCBI taxonomy): domain Eukaryota; kingdom Metazoa; phylum Arthropoda; class Insecta; order Mantodea; family Mantidae; genus Mantis; species Mantis religiosa. The sequence goes on along the minus strand of CM060958.1, from coordinate 111,469,946 downwards.
ATCCAATAAATTTAACATTTTACTAATATTCTATTTTTCTCAAAAATGCCTTAAATGACATTGACTGAAATGCTAAATGTTTAAGAAATTTTCATTATAAATGAAATATATAACCTGGACTTTCTGGGAACGTCCCATATGTCCTCTTCTCTTTGGAAGAGTTTTGCTTAACTGGTAAACCTAAAGAAATGGACCAACCTTAATAAACAAATGTAGTAGTTCTATTAAACCTTTATGACTAATACATTCTTTTAATGGAGAGAACAATAATAATTTGGGACATATCCCTTGTTATTTGTGCCAGTTTTCCAATATTTATACTTTTCTCAAAAGGAAAGTTGGTATTCATATTTTTACCTCTTATCCATGCAAATAGAACGGAATTTCAAGATCATAACATAGCGACCAGCTCTTAGAGGTTTTGACAATTACTCAAAGCCTATTGCATTCCCACATTCCATTGCATGTACAAGAAAACTAACCATTAGGTAATTTCTGCAAGGTTTATCTTAAAGTAGCTAGAGGCTTAAGTGTTTCTACAAGAGTGCAGAAGCGAAGATTTCCTCTCTTCTTCTGTAATGCTTTGAGTGCACATAGTCATTGAGTAAGTAAAGCCCTTTCAGATGGAACAACGAAGCACGAAGTCAAATAAGGTCCAATCAGGACAAATGAATGCTAGTAGTACCAACAAAGAGAAGATAGGAGGAAAATAACACTTTAAGGTAATTTTGCTCTTTACCTACATACAGTATCACTTCGAGGAGTAAGGACGAGGGAATCTACTTGGACGCAAACCGCCCACTCTCGAAAACCCGGGAGAATACCAGCTGTCCCCAAAAGAGGCACCGGCGTTAACACGGGGGTCTTTCCAGTAGGGCAAGACCTAGAGCAGAGGTGCCCAAACGGCGCTCTTATGAGCTAATGACGTCACGCTGTCGTTTCACCCCAACCCCTTCATTTTGTGTTTGTGCAGTGCAAGACCCATTTCCCCTCCACTCACCCATTCAGCGACGACTCTCGCAATGACAACCGATGGTCTAGCATCCCAAAACGAATGGGACGGTGTTTTTTCCTTTTTTATTTTTTGTAAAGATGTAAGTATGCAAAAGTACAATATTTATCTACCCATTATAAGGTGTCGTACAAATAACTTGTTTTCCCAATTAACACTATTTATTATTATTGTAGAGCCATCAAGTTCCGGAACTAACTGAAGAAAAATGGCTGTGAGATCTTGCTTTTGCGACTGTTCTATTCCACCATCTTGATATCCCAAACATGAGATTACAGGGCAAAGATAAAGGCATATACGTTACGCTTTTTTTTTCTGTTTTGTCATTTACGTCCAAAGTTAAGTCATATCGGACGGTGAAGGAAATTGGTGAAATGATGCTCAAATGTGTCCGGGGTCCTTGGAGCTTAGAGTTACCTGACATTCGTCTTGAAGGATAAGGGAAAACCCCGGAAAAAACTTATCTAGGTAACTCACCCTGACCGAAATGAAATGTGTAGTGTTTAACGCCCGTTTTTACTACATACGGCACCGCAGGCGGTGACACTGATGATACATGAAATGAAGATGGAGCACCGGTGGAATGAGATGGCGGGGGAAACCGGAGATCCCGGAGAAAACCCGCCCCAGCGCCGTGTTGTCCAACACAAATCTCACTTTGCGGTCGCCTGGGATCGAATCCGGGCCGCCTTGGTGAGAGCCAAGCGGTCTAACCACTGAGCCACGGCGCGGCCACCCTGACCGAGATTCGAACTTGGGACCTCTTGAACGTGAGGCAGACACGCTAGTATCTACGCTACCGAGACGGGCTACGTTACGTTAGTTACATTAGTTAACGCAGTGAACAAATTTATGGCGCAATTAATGGAATGGCAAGATCAAATGGAAATTGGTGACATATCACTTTCAGCCCCTGGAATCACCTTTTACCTTAATTGTTGATCTATTAGCAAAACATTTAACAATTCTGAAGGGACAGTGAAACACTTTCGGGTACAAATTTCGAGACCTGAAGACAATACAGGAGGAAATCGGGATTTTTAATAATCCATTTAATTTTGCCTGTAAAGACGCTCCTCACGCACTGCAAATGGAATTAGATGCTTTGCAGAATTCAACAACCTTGAAATATTCTCAAGAAAAGGGTTCCAACGTATTTATATCTCCTCCCAATAAACATTTCCCCGGTAGCGAACGTTTACTGCAAAGTTAATGTCAATATTTGGTTCTACATATATTCGTGAGCAAATGTTCTCCAAAATGAATCATAATAAGTCAGTATCGTAGTATAATATCACACAACATTTAGTCCAGACTCTGTTGCTCAACCTTGGAGGCAAACATTGCTGGGAGGTTAAAAATAAACTGCGCCAAAAGAGTCAGTAAAAAACGCTGTTCAGGAGGCTTGTTAATATTATTTCCATAAAGAACAATAGTAGAAGTTACTGAAGTAGCCACCACTGTTAAAAGCAACATTAGCGAGTCTTGTGACTGCTATCAGTAAAGGCATTACGTCATATGTGCGCGAACTGTGGGTGGAAGTAAAAGCAGCTTCCCTTTTTGCGCTTAGCTTTGGGCACCTCTGACTAACACGCCCCCCGCCCAGTGTAGGGTGGCAGTGGATACGCCACTTACCCGCGTCAACCCATCCGGGAAGACTATCGAATCCCTCGGTGCCCCCGGTGATCTAGCACACCGACTACTAGCTCTGCAGGCCAGCACCCGGGAATTTAAGGCTTCCTTCAACCCCGTCTGAAAACAGACGTTCGCTATCTGCCATGGGTATCGGGAACCACTGTCCCCGAGAGTCCAACCCAATCCGAACAACTTCCAATCACTCGAGGGAGGGAGGTACTCGAACGTTCGGCCCAAGGTTCCTCTAGAACATCAGAGTTACTACGAGTGCATCATGGCAGCTGAAGGGGACGGATTCCGTTCCCTTACGGGGGACTTCGAGGAAATGGAATGTGTAGTGTTTAACTCCCACGTTTACTACATACGGCACCCCAGGCGGTGACACTGATGGTACATGAGATGAAGATGGAGCACTGGTGGAATGAAATGGCGGGGGAAACCGGAGGTCCCGGAGTAAACCCGCCCCGGCGGCCTGTTCTCAACCACAAATCTCACTTTGCGGCCGCCTGGGATCGAACCTGGGCCGCCTTGGCGAGAGCCAAGCGTCTAACCACTGAGCCATGGCGCGACCTGGTCTTCGAGGAGTATCACAATGTCACTTTAATGTATTTTACTAGCAAAAAAGATAAGAGGCAATTCCAAATTAAATGCAAAGAGTTTAAAATTTCCACCGAAGTCACGTTAGCGTGAACAGGAAGTCTGGAGTTCAAATACCACCACTTCCCTGACTTAGCTTTACTTCAAGTTTCCTATGGTTCTCATAACTAGCAAGTGCTGGAAAGGTAACCTGAACTCAGGCCTCGAACAATTTACTCTCAAATTTCCTTTTCCAATTATTTCATTTGGCTTATCACCTGTTTGACCACTTGTGGTGCCGCACGTGAAACATTTGTAAGTATTACAGTTTACGTCACCTACCTTAACTACCATGTATCTACGGCGTTAGTAGGCAGAGAAGATATTGCATTCAACCCAATAATATGATATCGAGATTTCACTGGATATACACGTTTTGAGGTATCCTAAATACAGACCAGCATTTTTAGAAAACAGCCCGTTGTGTATGTGTGAACAGGATAACTAGAAATGTGTCAGTTGAATGCTTACACTTCTCTTTACATGAATCATTTTTAGAAAAAAAAAATAACTTTGATTTTTTCAAAAGTCACTAATTATTTTGATTAAAATATTACGTGTTTAAGACCTCTTCATGAAGGGACAAAATATATATCTCTTAAGACATAATTTATGTCAAATGCAATTTTTTTGTGGACTGAAGAAATACTGAGGTACTCCTTTTTATTTTTCTGAAAAATTCGAAAAATTTCTGATTCGATTATCGTTTAAAGTCTGTTGTATTCCCATATTCCCTTTCCAGCTACAAGTATATTAGCAATAAGGTATATTATATCTTGATTAACACGAAGTAGATAGAGGAACAACGCTTGTAAGAATAGTTTATACAAAAATACAGAAAATCATGTGAGTGAAACACCTCAGTACGTTTTCTATTGTTTCCCAGAGGTCATGTTAGAAGCACAAACGCCTGCTGACCTACGTGAGGTCTAAACAGTAATGGTGGATGGATTGAGCAAAAGAAAACAGTATTAGCTAAAGGGAAACTGGCAGTGAAAGCTATGAGTATGTGTAGATAATACACCAGGGATACAAATGAAATGGTTGGAGAGAATATATGGGGCAGTATTCGAGGCAAAAATGTTATATGGAGCTGAAATTTGGGCCGTAGAGGAATGATAGGATAATGTAAACAAGGTGCATAGGAGTTTTTGCAAACTACTTTTGGGCTTACCAAATGGGGTTGTGCAAATGGAGTTAGGAAGATGTGGTAGCAAAGCTAAAATTATGGAAATAGCATTGAAGTACTGGTTCAGAATAAAAAAATTGGAAACTAATAGTATTTTGAAGCAGTGTTTAGAAATGGAGCAAAAATGTATTAAAGAAGATACTTGGTACAAGAGTATACAAGAAACTCTGAGTGAAATAGGATATGGGGATATGCGGAGGGATAGTAATAGAGTAGATAAAGGTTTCTGGAAAAGGGTTAACATGAGGATAGAAGATATAGAAGGGCACGATATAATGGGCAGTTTAAATTTAAAAACCTCGCTATGTACTTATAGAGAGATAAAAATGAATTGAGTAAGAGAAAAATATGTTCAGATTTGGGACAAAATGAAAGAGAAAGCTTTATGGGCCAAAACAGGAGTGACAAGGTTAAAAGACTTAGGGAAGAGAGAAGAACAAGGAAAGTGTATACTGTGTAATACGAAAATAAATAATTTTTGTCATTTATTGATAGAATGTGAGGAAACAAAGAATTGGAGAAGAAAAGTACACAAAAAGAACTGGACTATGTTACCTAGTGAAATTTTAGTTAAAAAGTTATTGAGTGTTAAATCAAGAAACAATATATTGGAAATAAGAAAGTACTTAGGTTTAGTGAGAAATAAATGATTATAACATTTGAAATACGGATAATCAAGATAGTGTAGATTGAGGACCAAAAGTGGTAAAAAGGGTCCTATAGCTCAAAAACCACGGTGTTTCTGTCTATGGGCCCAAGGAAATAACAGCAACTCAATAAAGATTCTAATTTTATATGTAACTTGAGATATGTAGGGGTATATATGAGATAAACATTATTAAATTGTAAATATACAAGAATGTGTATTTATAATGAAGACTAAGTTTAATACATTCATTCACACATGAGGTGGTCAATAGAATATCATAGTTCTCCTACCTACCACAGGTAAGTAGTACAAAAACAATAATATAGTTAGTTACTAACACTCCCCACATGGCAACCTTGGCCTTCGGGGTAACCTCACCCCACCAAGTGATGACCGGACCCATTTCTCAGGTGGAGGCACCCAGAGGGCGGTGTCCATTACCTCCGATGATAGGGTGATAGTGAAGATGGCGGTGAGGTGAGAGGACCTACAGTTTTTACCGTGGACACCGAACCACGTTGGGCATAGGGGATACTTCACATGTGCTAGACAGAGGTGAAGGCGTGGATAGGGCCGACTTAAAATCGCCAACCCCAGAGCCGGGAATCGAACTCGGGACCCTTAGAACGGGAGCCGCGAACGAAACCACCGCGCTACCCCGGCGCCCCATAAAACAATAATATAAACATGTACATTTACAGCTATTCATGATGGCGAAATGCTGGTGTCATCTTAAACCTTATGCCACCATCTCTTTTACTCTTTATTACTTTTAGCTGTGTTCTTTATTCGCTATATGATCTATTTTGGCAGAAATCAAACCAATTATATTTGGATATATTTGTTAATAATATAAAGTGAATACAACATAAGACTTTAACTGGAATTAAAACTAAAACTTTGAACATAAACACACGATCACCTTTTAATGCTACGCTATTGTCACCAACTTTAGTTTACCCACCAATTACATGAACAATTACTCTTTATATTTGTACATATTTAATAAATCAACTTATTTTGTAGAGCTTTACATTTGATTACATCTTTTTACATAATTAATAACAGTCATACTATCGATTTACAGTTCAATCGTCATACTTCGATTTATTTCAGTGATTCTCTGGTTAAACTGTTCTTTGTTGGTAGTCTTATATACTTTCTTTGTTCTTAAACGTTACTCTTTTGTCTATGATCTGAATATTGGATAAAATGGCGCAAGGCACGAAAACGAATGAAATTAAATTACAAGAGCAAACCGGAGCAACATTATAGTTGCTAACTCCCCTCCAAATATTTAAGAAACGCCATGGTATAGCGTGTAATGTCCCCATTGCCTGGTACGAGGTAAATTTAGCCATTCAACAAAATAAGAACATCGCACATATCTGCTTATCTATCTCCCTTATTTGTATATAGCCTGAAATCAATATAGTATTGCTTTACTATTAATTAACAAATTTTAGGGCTGTCTAAAATAATATATACAATATATATGTATATATACAATATATATGTATATACCGTATATAACATACAGGTTATATATTAAAGTCTATCTTGTTTGTGATATTTCTCCACAAAATATACCGCCATGTTTAGCAAGCGTTCCCATACATTCGACACTTGATTCTTAAATAACTATTTTGTTTGAACAGTACATCTAATTCCTTTGTGGCTAGCAAGCCTCCGAAGATTAGAGTTACGTTGGCTAACCTGAACTTTTATTTTATGTTTCTATATTCTCTTTCTTTTCTATTGTTACCCCTTATGTTTTGTTCTGTATAAAATAGCTTCAAATAAAGCAGATTTGATAATTCCACAAATTTTTATTTGAACACATCAAGATTAATCCAAATAACCATACCTTGAAGTGGGGATGGCGTGTTAAAACAACAAATACCTCCACTTTCATAAGTATTATATACATATATCAGTATCCATCGAAATATAGAAGTAACAATTTATTTTACTGAGATAACCTTCAGATTTATTTCCCAAAGCAGTTTCTATATTGCTGAGGCTTTGGCCTTTGTAAAAGCTGCCTTTCGTTTACTGTCTAATGAAGGTTGTCACACTGCATCTGTGGACATTGTTAGAATGTGTGACGTCAGAGTGACGTCAGCTGGCATGGAATTTTCCGGAACTACAGATTTAGCACCGAAGTTTTCTCTCAAAATTAGGTAGGTACATAAAGAAACCAAGCATTTGTTATTCTGTTTTAGTAATTACAAGTGGATATGCAATATTTCGTGGAAAGAGTCAAATGTGAATTGAGGCTAGAAAATACCTAAACCTTCTTGATGTATTTCGGAAGGGTCTCTAATTCAATCCTTGTTAACTAGGCGACACAATAGTTTGTGGCATTGTAAGCAATGTTTATTTGTAGGTAAAGGAAGTAGCTTATAGTTGATCTTATGCATGGAAATAATCTCTGTTGAGTTATAAATACTAAGAGTTAAACCTACACTGAATACATGAATGAATGATTTATTCGTGCAATTTATTTTTGGCAATCGTTTACATTATTCCTTATTATTGTTTATATATCCCAGACTATTTCATCTATTACCTTGTTGCTACCTTGGCTTACATGACACCCTGGTCTTCTGCTCTGCCAAGGAGCTCTTAACCTCCAAGCCTCTTTTTTCCTCCCTCCATCTTCATTTCTTATATTCTTTGCGTTTCTTGTTCAGTTTTCTTTTACTTTCTGTTAGAACTCGCCAATACTTCTTACTTTCTTTTCCTCCTTTCCTACTAACATGTTTAGAGCTACTATACTCTTCTCTATTTTCTCCTATTTTTCCTCCCAAACCTTTTTTCTCCATATTGTTCACTCCTCGCATTCTGTTACATAGTATGCTATGCTTTTTTTTCCACCATACAATTCACAAATTCCCTAGCTCTTATCCCTTTTAGTAAAATTGTTCCTGTTCTTATCCAAACTCTTGCCCATTGCACTAATCTACGTATGCTTCTCATCTCCAGTTTCTGTTTATTTGTTTATAAAATTGTAATGATTTCACATTTTCTAGACTTCCCCATATTTCCTGCCACATCGCCTGTATTCCTTTCCTCTAATCTCCATATATCTCCCATTCCTATTTTTTCCATAATTCCTCCTCTCTCTGCCCACCAACTGTTTGAGTTCTCTAATCTTTTTTGAAAAAAAAAGAAGATTAAACCTACACTAGTTCGTGATGCAGTAGCTCAAATTTTGAGAGACATTTCTCCCAACTTAGTTCGTACTTCACATAACTTTTAGTTTGGTTCTGTTTACGTAAATGTCTTTCAAAACTTTGTGCATTTGTGAGAGAACTTCAAAGTTTTGAGTAAATCTTGGGGACCCGTGAAACTTAGCATCACTCTACGGGTCCAAAATCTGAAAGTTAAAAAGGTCTTTCATATTCGCTGCATTTCATAAGAGGAAATCTTTGTTAGAAGTAAACGTTGCTTATACATAATTCATTAGCTAGTTTGTGGCGCGTAAAATCGCGAGCTAAAATCTAGAACCACAGCATCTGGATATACTGAAGGCTATGAAGGAGAAAGGCTTTTCCTTTGCTTATATTTCTTATCTATGTGATTCTTATTTCATTTCTTATTGATAAAACTGCGTGCTGCATTGATTTTACGTCTTACCATGTACCTAGTGGGCAGAGAAGATGCAGTATTCCTTTCGATACCAAAGTTGCACCTGAAATATACAGTTCAAATCTCGTATATGTTTGCGATACCTTTTTAAAACAAGATATGCATTTTTTAAATCCTACTATCCTAAATAACCCTTTACAAGGTAAAATTGAAGCACTCAGATTCAGAAGTTGTTAAGTAAATGTTTTTGAGAAATCCTGTTAAACACTCGACAAGCAGTCTGAATACCAGTTCTGTAATAGTGCTAAAAGATTTGGGAATCAGAAGATGTTAGGTCGAACATATGATGACCCTGGCGTGTTGAATGGGCATCAATTTCACAAATAAAAGTTGTCAGTCTTTTGGAGTTAGACGTAGTTGCCGCATTAGCCGTTTGGTGGTGCAACTACACTGTGCCACACAAGCTCTTTGACATCAGCTGTTGATACATTTTAGATTAGACATTAGACATTTTTAGACATTTCTCAACTGCACTTTCAGAAAGTTTATCTGTACTTCCCAATACTAGGGCACTCTTCCATGCCTATTGACAGAATTTTTGGCAATAATTAATTTTTTGAGCAATATCTTCTCTGCCACATACATAGTATGTAAAAATAAAAGGTGTTAGAGTTGTAGTTAAGAACCTCTTTGAGTGTAAATCTTGACTGATTGAAACATGTTTTATTTCTTGTTTCAGATGTTGCTGAGCCTGGTTAATTTTATAGAGATGTTTACTGGAGAATATAATTCTGAGACTTACCTTCATACAGCCAATCGGGAACACCATTGCTGACAACTCCAGGCACAGCGTTGTTGGTCACTCTATAAGACTGACCTCCCCTTGGACTCAAGAGGTAATATATGTCATAGTTATACACCATAACAAGGGAGTGACCTCGAGGCGCCCAATCCGCATGCAACAAGAATGGATGACCCTCTTCTTCTGGTGTTGGTGTCAGAGGAAACGTATCCCTGTTGGAGAACAATATTTTCTTATTTATATTCTCTGTTACAGTCTGTGTTCATGTACATTTTTATGCATAATACATTGACATCCTGTATTTGGAGTATATTATTTCTAAACTATATACTGTCTACCCACCACAAGAAGACAAGAGAGGGATGCAGGGGAGAGGGGTTTGAACTGTTTATCTACTCTGTTAGTAGCTCTGTTTACTAGGAAATGCGTTTATGAGCATGCATATGAGTTGGGGATTGGGGATTTCATTACAGAGGTGATTGGGTACGTAGGCCACCATGCTGGACCCAATCTTCCTATGCCTCCAAGTTGGGGCACCCCGGGAGGAGGGATGCGGCGAAGGAGACAGAGGGCGGCTGACAGAAGGAGCCACGACAGTAAAGAGGGCATATTCCCTACAGTTTACTTAGAGACTTCTCTCGACAGGTTAGGCCAACGGACAGTTTGAGTCCAGAGGTTCTACTCCCATTAGTCTTGAACCCGTAGGAACAAGACCCGGGCCTCTTTCAACCAGGGAGTTATCCGAGCTATCCCAAAGGGCGCTCGGCGTCCTCCGTGGGCTTTCCATAGGGCAAGACCCGGGTTACAAACAAGCCCCCCCATCTGGTCCTAGGACACAAGATGGGATGGAAGTGGATACGCCACTTACGCGCGCCAACACCAAAGGTGAAGGCTGCCGATATGACCTCGTTGGGGCCGCCTGGCGATCTAGCACACCTTCTACTAGCTTTGCAGGCTAGTACCCGGGAGAATTAATGGCTTCCCTGAACCCCGTCCTTAGACGTACCCGATTCCCACGGGTATCGGGAACCACTGCCCCCTCGAGACCATCCCAATCTGAACAACTTCCGAAGGAGGGGCTCAGAGGTTCGGCCCGAGGTTCCTCTAGTAACGTCAGACTCCTCTAGTAACGTAACCCTGTAAGAGACCACCAGATTAGAGATGATATGATAATGGAGATGAAATGGAGGGACGGGAAACTCGGGGGATGTAATTAACCTACCCAGCATTCGACTAGCGACCCGGGAAAACCCCCGAAAAAGACCCATGTGTCAGGTAGGTCGGCCACGGGAATCGAACCTGGGCCTCCCGCATGCGGGCTACAGACGAAACCGCCTGAGCCATCCCGCTCGGTGTGCATATGAGTTACCCATGTTGCCAGATCTAATGCTCGTTGCAATAACTGCAGTGATGGGTATTATATATGGGGGGTGTCATACCAGGAGGGCAAGCATAAACACCGTACGCACAGCAATAGTGATTATGTTACACATTCCTCTAGCTTGCCCTCTTCTGCTGGGCAGACAGTACATAACAGTTAAACCCTGCATGAGTGATATAGGGGGTCATGGTTACTGCATAACTGCTACGTCCTTTGTCTCTTTGCATAGAACTTACTGGGCAAGTGAAGGAATCCATGATTAGTATGCCGACCTAATGTGGTTTATGGAATCGAAGCAACTGTTTTTTCTTACGTAGACTCTGAATTATTTCTCGAAGTCCTCATTGAAGTTTCTAAAAAGAGAAAAATGCCTATTTCGGCACCATTCATTTAATAACACTACCCAACATGAAGTTTTCCTCCGCGAAGATAATTGCGTATAGTTCATTTACACACGTACATTTTGAAAATGATGCTTAAAATCGCACATCACGTCACAGGTTTTAGATATTTTAGGTATATAGTGCGATCCATACAAACCTAAACCATTTTAATAGGCGCTCACACGGTCGTGCTGGCTGGCTGTATACAGCCAGAAGGTTTTTGCTGCGTGCCCATCCGTTAAGGCTTTTACCGCAGGTAGGATTTGAATTTGAAATTTGTAGGATGAAGGTGGTGTAGGTCTTTCGGTTGGGAGTTAATTTAGAAGTTACCTAAGTACCTTCGGGTTGATGGGGAGGATGCAGTACTTTGCACCCAAATCTTTTGTTTATTTAATTTTTTAGTTGGGGAAAAATAGGCGATAACTTTTGAATCAATAGTACGACACACGTGCAACGATGTGAGAATATAGCACAGAATTTGGAGATTACACTACACTATTTATATCTCAGATAAAATGTTGGAAGTGTCCTCCACCAGCTTCTATACATGTTTGCACTGGTATCACCATATTCTCTGAAGTTTTACGAAGATTATCCTCGCCAATGTTACTCATTTCGGTTCGAATGGATTCCTTGAGAACATCAATTGTCCGTGGCCTATCCTTGTACACTCTATTTTTAGATAATCCCCACAAGAAAACATCTGGCGAGGTTAGGTCAGGGGATATGGGGGCCACAGACCTTTTGAGATTATTCGATTATCAAAGAAACTGGTTACAAGATCCATGGTGTCGTTAGATGTATGGGACATTGCTCCATCTTGCTGGAAATAACCTTCTCTCAATTCGATATCATCTCCGTAAAACTTCAGAGAATATGGTGAGACGTGTGCAATGGACCATAGAGAAAGACGGGGTAGTTAGACTAACTTGTGGTAGTAGTAGCATATGTGGGATTGCAGAATGCTCAAACCCCCATCCTCGCAATTCAGCCTAATATCTTTCGTGATATTACTACTACTACTACTATTATGTGTTTCAAATGGTAATAGTTCTCGCCTGTAGCGAATCAGATGCGTTAGAGCCTTCAGCGTTGCCACCTTGTTACCCCCACTCTTTTTATATTTCCCTCTCTCTCTCTCGCACACTCGCGACTGTTCTTGGCGATAGACGTAAGGGAATGCAAACTGAATTTTCCAAAGCTTTATAATAATGCAGTTGTTGAAATCACAATTGCAACATGAATATTCGTATATTACGTTTTAAATGTTTTAAACATTTAGTTTTAAGTTAATTATAGTTTATCAGTTACTTATTTTTCTAATCCAACGAAAATACCAACGCTTCATCCGTATAGCTGTGAATGTTACGTTAAGAGATAATTTGTCATTGTCATTGTCTTCATCGTCTGAGTACTGCAAATTTATGAAGATATGTTCCAAAATCTCGTTACGTGCTATTTCTTTCCAAAAGTCGTCTTCTGGTAGATTATCTGATGTCTCACGTAGTTTCCCCAGTCTTATTGTGTTCCTTGTCAATTTCTTCGTGAATAAGTCGTTCAACGTCAGCCAGTTTAAAAAGATTATTTCTGTTTGCAACATAATTTGAGCCCACATTAACTCTATTGCATTGTTCTAGCAGTAGTAAGGGGGAAGGTGGATCGAGTCTTATTAATCCAGCTGATACACTTTTTCATGGAAGAGTAACTGAATAATGCTGCTTTGAACTCTAGAGTAAATAGAGATTGCGAACCATTCATAAACAAAGATATGTGACCAGACACATTCTGCCAGACCAGTAAGAAGTATATCGTTTCCTCTCATCGAATTTAACAAACATCTTGGCTTATTCAAAGTACATATTTCTTTTATCACGTCATATCAAAGTTCTGAGTAATTTCAAATATACGTACACGCATACATGACAACCAATAATGATATTCATTACAGTGCTTACTTCGCAATGCTTTGTTATAATATAATGGTATCTACTTTATTTATTTTTATTAGGAAAACTATTTGAACTAAAAATATGGGGTTTTCATGGTAATGTTAAATATCTTACTCTCTCCTTCCTCATGGACCAGCTTTTGCAAAATCTGAATTTTTGTCTTAGCGCGAATAGTAGTTATTAGAGACTAATTAGTTTGGCGCTCGTCACACACCACTTAGGGGAAATGTAATACGACAACACCGCAGGACTCAGATTGTTTTTTTTTATTTATATATTTATTGGTTGCTCAACTAGTAGCGCTCAAGGACAAACACCTTCCCATTTTTAACACATATTAGTCCATGAAGTGAACACTGGAAGATTACGCTGGATTAAAAGCCTCAAGGCTGTCGGTGGGATCGAACTCTGGAATATTAGTGGCCAGAAACCAGAACTAGCCCACTGTGCCATTTCAGGGACTAAACCAGTCTAACTTTTAAGGCTTTAGAAACATCTTTCCTTAAAATTAATCACATAAGTAATTGTTTTAATATATTTATACGCACTAAAAGAGAAGCTGCTTACCATTGCATTAACTTATTTAATTTTATCATGATATATTTCTACTATGCCTTTTATCTATACATATTTGCAGCACATTGGGTAAAGTAATTCGGTTTTCTTCTTTTTTTAATATCCTCTGATTTTTGTTTCAGTACAGCATTTACTTTGAGCACTTGGATATGTAAATTCCATACATTGTGTTGACTTTTATACTGAACAGTAGTTTCAGAAAGTGGAAGGTTTCATTTTCAACAACAATTATAAGGTATACTAGTATAACCTTTTCAAAAAAAAAAAAAAAATTCTTTCCATTCCAGGAATTGTCTGCAGAATTTTTCATGACTCCGGTAATACATTGTTAGAAACAATCACTGATTGTTAGTGGTTAAAATGAACGTCATGCGCCCTTGATATTGTCGCGAACCCATTGTTGCAACGATGCGCGGCCGGCGCGCACAAAGGGACAGAGTGCAGATAGTGCAGGGAGATAAAAAGCTTGCCGAAACAGATAAAGCTGGAAGGGTGTAGTGTCGTCTTGTTTGTTACAGAAAATACCGATAATTTCTCGAACAGTGGGCGGGTATATAAAAGCAGTGGCTAGGTGGGCACGCAGCAAAAACCTTCTGGCTAAATACAGTCAGCCAGCACGACGAGTGAGCGAGCGAGCGAGCGAGCGAGTATATCGAGACAGAGTCGTAATGGAACTGATTCGTGTGCCTGCAGCATTGTTTTGAAAGTGAACTCTTTTGTTTGTTTACGTGTGCAGAAGTGTCGAAGATTTGTGTGTGTTACGTAATTCTGCTACTGTAAGGGTTCACCAAAGTGTATTTCTACAGAAATAAAGAACATTTGGAATTTCTGCAAATTGGACTTTTAATTCTTACGAACCCACAAAGTCACAATATTTTTCATTGCACTGCTTTATAGAGTTTCAGCTTGTTACGAGCGAGATCATTATGACATAATATGCTTAACTGAAAACTGATGTTTGCATTATCTTAAAGAATAACAGCGCTAATTTAATGTATTTCATAAAAATGATTTTAAATGATGTTTTATATATGATGGCCATTATTTACATATTATAAAGCGACTGCATGGTTTCTTACTATTTTAAACCTAGATTGAATATTTTTTGAGTTACAAGCATGTTACAAATACCAAATGTTTATGCCCCAACACCTTTTATGTGTAAAACTTCTAATAAGTGATACACGACTTCAACCATCAACTATCGATGCAGTCTTTTGTTTTAGGAGGGCCAAGTCAATCAAGACATTGAAAGTTTTGCTCAAATGTTATGCATAAAAAATTCGTTAACATTGTACCTTTAGATCTATGTGGACCTATTGCTTTTTAGGTTTTTTCATTTATTAGTAAATCCACAACATGTGATACTAACGCCAAATATGTCTTCCAAAATGCCCAGCTGTAGAAGAATGCAACTTTTGGCAAAAGAGGTGCTTTTATTTTTTTAAACTATGGATTGCATAGACAGGAAAACCTATGGACGGATGATTTATCTGGTACATCAAAATTATTAACATTTAAAAAATACATGCATACTTACATGGTGGCAATGTCGTAAATTGTGTACTGTGCTAGATATGAATACCGGAAGAGCTGCAAAAGAAGCAAAAAATTACTTTAAAGAATCAACTACATATGTTTACGATATTCACATATCTTCTAAGCCGGTTTATCCAAAAATAAGCTATGCTAATTTCATCTTCAATAAGATAATAAATCTTCAATCATCAGGCATTCACTAATATATCGATTATGAACTTCTTAACATATATTTATAAAGCTTCCCTTTAAGAGCGTCTGTACACTAAATTTAAAGAAAATGTAAGTGCAGATAATTCTATGAATTATTGAGGATTATGTAGTAGCCAGGGCAGGAACTTTGGACACCAAAATATTGGAACGAGGCGGGTGCAATTGCGAGACACTGACCTATGGAACCTTCCGACATTCTATTTACCTCCGCGACCAGTCATAGCGCAATGGGGTACTTGGCTTCATGCAGTTGTCCACTGTGCTAAATATTATCAAACAATAGCTGAATTAATCAACAACTTTGATGACAAAGACAGTTGTGCCGTCAAAACTGTGAAGCATCTCCTTTAAAGCGAACTTATCGGAGCCCGCCTCGGTAGCGTGGCGGTAGCAACATGTCTGCCTCACGTTCAAGAGGTCCCGAGTTCGAATCTCGGTCACGGATACCTGGAAAATGTAAAGGTAAGAAAATCTGTATAAGGGTTTTTCCGGGGTTTTCCTTTATCCTGAAAGACAGGTAACTCTAAACTCTATGGACCCTGGGATCATTTGAAAATCATTTCACTCCTTCCATTCATCGTCCGATATGACAACGTTGGAGGACGTAAATTACAAAAAAAGATAAATAATTATATATAAGCATATAATATAAAATATAGTATAAATGCAATATATAGAAATATTAAAAATATAATATATAATGTATTACATAGAAAATAATTTCAAATGTATGCCCTCCTCGGTAACTTAGATGGTAGCGTGTCTGCCTCACGTTCAAGAGGTCGCGAGTTCGAATCTAGGTCAGGGCGAATTACCTGGATAGGGGTTTTCCGGGGTTTTCCCTTATCCTGGAGGACGAGTGTCGGTAACTTTAAGCTCGATGGGCCCCGGGCACATTTGAGCATCACTTCACCCATTTCAGTCATCGTCGTTGGAGGACGTAAATTACAAAAATAAATAAATAAATAAATAAATAAATAAATAAATAAATAAATAAATAAATAAATAAATAAATAAACAAACAAACAAACAAACAAACAAACAAACAAACAAACAAACAAACAAACAAACAAACAAACAAACAAACAAACAAACAAACAAACAAACAAACAAACAAATAAATAAATAAATAAATAAATAAATAAATAAATAAATAAATAAATAAATAAATAAATAAATAAATAAATAAATAAATAAATAAATAAATAAATAAATTCCCTATTTGGGGACTTCGAATATTGAAATGTGTGCTGCTGTAGGGGCGTTGGAAAACGTTTATGAACAAATAAACTAAGTCCCTGGTGATAGCAATAATAATTGTGTTAAACAAAAACTTCAGCGTGTTCTTAAAAAGAATTCATAATATATTTTTGAAGTTAATTAAAGTCGCTTTAACAGCAAGGTCATATTGCGACTACGTGAAAAAATATACAATATATGAAATGCAGCAACAGTACATAGAACAGTGAAGTTACAGAGATAAAAAACATTGTCCATTACAATTACAAAACCATTACAATACAAAACAGTGTCAATTGAACTATATATACATATGAAAATATAAAAAAGTACGGTTGTAAATTATTATATATTTACATATTGATAGTATAAACACCAGATTTTCATGTACGTTTTTGTATTTTTGAGGAAGAGCGGAACTTGCTTGAAATTTGATGGTTAGTTGAGTGTAGTAGATAAGTTTCCAGCGAGCTCTGAATCCATCGTTGTTTAACATATTGTTTGCATTCCGTGAAGAGGTGTTTTAACGGTGAAATGCGTGTTGCAGACTTCACAGTAAGGTGGATTGGTTTTGGCGAGGATATGTGAGTGGGTTAAAACTTACTGTTTTAAGTACTTGAGTCCCAGGCTTCATCATTTAACTCTTATTATTTTAGTTAATTAATGGAAATTAATCATTTCTTCAACTGGCCGAATACAGGCTAAGGATTTTGATAGGTAGAGTCAACTTGAAAAATTCAATGCCATGGCCTGGACTAGAGCCACGTATTTCCTGGTTTCCGTCCAGTCGCTATAACCCATTAAGCTACCATAGGCAGACGCCACAAACGGTATATCTCGAATACGAGAGCCCCTAGTGGTCTACCGAATAAATATATGAGTTAAATGGAGAATTTACTGTCGTGATGGGAAGTTGCCATGGTAGATCAACGGGTTAGAGCAACTGGACGGAAACCAGGAGACCCGTGGTTCAAATCCTGGCCATGACATTGAATTTTTCATGTTGACTCTAAATATGAAAGTATCGGTCTATATTATCTTTAACATATTGAAATCCAACCTGAAATTTCATTACCATGCAAAATATTAATTACAACACCATTCTATTCACACATTTCTTTCAGCATTTTACGCACACTAACTACTTCTGTTGCTAGTACTGGAAATCTGTACATCCGATGTCGTACTTAGGAGGCTAAAACTGTCTGCTAGTGCCAGTCAGCTTTGTCGCTGCTAGGCGTGGCTTCCAAATCCAGCACCTTGTTGCCACGTTTGGACCACGTGGCTTCAATTGCTTTTGGTGCTTGCGCCGGTTGCTATTTTGTGCGTGTGTGAATTCCGATTTTTAGTGTCTGTAAGTCATATTATTATCATCATTGTTATAAGGTAGTGATATTTGTTTTAATTTTACTTAAGAGCTAAATATCACTACTCCTTATGTTTTGATTAATACTATTGTCGTTCATGTTTGTGCAGCGATTTCTTCATACCTATTGAAGCTATTACCATGAAAACCTTTTATTCACGGGCCATTCAACATATCGTTATTTCTAATGGTATCCTGAATCACGGCAATCTGTAATAACCTTTTCCAGAGTGGCTGATAGTTTCCTAGTCTTTGAATTGATAAGCAAGTGTAACAGAATACTTTCTTATTATTGGTGCCAGTCAGCTTTGTCGCTGCTAGGCGTGGCTTCCAAATCCAGCACCTTGTTGCCACGTTTGGACCACGTGGCTTCAATTGCTTTTGGTGCTTGCGCCGGTTGCTATTTTGTGCGTGTGTGAATTCCGATTTTTAGTGTCTGTAAGTCATATTATTATCATCATTGTTATAAGGTAGTGATATTTGTTTTAATTTTACTTAAGAGCTAAATATCACTACTCCTTATGTTTTGATTAATACTATTGTCGTTCATGTTTGTGCAGCGATTTCTTCATACCTATTGAAGCTATTACCATGAAAACCTTTTATTCACGGGCCATTCAACATATCGTTATTTCTAATGGTATCCTGAATCACGGCAATCTGTAATAACCTTTTCCAGAGTGGCTGATAGTTTCCTAGTCTTTGAATTGATAAGCAAGTGTAACAGAATACTTTCTTATTATTGGTGCATTTTTCTCAGAAGCTAAAAGACCCACGAAACTGAAATGTCTTCATAGGTTCAACATTTAACCTACTTTTGTGCTGCGTAACATGTGTATCTCTCATTCAAAAAGTTACGATTTCGAATCTCGGTTAGGGTGAGTTACTCGGATAAAGTTTCCTCTGGGGTTTCATCTTAGTATAGAAGACACTTATCAGGTAACTCTGAACTCTAGGAACCGCGGGCTCATATGAGGATCACTTTCCCCACTTCATTTATTCAGCGTTCATAAAATTTTTCTTATTTTCGGTAAAAATATTGTTACAAATATTCTTACTGAAAATACTCAAAAATCTCTTATTCATTTAGACACCTAATAATCAAATAAGCGATCGCCAAACATCCTATATTTGTGTCTTTAGTACTTTTAAGAAGTTTAAAATTACGAAATAGACAGTACAGGCTGTCTGTAATAGGGCGTGGCTTAAAATTTATGCGTCAGATCTACAGTGAAGCCACTATACAGTGTAATCGTTAGTGTTGTGCAATCTTTACACTGTAAAGAGTATAGGAGTAGAACCACAGTAATTTTGAAGCCTGCGTACCATTTTTGGTTTGTTTCTTTTTCCTGTAATTTACGTCCTCCAACGTTAAGTCATATCGGACGGTGAATTGAAGGGGTGAATGATGCTCAAATGAGCCTAGGGTCCATGGAGCTTAGAGTTACCCGACATTCGTTCTTTAGGATAAGGGAAAGCCCCGGAGAAAGCTTATTCAGGTAACTCACCTTGACCGAGATTCAAACTTGGGACCTCTTGAACATGAGGCAGACATACTACCATATACGCTACCGAGGTGGGATTGGTCTGTTTTGGTAGGTACGAACATGTACAGTCGATTGCACGGAAACCTACCGATTTTATTTGGATACCTTTAGTGTTTTTCTTTATTTAATGTTGGTACTTATCCATATTCCATACCAATCCTTGGTGAACTGATTTCTTAGTACTTTGAATTAAGCTCTGATACACACGCATTACACGACGAATAAAGATCATGCCTAATTGAGCAGCGAAAGAAGAATACGAAAACATTTAAACTGAGTGACTGGAAGCCATGCTTCGCAACAACGGTCCTCACCAGCTCTTGCGTGAATCTAGTACAGGTTTCATCCTCAGGAGCGTAGGAAATGGAACGAGTAAGACACATTTAGTGGAGTGGCAGAAGCAGGTAAGAGGTAAGTGCTTTGATGGTATATTATTTTCTTACCAACATAAACCATTTCCCATTTTATCGGTTTGGTTCCAAGCATTCGACTGTACTTACTCTAGTTTGTCTTTGTGTTACTCTCACAACATTTTCAATATATTACGTTACGTCATGCTACCACATGGTTCACGACAATTTGCATAACCTTACCTTCTGCACGTTGTGAGCCAGGAGAATGAAGCGATGGTCAGGTGACATCACAAACCTCGCTGGGTTTAATCGTTTCTGTAACAGGTCAGTAAACCAGATATTAGCATCCAAGCTAGACCCTCTGTGAGCTGAGTCCAGCTATAATTACATTGATGGTATGCTTTAGTCCTATTTATCATTTACTGCTGTGCAGCTATTAACGTAAATTGTATTTAATTTTGTGCACAAACCTCTGTAGTTTAATGCTGCATGAAAATGCGAATGTACATAACATTTCACACCTCTCTGGCGAATGGGTAAATTACTGCCGTTTTACACGCATTTGGAGCTGAAATGAAGATTCAATATTTGGTTTTCGAAGCCCTCATGCCCATTACATTGAACATTCTAGGGACCGTTTGTCACTTTGGGTCGTATTCATAGATTTCACATTGTTCTGTTCCTGGGAGGGTAAACATTTGCTGTTCTGAGTACATTTCTGTTCTATTTCAACAAAATATTATCTTACTCACTTCAGGGAAGTATAATTATTTATGGGAAGATGATGGGAGAAAGCACCCCAAAGTAGTATTTTTAGCTTTAATTATTACTTCAAAAATCTTATTAAATTTTATATTACGCAATATATATTACTATTTGAAATATATTTTATGAATGTTAGTGTACTTGAAATTTTTGCTGTGAATTATGTATCACCTCAAAAGCAAAAATCTATAACTTGTGAACACTTTGGTGTAGATTAGTAAACCTCATCCCATCTTTAAGGGAAAGTTTTGCCCTAAAATTGGAACTACGATTAAGAATGACAGCTTCGTGTGCTCAAGACACGTGGTTTCTCTCTTCGTTAATACGTGCGGATTAATTTCTATATTTTTGTTTGAAATTACATTTTCTGTTAAAAGTGGTCCGTTTCCTCATAAACTGTTTAGAGTTAATTGTTAGAATGACTATCTCACTCATACTGAGTAATACTACTTTTGACCAATAAGATTTGACGAAAGGAGGTGTTTCAACCACAGAACATATACCTATTATGGATACGTAACTCACATTTTTAGTTTCCCTAGCATTTTCTTGTTTTATCACCTCCCTAGCACTTATTAATTGTTTGCGATTGTCATTTGCTTTCCATATAGACGTTCAAGGTGCAACAGTTGTTTAGATTTGAACTCCAGAAAATATAAAATTGTTTCGAAATTGGTTTGGAAATTTTGGTATTTGATT
The DNA here is from genome assembly GCA_030765055.1 of Mantis religiosa. Lineage (NCBI taxonomy): Eukaryota > Metazoa > Arthropoda > Insecta > Mantodea > Mantidae > Mantis > Mantis religiosa. The sequence continues at coordinate 111,448,419 of CM060958.1, read as the reverse complement.
AAAATAATATAAATTATATGGAGAAAGGAAAGATGCAAAAATTAAGCAAATTTAGTGTGTGTAGTGTTTAATGCCCGCTTTTACTACATACGGCACCGCAGGCGGTGACACTGATGATACATGAGATGAAGATGGAGCACCAGTGGAGTGAGATGGCGGGGGAAACGGGAGATACCGGAGAAAACCCACCCCAGCGCCGTGTTGTTCACCACAAATCTCACTTTTCGGTCGCCTGGGATTGAACCCGGGTCGCCTTGGTGAGAGCCAAGCGGTCTCACCACTTTGCCACGGCGCGGCCACTGAAATTTAGTGGATCATGTAATGAGTAATATGTCATGTAATGACGTAATATATATTGGTAGTGATGGTAACGGAAGTAAAAATCAGTAATCTTGCTGATGAAGCTTGGAGAGAAATCATCTTTCGATCAACATACTCAGGAGTGAGGAGACGTTTTTTTTTCTTTAATCCATCAATATAATTTTTATTTGAGATTAGTAGTGGTTAAAGGATTCATATTGTATTGTGAAGTATCATTTTATTGAAAATGGTGGGAAATTAATTTAAATTACATTTGGAATCATGGAAGTTGTGGAAAATAAACTTAAATTATATATTAAGAAATTTAACTTAACTTAAATTTTATTTCTTTCACTGGTAACGACCCTTGAAAAGAAGAGATCTTATCACTCATAGTTAAGCAGATACAATAGAAGAATTAACAACTAGTTGTGGAATAGTAGACGATATCCTGGACGGCTGATAGACGATGCTCGAACAGCAAAGGAGGTGAGACACCATTTCGTCATGCTACATATGGCTTCCCAACTTTGGAAACACCTCTATAACCAAAGGGTTAACTTTGCCACGAAAACCCACATAGGTATAAGTGCAAACGGAAACAATATATGGGAGTAGTTCAAGAACGCTATTGTTGTAAATTAATTAATATTTCATTCCATTTATTTTGTTTCTTAAAGTTTTTATAGGCTTTCTTTTAATCTATGATGTTGAAAGAATTACCTCTCGTTCTGATTGTCTCCATGTACATCATAACGACAGGGGGGGGGGGGGGGGGAGCAAACTCTGGAAGTGTATATTTTTCTAAGTTCACAATGGTGTCACGGAACGTGTCTATTTAGCTTCGTTCTACTGAATCCTCTCTAATTGAGTATCAGTTACTAAACGTGCACTGATAGCCGAGCGGTTATAGACAGGTATGTAGAAGCTGGACCTACAAAGGTTCGAATCCCAAAATCACTTTGATTCTTTTTGTTGTAGAAATACGAAATGGGTATTAGGATTTCATTACGGAGGGGATTCGGTACGTAGGCCACCATGCTAGGCCCATTGCTCCTATGCCCCAGAGTGGGAAACCCCCGGAGAAAGGATGAGGCGAAGGAGACAGAGGGTGGCCGACCCAAGGAGCCACGATTGTACAGAGGGCAGAGTCCCTACACTTTACTTGGATAAAGACTTCCCCCGACAGGCCAGGACAACGAACACGCTCCCCTACAATGGGAAGGCAACTAGCCCAGCAGCCGAGCCTTAAATGTCCCTGGCTGGCGGTCCCGATATGGTCCCAGTAGAGGAGCGGAGACCGGCAACCGACCTACCGGAGCAGGAAGTAGTTTTCCTTAGAGCACATCATACCACCATGCACCGCCGAGACTCCGGCCGACACTTCTACCCTGAAAAAGACCACCAGATGAAAGATGATGTGAAATGATAATGGAGATGAAATGGAGGGACAGGAAATTCGGTGCACATTGTAATATAACTTAATTGCTATGGTTTACTTGAGTTTATGGTATTTATGCTCACACATAAAAACTGAAACACTCTACTCTGTTTATAAACTAACTGAAATAACTACTTTATTCCTATGCGTAAAATAAAATAAAAACGGGAATTAATTTAGTATCGGATGTACAAACACATCATGCAAACACACTCTGCTTCTATTACTGCCCTCATTCTGCGGGACATGGATGAGACCAAATGCCTAGTGAAGTTTTCACGAGAGGATACTTCGCATTATGTAAGCAACATTCATAACAAATGACAACCAATATTAAGAGAATTTTCTAATAGCATATCATTTATTTTTATAAACGAAAAGAACATGTTATTTAAGTTTTTATAAATGAATGTGTTTAAAATATTTATCTTCTGCAAGAAAAACATAAGGTATTGTTATTAAGGTAACAATAATAAAAGGGAACATCCACATCAAGGAATCGTGCTCATGGTGGTCCACTTACGTGACACGTGTGTTTCATCGCTCGGCTACTATGCATACTGTGACTGCGTGGGTTACATAGAATCAAAAGTGTGGTTTGTAGAAATTTAGGCACTCTTTATTTCAGTAAAAAGACGTTAAATTGACAGACAGCTGTCTTCAAGGTCGACTCTGTGCTCCGCCGCGCGTAAACAAATTAAAGAAATCACTGCGCTACATTTCAAACGTTCACTGTCACAATAACTATCACACAACTCGCGCTTATAACATTTATACCTCCCAGTCATTGTTTCTAGAAAGCGCAGATCTTTCCATAACATTCGCGGCGGCTAGAGAAAGACAATATTCCAGAGCCTCTCTCTGTCTCTTTCTCTCCTGCCCACGCGGCCGGCACTGGCTTTGCGGCAGTGGCACAACGCCATCGGTGACAATATGGCCAAGCCACAAAGCATGAAGGAAGCCTGAGATGTATTAAAACGTATACTGAAAAAATTAATAGTTCTTTCACACTAGCCGTGTGTATGCCAACGTATGGAAAGGTAGTCAGACTGAAAAAGAGCAATGCCATAGCCGGGATTCAAATTGAAATTTTCAGTGTAAATCTACCTTTCGAAAGCGTATATTGTGAACGCAGCGTTATCGAATGCTTCCGTAGTTTTCCGAATTTGTTTCTGATAGCTGCTCATTTTGTTTCTAAGGCTGTAAATAAAAATTATAGTGTAATTACTATTGTTGAAAAGAACCTCTAATTGTTACTGTTGTGCATCTACTCTGGTAATAAAAGGGTGTTTAGTTTTTAAAAAATAATTACTATAGCTTTGGATTAAAATATACCTAGGCAGTAATCTTAGTCTCAAGCATCTATTTCCCAAATCACTTTATTGGAATATTTTAAATAATTCCTGAGATAATGGGACGTGAGCTCAGCAGATTAATATATTCAACATTTAGGATTTTAATTTTTAGCATGATTTGGCTAAATTATACAAAGTATGATACAATAGCTATTAGAACCAATATTTTTTAATTTACTTGAGTATTTTACAAGTATTGATGAGAAATTAAAACGGAAGAAAGACCTCCTTTCAACCGCACTTGCTGGCGGCCATAATGGGGGTAAAAATGGCATAAATTGTATGCATAGTTAAGTTGGTACTGGAGAAGTGCCGATCGGCAATTGTCATGGACACGATGGACAGAAAGAAGACAAGTGGGAGTCGTGAGGGAGCTTTCGGGAAGTAAGGTCGCAGTCAGTGTGACGTGTTTTAGTGTCATCACGCAGAGCTGACTTAAGTGTTATAGTAATAACTATTCATTGTTCGGTACTGTTGTTGGATGGCAGTCGTTCGTGCAGCAAAAGTCGGGCCTCGGGCTCAGTAAAGTGTTTTTACGTTTGCTTACATTAAAAAGCATTACGAGTGATATAGCCGAAGTAGGGACCATGTGTTCGCAGCAGTCGAATGGACCCAGTGATGGCATTTGGACTAAGTGTTTATTTAACTACCGTATAGGTAGTTTGTACATTTCTTCGTGTGAGAGGTCATTTTTCGTCCCAAAAATATTAGGTTCCGGTGGCGTTTTTTTTACCGGACCTTAATGGAGTGTCCAGTGAGTCCTACAAGTCAGCTTACTGCCGCGAAGACATATTTTCGGTATTGCTGTATGCTGATACGTGAGTTTGGACTCCGGCTACGTGCAGAGTAATGGAAGCACGTGTGTAGCATGTCTACGGCAGTAACATAAAGGTAGGAGACTTGATCCTGTTTACTATTGGTGCTGGTCTCTGCTACACTGAATAAGCAAAACCATCTAAACAAAATATGAAATATCAATGCTTCAACTCAAATTCTTTACAGTACTTAATTATTGAAATATATTTAGTGATACAATTATTTATCATAGATGTTTCATGGTTCACCTTGACAATTTGAGTTTTGTACTTATTATTCGAATTTTATTCTTTTATAAATATATTTCGCCGTGGCTGTAAATAGCTTTGTCAGGTTTATATTATCTATATTAGTACCCTTAGTTGAATTTAGGGATGGAGCGATACCAGTTTTTATCGATACTCGATATCGATATGCGATATTTTCCACGATATCCGATACTTCGATACCGTAATTTCTACTTCCAGTTTCAATATAAAATAGAATGTTGGGAGAACTGTATAGTATCAATAAAATTAAGTAGCTGCACTTATTTGTGGCAGTATTTTATGGTGCTGATGTTGAAGATGCTATCATGATGCACCACGTTGTGGAGCATTTTCTTATTCTCCTAAACAATTTTAAGAAGTATTTTGCAATTCACAACATCCATCTTCTGCGATGATCAAACATATTCTCATACAATTCTAATTATTATAATCCTAATACAATTATTTTCTTAGATTTCTGTTGCCTGTGATTTACACACGCGTGATTTCTTCAATTTTCAGAAATTAAAGTTCCTGTTTAACTTCTATTTTGGTCCGTTCGCTTCGACATATTCCACGATCCCGAACACCTCCGTTCTCTTCGAAAGACTCTTTCTTTCCTAGGTGTTTTTACCAATATGATTGATTTTTCCTTCACTCGTTGCCATCACTACCAATCAAACAATTTTTACTGGCCCACGTCACACATTACATCATCTCATTTTTAGAGCTGTGAATCATAAAAATGAACATGATTTCATTTACATGTAGCGTCACCTCATAACCTACTGAATTTTAGCAATTTTTCTTGTTTATTCTAAACCACATATTTAAACATACTTAAATATTTTTAAATTTTCGGGGCAGAAACCAAAGCAACCGTTATATATTTAATAGGACAAAATATAAAGCCTGAGTTTTTATTTTTAAACTCTATATTATACATTTAAAGCGAAACAGTCATAAGTTTTGTTCAAATATACCATCGTTTTCACTCTTTCGCGGTGAAATCTATTTCTTTCAGAGCAAACTGTTGCAGGTGGAATACGCAAATACTTAGTGGCTAATTTTTTTAGTTTTGGAAATGTTGAATTTGTTTTCCAGTAAACCAGTGAACTAGAAAGAGGAGGTGACAAATCGTCGTTGAGATATGCAGTGATTTATTCTTGGGAACTGTTAACTGGCACTGAATCTGACAATTATATTCTTGCATAATGTTACTGTGCAAGTGCCACATTCCTGGCAATTTCTCAAGCTTTGTAATGATCTACATGTGGCTATAATATTTTGTTATTTTAAAATAAAATAAAAATTGTAGAATCACCACCGAAGTATCGAGCGAATTTTCTGAAGTATGGTTTGATGTAGATATCATAGAGGTATCGTGAGTATCGAGATGTCATAAGTCTTAGGACCTATCCCTAATCCAAACAAAATATGTAATATCAATGCTTCAGCTGAAATTCTCTACAACACTTAATTATTGAAAACAAATGGTGATTTAATTGTTATCCATTTTTGCTCTATGGTTCACCTTGGAAATTTGAGTTTTATATTTGTTATTCAAATTTTATTGTACTTTATAATATATTTTCTCGTGGCTGATATAGCCTTGCAAGGTCTGTATTATCTGTATTACTAGTTTTAGTAGAACTTAACATGCAGCTATGAATGGGTAGAGCCAAACTGAAAAATTCAATGCCATAACCGGGATTTGAACTACGGATCTCCTGCTCTCCAACCCACTACGCTACTACGGCCGACATGACACTAAATTCTCCAACTGAATCGTATGTTTCCCGGTAGACCACTAGGGGTTCTCATATACTATGAGACACGCACCTTTTGTGGCGACTTACTATGCTGTAAGTACTTAAGTCCCAGACTTCATAGTTAAACCACTGAGCTACTATGGACAACATGCCGACATAACATTAAATTCTCCAACTGACTCGTATGTTTCCCAGTAGACCACCAGGGGCTCTCATATACTATGAGACACGCACCGTTTGTGGCGACTTACTATGCTGTAAGTACTTAAGTCCCAGGCTTCATGGTTAAACCACTGAGCTACTATGGCCAACATGCCGACATAACATTAAATTCTCCAACTGACTCGTATGTTTCCCGGTAGACCACCAGGGGCTCTCATATACTATGAGACACGCACCTTTTGTGGCGACTTACTATGCTGTAAGTACTTAAGTCCCAGACTTCATAGTTAAACCACTGAGCTACTATGGACAACATGCCGACATAACATTAAATTCTCCAACTGACTTGTATGTTTCCCAGTAGACCACCAGGGGCTCTCATATACTATGAGACACCAACCTTTTGTGGCGACCTACTATGCTGCAAGTACTTAAGTCCCAGGCTTCATAGTTAAACCACTGAGCTACTATGTCCAACATGCCGACATGCCATTAAATTCTCCAACTGACTCGTATGTTTTCCGGTAGACCACTAGGGGTTCTCATATACTATGAGACACGCACCTTTTGTGGCGACTTACTATGCTATAAGTACTTAAGTCCCAGGCTTCATAGTTAAACCACTGAGCTACTATGGACAACATGCCGACATAACATTAAATTCTCCAACTGACTTGTATGTTTCCCAGTAGACCACCAGGGGCTCTCATATACTATGAGACACCAACCTTTTGTGGCGACCTACTATGCTGCAAGTACTTAAGTCCCAGGCTTCATAGTTAAACCACTGAGCTACTATGTCCAACATGCCGACATGACATTAAATTCTCCAACTGACTCGTATGTTTCCCGGTAGACCACTAGGGGTTCTCATATACTATGAGACACGCACCTTTTGTGGCGACCTACTATACTAAAAAATAAATAAATAAATAAAATCTGAAAATCTAATCCCGGTACCTAATTTCTTATACCGGGACATGATTTCCATAATTATAATTTATTAACTACCACATAAATATAAAAATACAATTTAAACAATCATTTTTCAGATAATAAAATAAAACAAAAATTAAAAGAAAAAAAAGAAAAAAATTTAAACAAATACAAAAACTACCAATTTTAAAATTTACAGTTTAACTAATAAAAATTTACTGGAATCCAGTATACAAATAACTGGCAACCAGCTACAATTACAAAATAAGACTACAATACCGGAAACCGATACTTAATGTACTGGTAACCAGTACATTTAAAACTTATAACTGATAAAAAACCTTCTTAAAAACTTACAAAACATTTAACCAAAAACTTATATAAAAATAATTCATAAAATTTACATTACAACAATCACAGGATTTACAAATTATTAACTCCAAATTCTTTAAACAAATTAAAATACATTATATCAATTTATACAAACAAACAAATTCAATTATTATTATTAATTCTACAACAATCAATATTTTTTTTCAAATCTACTTTATATCAAATAAAATATAAATTTCAAATTCAAAAAATAACAATACAATTCAAACATATTAAACAAACAATAATTATACATTCAATAACTTTCATATATTTCAAAATTAAACCATTACAGTAACCTTCAAACAACCAAACCAAACAATTCAATTTAATTTATTTATTTCATCTATTTATAATTTAATTTTTTTACCTTATTAAGACAAAAATATCAAATTAACATTATACGAAAACACATTTCAACTATTAAATCTCCTAAATCTTCAACATAATTATATATATATATATATATATATATATATATATATATATATATATATATATATAAATTCCTATTCTATAATTTCTCAAAACACACTTTCTCAAAATTTAACAATCCTCATTTTACACCAAATTTAAATAAAATAACATCTCCATAATTTATCAAATCAACTCCTTAAATCCATTTTTCCAAATATCCACTTCTTAAAATAATTCATTAAAATCCTCCTTCATCTTTCACTCAAATTATCCATAATAATAATCCATAACTCAATTCACCAATATCCTTCACTACAAAACAACCATCCAAAAAAAAAAAAAAACTTTACTCATCCATTACTACACCACATTATTACTTACAACACTTCTCTCATCATCTTACACCGGGGAAGGAAAATCCCTCCCTAAACTAAACCACAAATAAACTTCATCATTCACTGTAAACACCACGGGGAGGGGCAAAGCCCCTCCCCCCAAAATATATACTATTAACACTACTCAAAATTATATTTAATTTGAGGGGAGGGGGTCCCTCCCCTAAAGATTTCACAGGATACTATATTACACTGAAACACTAAAAAACTTTCATTTCTGCGATCACCTCCTCATTATACAGATTGTTGGACATTACTGGATCAGTTGCACCAACAACCTTGAAGCGGGTACCTGATTCGCCGGCAGGAACTCTATGTGTCCTCCTCAGAACTGGTAGACATGGAAGGGGAATTGCGCCACCCTCATCCTCTCTGCATCACCTTCGGATTCTGCTACGGCTCTAGTTCTCCTGTTGCCCCAATCTCGTCGACCAAGGGAAACACAATATCCTCTTCTTCTACTATTTATATTTTGCTAATCACTAATATCCATACCTTCTTAAATAATAATATTTTTTTCATTACGTGGATTAATACGTCTTTGGGATCTTCTTAATTCAATTGGTGGTTGAATTTCTTGAACAGGTATACATTTGGGTAGAATTGATTTCCATGCTAATTCGCTGATGGTATTTGCTAATTTGGCCAAGATATTATATAATTCTGGGATTCTTATTATGTTCCATAAATTAAATCCTCTTAATTTATTTCGTTCTTCAGTAATTAGATGGTCATACTTAACGCATTCAAATAAAACATGTTCTGGATTATCTACTTTACTACATATATTACAAATGGAACTATTTAACTTCTTTACTTTATACCAATATGTACCATAAGGTCCATGTCCAGTCAAAAAATGAATTAGACCTTTTGTGGGTTTTACATGTTTCAATTTCAAGCGTTCGATTATAAATGGAAAGAATTCATGAGTTCTTCTACCTTCATTTATACTATCCCATTCATTCTGCCAATCCTTCAACAGATGTTTCTTGATATCTTGTCTGGTATTACACACCTTTCCAACTATACTATTTACTTTATCAAAATTATTTTTCTTGAACCAGAACATTGCACCTCTCAATCTAATTAGAAGATCGATGGGCCATATTCCTGTCGTTACAAGGAGTGCTACTGTAGATGTCGTGCAAACAGCACCCGTATGGCGAAGCAGGATCTTCCTCTGTGTACTTCTTAATTTGTTTCTGATATTCAAATTATACAATTTTTGAGCCCAGGTTGCTGTGGCATATGTAACAAATGATCCAAAAATAGTATAATGATAGGTGATAATGTTATTTAAGGATATTTTATATTTTATATTGACAATTGTGGCTAATTTATTCATAACTTTTTCAGCCTTCATTCTAACATACTCTACATGATTTATAAAATTAAATTTTTCATCCAGCATAACACCTAGGTATTTTATTTCTCTACAACGTTTAATTTTTTCATTATTATACTTAATAATCGGATCTCGTTTTAATTTTCCTTTAAATAAAATATATGATGACTTTTGGGGAGCAATTTGCAGTTTAGTCTCATTACACCAGTTGGCTAATTTTGATGATATAAAATTTGCCTTAGTTTCTAGTTGTAATCTTGAGTCGCCTGCTATCAGAAAAATTACATCGTCCGCATATGCTATTATATTAACTACATTTTCATCATTTTCAAAATTTTCTAACAAGGTTTCCATCACAATGTCCCAAAACGTGGGGCCCAGAACAGATCCTTGTGGACAACCTTTACTGATACTTTTATAGATCTTCTGGTTGATGCCTTAAATATATACTTTCCTGTTATCACAATAACTCAAGAGCAATCTATATATGGGATATGGATAATTAAGCTTTCTTAGCCTTTCAAAGAAGAAAGGCCACCATAGATTATCAAAGGCTCCTGAAATATCAACTGATAATCCAATTATATACTTATTTGTACAGCGAGTCACGGAGTCCATGATATCAATGATAGCGTCCTCGGTAGATCTTCCTTTTCTAAAGCCATACTGCCTATTATTCATTCCTATCATAGTCCTATATTCTATTATCCTCTTATTAATTAGATGTTCAAAAATCTTGCCCATTGAGTTTAACAGGCAGATTGGTCTATATGACTTTGGTTTCATCGGATCTTTATCAGAACCTTTCTTTAGGACAATAACCCTAGCCTCTTTCCAACAATCTGGAAAATAACCTCTCCACAGACAATCGTTAAAAATGCTGGTAAGCTGTGGTATTAACGTATCATGGAGGGTCATTAAGACTTCATTCGGTATATTGTCCGGACCACAGGACTTCTTCTTCTTTAACTTTTTGAAGATTACTTTTACTTCTGATATATCAAAAGGATATGTTAAATTGAAGTTATTATAAACAAATTTCATATTAAGTCGACATAATGTGTTTTGGAAATTATCCGAGGCTATATCGTCATCGGGCAATAGAGTATCCAAAAGTAATTTCGTGGTTTCCTCCCAATTTGAGGTCATACTACCATCATGTTTTTCTAAAGTATTCAAAATTTCAGGTTTCTTAATCTTGTCCATAATGATTTTATAAGGAATTCCCCAACTGTTATTATCTAAATGGGTTTCCACAAATGTGATCCAGGATTTTTGTCGAATGTCTAACAATAGTTGTTTAAATTTAAATTTGGCATTTCTATAGCGATTTAGGTTTGCTTGTCTATCTGATTCAATCACGGATCTTTGATAAATTTTTCTAAGTTTCCTCATTTTTCTCCTTGAAGTTTCCAAGGCATCATTCCAAATATTGTCTGAGAACTTCTTTACTCTCGAATGAGGTACTGATTGCTTAATAGCATAGTCAATATTATAAATTAGATTATTTAATTCAAAAACACCAAAACATCTATTGGAAGAATTAAAAATCTCCTTCACTTGGTTCCAATTAGCTTGGGAAAAATTTCTTCTTCCACTTTTATCTTGACAGGCAAATTGTGAATTAGTACTTATGGTATAGTAAAAATAGATCATTCTATGATCGCTGGAAGTCATATCCTGTCCTACTTTCCATCCATAAATATTTTTTAAACTTTTACTACTGCAGAGTGTCAAATCGATGTTAGATGAAGCCCCTTGACGATTTTCAAATGTTGGTGGATTATTACCTTGATTTACTACATGCAAATTTAATTCTGAAATAACATCTTCCATCTTCTCACCCCTTGCATCCCTATATTCATTATACCACCATAATGATTTCGCATTAGAATCCATAGTATGAATTATTTCATGATGCCGAAAATAATGTTGTATACTCCTAACTCTATTTATATATGGCTCTATTTCTTCACTCCATTGAAAATAATAATTGGCTAAAATAAATTTACCATTCTCATGTGAGATTTCCACACAGTTGGTATGCGAATCGGAAAATTGTGTAATGTTCACGACTTGGAGATTGGAATTAACAATAACAATTGCAGCCATGGGTTTAATATCTCCAGTTATTACCCTAGCCATTGCAGGCAAATAAACTAATGTTCCATTTGCTGTATAGGGTTCTTGAATGCAAATAATATCGAGATTTAATTCCTTAATCAACTTTCTTATCTCTGCCATCACCAATTTGCTTCTTTGGGCATTAATTTGAGCAATTCTGAAATTTTTACAATAATTATAACAATCAGGATTCATGGCAATGAACAGATTTATTTAAATTGATCATATTTACTATGTGCTGCATACCGCCCTTCTGCTGATTGATAATATTCCTTAATCATATTTGTCATATTTTGTCCCACTAATCTGCTAGAGGATGAACTCTGATGTAGACTATTCGAACTTCCAGACTGTGCTGGTGTTTTCAAAGATTTACTTTGCTTTTTAGTGCTGACTGTTCTGGATGTAGATTTATTTTTATTATGGGATTCATAGGTAGCACCTTTAACAAGGGTTTTGAAAACATTGATACCATTCTTAGAGGGTTGGGATTTAGAGGAATTTGTTTTAAGGGAGAATTGTTTGCTTTTGAATGGAGTGCTGGTACATGGATTTGATACTTTCGGGATAATAGGAGTGATGGATTTAGGAGCCCTGGATTGAATAATTTTAGAATAAGTGGAACCATCATGTCTAATGTGAGCATAGCAATATGACCAAGGCTGACTATGATCAATTATTATTTTACCATAACATTTAACAAAATGGCTATAAATTTCTTCGAGATCAAAGACTTCATTCCTTCTACTGAAGACTATATGTAACAGATCTAATAATTCCTCCGGATCTGTTGTGATATTATGAACCCTTAACTCCATTCTGTCAATGGCATCAGGTAATGGAAAAACAATTGATTCCCCTTTCTCATGTAGTTTCCTTATCACATGTCGTAATGCTGCTAATAATATTTTTGTTTCCTCCAATCTACTAAGTTGCATTGCATTTTCAATGCCATTATAAAATTTTATGGGGAATTTTGATGATGTGTCTAATTTTATACCAACGTCGTGTTCGCTTTCTTCTATATCCATTATAGCTTCGTAATCAACGGGTATCTTTATTGGATTATTTAATTCCGATGCTAATATATCACATTTATTAAAGATTAATTTTGGTTTTGGAATAACTTCATCTACAAAGGATACAGTTTTTGATATCGCTTTGTCCATCTCTTCATTATAAAATTTTTTATTTATTTTACATTTAGGTGGTAACTGTGGCTTGAATGGAAGATCACGAGAATTGTTTTGATGGTCGGAAGATGTATTGATATCCATTTGATCATAACTTTTAATAAAAGGAATGTCCGTTTGGACTCCCTTATCATCCATATTACTTCTATTTAGTTGCGATAACTTGAGTTTATGTTCAATAACTCGTTTTAGATTTCTTCTAATTCTACTGGGAGTATTCCTCTTAGGCTTCTTTTTAGCATTCATATTAAGTACTTGGTCCATTAGTCATAATTAGTTCTATTAATTGTCCTCTCCCAGAATAGTTTATAAGTAGGACATTCATTTCTTCCTGCACACTGTTTCTTCCTTAAACTACATGGAATACAAATTGCAGGTTGTTTAATTTTTGAACAATCCTTTCTATCATGATCTGATTCTCCACAATGACCACAAACCTGTTGCTTAGTGCAATATTTGGCAACATGTCCAAAATCTTGACATTTTGCACACTTCGCTACAGATATAAAATCCTTGATATTCACTGACTGAAAACCAATATATATTCGTCCTTTCTGTATCAAAAGCTTCCTGATTTGGGGCGAAACCTCTACAACGTGATGTACCGTTGCTCTATCCCTTTTTCCTGTTTTAAATTTAAAATTAAAACCATCTTCAAAATCTTTCTTATTTAACAAATCTTCAAAATTTTGCGTATAAACCTCGTATTTTAAATCCTCTTCTTTGGTGCTTGACAAAACATCATACATAATCATTAACGGGTTCCGTTTTCTGGGCTTTTCTATCTTGATATCCTGACCTTTCAAATTGTCACTTTCAATGATCTTCCTTGTATCTTCCTCTGTCTCGGTCTCAATAATAACGGTATTCCTTCCCGCAGGCCGTAGCATGCGAATTTTAATCTTCTCTTGTGCGGGATTCAATTTCGTAGTTATAAGTTTCTGTATATCCTTGGCATCTTTATTGGTGGTTGAAGATACAAAAACAGTATGTTTCTTCATACTCACTGTTTTCTGAAATTCGATGGTTTTGATCGATGACATAGATTGAGCAACAACATGAGCATAGGACAAGGGCGCTGACTTCTCAGACGAAGATTTTTCATATAAATCCTTATACAATTTAGCTTCTGTAATAGCTTTCTCCTTTTCCAATTTCAGAGAATCAAATTCCTTCTGAAAATTACCTAATAAAGCAAAAATGGCTTTCTTCTTATCCACTGTTATCTTTTCAGAGGCTATTATAGTACTTATATCAGAAAGATGAGCATGAAAACATGATCCAGATTTCTCTTTATCGCTCTCCATCATTTCTTGCGATTTATAGCTTTTTCTTTCAAGAACAGGAGACCTCCTTAAACTTCTTGATGGTGTAAAAACCTCACTTTCATTTTCTTTGCCAACATGATCTCTCCGAGACGTATTGGCTTGCGCCACTTTATTTTATCCAATAAATAACAAATCTTTACCACAATTTCAGATAATTAAGTACAAATGTTGAAAATAGGACCAAAATTCGCAAATCTATACTACTTTTCAAATTATCAGCGGAGTCCTTACTACTATTCTTCAAATACTGCCACCTCCTCGGATATCCTAATACCCTAATACCAACTCAAATAAAATTGCCGTTTTTGGCCAAATTTCCAAAAATTTCCAGCAAAAAACTTCTGGAATCTTATTTTTTAAATATTTTTAACAATTTAGAACTATTTCTGGACACTACTTCTTCGAACTAATCCCAAAATCACTCTCAGCACTATTCACTAACCTGGTTCCTGGCTGCTGCTCCCGAAGACATCCGTCCCGCTCGGTAGCCGGAGCAAGAATGACCTACTATACTGCAAGTACTTATGTCCCAGGCTTCATAGTTAAACCACTATACCATTCAGGTAAATTGATGGAAATAACCATTTCTTCCACACTAGCCGTGTGTAGGCTACGATTTGAATGAGTAGAGCCAGACTGAAAAATTCAATGCCATAGCCGGGATTTGAACCACGGATATCCCGCTCTCCGTGCGGTTGCTCTAACCAACTGAGCTACTATGGCCAACATGCCGACATGACATTAAATTCTTCAGCTGATTCATATGTTTCCCGGTAGACAATTTACCTGAAAATCATAGTGGTTTAACTATGAAGTCTGGGACTTAAGTACTTACAGCATAGTAAGTCGCCACAAAAGGTGCGTGCCTCATAGTATATGAGAACTCCTAGTGGTCTACCGGGAAACATACGAGTCAGTTGGAGAATTTAATGTCATGTCGGCTCAGTTGGAGCAACCACATGGAGAGCGGGAAATCCGTGGTTGAAATACCGACTATGGCATTGAATTTTTCAGTCTGGCTCTAATCATTCAAACCTTAGTGTACACACGGCTAGTGTGGAAGGAATGGTTATTAACATATAGCCTTAGGAGGAGGAGGAGGAGGAGGAGGAGGAGGAGGGGCAGGAGGAGGAGGCCGCCTAGGACGAGGACGAAGACGACATCTAGAAGAAGAAGAAGAAGAAGAAGAAGAAGAAGAAGAAGAAGAAGAAGAAGAAGAAGAAGAAGAAAACTAAGTCCGATTCGGAAGACATCGGAAGCTTTCGATGACGCTGCGTTTGCAATACCACTCTGGCTTTATTTCAAAGCTATGCGATGGATACAGAGATGTTTAGCGGTTTGGCCGTATGGATGGTGGTCGAGCGGTAAAATGCCTGTATCTCGTATGTGAACCAACATGGATTCGAATCTTTGATGTGCAAGTTGCTTTTTTATTATTCTTACTATAGTAGCAATGGCTTATGTTTTTCTTGCACAAGATAGATAATATTTTAAACACATTCATTTATAAAAATGCAAACACCATTCTTAGTTTTCAAAATAAATGCAATATTGTTATAAAATTTCCCTAATATTGGTTGTGTAAACACTCGGCCTCATTCATCTGTTATGGATGTTGCTGGCATATATACAAAGTATCCTCTCTCTCGACCGCCTTAGTAACGTGTCTCTCTCACGTTCAAGAGGTCACGAGTTCGAATCTCTCTCAGGGTGAGTTACCTGGATCAGGTTTCTTCCGGGGTTTTCCCTTATCCTGAAAGACGAATGTCGGGTAACTCTGAGGTCCATGGACCCCGGGCTCATTTAATCATCATATCACCGATTCATTCATCGTCCGATATGACTTAACATTGGAGGACGTAAATTACACAAAAAAGTATCCTCTCATGAAAACTTCTAGGCATTGGTCTCATTCATGCTCCGCAGAATGGCAGTAAAAGAAGAAGAAAGTTTACACATCCAATAATAACTCAATTTCTATTTTTATCTGATTATACATATAGGAATAAAGTATTTATTTCAGTTACCTTAAAATGAGTAGAGTGTTTCAGATTTTATGTGTGAGTATAAGTGCTATAAAATCAAGTAAACCTTAGCAATTAGAAGTTATATTACAGCTTGCGTGGTAATACTTCGCATTTCTACAATTTAAAAATAAACTGATATTCGGGATTCGAACCATTGTAGGTCTAGCTCCTACATAGTTGGCTATAACCGCTCGGAGAGCAAGTTTAGTAACTGAGGCTCGATTATGAGAGGATTCAATAGAAGGAAGCTAAAAAGACGCGTTACATGATACCATTGTACACCAGCCGTAGAAACGATGCGGACTTAGAAAAATATACTCTTCCAGTCTGCTCATTTTTTGTTGTTGTCAAAGGGCGTATTTGGAACTGTTAGAAGAACTTTAAAAATACAAGGTAACAAACACTATTTTATAAAGTTATGGACCTTCCAGTAATTTTATATGAGTGTGAAATTTGGGTTATAAGACGAAAGATAAGTGATGTTCATGTGATTTAGATGAATTTTTGAGAGCAGTAATGGAGTAACAAGATGGGATAGATCAACTAATGAAGAAATAAGGGAAGATTTAAAGATTAGTGGAAATAATCATTTCTTCCACACTAGGATGAGTAGAGCTAGACTGAAAAATTCAATGCCATAACCGGGATTTGAACCACGCATCTCAAGCTCTCCGAGAAGTTGCTCTAAACCACTGAGCTACTATGGCCAACATGTCGACATGACATTAAATTCTTCAACTGACTCGTATGTTTCCGGGTAGAACACTAAGGGTTCTCATATGCTATGAGACACGCATCTTTTGTGGCGATTTACTATGCTGTAAGCACTTAAGTCCCAGACTTCATAGTTAAATCACTATGTTATTTAGGTAAATTGATGGAAATAATCATTTCTTTCACACTAGCCGTGTGCAGGCTGAGGTTTGAATGAGTAGAGCCAGACTGAAAAATTCAAATGCCAAAGCCGGGTTTTGCCCGCCTCGGTAACGTAGATGCATGTCTGTCTTACGTTCAACACATCCCGAGTTCGAATCTCGGTGAGGGTGAGTTACCTGGATAAGGTTTTTTCCAGGGCTTTCCCTTATGCTGAAAGACGAATGTCTGGTAACTCTAAGCTCCATGGACCCCGGAAGCATTGGGCATCATTTCACCCATTTCATTCATCGTCCGATATGACTAAATGTTGAAGGACGTTAATTAAAATAAAAAAAATAAACAAAGCCGAGATTTGAACCACGGATCTCCCGCTCACCGTGCGGTTGCTCTAAACCACTTAGCTACTATGACCAAAATGCCGACATGACATCCATCAATTTACCTAAAGTAAAAATATAGTGATTTAACTGTGAAGCCTTGGGACTTAAGTACTTACAGCATAGTAAGTCGCAGTAAAGGTTCGTGTGCTATAACATATGAGAACTCCTAGTTGTCTACCGGGAAACATACGAGTCAGTTGGAGAATTTAATGTCAGGTCGGCATGTTGTCCATAGTAGCTCAGTGGTTTAGAGCAACCGCACGGAGAGCGGGAGATCCGTGCTTCAAATCCCGGCTATAGCATTGAATTTTTCAGTCTGGCTCTACACATCTGTATCTTGGACTACACACTGCTAGTGTGGAAGAAATGATTATTTCCAAGATGGGATAAATTAACTAATAAAGTAATAAGGGAAGATTTAAAGATTAGTGATACAGGAGACAAATAAACAGAAATTGAAGGACCATCTTAGTAAAATGAATTCAAAAGGCTACGGAAAGGTGTGCTAGAATACAAACTTATATGGGAAGACCAATGTTAAGGTGGAGCTGAGATTGGAACAGGCCGATGGTCTAATCTGTGAAACTGAAAGAAGTTTTAATATAATGCATTTAAATTGAACACTATTTTAAAGCCTAACTTCTAAGCAACCTTCTTGGTGTGTGTTCCGCTCAGTAAGTCTCTAACGTACGGCATTAGAAAGTCACTTCTTTGAGGAAAGAGAGAAACAAACTCCTTTGAGACGTGGATAAAGTAAGGAAAGAAGCGCGTAAGCGTATTTCTGTTGGAGTGGAACATAAATGGCGAAGGAGGAGGGGTAGTCGGGGGTAAGCGGAAAAGGGAAAGGGATGTTTCCCAAATTGTAATATGGGGAGGTACGCATGCACATTCCGGATCGATAGGACCCGTATTTGCCCCCTTAAAACAGAGCCTTTCCATCTAAAGTTGACCTTTCCTATAACGTTTAAAACAAGTGCCGGAATATTTATCGATAGCAAAACTTTAAAGCTCTGTTGCTAAGGAAAATCAACAAACCACAGATATTTTCGGACTTCCATTCCAGCTACCATACAAAAAGGTCTAAATTCCGGAGTCGTGCATCAATTCAAAATTAGTAATGCTGTTTAGACAGCATTTGTGACGATTCACAACACACCACGATGACTAAAACACTAAAGTAAGTACATATTCTGCTACGTTTAATGTTTAAGTTGAAATCTAAAATAGTACCATTAAGTAATTCATGTTGTACATATATTCACTCTCTGCTAGGAAACATAAATTCATATCTGACGAAATTTAACTCGGCAGTTTTGTAACATTTTGGTTTTACTACACTTATGGTGTCATTCCGCATTCTATATATCTTTTCAGGATATTTCTTTACGCATTGTCTTACGTATAGGATACTTTTGAGATAGTAATGTGCATTTGGATAAATATCAAGTGTGACTGCTCTATCGGGAAGGGATTAATATAAAATGCAGTTAATCTAAGGTCAAAAATAACTTGATTTTAAAAATGAATCCTCAGGTAAATTAAAAAAAAGTCGGGGTGCTGATTTAGCTGTAAAATATTTAAGCTTAAACTTTACAAATCATAACTTTTGCTCATTACTAATTATTTTCCACCATTGTATCTCTTTGAAACGTTGGCTTTCGCAATCGGGGTTTGTTATTTAAATCAGGGTCGCTGATTTAGCTGTAAAATATTTAAGCTTAAACTTTACAAATCATAATTTTTGCTCATTACTAATTATTTTCCGCCATTGTGTCTCTTTGAAACGTTGGTTTTCGCAGTTTTGCATGAAATAAGAATTTGATTTAACACCTTAATTATATTTTAGGAATTTTTGTTTTGAGCAAAATCTCAATTTAAGAAATAAAAGGAAGTAAAAATTAGATCGAACTACTTTAATCCCAATTTGATTTAATTTGCCTCCTCTTATCTTTAACTCCTTTCACCACATTCGCATCCTGATATACGCAACTTTGTTCTGTCTTTTAATGATACGTTAATGTTACCTGGAGGATACAAAGATCATCGATTAGTGCCACAATTATATATTGGATTTCAAATATAATTTAGTATCTGCTAAACCATACCCAAAAGACGTTTTGAGAGGTCTGTTAGATGAGAAAAGTGTGGTTTCAGAAGAAAGAAAAGAAAAGCCGGTTATGACATGGAATGCGCTTGGAAAGAGTGATAAATGTGAAAAAGGATTATGTAATTACTTCAGGAGTTTTGAGTTGTCATTTGTAGAGCCTGGTACCCACCCGCTCACCCTTTCAAAGACGTCTTCTTGGCTAAACTTCAGAATTTGACGGATGGGAATATCACCCCACTGTGATTGCAAGTGGGTTTAGTGCTATTCTATGGGTAATGAGGGTTTTCCCATCATATGCACGTAAAAAGCCACGAGTGTTTGTGATTGGGTGAAATAAATGGTAAATGAAATGAAAATGGCATGAATCAGGATTTCCAACTTAAATAAATAGGGTCGTTAAGGAAGCGTACGGAGCGAAGCATAATGCTTTGGTGTAGCCACTAGTTACTAGCTAGTTAACGCAAGTTTATATATATGAAAAAGTAAACCTAACCTCCCATGAATCAGAAATCTAAGCTTATACAAGTCCATAGGCATTGCTAAGCGAACACGCTTTGGGCAGCAGAAGAATTGCAAAACATTGTCATTTCTCCGTTCGTATTGATGAAGGAAAATGGCGTGGTCTATTGATCTTTTGTTTTATTCTATTGGTCCAGTACATCATTACTTATGTGTAGTTGATTTTGGACAAATCACTTTACCTACTATCTAAAAGATGCAATTGCTTAAATGGTGCAGTTGATCATAACTATAGTACATGATAAAAATATACATAGTTACATAGGTATATAACGGTTTCACTGAGCAAGATTAGTATTGTATACTTGACTTATCAGAGGTTAAAATTGAATACGCTTGTTAATCGCATGTTGTGCAGATCTTGCAGCATATATTTGCATGAACTAATATTGGTTAAAAAGAAGTGAATTTAAGAGTATTACCACTATTGGAGATGTTGAAATACTATCCAAAATTACCACAAATGTATTATTAGCACTTTTATGTGGTATAGCTACGTTTGGATCTCTGGAACTCGGAAAAGTGATTAGCTTACCTCAGTATAAACAGTTAAATAAAACTATGGTTGCATGTTTTCCATACATTTGCTAGACTTGTTAATAACGAACGACAGACGAGAAGACGGCTCATTAGGTAACATTGTGCTTTAATTTACTGCAGTCATTAATACCACTAATTTTAGTTCTATATTGGTATAATGGTAATTCTCTAATGGTAAGCGAACTAGAGAAAGAACAACAAATGAAAACATCGCTCATACAGCAACTTTTGCATCTTGGTTTAGGTTGGCAGTCACCATTGCGCATGCTCTGTAGCGGGAAGATGGCCATGTTTGTTAACATTTCGCCATCACTTCTATAAAATAAAACCACTTATAAAGGAAGGGTTGGTGATTGGGTTTTAGGCCCTTGAAAGCACGACTACATAAAACATGCCAGCAGATGCTTCGGTTGGCCTGTTCTTCTCAATCTCTCGGCTACACTAAATCAGTCATAGTTTTTTTTTAGCCATATGCTGACATCTCTGCGTCTGTACTTTTACAAAACGCATTGGCATCTATGGGACTATCTGAAGGAAAATTATGAAATTATTCGACTTCAAAGTATAGTTTATGTGAAAAAGAACGAAAAATAACTCCTTTCTCCTTGAATCCTGTATCCTTCTCGTTCTGTCCTATTTAAACCTTTTGCTACCCTCTTGCATTACACTCCATTTGTTGCTTACAAGTATTGTTTGAAAACCACTTTCATATCAACTGGAGGAATATGATGGCTATTACCAGTGGTGAGGCGTGACTCTAAAAGAAAGTAATTACAATTAATAATTGCCTTTAAAATTAGAGAAAATTTTATATATACGCAGCTATCTAAAATAGCAAACATGGCCACAAAACAATTTTTGTAATCTGACATCCACATAACCAAGGAACTCTATTATGCATATATTCATTAAAGTGACGCATGTTTTAACATCTTTGCTTTGCATGCTGATATTATTATTATTATTATTATTATTATTATTATTATTATTATTATTATTATTATTATTATTATTATTATTATTATTATTATTATTATTATTATTATTATTATTATTATTATTATTATTATTATTATTATTATTATTATTATTATTATTATTATTATTATTATTATTATTATTATTATTATTATTATTATTATTATTATTAAAGTTTTTTGTCTTGTCATTTGCGATCCATATAAGCCTGAACCATTTCAATAGGTCATGACTTTTGAACCAATAATAGAAAACACTTGCAACTTTGGAAGAATATAATACACAGTTGGGAGATTACATTACACTATTTAATCTTAGAGAAAATGTTGGAAGTGTCCTCCACCAGCATCTATACATGTTTGCACTCGTCTCACCATATTCTCTGAAGTTTTACGGAGATGATATCGAATTGAGAGAAGGTTATTTCCAGCAAGATGGGGCAACGTGCCATACACCTAATGACACCATGAAAATTGTAACCAGTTTCTTTGATAATCGAATAATCTGAAAAGGTCTGCGACCCCCGGATCCCCTGACCTAACCGCACCGCATGTTTTTTTGTTGTAATTTACATCCTCCAACCTTAAGTCATATCGGACAATGGATGAAATAGGCGAAATGATGCTCAAATGGGTCCGGGGGTATGGAGCTTAGTTACCTGGCATTCGTCTTTCAGGATAAGAAAAAAACCGGAGAAAACCTTATCCATTTAACTCACTCTGACCGAGATTCGAACTCGGATCTCTTGAACACAAGGCAGACAGACTACCATCTACACTACCGAGGCGGGCAGAAATCAGGGAAGTCTCTAGCAACTTAAATATTATAGTTCTAGAAAGCTTCATTTACACACAGTAAATTAGCACTAAACAATTTTGCCTTTAAACATATTTTAATTCTTCTATGCCTGATATATCTTCCTACTCTTCTTCTTCTTCTTCTTCTTCTTCTTCTTCTTCTTCTTCTTCTTCTTCTTCTTCTTCTTCTTCTTCTTCTTCTTCTTCTTCTTCTTCTTCTTCTTCTTCTTCTTCTTCTTCTTCTTCTTCTTCTTCTTCTTCTTCTTCTTCTTCTTCTTCTTCTTCTTCTTCTTCTTCTTCTTCTTCTTCTTCTTCTTCTTCTTCTTCTTCTTCTTCTTCTCCTCCTCCTCTTGTATGTGAAGTCTTTATAACTGTCATCCTCGTCACTGCTTTCCATCCCATTTTCTTCAATTATAATTCTTTCAATTCTTTCTTCCATTAGTGCACATTTTTTCAGTACCCCTTTTCTATAGTGAGTTCCATATATACCTGAACCATTTCAATAGGCCATAATTCTTGAACCAATAATAGACACGTGCAAATTCGGAAGGATATAACATACATTTGCGAGATTAGATTGCACTATTTACATCTCAGAGAAAATGTGGAAGTGTCCTCCAGCAGCATCTATACATTTTTGTACTTGTCCCATCATATTCTCTGAAGTTTTACGGAGATGATATCGCTATGAGAGAAGGTTATTTCCAGCAAGATGGAGCAACGTGCCATACATCTAATGAAACCATGGAACTTGCAAACAGTTTCTTCGATAATCGAATAATCTCAAAAGGTTTGTGGCCCCCTAGATATCCGTACCTAACCTAACCGGATTTTTTTCTTGTGGGGGTATCTAAAAATGGAATGTACAAGAATAGGCCACGGACAATTGATGTTCTCAAGGAATCAATTGGAACCGAAATAAGTAACATTGGCGAGGATACTCTCCCTAAAGCTTCAGAGAATATGGTGAGACGACTGCAAACATGTAGACATTGTGACTTTGTGGGCTCGTAGAATTAAAAATTCCAATTTGCCGAAATTCTAAATATTCTTTATTTGCGTAGAAATACACTCCGTAGCAGCGGAATTACATCACATATCACAATCTACAGCACCAAGGTCGATGGCAATAACAAACAGTTCTCATTACAACACCAACACAGCTGACTCTCGTTTTACAACACACCTCTGAGCTGTTTACTGCTTGCCAAACTGTTTTACAACTTGCAACTCTCCCTTGGCCAAGGTCACCTCTTTAAATAACTCACTGATAATTTCTAGATTATTCGAAAATAAACCAGAACCCGAACAGTCTCTATCAGTCAAGAAGTAACTAGAAATTTCCATTTATCTCAGTTTGTTTGTTTCGGCAGACCTTTATCTGCATGTTATCTTCGTCTGCCGGCTCTTGGTTTTCACACTGCCTGCCTATCAGTTCCTTTTGTGTAAACAAGCCGCGCGATCGTAGATACGGGTTCGCGACAGTATAGATGCTGGTGGAGGACACTTCCAATATTTTCTATGAATACCCTTAAGCTTCGATTATCACCGATGAGGAGTCATAGCTGCATCATTATGATCCTGAAGGAAAACAAGCCAGCACAGTGTGTAAATCGCCAGTTCTCCTGCACCAAAGTTGTTCCATCTGCATGGAAAGTGATGGTGATCACATTTTTTGACTGTAATGGAATGATTTACCAGCATGCAGTTCCCCCTCACACTACTGTTACAGCAGCATACTATACGTTAGTATTGGCTAAACTGAGGAAGCACATTGCAAAGAAACGACCAGAGCTTTCTCGGACTGAGGCGATTCTCGGGAACCTCACGGGGAATGGTCTGCGACACGTGTTCGGGGACTGGCAAAGATGCTGTGGGGGTGCATTGAAGTAGGAGGGGATTACAGTTCGGCCGCTTTTTCTCCGTCTCTGACATTTCTCAAGAGTATTTATTATTTAAGAGTATTATTTCTCAAGAATAAGTAGATTTCACTATGTAATATAGACCATCAGTCAATGACAAGAGTATGTTGCGATGTTGAATGCCATTGGGATATATTAAATTCAGACTTATCACACATTACATCAGAAATAGAGGAAATGGTACTTCATCTCTTACGCTGGCCTGTCACGGCCTACAAGTGTTCCACAATTGGTGTTTGTGAGAAAAGCCGGTGGACTTGAAAACTCCTCCCGGCCAGGTCCGATGGACCCATTAACCAAAGACAGGTGTGACCCTCCAGACATACTGCGGGTTAAAGTGAGTGGATGATGTAACCACCATTACAAGCAAAAATTGGTGTCCACTTAAAAAACGGTACATTTATGCTACTTAAGAGAGCTTCATTACCAAAGCTTAGCATTTGAAAACAACATATTTTCTCTGAGATGTAAATAGTATAATGTAATCTCCCAATTGTAGATTATATTCTCCAAGTCGCACGTGTGTCCTATTATTGGTTCAAAAGTCATGGCCTATTGAAATGGTTCAGGTTTATATGGATCGCACTGTATTAAGTGCTTCCTTATATCTCAAATAACTTCAGTACTCTTTCTCTGTACAGTCACATGTATGCCCTTCTTGCATTGCGAAACTGCCCACACTACAAGCAGACATGTATTCCTGCTTCCCCTCTCCACTCAGATGTTACAATTTTTCCTCCTAACTGGCCCACACCACTTGAAATGTTAATGCAATTCATAACTTGCAAATAACTTCACAAACTTTTCTTTGTCACCAATAATTACCAGTCTCCATAAAATACTGTTGATAATGCTATTTAAATACTTTTAGAGCGCCATAAAAAACAAAGAAAATAAACCTTTTTTCACATGCTACAGAGACTTCACGTAACAAAATCTTTCAGTGCTTTCTATCGAAGGGTCGCGTCTGCTTCCGAAAACCTATAAAGCATGGTATTCAAGGTTATACGAATGCGAGAATACAGAAATATTCATTATTGAATGAGTTTACAGAATTTCTACTCAGCATTAAGGGGACTCATGGCCTATCTAGCTAAATTTTAAATGAGCTATGTTGATTAGTTTTCTCTGAACCCACTTGACATATAATTGTGAAGCTTCTGCCCGATGTAGATTCATTCCTGCTAAGTAGACTTGTTGGTTTTAATGTTAAAATACTGATTTGGGAAAAAGTGATTTTATTTGTAAACCTCTAAAGTTTGCAGTAAATTTTCTGACATTTTAGTTTTTAAAAAATAAACTACTTTAGCAATTTCAAGTAAAACAGTTCCACACAATCATAGGATTAATTGTACAAATGGTAAAACTATGCAGATGCACCTTGTAGTTTAAGAAACAACGGGTCATATAGGTTGAAAAATATTTTGAGTAATTCGCTTTTAAAGTAAAAGCATCTACAAAATTCACGTGAGCATAGAAAACAACTACTGAAATCCTCCAAAACAGAGTTCAAAGTGTTAAAGCGCGCCTCGGTAGCGTAGATGGTAGCGTGTCTGCCTCACGTTCAAGAAGTCCCGAGCTCGAATCTCGGTTAGTGTGAGTTACCTGGATAAGGTTTATTTCGGAGTTTTCCTTTATCCTGAAATACGCATGTCGGGTAGCTTTAAGCTCCCTGGACTCATTTGAGCATCATTTCACCAATTTCATTCATCGTCTGATATGACTTAACGTTGGAGGACGTAAATTAAAAAAAAGGTTCAAGTTAATTATCGTTAATATTTTTGTTTCACATTTATCTGTTTCACTAAACTTGGTTTTTCTTTGGAAGCACTTGGTGGATTAGTAATACTTAAGGCTACAGAATTATTTATAACCACATGTCACCATCACTAACCATCATTAACTTCTTTTTGCACTGTTGTTGCGTTTGTTTTGCAGCTTTTCCTATCATTGTTTCTTTTCTTAAAAATGCCCTTAGGTTTAGTCATTGTAAAAAGCACTAAAATATGTAAATGCACAGAAAATACCAGAAAACTTAAGACTTCTTTCCTAATTCAAAGTGCTTTACCGCTATAAGGTGTGGCAACATTGGATATACAGTTTAGCAAACAAAAGAACCGTTAATTTTGCTACAAACCAAGCCGAACCGCGAACTCATAACTCCTAAGATTATTTTTTGTGAAATTTTGCGAAATTATTATACTAATACATAAATACAGTAATATATTTGAACGTTTATTTAAAATAATAAATATTTGAATATTTTAATGAACCAAACAGCATATAAGCAGAATTAACCATATATTCAATATATACAAGAAAGTAAACATCTAATTCTTTTTCATTTTTGCATTGAAGAGTCACCTTAAGCAGCAGTTGTCAAAATGTCCGCAGAAAATAAAATATTGTTTTACATGGATTTTGTTCTTCTTTTTCTCTTGAAATTCTTGGGGAAGCGCCGCTTTCAGCTCTTTGCAGCTTCACCACTGGTTCTTGCTCATCGATATTCTATCCATTTCGGCCGTTAGCTGCTGGCGGTATCTACCATTTCCTTTGGGTTTATGTATTCAATCTTGTTGTTCAACTACCCAATTGTTTCTACTATCTTTAAGGTAGAGGAGGTATGTATTGCATCCAGCTCAAATATTAGATTTAAATATTTCATCGGGAATCCTTTCAGGACCTCTTAAAAGTCCTATGTACTTCTAAGAAAACGTAGAGATATAAACTGTATAAATAAAAAACGAAACGTCTTGTTTTAAATACCAAACTCTGCACTTCTTTTCAGTATATTAAAAGAGTATCTACAGCAAAGATATTCAGGAAAATCCATGAATCCTAAACTATTCTCTCTATAGATAACGTTTTGACAATTTTGATTTCCTCAAAGTGGCTCTAGAAGTGTTTTTAATAAAATTGTTTTGATGAAATATTATATGTAGGTGTATCTTTCTATGAATAGCTCTGAAGTCCTCTTGATCCTGGACTACTTTCGTATAACTGGTAAACCAATAAGAGAAAATCTTACCACAAAGAAAAAATCATTAAAGATACAATAATTCTTTGGTATGGTGATAACTAAGGCTAGGAAGTTCAACAAAATCCTTTTTCTCCCTAGTATCTGAAGATGAGGCCTCACATAGTCAGTTATGGGTCACTATAGACCAGAAAATAGAGGATTTAATTGGTCATTTGTTGACTTTTTAGTTATTTTTTATTTAAAGGTTCCTTTTTAGAATTTTTATATTTTTGTTGCTGTTTTAGCTATTTATTTAAAGGTCCTACTTCTAGAATTTTTGTTTCGTTTAACAGATATTTTTCCCAACTTTAACTTCTTTTGACTACCTTTTTTCCTGTTCAACAGACTTTAGCTTAAATTCCATTTTCTAATATGCACTCCTAATACTGGCTACTGTAGGACCCTTTCTACTGTATTCAAGCCATCCACACCAGCAGAGAATATAGTAAATCCTCTCTAAATTTCCCGTTATTTTTGACCAGTATCTTGACCAGTTCGACGGACAGTCTGATTTTTAAAAGAAGATACGTGAAGGTCATGAAGCAAGGGACGCGAAGGGTATGAGGGGGAAGGTCGTTGCTATGGAAATGTAAACAAAGGTTGACAGATTGTTACACTGGTGAATCGGTCAGTTATCGTTAGTTTTTTGCGGGAAACAAGAGTTTGCTTGAGTGTTTAGTTGCGCTGTATATTAGCCTACTTTTTGAAAACAAAATTAAACTACTTTGTTATAGAAGGAAGACGTAGTAGCGGTAGAATTAGAGGCAGACCGAGGATTCATGATCCAAGGCAAAGATCAGCTTACATTGCATATCAATTTAATATGTTAATCAAGTTAATTTGTCTGTTCTCTTAGAGAATTGGAAGACGAAAGTTTGCTCTTTGTCAATCAACAGCTTATTCCTTTCAACCAAAAGCGACAGCCCTATGTCAGTAGATATGCTTGCACGTAAAAGAATTCCTGTGGGTCAAACTTCCGGAATATCGGCGGCGTTGATATGAACATGGCAATTGACAAAGTCGTTAATAATAGTATATTGCGATACTAACATGGTAAGCACTCTATACGGAACGAGGAAAGGTTTGAAAAAGCGAGGTGCTTGCGTCGAGCTTTTTTCTTCAATTTTCGAGATTGCGTTGTGTGCTTACCACATGTACATTGCATATTATTTTTTGCACTATGTGTATTCATATCAATCTGGATTTTAGTAGTTAAGATATTAACTAAAATATTAGTAAGAGTACGTTGGTTTCACTGTTTGTGAAAGAAATTCTGGCCGCAAACATGCCAAAAGCTAAGCCTAGTAGGGGCGAGTCGTGCAGTATCGGCCGGCATGCAGTACCGGCCACTATTTTGATTTCCCTTGTCGCCTCCATGTGACAGAAGCTTCCAGTAAGCAGTAGCAAGCTTGTGCATCCACGTGCGCTATAGTCGGAGATCTTCTTCCTCTCTTCAGTTGTTTTTCTGCTCTGAGTGCTTGATGTGGTTAGTGTAGCTTCTGAGGCCTATAGCAGCGCTATATTTGCGATCTCTGTAAACCAGGGAGCTAAACATTTGTGAATTGGGCAGAAATAGTGACAATAAGTTCCCATAGTTTTATATTCTACTATTGTTCTATATATGGCAGTGCAATGTGTCACTGACAATCTATACTGTAACAGTAAAGACAGTAGCCGATACTGCAAGACACTTTCTACAAGCCTTACAATTCTAGCTCTTTTACTTACGATGTATTAAAGCACTATAACTAAAAATAAAAAATCATTACATCATACTACCTATAGAACGGGTATTGAGGTAAGAGAATAATATAGTAAGATTCCGATTAACCACCACAGTTACAGAGTAAAGTCGAAAAACTTAACCCGGCAAATGCTGTACGACATTCCTCTAAAACGTCTTTACGTCCAATTTTCCAATCTTTAGGTTTTTGGGGGAATATTTTTTAGGTATTTTTAAAGGTACTTTTTAGACAATTTATAGGTCCTCAATTTCCTAGTCCTAGTGATAAATATTTTGGAGTTATTGGTCAGAAATCTCAAATAATAAGATGTTAAGTATTAGCCTTTTAGCCGAGGAAATGGAATGTCAAAGCCATCGCATAGAGACCAAGCTGTTAAAAGGTTACTAGCGCTTAATTCTACAGTGTTTTCTTATTCCCATTGTATCTACAAGGAAATATGTAATGAAACCATTTCGATAATGTTTATTTCTCTTAAGATTACGTAGAGAGAAGAATAAATGCCTTTAAGAATAGTTTGTACAAGAATGGTTAGAGAAAGTCATGTGAGTGCAGACATAAATCTTATTTTGTTAAAGTGCAGTTTTTAAGGAAATGATAACAATTTATTTTATTTTTTATGCTTATTATAAGATAACTTTAAGTTTAACGCCTGTAATAGTACTAAACAGTAATTTCTTGATGTTACAAGTGAAATTAAGTTGTAATTCGAGTGAAATGCATTTTTCTGCAAATATTTCACTTAAGAAAGGTAAGATTTTATACTCTTTTAAAGCATAATAGTATGAAAGTAGTGATTATTTGTTATTGTGAGGAAAAAAAAAACCTATTTTTTCAATAGCAGTATCTGCCGGGGAAGGAATACTTTAAAATCCTCAAAAACAATTGAGAGTGGTAGGAACAAATCTGAACACTGAGAAGAAGCAGATCTGACTCTGATATAACATTGGGGAACCTTTGTTATCTTAACGGCAAATATATTGGATATCAGAAAAATAAACCTCAGGCGTTGCGATCGTTTCTATATTCCCGTGTTTGTATTCCCGAGATCGCTGGGAGACATGCGCGTTGCAGTGTCACTTTTTATTTACTGTGGCCGAAATGAAATTTAAACTGCCCTGGTTCTCAGCTTTCCATTCTATATTAGGTGTGAAATATCACTTAATTTTACTCGGAAGCCTCTTCATTAGGTTTGAGATGTTATTACGTGCCATAAATCTACGTCATGGGACCACTGGCTTTACTTTCCTTCCCAGAAAAGCCACTAAAATGTGCACTAAAATGTAGATCCCGTTAAAACACAGTTTATGTAAAATCATTTTTGTTTGGAGTGAACCATTTCCTAGGCATACCTTGTTATTTGTTTGAATCTTTAAAAAGTTATTCTTTTCTCAAATGGAAGTCGCTAATTTTTATACAAGGAGAATGAAATTTCAAAACTACCATAGCAATGGCCAGCTCTTTAAAGATTTGACTCTCACTAAAGTCTACTTTATTGTCCTGTTCCGGTTGTACCTACAAGAAAATGTGTAATAGGGCCCGGAAGTTAAGCCAAAAATTAGTGAAGTTAGCTGTGCACGAGATGTAGATCGTCAATTGAGATAGTCATCAACTCGTACTGTTGAAACGTTAATATCAGACACACAACAGGTTTTGTCATGATCTGTGCAACATAATTCAGCTAATTAATTTATTTTTATACTTTCCTAGATTTGGCCTTCGTTGAGGATCTGAAGGGAAGAAAGATTTACTGTAGTTATGCTCCTTGAGGTGGTAAGAGAATAGTGATTTTATCAACTCCTAAAGAATTATTTAATCCAGTTTGTTAACTAGGGCTTGGAACCCAAAAATCAGAGAAAAATTAACAATATATTGCCGTTAAATATTGGGGGAAATGATATAAAAATTAAGAAAGACCGTAAATTCTTTACGAAATTATAACGTTCAAAATTGAAAAATTGTAAAATCTTTATCAATTATAATTAAAAACTGTATGTGAAGTATGCCATACATATTTATACTGGGACAAATTATATCAGGTGAGTAACCTGCCCCTATTTATTTTTGAATTTATGCAATGTGCTAGGCGACATATGTTTGACTTATGCATTTCTTCAATGCCTTTTAATAGATATGCAGAGCTGTTTATAGAGAAAGGGTAGCTAACTCAATGCATAAGTGTTGTATGGGACAGAAAGCAGTCAGTATGTATGTTGATTCCAAAATCATCAAACCCAGACATAGAGAGCTCCAGTAGCAATTCTAGACGAGTTTGCAAACTTTTATTCATTCGTGTACCTTCATATAATCTACGCCTTTAAACATGTCTCTGAAGAAACTACCTATCACATACATCGGTTGACTATAACGTGGAACACAAAATGGCAGATCTACACAGTGGGGATGGCCGCGCCGTGGCTCAGTGGTTAAACCGCTTGGCTCTCACCGAGGCGGCCAGGGTTCGGGCCCAGGCGACCACAAAGTGAGATTTGTGGTGCACAACACGGCGCTGGGGCCGGTTTTCTCCGGGACCTCCGGTTTCCCCCGCCATCTCATTCCACCGGTGCTCCATCTTCATCTCATGTATCATCAGTGTCACCGCCTGCGGTATGTAGTAAAAGCGGGCGTTAAACACTACACATTTCATTTCATTTTACACAGTGGGACCAATTGGATTTAAATCTTCAGCCAACACTTGTTTTCATTATACAGTCATGTCAAAAAGCACTATGAAACAGAGATTATTTTCGCTGCTGTTACAAGTTACGGCAGCTTTTTAGCTTATTCAGTAGTTGTAATGGCGGATGCAGTTTCTTTATTTGCGTTAAAATTACCAAGGAGAGTCCAAAACACTATATGAATCTGTAATAAGCATGTAAAGATTCGAGGTGGGAGTCTGAGATCGACGGTTAAATATTCATATAGAAACCTCAGCTCGTAAAGTAGCGTTGGCTAAAGGGAATTATAGAGTTACCTCTCGACCCTGCATCTGCAAGTTGGGTTCAAATCCTTCGTGTTCAGCTCATTTCTTTTTACCGTTTGTTTTACATCTTGTGACCTATAATTTGAAATTATGATACAAATAACTTTTATAAAATTATACGCGTATATAAAATGCAATATTCACCATGTTTTCCACTGGCAGATAGATATAAATTTATAGTTCGTAGTAGATATTATATTATAGTTCGTATTGCGCTTGACCCATTCAACCAACACTTCATAAATGCAAATTGGCTTTAGCTGCACTGCGCCTGCGTCAATGTTTGGTGTAAATGAACGCTTCATTATCAATGTAGGTGTTCAGTATTTGAAACTTCTCAAATACTGTCGGGGGTCGTCATTTTGAACATTTACTGCGTTGATGAAATCCACACTTTGACAATTTATTTTTCTGTTTAACCGAGAAGTTAACACGTTTACAACTTCTTTGTCAGTAGAAGTGAGGCATAAGTTTTAAGCACGAAACATTTAATGTTCCTAAAATTAAAGCTAATTACGTCATATTATGTACAACACCAGATACGGTACAGATTGTAAATGGTCACAAAGATAAGCAGGATCCCTAATTATCGGATTGTTATTGTGTCCCTGTCTCACAGGAGAACCAATAGCAACAATAAAAATTTTATTGTTTATTTTGTTTATTGTTTGTATTTTAGAAAGAAGAAAAAACAATGTGACGTCGTTTCGAACTTAGCCCTTGCAGCACCATATGCCCACAGCTAACGGTCTCGACCAACTGCCACGTGTTCTATGTCGCTCGTTGGGAAAGCATTCATCACCTTGCTAGTATTATATGCATAACAAATCGCCGTTTATATAAGCTTTTCGCAGCTTCTTGGTCCTCATTCAGGGCTGTAAGTATTAATGCTGTGTCTTATATTATCAAATAGAAGGGCAGAGCTTCAATGACGGCTTTTGTATAAAAAGGTCAATGTTTTCACATTAAATATAAACTGTGGCTTGCATAGATAAGAATAAATAGGGGCAGCTGACTCACCTGGTATATTTAGGCATATTTCTTACTCGGCATTGTAATACAGAACCATTGCCGTTTGTAGGTTTTCGGGTTTGAAGGATTGCTGGTTA
This sequence comes from Mantis religiosa, assembly GCA_030765055.1. NCBI lineage: Eukaryota > Metazoa > Arthropoda > Insecta > Mantodea > Mantidae > Mantis > Mantis religiosa. The sequence continues at coordinate 111,415,213 of CM060958.1, read as the reverse complement.
TCTTGAACACTCCTATAGCTATTTTGGAAAACTCAACAACTTCAACTGGGGACATGAACGCATACTTGAAGTGACCAATGTCCCTTGGTGAAAAAAAAAACCCTTGTTCAAGGTAACTTAAGTCCACATTTTCGCCTTGCAGAACTTTCTGAGTTCTAAACAACGACTGATGCCAAATGTTCTCTTGTAATATATTTTTCACTTTCTCACAAACTTCCGATCAATTTTTCCCACATTTTTGCAAACGTTTCTCCCTACCTTTAATATTTTTGATAGCTGCATGTATGCTATCGTATATTTCTTTTAGCCATGTTTTTATTTCTGTCAAAATTGAAAAGTTGGCACTGTTAAATGCCAAATTTACCTTAATTTGAGAATCATCCAGCTATAGGTGCAGCATTTCAAATCCTATGAAGGAATGTTAGTCGAACCACCTTAGTGTAAAATGATTTAATTGTGGTTCCCAATTTCACCATATACATTTCGCTGAATATATCTCATATATTTCATATATTTCACCATATATTTCGCTGAATTTGTTACGAAAAGTAAAACAATTCCATATTTAATGCCCTGTGGCTACAAAAACATATTTGATCAAATAGTCTGCATATACATTGACTGTTAACCTTCTCAATACTTCTGAAGTTGTTATCAACTTCTAATGTAAAACACGTGTGAATAACGTAAACAAATTACGTTTGAAAGCAAAATACTGACGAAAATGCAACAAAAAGTACAATGTTTCCTAAAAATGCCCAAGAGACATTAACACCCAAAATGAAAGAAGATACAAAATAAAAGTCAGTATTTGTTAATTTTTAAGAGAAATGAATTTATATTGCATTCTGCATTCACTATGTATCGTTGATGACACAGAAAGAAGATATTCCTTTACGTTCCGATAACTGAACTGAGGAAGTTCCAAATGCAACGCTGGACAATGACGAAGTACCATGTAATTGGTGTGCAACATACTTGACTTGCTTTACCCACACTAACTCACATCCTATGGTTGTTCTCGAGAACAATTACTGCAGTTGACAGCATGTGCTCTATTACCTACAGCTTCATTTGTGAACCCCTTTGGTGCATTGCAGTTGGCCATCAAAACACGGTTTCGAAACGTTTACCTGTGACGTTAAATGCTTCATACTCATGGTTTTGATTTGTTATTCTATTTATTATTATAATTATTACTATTGTTATTAATATTATTAGATTATTTTTATTTTATCTAACAGTTTAATGCATAGAAAAGTAGAAGTGTGATATTACAACCAACATTCAGTGTTTTCGATAAATATTTGAAGTCTTTTCCTTGAAAATTTCCACGTGGTCTGTGAACAACATGATGAAAAAAATTAAAAATTCATTAAAGTACGAAATTTGGTGTTTAGCATTGCAGAAAATTAGCAATGCCGAGTCTACTCTGAGCATGGATTATTATTCGAAACACTTTATTTAATAAAATTAACCATTTTAATCAAAATATCTTAGAGCTAGATTAGGTAATGAGAGGACACCTCACACCCTGGCCGCAATTGGAGCTTTTTGTGCGTACCCCTCCAATAGGGAGGAACGGATGAGACAAAGGAGCTGTAGGAGATGTATGGACTGCAGAAATGGACAAGGGCAGCCCACACCCCCGCAGGCTGCCCCAGCTTTGACTTCCAAGACGAAGGATTGAGTGGATTAACTCCAAAACTTAGGAGTTAATGGAGCTGGGGCCGGGTTCGATGCCGGTCGGCTTAAGTTGCAGGAGATCTGGGACATAGCCACAGATAACTGGCTAGCATGGCTTCAACGTGCACAGAGCAGAGCGCTTCAGTCCATCTATTCTGTTGGTCACTCTTTTCCTACAAGGTTGCTTCACGAAGCCTCAGGTCTTCCATACGTGGAGGACGAAATTAGGCGTCGGGCATCAAAACTCTACGCTGAAGTACCGTCACATAAAAGCGCCCTAGTTAGATCTTTGGGAGATTATGACCGCATTAGACGCCGATTTAGCCTGTTCAGGGTACCCCGTATGGCTTGCGGGCACCCGAGATAACAATGGAGCTAATTCATTCAGCAGCTAAAGCTGAGATTCACATAATTATTCCAAGCTGTTTATCATCAAAATTTCACACCAAATAAACTTTTTAGAAACATCAGTGCAGAGGTTTCACATCCTTTCCTCCATTACGAGAAACTTCATAGCTACCTCATAAACAAATTTCATTTAAAAACCCCATACCTTCCGAAAACATTTCAATAAAAACCCTACCTGTGGTTAAACCCTTAACTGGTGGGCACGCATGCAGCCTGCAGGTACATGACTGGACGTAGCCGTATTAATAATATGTTTATGTTCTTTATTAAATTCCTCTTTATTCAGGGGCATATTTATTAATCTATAAATCAAACTATTAAAACAGCAAATTTATGTGGAAAAGGGTTAAAACTTTTATTTTTTATGTAATTATCGATATAATTTATGTGGTTTTCTTTGACGACGTGAACAGGAGTTCGTGAAATCGATTTCAATTAGAAAGAAGAATTAACATTATTTTCTTAAGTGAATTTTTTGTTACAAATTCTTATGTTTATATAATACTGTAATTTTTGTCATGATTTGTGCGACATTATATTGGAAGCAGACATTCTCTTCTGGAAAGTAGAAAATATTTACGTCAAGCAGTTTTTAGAAAAGTATATAGGAAAGTATTTCCATATGGGTTCACAATACGCAAGGACTACCTAAAGCTGTGCTATGAAGACTCGCTTCAGAATATTAGAAACTCCGTGTCCGACAACAGAATATGGGTTTACACAGACAGATTGTATGGGAAGGACTGTAGAACATGTAAGTTATTGATGCACTGAGTGTAATCATTCCGGAAAAGGAACCCTCAGTTGACATCGGTGCTACAGTAAACTACTATGCTTTTGGGTAGTCAATGTCACTTTTATGACCATTGTTAAAAAGGAAAACGTTCTCCTGCCAGTTACCACATGTTTTGTACAATTTATGAATAAATGTACAATAAATACTATGACACTGCAGTGGCGACTGGTGGGTTAAATTATTGGTGGTGCACAAATGAAAAATAAAATAGAGTAGTAATGACTCACCTATTTATACAGAAACTCTGCTCTCCTCTCCTTAGACCTGGCGAACCTATCGACAATTTTTGCATTGAAGTCGCTGATCTTCATAACAAACTCCCTCTCAATAGAAAGCATTGCTAATGCTGACAATCAGTCCTGTGACATTGTGCTCCTAAGGAAAGTTTTTACTCTTTTTAAAGTTAAGAAACAGCGTTCTGCTTCAGCAGTAGACATTGGCATAGTTAACAACACTCGCAGGAGTTTGACACATTCGCTGAATGTAGCACATAATTTTTTTTCGCTTGTTCCATTTATACCCCGCCTTTAACTACTATGGTCATATCGGCGGCCGTTCTCCTTTGGAACATACCGAAGGTGTTAACTTGTTATCTTTGGGTTTTTTAAATCATTACATCACGCACACATTCACACTCTCATTCATACTTCCAGACTCTGGGGAGGATGGGGAATTATCTTGGTCGGAGAAAAATCCCCACCCCCACCGCCGGGAATCGAACCCGGGACCCCTAGCACAGCAGGCAAGCACATAAATTGTTTTCCTTAATGAAGTCCATCAAGCACAAAGCGCCGGACATGCCACGAAATTCCTCTCGACTGTAAATTACAGTCAGTTCTCTACGAATTTTTGTTCCAATGATAGAAGGATAGAACCTTATTGTTTCTCTAAGGGAATCCTCTGGAAATGTCTTAGAAATTTTCTTGATGAAACAAAGTTGAGGCTACCACATGCCCCGTGAAGCTAAATCTGTCCTTTGCTTCTCTAAGAATGTCCATACTTCAAGAGCTTCTCTTCTTTTCACATCATGATCTTCTATTCTTCTCCTCTTAATTGCAGTTTCTTCGTGTTCCTCGATATCTACGCTATTTCTTACCTTTTGCACTTCCCTTTCAAATGCGTTTAGCTGGGCGATGGCAAATGTTGCATTGCAGTCTCGTTTTTGCAGCTGATTGTACAAAATGTCCACATTTGGCATGATCTTGTAAAAGAAAGACAGCCAGAATACACAAATATAATCTTTCAAAGTGGCCATAAACCCAGAAGCCTAAACAAGTGTGGCATTGTTGTTTAACAGAGCTCTCTTCTGAATAACCTCCATGCATTTAATTAAATTCTCCCTGTGTTCGAAAAGCAGAGCACACAGAAGCTAAGCCTGAAGGTCACGCTATAGCCGTTGCTAAGAGTAGGAGGAGCTAGGTTTATAAACCTCCATTTAAGCAATGTATAAGAAGCCACTCCCATCTCTTCACCTTCCCGCAACCCCCTCAGAGAGCCTACATTTGGGCGAAATCTTAGGTTAACTCTTCGCTGCAAACCTGCGGCTCCTACAGTTAACCTCTGTTTATTTCGACTTCTGCTGTCATGGGCAGCTACAGACGATAAGCGTAATTGAAACATGCTTGTATATAAAACAATACAAACAAGTACAGCTTTAATTTACAAAATGCACCTGTTGTACATTCAGAATCAGTGGGTGTAGCGCAAACCTGCAACCTTATGGAGGAACCGCCCCTGTGACAGTTTCTTCGTGTGACTATGTTTGATAGATTATTGCTGCCCGTGATCTTCGTTGTATGAGTACGTGCGCGCAACTGCATTGTACTCAAAGCGCTATATGTTCACCAGACGTAGGTAGCGTATAAGCTCGTCACTACTAACGTTTTGTATTGCTTTTTGGCTAAACTTCCGGGCCTACTTATTAGTCTCTTAACATGAGGTATATATCCCATACGTTTGTCTAAATGACTCTTGGTTTAAACGAACTGGAAATTTTATCCCAAATTTGGTGGGCTTTATTACAACGATCGCGAATCTGATGGTCATACCCGGTCATCTCAAAGCTTGCTAAAGAGAAACCTTTTATACCCACCTAAGTCGATTTACGGTTTCTTTGTGAACGGATGAATGCTGGAATACAATTTGTGTTCGGAAACGTGCTTTTAAGGTTTTCTAGCGTCACTCCACATTAGATTAATTGATACAGTGTAAGAAAATGCACGTAAAGTTTATAAAAGTTAATTAAGAATAGCAAAAACTCCTAATGGAGGAAGTTTGTAGCTTTATTCAATCAATTACACCCTCAATCGTAAAGGATAAACTAAGGCGTGTGGCCGCAAAAGACCCTCATGCCAATCACTGCCGTTCATAAAACCGCTGCGGAGGCTGTAGTTGACACATTTGACGTGACTAATAACTTTGAACATGCTTTTGCTCCGGTTTCTAGGTCGATAACTAACCAGCAGCAAAGGTGGCAACCACAGAATCTAGTGTTGCAATGTGTCGTGTAATTTGGAAAACTATGCTAGCTTAAAATAAACTAATGCAGGACATTTCATTGAATCAGATGGTTTATTTCGTGTATCTCGTTGTGTGATGATTATTGTGCCTCATTGAGACTTAACATACGATTTTCTTTACAAGGGGAAGGCTACTCCATGTTGTTGAATAAGTAGTGAAGGTACGTCGGTTCGTCATGTGTTGACAAATCATAGGGCTTCTTTGCAATTGTCGGTCAGTCTAGCAGAGTTCCTGGCGAATGACAAACAAGCAATTAAAATGGTTTTAAGTTTTTGTGAAAGTAACACTTCAGAGAAACCTGTCATGTAGTTATTATGACATTTTAAAGCCAGTCTTATCTCTGGTTTTTGTCATGCTTAGTTTTGTATTGAATGAATGACGTATTTATTGTGCATATTCCAAAATTTTACAATTTTTACAATTTACAACTTCAGGCTACATTTATTTGTCTTTACTTTGTTGCTACCTTGGCTTACATGACACCCTGGTCTTTTGCTCTGCCAGGTAACTCTTAACCTCCATGGCTCCTTGTTACTTAATTAGCCCCTTTCCTCCTCCCCCATCTTCCTTTCTTATATTCTTTACATTTCTTTGCCCATTCTTTTACTTTCTGTAAGAACTCACCAATACATCTTACCTTATTTTCCTCCTTTCCTGTTAACATTTTTATAGCTACTATCCTGTTCTCTACTTTCTCCCATTTTTCCTGCCAAACCTTTTTTTCTCCATATTGCTAACTCCTTGCATTCTGTTACATAGTGTTCTCTGTTTCTTTGCCCCCACACAATTCACAAATTCCCTTTTCCCTACCTCTTATCCCTCTTAGGAATATTGTTGCTGTTCTCATCCGAGCTAACACTTCTCTCTCTTGCCTACTGCAGTAATCTACGTATGCTTCTCGTCCACAATTTATTTTTATTAGTTTTTAAAATTGTAATGATTTCATATTTTCTAGACTTCCCCATATTTCCTGTCTTTCTATATCTTCTATTCTGCATTTTACCAATTTGCCCACATCGCATGTATTCCTTTCCTCTAATCTCCATATATCTGCTATTCCTTATTTTTCCCATAATTTCTCCTATCGCTGCCTACCAACTGTTTGAGTTCTCTAATATTTTTTTGATGTTTAATGTATAGTTTCATAATTTCCCCGTCTTTGGCCAAGCACCTATACCAGAATGTTATTATTTTTTCCATTATTGTTCAATTTATTCTTGTCTTTCCTAACTCTATAGCTGTCTTTGTTCATGATTTTTAGTTGACCGAGTGGGTTGACTCAGGTGGTTTCGTCTGTGACCCGCATTCGGGATAACCGGTTTTGACTCCCGTGGCCAACCTACCTGACCCGTGGGATTTCTTGGATCTCCAGGTCAATACTGGCCAGGTTAATCACATCCCCCGAATTTCCTGTCCCTCCATTTCATCTCGATTATCATTTCATATCATCTCTCATTTGGTGGTCTCTTTCAGGATGGAAGTGTTGGCGAGTGTCTTGGCGCTGTATGGCAGTATATGCTCTGAGAAAAACTTCCTCCTCTGGGAGGTCGGTCTATGTCTCCGGGTCAGGTCTGGTTGGGCCGCTTCCGGACCGCAGTTGGGTGAGCTGGTGGATGTAATGACCTGCCGGGAGTTTTCAACTGCTAAAGAATAGGGACCCTGCCCTCTGCACTGTTGTGGATCCCAGGGACGGCCGCTCTGTTTCCTCTCACTTCATCCTTCCTCCCGGGGATGCCCCACTTAGGGCATAGGGCACAGGTTTCGGTGCCGAATTTCCCCAGTATCGTAATCCGGTCCAACCTTCTAGTGAAATTCCTTAAATGTGCATCATATATAGGTATGGTACTATAATGAAAATGATTTCAGTAATTTCTGAGAAAAACAATTTGCTTATTGAAGAAAGAATTTGCTCAACAGAAGTGTCAATGGCTTCCCGTGTGCTTTAACGAGATATACATTTGTGCAGTAAGGTTTTGTGTATCTCTTACGGCTTAAATGTAGTGCAAAGGTCATCCAGAACGAAGAGGACTTAAGATATTCATAGCAATTTGCACATGTACAGTCATTTGTCATGCAAATATCTTTTTCAAAAATGTTTCCCTTAAAAGGTAGTTTGGGGCGCATGGGATGCTTTCGTGCTGCATTATTTGGAAGAATTACAAGATTTTCATTTAACAATCATTTTATTTTGACTTAACGTTGTTTAAAAACACGTGTGAAATGCAATATATTGGCTACAATATATTTCTTATCGGTTTACCTTGTAGGAAAACACGTATTTATGATATAATGTGCATAAAAACGTATTGAGTGGAATGTAATATTTCCTCTAAACGATAATAAAGTGTCACACAATGTTAGTATCACTAAAACAAAATATACTGAACATCTGCATTACATTTTAGACTCCTAACAAAGTGTGAGGTTTGCTATAGAACACACGTTGGTATTGTCGGATCCGAAGAACAGAGCCTAGTTTTGGCTAATGTGGGCATCTAGGGCTCTAATCGTTCTCCTGAATATCTATCCATTCAGTTTTACAAACCTACTGCAACCGTGATACTAGAAAAGTTACCAGAAGGCTTAAAAATATCCACAGATGATTGACTTAGCAAAAGAGGTTTGTAACAGCCATCGTATAAGAAAATACAGCTGTTTTGCTTACTTTGGTGGATTGTTACTGCGTTAAATACTGATAAATTACATAAAAAGTGGAAATATTATCCTTTTTACATATGTAGTTGGACTTTAAAAAATACAGCTATAAGGTGTAAGCATGAGGATCCAGATTATAATGCTTATAAATTATTATAAAACGATTTCATAAACATTTAGGAACGCTAAATTAAACTTCTAATCTTAATGAAGATTTAAAAATCCATTAATGTACTGTCGTTAACACACCAAATGTTTTATAAACTGTAGTGTAAGGAGCGATTCCAATTTAGGCAAATATTTAACAGTTCTCCAACATGAATTTACATCCTTAAAATAAGGTAAATAGGACAGTTACTAACATCTGACGAGATATTGAAAAAGCGTTCTGAAGGCGATTTGCAATAATGTTGTAGGTAAGACGATTTTACATTTTTGTGTAAACAGAATGCAGTGGGGAACAAATATTTTAGTTCAGGTATTGCAATGTAGTGGTGGCTTCCTTTTTCTTCTTTTTTTTGTGGCGAAGAACTGGGCAAGTTCATTTATCTGGTTATTACAGGTCTTATTATTCTCGCATTACAGTGAGGGTGCAGTTGAGTTCTGTTAAGTCTGTTTTATAACGCCGGAATGAAGTTATCGAACATTGTAGTCAAGTTTTCTACGATGAAAACTTTTGTTGGCAATATTAGCGATTTTAGCCAACAGTTAGCAATATTTGGATTAACTCATAAATGAGAAGTGATAATATAAAGCTTGTCAGATTTGCGACCTTTATGCCCGATTTGACCAACAGATGTTAAGACTTTACACGAGTTTAGCAATAGTTATAACAAAAATTGCATTTCACCAACAAGTGTTAGGTTAACACTTGTGTTAAATCTCTTGTTAACAAGACAAATTTATAAAAATAAAACCTGAAGCTTTCCTGGCGACGAATGCGCTCATTAGCAGCGCTACTAGAATAATCGAACATGAACGAAGCATTCGTTTAATGCAACCTGAGAAGTCTGGGCTGGCAGAGCATTGTTTTGATAACGATCAGAGAGCCAAATTTCGGGAGATGACCATGTTGGCAAAATGCAACAGTTACTGGGAGCGAGGAATTAAGGAGGCTTTGGCGATATCCTCTGAAAGGAGCACGCTTAATCGTGGTGTTGAATTTCAGTTCAGCTCCTCTTGGAAACCAGCCTTAAAATGGAAATCCGGTGAATTAAGAAGCAAAGACCAATACAGTTTGATAATCAAATTAAGTAGGTTTCTTTGACACAATTTTCTATACTCACGCCATCTCTTAATCTGGCATTTAATTTACTGAAAACAGTCCATTGTTCAGAATTGCGAATTTTGATAGTATTGTATTTTGTCTTTGTTTACAGTTGTGTTATATCCAGTATTTCATTTGTGGTTATAATATTTTATAAATATCCTAATGATGGGAGAGATGCACACTTCCGAAACGTTGATTTCTAATCATCGTTTGACCTGGCTGGCTGCCCGAGAACAAAGTGAAGCCAAATTTATGTTGTTAAGTCCTTAACAATTGTAAATAGTCAAGATGGCGGGCGTGAACGCAGCTGTTGATGTCGATTTGCTATATTTAAGACCGTCTAAATGGCATTCGTAATAGAGTACAGCCTATGAGGAGAAGTGATTTTGAGGAGCTATCAGAAGAAAAGTTTCTACAGAGGTATAGACCGTTGCTATGAAGGTTACTGCGGAAGTACAAGAAAGGTTAGAATATGCATCGAAAGGAATATGCTATCTCGCCTTTTCTTCAAGTATTAATGAACTCGCGAATTTAAATTCACTGAATTATGTGGATAATACACTACCTACCTACCAATAATAAGTCTACCTACCGACTTGAAATGTTCAAGTCCCTCGTCACTTGTCCTTCTTCGCACCTCGGTTTAAATTTACGTAATACCGAGTTAGAACTTGCGTGGAAAGGAATATGGCGATTTCACCTTTGCTTCAAGTATTAATAACTTAGCTGTTTTATAATTCACTGAATTATGTGGATAATAAACTGTCCACCTCCCGTCTTGAAACGTTCTAGTCACTTGCCCTTCTTCGCTCCTCGTTTTAAATTTACCTAATACTGAGTTAGAACATGCGTGGAAAGGAATATGGCGATTTCACCTTTGCTTCAAGTATTAATAACTTAGCTGTCTTATAATTCACTGAATTGTGTAGATAATAAACTGTCCACCTCCAGTCTTGAAACGTTCAAGTCACTTGTCCTTCACTCCTCGTTTTAAGGTTTTCGTCACCATCGCTCAAGTGTCGATAATCTAACACGCCTTGAGGGGTATATTTCCGATGCATTTCTACTGAAGCAGCATGCCGTGGGCGTGTTCCTCGACCTAGAGAAGGCCTATGACACCACTTGGCGGTACGGCATACTCCTTAACCTACATGGTTACGGTATGCGTGGTCATCTAGCCCAATTCCTACGCAATTTTTTAAAACTTCGCCGTTTTCGTGTGCGCATAGGAAACACGATATCCCGGGAACGGATACAGGAGAACGGTGTACTCCAAGGGTCGATTTTGAGCGTCGCCTTTTTTGCCGTAGCTATCAATGGCATCACTAGTGCCGTTCGATGCGGAATTCCATCATCACTCTTATGTTGACGACTTCGCAGTTTATTATAGGTCAGCCAACATAGATCACATTGAGCGCCAACTGCAGCTGACCATCACCCAGCTAACAGCTTGGGCGCTTCAAACCGGCTTCCGCTTTTCAGCTGCGAAGACACAGTGTATCCACTTTCACCGCCTATGAGGTATTCACCCGCCTCCTGATCTTCATTTGAACGGCACACTCCTGCCATTTGTCTCGCACCTGAAGTTCTTGGGCCTCTAGTTGGACAGACAACTCAACTGGGAGCACCACATTCGTCACCTTCGAGCCTCTTTCGATCGTTCGCTGAGGGTGCTGAAGGTATTATCTGGAGCATCTTGGGAGGGGGGGGGCGATCGCACGGTAATGTTGAGGCTGTACCGCTCTCTGGTTCGGTCCAAGTTAGACTACGGCAGTTTTATTTATGGCGCAGCAACCGCCTCTAAACTTCGCCTTTTAGACACCGTGCATCATACTGGCATCCGCCTTGCCACAGAAGCTTTCCGCACCAGTCGAGTCGACTGCCTGTATGCAGACTCAGGCGAACCTCCACTCCATATTCGTCGCTCGCTGTTACTCTGTTCGTACGTCTCAAAGTTGGCAAGTCATCCCAATCATCCTTGTTTTAAACCAGTTCTGTGTCCAGATTTAGTTCACCGTTATATGCGCCCTGGTTCTCGGACACGCCCAATGGGAATAAGATTTCGGGATCTCCTACATTCGCATGGCCTCCGAATGCCTCGCGTGGAGAGGTCGTCCATCTGCCCTTATCCTGCATGGCAGCTCAATCGTGCGCGGTTCGATCTCGCTCTTTCAAGCAACTCTAGACACGCTACTCCACATTCGGTGTTCCAAAACTTTTTGCCGAACTACTGGGCCGTTACCCTAACTATGTTCCGGTCTTTACAGACGGTTGTCAGTTGGTTAGCACTACGGGTTGCACGTTCTTCATTAACGGCGAGGCTCATAAATTTCGCCTTCTGGACTCCACTTCAGTTTTCTCCGCAGAGCTGTATGCCATCCTCTATTTGCTCCTTTTTATTTGCAAGTTAGCTCCTGGCTCTTTTATCGTCTGCACTGACTCTCTAAGTGCTCTTCAGGCCTTGCAGCAGCACACTGCCGCTCACACCCTTGTTTTAAAAATACAGACCCAGATCTCGCAAATGCTCAGTCGCGGATACAATTTTGTTTTTACTTGGACCCCAGGCCATGTGGGTATTTCCGGGAACGAGGAGGCGGACGCGGCTGTTAAGTCCGCTTGCCGTTTGCCCCGGAGTTTAACAACTACGGTGCCATACCAGGATGTGCAACGTTTTTTTCCGTCGCCAACTCCTATCTGCTTGGCAGCACTCCTGGACAGCTTTGGAGGGCACACAACTCCGGGCAATAAAGGAAAGCGTACAACCCTGGCTAACTTCCTGCAGGGATAACCGGCGAGCCGAGGTGATACTCACCCGGCTGAGAATTGGGCACACACGAGCGACTCATGGTCATTTGTTAAGAGGGGAACCGGCCCCAGTGTGTGCTCCATGTGCAGTACGCCTCACTGTGCGGCACGTATTACTCGAGTGCCCGCAGTACGCCCGCGTTCGCCATTTAGTGGGCTTGGGGACTAACTTGCTGGGTGTTTTAGGGGACGACCCAGTGGCCATGGTTAAAGGCACTGCGGTTTGTTGCCCAAATCGGTTTTAATAAACGGGTCTAACTAGCATTTTATATTTGTTAATTTTATAGATTTTATGTTGTCTTGGGATGGGTTTTTATGCACTTTTAATAGTTGAGTGTTTTTATTTTTATTTTACATTTTAGCTTAATTTGTGTAGCTTTTAGATTTTAGTGTTGACTTCGGGCCCAAATGACCTTGTTGTCGACGGGCCCTAAAACACCACACACTCACTCACTCACTTTACCTAACACTGAGAACATGCATCGAAAGGAATATGCCGATCTCGCCTTTGCTTCAAGTACTAATAACTTTGCTGTTTTATAATTCACTGAATTATATGGATAAATACACTGTCCACCTCCCATCTTGAAACGTTCATGTCACTTATCACTTGTCCTTCACTCGTTGTTTTAAATTTACGTAATACTGAGTTAGAACGTGCATCGAAAGGAATATGCCGATCTTACCTTTATTTCAAGCATTAATAGCTTCACGATTTTATAATTCACTGAATTATATGGATAAATGCACTGCCCACCTACATCTTTAAACGTTCTAAGTCCCTCGTCACTTGTCCTTCGCACCTCGTTTTACATTTACGTAATACTGACGAAGTTTGTTTCATACTTCCAACACATGCATTTGAATTAAATTTGTTTCTAATTTTTTCTCACGTGACGTCTTTCTCTTTTACATTCACCGCATTCGTCCTCTTTATTTTCCACAATATTTAGCACATTCAGAAAATAATTCGACTCATCCATATCATTCTATAACTGTAATATTTACAAGTCTCTTGGCGTTAAAACGTGTTTGTTTAACAATTTCAGAAAACAGGTTGGTGAAATGCAAGAAATTTAACAGCTTTGCTTTCCCTGTGATAATTGCTTAGTTACATTTGTTTTAACATTTGTTGGTGAAAACGGGCATTAATATTACAAATTTATAACTTTAGTTGTATCAGATCAAGTTAAAAAAGTGATAGGCAATATGTCTCCGTTTATGACTGTGACAGCGAGAACATGATGACATTAATAGATTAGATTAGAATGTGCAAAAAATGGTGCTAGGATACCACAAAGACTTTTTGTTTTCTTTAAATAATTTACATATTTAACGTATTTTACGTTGACAATTGGAGAACGAATCTTTCGCTGTGAATATAACCTGGCCGTCATGACGATGTTCCTTACAATGAAATGTGATCGACAGTTCTGAGAAACTAAGTCTTCTATTTACACTTGGAAAACGTAGAAAACGTAATGCGCGTATGAAAAAAGGTGGAATGGATACCTACAGCGTTGGTAAGATGTGCACAGAAAGCAAGATAAAAGGCGATCAGCTCGAATGTTAAAAATGTCAAAAATAATGCGCGTCTTCTGTTTGGGCTTTCTATGTTACAAAACAATGGTGGTTCTGAGAAGTGTGCAAATAAAATGAAGATTATATTTCCACAAGAAAAATTAATCACCATGGAACTGGTAAGCAAGGTCTTTTAATTTTCTTAATGCGATTATGATCAAATATACTTTAAAATTATGTCCTACGAACTGTTATTATATAGTTATTGTTCATTGAGAGGATAAAAAGCACTAGGGACTTTGGAATTACAATAATAAATTCATTTAAAATCAAATATTAGAACTTGAAGTATTACTGGATATAAATATATAACATGCACAATAAAATACGTTTGCAAACTAGAAACAATTCGGATGTGTTACACTTGCATGACTTTCTTGACTATTGCAAAAATTACTCTATAACCATTTATTCTTCTATCCAGTTCAACTAATTTTGTAGAAATTGTAATGTTAAATATTTTATTGGAATATTTTTATTGGGGAATACAGTACGTTTAAGCAGAAGACTAATGTAAGTGCTGGCAACTATGTAATGGTTTTGAAATTCCCTTTTCTGCATGGCTAAGGCATAAAAATGATAAATGATCTCCTGCTGAAAAGTGAAAACAGTTAACAAGGAATGTCTCGAAAATATTTAGCTCTATAAATACATGTTTTAACATATCTAAATTCTCTTAGTAAGAATTTTGTCCATCTCTTACGGTTCACAGTTACGCAAAACTCGTGCAGAAGAAGACTTCAGAGCTTTTCTTAGAAAACTAAAAACATGTTAGTACATTTCATTTGTCATGAAAATATTTTAAACGTATATATTTCGTAATATTATCCAATTTTGAATAAATTGAAATTTCACAAAATTTTCATTGTAAAGTGTAGTTTGGGTTAAGGAGAATTTTTTGGAAATCAAGTAAAGTTTTTGTTTGGAAAACATCAAACTTAAATAGCAAATTTGGATTTTAACAGACTTTTCGTTTTTGAGAATCACACTCATACCAGATGCATATATACATTGTCATTTTTCTAAAAGCGTTTTTTTCCGATTAAGAGGTCCTCTAAAAAATGTATTTACGGTGAAATCTCGATGTAATATTTAGAAGCTTAGTATTTCCACAAATTTTATATTCAGTATAGAAAGCATGAGACAAGTGATCTAACGCGGTCTTTGAAATTCAATTGCAAGGTTCCACTTAAGGAGAAAAAATGCCTTGTGTAAAAACTTGTTTATTCGTTACATTCCTTTATTTTTGTACATGGGAAGAGTTGGAAATTTTTAAAAAATAAACAAGTAATTAGTTTTAAGAAACTTAAGTGTTACTACTATTTTTCCAAATTTCGCTTCAACAGCAGTATACTTTTGCGTTCAATGAAACCGTTACTTAAGGCACATTGGTCTTTGGGGTTACTCAGAAGCCAGGTTGTTTTAGTTTCACTGTTGCATCCATAGACGTTAAAATGATTCCACTCATTTTTAACTTTAGTTTTTGGAAACAGAAATCACAGGCAGCTAGGTAGGGGTTGTATGGATGTGGGTCCTTTTTGGTAACCTTTAGATAATCCACATATACAGTTGTTTTATTGTGTGCAACAATGCAATGTCATGAGGTAAATTTATTTGACCTTTTGGAGTTCTTCATGAACATTAAAAAAGGTGGTTTACAGACATTTACGTACGAATCGGCGGTAACGATACGTTTGCATTATAATGCTATGGTAGCAATGTAGGCCCGTATTAGAAACAAAACAGCATCAGCACCGAGTATTCGTCAGATGTTTGAGCTTAGGTTCTCTTGGAAAGACTATTATCTATCCATCATAACAAATCAAAGATTCATCATTAACGATATTCCAAATCTAATTAGAAGTACCACTTTGGAATTTTCAGAGTGTTTTTCCACCAATCAGTCAGTAAGTTTATGTGAAATCCACGACAGCAATGTTTCTTCGCGTTAGCTTTTGATGAGAAATACTTTGGATTTAACTCATAGCAATACCCGATGCCGCTTGAATAAATTGATAAAATGTCGTTCGATCTTCAAGCATAGCTCGAACAGCGGTAATATTTTCACCAGTGTCATCAGTTCCTGTACTCTTTCACGAAATTTGGCGGTAAAAACAACCGGGTCTTTTGAATTGGTTGTACCAATTACAAATTACCTTAAGGCTTCTTCGCCAAAAGCGTTTTGAATCCGATCTTCACTTTATTTTGGCGTTAATGATGTTTAAAAATCCTAAGAAGTCATAGCCCGGAAACTTTTTACAGTAATGTTAATCTTTCGGGTAAACACCGGATGTTTAAATTATTTCAAAAACTACTAGAGGAAATCGAACACACTACATGGCAGTCGATTCACAAAATATTTGAAAGTAGGGCTCTAAACTAAACAATCCATTTTTCTGTTAGAAACACGATATTTTAAATATTTCAATGCTGCCCTGGTTGCATAAGCTTCATACATAGGACATTAGAATTATTGAAAATGAAAAGTTTTGCTCTGTTAACTTTTGAAATAGGTAAAAAGTATCTGGAAGTAATTTCGTGCAACCACTTTAATTTTCTTTCTAGGCAACTCATCAGTTTCTTTGCAACTCAATTACAATGAAGACTGGATACATATGAAGTGTATCCGAAAGAAAATGCAGCATTTGTAGGTTCTGATCCTGATTAGCAGCCAGCACGAAGAAGCTTACAATGACATTCAAAATATCCCAAAACCACATTGCAAGCCACGATAGTATGAAAAGTAAAATATGGAGGACACCAGCAGGCAAACCTAACTACCACCCACAACGTTCAGAATGTTTCAAAGCTGTATTGTCACCTACGAAGTTCATGCAAATGTGGTGGTGACGGAGAGCAGCATGGCGAGCCGTAATGGAGAAGAGTAATCTGACAATCGAGAACCAAGTGGTTCTGTCCAGAGGAACAGGATTAAAGGATAGAGAAGTTAACAGGGAATCTACAACACAGGGAAGTTCTAACAATCGGAAAATGGGAAACAAGTGAATAAAACAATTCTTTAAACCATGTCGAATGCTGGAGGAAATTAAACATTGTTCGCGAGCCATTGTTGCGGCTGGCGCGGCAGGGACAGATAGTGCAGTGCGGAGATATAAAAGAAACCATGGCTAGTTTATCGACACAGTCGCAATTGGACTCGATAACTGCATGGGTGCAGCTGTGATTTGAAAGTGAACTCTTGTTTATTTACGTTTGCAGAAGCCACGAGAGATTGTGTTGGTATGCTGCCAAGGGTGAACAAACTATCTTTCTACAGAAATAAAGAGCATTTTGAATTTCTGCAACCTTGACTTTTAATTTTACGAACCCACAAAGTCACATTATTTAAAAATACTGGGTTCTTGGTGACCTTGTTAGATAAATAACCTTTATAACAACGATAAGTAGGCAAAAATCCATTTATATGCAGTAGACTGAGAAATGGTTTGAAAATATGAGCTTACTTTTAATGACATTAAATATTTTCACAGAACTATTGGCGAAACAACTGGACGTACTGAATAAAGGCATAGCTAGCAGGAAGCATATGTTTTACTGAGGTAATTGCATCTGATGGCAGAGTAAGAACTGTCATTGTAAATACATCAGCCGAGAAATATGTATTGCAAAGGCTAACATATTCTTTCGTTTCCTGTTATGGGAGTTATTATCAAAACAGAATTTTAGTGGTTCTCTGTACATCTTTGACAGACAAATATCAAACATCAGAAACCTCTTAAAATTCTGTTTTGATAATAACTCCCATAACAGAAAGGCTACACGCTCGCTAACCACATCTCCTTCCACTTCACACATTCTTCGAGCTGCAGCAGCTGCTTTATAATCTTGTTTCTAGTAATGTTATAAAAGGACTCCATGCTCGCAAAGTATGCAAAAGGATATATAATCTGTAATAAGGTTGTCTCATAAGTAATGATTCCCTTGGTGTTTTGGAAAATTTATTGTCTTTCTTTAGTTTGGCAATGCTATTTACAGGATGCCGTGGCTAGTGTTGCACAAAGATTGTTCCAACGTTTCAACAATGGAGATGTAAACGCTAAAGATTTACCACGTTCTGGAAGACCTAAAGTATAGAATATTGAGGACACACAACAAGTTTTGCGACAAAATCCGCAAACAAGTGTGTACCCGTAGGCTTTCAGAAGAACTTGGTGCATTAAAAGATGCCCTACATCATCCTATTAAGACACTTAGAAAATCATACAGAAGCTGTAGATCTGTAACGCATGAACTGACACCTCAACAGGCTGAACGTTGAGTGGATATCTGTCAACGTATGCGTAATCCCATGGAGATAGTTTTATCAGGAGAATTCTCACTTGTGATGAAAAATGAATGTATTACCGAAACCCTGATACCTCAAAACAGTGTCTTGATCCTCGCCAACCTACCAAACTTATCGTTAAAAGAATCAGTTCGGTCCCAAAATAATGTGTGTCTGGGGGAATTTTGAAAGTGTGATTCACTGGGAGTTTGTTCCAAACGGGCGGGCGATTAATGCGGATCTATATTCTTAACAACTTAACTTCTTAACAAGTCTAGAAAAATGTAGATCTAGTTAAAGCACACAATTTCCCAGATATTTCTTATTTTCTTGAATATTCTAATGCACACACAGGTTGATTAAAACATGGACACACTTTAAAATTGCTATATTTCCTGCACTATACCTTATATTTTAATTCGGTAAGGTATATTTGAAAGAGGATGCTGTAAAGTTTTATATACTAGCGCTAGAGTGCTCCAGAAAGTTGGATGGACTACATGGGGAATGACGACTTGAATCTTCATTTCTGGCCACCGAGTTCCCCTGATCTCACATCCTTCGACTTTTGTCTTGTTGGGATTCGTGAAAGAGGCTTTTTACGTACCGCCTGTTCCTAAAGACTCGAAGGACCTACGAAATCGCTTCCCAGCGGCGGTGAAATCAAGTGATGCAAGACATTCGTCATCGAATATGGGATCAATTGGGTTACCATCTATAGGTTATCCGAACAGCCGGAGCAGGGCATATTTAACATCTGTAAACTTCCATATATGTATAACTACATGTAATTTAGAGAGCTCATGTACAATGTATAGTGTAGGAAATACAGAAATTTGAAAGTGTGTGCATGATTATGAATCTCCCTGTATGCTACATATGCATATACTCGTATTAGATGGAAGGCCCTTCTCCCTCTCCTCCATCCCTCTCTCTCCTTCGCTACTTCTTTCCTTCCCTCCCTCCGTCCGTAATTTCAAGCATCTTATTTTCTGCTTCTTTCCCACTTTCTTTCCCTCTCTCCTTTCCTTTTTTCTCTTATCATGCAAAAACAACAAAGTTTTCAGCCAACACATAACGAACAGTTCTTAAATTTTACCTGTCTTATTCTCATATTCCCATTGTATCTATAAGTAATTATTCAGTACGCATCTCTCTGCGTAGGTTTATCTCAAATGGTAGACGAATAAATGTAAGTCATGTGAGTGTAACACAGCTCCCATTTTTCTTTTAATATTTTTAACTGGATAGGTTATATCGTACGATGAATGCACGAAATAGGTGAAACGATGTTCAAATATCATCAGGGTTTGTAAAGTTAGTAGTTGCCCAATTACCACATTCAACTTAACTTGGTTCGAACTCGGGTCTGTTGAATGTCAATAGATAAACAACGGAGACTGCCTAATGTACATAGTACTATGTACATAATGTTCATAGAACTCTCATGTGAATTTACGATATCAAATTTTTACACAAAAATTGACTTACCAGTTAAAACCTACTCTCAAAAGACAACCAGTGTATATAGACCATTACTTTTGTGTTGCGCGTTCAGTCTAATATTTATATCATTATATATATATATATATATATATATATATATATATATGATTTTTGATACATGGAAATAGATACCACAAAACCGAGAATAACTACTTTTGTAGTTTTGTTATGAACTGCTATAAATACTGAGTCTTAGATTTGTTTAATACTAGTTTGATTACTTAGAGAGCATTAAGACAAACATACTCGTACAATGTATCTATTTAATTTTTCTAGGAACGTCATCGTCAGCATCCCAGAGCTGAGATGAGATCCAAAGAAGCTATAAGATCCTGCAGTTCAGCATGAGTAACCCATTCCTCTTAAAGTGCAAATTTAAATCCAATTAGACCTGCAAACGAAACATGGCTGACTTTGATCAATTTCATACTGAACCGGAGCCTGCAGTGGATTCAATGATGGTGTTGAAATCTGAAATTCATCCTGAAGAGCACTCCGCTGTAAACTGCTGTGCGAAAAAAAGCTTAGCCTTAAGCCAGTATGTCTGTCTACTCAAATGTTTGTTAAGCTTGATGTTAACTATTCTTCGATATATAATTCGGAGTTTTGAGTGTAAGGAAAGAGGCACTGGGGAGCTTAAGAAGTTTTTCGATAATCCTTGTCAAAATAATGACGTTGGAGAACAAAAGGTAAATGAAGGTGACTCAGAAAACGAAGCTTATAATATTTCTTCAAGAAATACAATAGAAAATCACCCGCAAGCCTGCAATTCGAAGGTGGCATTCAGGCCAGGAGATTCATTTGTTACCAATCCCGACACCTCTGCAGCTTCTGACTATCTTCCTGAATTTTTCAATGGAAGTCATGAATACTTAAAGATACAAGAGAGCCAAGTTCAACATTCGCTCGACCAATCTGGATCTGTAAAATATGATGCCGAAATTAAAGGAGGGCGAACAGAAAACGGAAATATATTGAAAAATGCTTTCACCAAGGTACCTGAACAGGAAAGAAATTCAAAACACTCACCTTCTATTGAAAACATGTCAGTATACAAAATGGAAGGTGTTAGCAATCCTGGTGCTCACCAATCTGAGGAGCATCGGTTGAGCATAGATAGTCTTTTACATGTAGATTTAGGCTGCATAGACAACACATCACTTGAAACGGACATATGTTGGCAGCGGACAGAAAATAGTGTGGCATCCATAAGGGCATATGAAAATTTACAGATTATGCAAAACGAAGATGTTCAACGTGATAACATCACAAAGAATTACGGAGGTACACCACTTTTACAATTTGCAGATACGCTGTCCATTGACTCCAATTACTTTGATCAGTATGATTCCGTTATACACTCGGAGAAAGACAGCAGTGAGCAAGAAGCTATACAAATGAATGCTGCCATTGTAGATAGTTTCTTGTCAGAGGATGGTAATAATTCTGGTGTATTATTCGATCGCGAGTTGGTACCAAAAAATGTTCAACGACCAAGCGATGCTGCTAACCATTGTTGCTCCAATGGTCAATGTGATAGGAATAGAAAGCAGTGCTTAGAAGATGACAATGCAAGTAACGTGTTCAATGATTTATGTAATGGGAACATTGATGTAGATACGAATTATTACTATACGGATAGTGCACCAATTGTTACTTCCGAATTTTCTTCCTTAGAACATACGAATACTGCGTACAAGGCAATGCAATTAAAGGACGAGAAAAGAATTTTCTTAAATCCTAAGATGATGGATGATCATAATGTTGGACTTGGTGTTGTGCCGTTAAAAGGTGTAGTGGTGGAAACATATCAACTAGAAGCAGTGGACGATGACAAAATAACACAAGATGTTGTTCCTGACTCAGAAACTGGAGAAGCAGCAGGCAACGAAAATGCAGCAGGAGCGGAGGGAGAAGATGAAGGTGGGAATGAAGCTGATGGAGAAAACCAGGGAGGAGCGGGAGGAGGGGGAGGAGGAGGGGGAGGAGGAGGAGGAGGAGGCGGAGGAGGCGGAGGAGGAGGCGGGGGAGGAGGAGGCGGGGGAGGAGGGGGAGGAGGCGGAGAAGGGAGTGGAGGAAAAGGAGGTGACGGAGGACAGGGAGGAGGGTCTGAAGAAAATGAATACGTACTGATATGTATGCATGGGTTACTTGGGCCTTCCTTTGATGAGGCTATTTTGGATGTAATGGATACGATGCAACGAATTGTTGAATTTCTTAGAGGATCCGTGCTGCAAGGAGATGACTGTGAAGGAGATAATAGTGAAGGAGGTACTGAGGGAGAAGACAGTGGGGATCAACCAGAAGAGAAAGCTGAAAGTAAAGAGAGTATTGCAGAAGAAAGTGGTGAACAAGGAGGTGGCCAGCAAGATAATACACAAACTGTAGAAAAAGATGAAGAAGGTGGTGCCAACGATGAAGAAGTAGATGAAGCTGGTGGTGAGGAAGGAGGTGCACAAGTTAGTGAGCAGAGTAGTGAAGCAGCTGGAGAGGAAGAAGGCACAGAAGCTGATGAGTCAGGAGCTGGTGAAGAAGGCGGTGCAGAGCCTGATGAACAACCAGATGAAGGGGTTGGCGAAGACAAAACAGAAAGTGTTGAACCAGTAGCAGAGCCAGACAGTGATGATAGTTCAGTAGACACTGAAGATGAAGAAGTGGAAGAAGTTGCTACCAAAGAAGTCCCTCCCGAAGATGAGCAAGAAGTTGCAAGCGAAAACCTTGAGGGATAGTGTAAACGGCGGAGAATCAGGCTAGTATTCACTTAGTAAGTACTGCAGTATGTGTCTGAAATTATACTAGGCTAGAAAATTACACTACTGTAAGAGTTACTCAGTATCATAAATAGCAAAACTCTTTTTACAAGATGAAATAAATTGATGCACGTCCACTAAATATAGTTTTACTCTTAAGACGGTAAGAATCTAAACATAGATTTTGGATTCAAGTACTTCAGTGGCAATCCTGATAATATTATATTACTAAATCATATACATTAAATTGAAATTGACTTATTACTGAAACATCTATTAAACTTTTAATGCTACAAAATAGTATGCAGTTTATAAGTTAAAGGCCCCGAGAGAAGCGAGTTAACACATTGGGACACGAATGTTGTGTAATTATGTGACTCGGCACAAGTAACACCGTTATGCATGATTCTGGGGTTTCCTCCAAAATAGATCTACTTTACTAAATTTGATATGCTGATACCAAAATGTAATCAGTTTTTTCTACCACATAACTTTTCAGCACGATTAGTAGTTATACCTAAAATGTTTTAATGTAGTTCTGTGCATAAATATATTGTATGGAACTTAAAAGAAACCAGTGAACCAAGAAACAATACTGATTTCATTGTTGAAATTAAAGTCTTCACAACAGTATAACAATGTAACAGTGTAACAGACAACAATACATGACTTATTTTAAACTAAATCCTTGCAATTTTAGCTCTGTCAATAACTGCTTTTCAGATAGTCAGGATCTGTTTTTGTGATAGGCAGTTATGTCATACATATTTTGAGAATTTAAAGCAATATGTCTTCCAGAAAGTGTAAAAATAACCTTGATATATTTTACTCTATCTGCGGCAACTTTGTTGTTCAAGCACTGGACAAGAAAAAATTGGAAGCAGAGAGACAGTCTCGTGCCAGGAATGAAAAATGTAATTCATGAGTGTCTTGTGGACCTCAAAAATGTTCTTTTACCACATTTACACATAAAATTAAGCTTAATGAAGCAATATGTGAAGGCTTTGAATAAGGATGGCAATTGCTACAAATATATCTGCAAGAAGTTCCCTGGAATATCTGATGCTAACATTAAAGGGGGAGTATTTGTTGGTCCACAAATTAGGAAGTTGATTTCTGATACCTTATTTGAAGAAACAATGACAGATACTGAAAAACAGGCATGGATTGGCTTTAAGAGTATCAACAAAGCTTTCCGGGAAATTAAAACGATCCAAATTACAAAAATACTGTAGAAAATATTCTTTAGAACATACGAAAGCTGGGCTGCAATATGAGTGTGAAAGTACATTTCCTGCACTCTCATTTGGACTTTTTTCCAGAAAATCTCGGCTGTGTCAGTGAGGAGAAAGACTTCACCAGGACATAAAGTAAATGGAAAGACGCTACCAGAGAAAGTGGAATGTGAATATGATAGCTGAACATTGCTGGTCAATGGAAAGAGATATATCAAATTCCTTCCATAGTAAGAGCTCTAAAAAACGTTCATTTTATTTCTACTGACTAAATGTTCAAATTTAAGTGATCATGTGAAGCATTAGTTAATTGTGAAGAGTGCTGTGTTTGCAGTTTGTTAACTTATATTTAATAATATAACATAAATTCCATAGAGGTTAGTAAACAAATGCATACTTTACTATTTCCTATATTGTGAAAACTGGTATGTGATGGAGACAAACTAAGTTTATATTGTGATGCAGCACACTCAAATTAGGGATAATGACATATTACAATAAAAACCCCAGAGAAAAAGTTAAAATTTTCATGCCAGTGTAATTGGTGAACATAAATATATGACAACGCACTTAAGACTAGGTTTATGTGTCATATGCTTGTTTGTCGCAAGCAGTTAGTATGTGAGAGCGCTCTGGTCGCGTTTGGGAAGTCAATAGTTCCATTGTATGCGTTATAAGGGTCTACTAGCAGTGGCAGACAGCGTACTGTACGTCTTGCAGTATAGCACGATGAGTGAAATACGAGGGCTATTCAATAAAGAATTATCACAATTTTTTGACAACATGCCTTTACTCATCCTCATAATTGTGATGGTCCTTCTCAAAATAGTTTTCCCTGAATGCGATGCACTTGTCCCAGCATTTCTGCCAGTTCTCAAATGCATGCTGGAAAATATTTTTTGAGAGATCCTTCAAAATCGCCTCAGCAGGCTTCACCACTGCTTCTGATGATGGATAATCCCTCCCACGAAGGCGTTTCTTCAAGTTAGGAAATAGAAAAAAAGTCACATGGGGCTAAATCTGGGCTATAGGGAGGGTGAGGGATGCACTTCACGTTGATTTTTGCAAGCTATTCAGCAACAACATTGGAAATATGCGGCCATGTATTATCGTGGTGCAGTATTCAGGCTGCTTCACGGAAATGTGGTATTTTGCGCCTGATATGGCCTTGCAATGTTTTCAGGACATCCCTGTAGTATTGTCCAGTTACTGATGTGTGTGGAGGTACAACATGCAGATAAACCATTCCATGAGTATCAAACAATGAGATGACCCTAACTTTCCCAGCAGAAGTAAACACTTTTGCTTTTTTGGGGGGGGGGGGGTTGGTGATGAAGATTTCGACGCTGAGCTTTGCTCTTTGCTCTCATTATCAAAACGATGTAACCAAGTTTCATCAGCAGTGATTACGTTTGAAAGAAATCCGGATCTTTCTCTAACATCAACTTCAACTGCATGCAGACCTGCATACGAATGTCCTTTTGTTCGGGAATCAACAGTCTTGGAATCCGTCGCGCACAAACACGTCTGATGTGAAATGTTTCTGTCACCAACGTGTGGTTGGTACCCAATGAAATGTTCAGTATTTGAGAAAGTGATCTTAAGGTAATTCGTCGATCCTCTTGCACAATGGCGACAGCAGTGTTGATGTTTTTCTCCGTAAGAGCAGTAACTGATGCACCGGGTCCACCTTCCTTTGAAATTGATTGTCTCCCCTCTTTCAACACTTTAAATCACCTTCGAGCTGTGCTGTAGGGAAGAACAGACTCTCCGTAGGCCTCCTGTAACATTTTATAGGCCTCAACTGAAGATTTGTTGCGACGAAAGCAGAATTTCAAAGCCCCATATTGTTCCTCGCGTGTTACCTCCATTGCAGCGGTAGGCATACAGAACATGCCTGAACTTACCTGGTTCTCACAGGCAGGAACCAGGAGTAACAACAATGCAACTACTAGAGCTTATTTGTTTCACAGTAAGCTAACAGAATATAATACGATTAAATTTTAGTGCGAAAAATTATGTCCGTAAAAGAATTATGATCATTCTTTACTGAACAGCCTCGTCCTTATAGTTGCTTTCAAAAGCAGCGAATTCTATCATGATGTTCGTAGAAAGTCCCATTAAACCAATCGGATCTGTTCTGTAGAACTGGTTGTACGTTCAAATGGAGCTTTTGTATTTGGTATCGACGATTTGAAGTTACGGTTCAGTTGTTTATTTGCAAGTCACGGGTACAAGTCCGTTTCATAACCAAGGTTTCTCATCTGCTTAAGAGCAACTGCACTGTGTCAATAGATTTACTACCATGCATAATAATTCATGAAAAATAAATTCAAGTACACCTGCGGTGCTGATTTGAACAAGGTAATTCACAGCATGGTTAACAAACGTTTGCTTTCAAGTTGGAGAAATTCAAATCAGGTATATGTTAATGAATGGTATAAGTTTTCTATAGTTAGCGTATCCATAATACATAGTTGAGGGGTCCGAAGGAACGCGTAATTGAGTGCCGTCGCGCAAATTTACACAACAGCTGTGCACTGTTGATATATGTCAGAAATAGTTATGTGATGGGTTGCTTGCATTTTGAGCGACATACTCTGACTTGCTTGTTGCGTTGTCGTACATTGTTACTTTTATTAAAATAAATGAGTGGTTTCTAGTTTGTGCGATCGTTATTTGCTGACGGTGGTGATGATGGTTTAGCACGTCGACCAGATTAGGTCTATTGTACCTATGATCCAAGAGGGGAATCCCCGGGAGGGAGGATGAGATGAGAGCGTTGGACTTAGGACAATCGTCAATCCCCCTGTCGTGGTCCCTAAACAGACACGAGTCCGATTTGGAGACCCGAGGCCCCCTCATCAGTGCCGGATACTCCAGGCAGTCTGGGACAACTAGCATTCCGCCTGCCGCGTTGCTGAATAGGCCCACTAGGCCGGCTTGGAGACCAAAGTCCATCCCACATGAGGGGAAAGCGTTTTCTTCAGAGCACATCATCCCGCCATGCACCACCGAGGTTCCCGCCGGCTCTTGCTACCCTTAAAGGAACCACCATATTACAGATGACATGAAAGGATAATGGAGGGGAAATGGATGGACATGAAATTCAGGGGATATAATGGACCTACCCAGTATCCGCATAGCGACCCAAAAAACTGCCGAAGAAACCCACGTAACAGGTAGGTTGACCACGGGAATCGAACCCGGGCCTCCCGAATGCGGCCCACAGATGAAGCCGCCTGAGGCTTCCCGCTCGGTTTTGCTGACGGTCTTGAAGTGACAGTGAGCTGTTTTTACAAAATACTCGAGAAGGATTTGACAAGTGCCTCCTGTTTGTTTTAAGATTCCTTTCGGATTTTGTATGTATATGAGGGTTAAGTAATCACTGGAGTATAAGGTCCTGTTGAAGCATAAATCGCTATGAATTTTGTGGAAGTGTACTTTGTATTTAGCTAGTGACGACAAATTTTCTATGGTGGCTTGAAATATTTTATAATTAGACGTCTACAACTATGTCGAGTGCGTTTTGTTTTGATTTCGTTTGTGTCACTCGTTCTATATGGTTTTCAGGATGTCACGTTTTGCGGATTACAGTCTGTAGATACTCTAATCAATTGAATGATCCTGTTTTTGCCCCCAAAATGTGATTTTAAGAACAACTTCTTCTGTTAATACGTTTCGACAGTCACCCATATTCGATCCACTGGGTTTGTGTGTTCCCCATGAGGTATGTGCGAAGGAAGACGTGTTTATTGACTGCAGACACCTTAGGCATCTTTCCACTGATGACCCTTTGTTCTCAAAATTTGGACCAATATGAAAAGTTCAATTGAATGCTTCTAAATTTGATCTTTGGGAGCTTAACAGCTGATGTCTCATATTGGACGAAGTCGGTACGACATTCTCTCTGCGTGTACCTAGGAGCATGTGCCACTTGAAATTTTATCCTATCGAGGGCAATCATTCCATATTTTAAGGTTATTAACCCCTTAATGGATGGTGTTGTCCTGGAGCAACATTACGTTTTATTCGGTTTAAAAATGATTTAGTGCGTTTTTTGTGATAATATTGTACTGGCCTTTGTCAGTCTAAAATAATTTTGAGTCTTTTGAATTGTAAATATTATATTATCTTTACAATTAAATTGTGGTGTTATTATAGTATCGAAAGGCAAAATTCTAGCAACTGAAGTCAAATGATTCCCCGTCAACATCCAAGCGTGCCAGCACATCGATTATCTTACTTGGGCCCTCCCCGTCCTTTAACACAGGCAGATTTGACTGCAGTTGCCGAGATTTAAACCCACGAAGTTTAGCTTTGAATGGATGGCCAGTCCATTATGTCGCTTTAACGACCATGGCTATTCGAATAGATTGCGTAGAGGCACCGTAGAGAGCGGCATGAAAACATATTTAGTAAGCACAGCAAGAGTGGCATAAGTAGCAAAATAATTCATCCATTAAATAATTAATATATCCCTCACTCAGGATTATGTCTGTTTCGTGGTCCCCTATCATCAAAGAAGTCGTCAATGTTATAATTTCCGATAGATAAATTGTGTAAACTTTCTTGAGAACAATACTTGTATTCTTCTCTAGGATTGTGGTACTGAGCTCATTTTTAACCTCAATTGTGCTATTTTGCAACGCTGGATGGAACCGTTTATTCTTTAATGTGTCAAGCCAAGGTTGGGCCAGCTTGTAAGTAGTTTGATAGAACCCTAGCTATTTCCATGAACCTCTTAGTCTTAACTGCTATAATTATTTGTTGAACCTAATACAATAATTTTTGGTATTTAAAGCAACATTTATTAATCGCTTAGAGAGATTTATTGATATAAATTTATTTAGTTCTAGCCTGAAATATCACTGAGAATACAAAGATATGTTAAATGACTTCTGTTTTATATTTACCTCAGTATTTTCCCGACATTTCATTTGTGGAATAGTAGACGAAAGTCAAAAACAAGAAGATTTAATTGTTTGCTGACCCTAGTGTCATGAAAGTGGTTAATAACGCTACAAACACTTGCTATTAAATGATGACCTGAATAATCCTCAGGTTTTACCAGATTTTGGCACTCCATATGTAGAAGTTATCTAATTTCGTCTTGTTTTCACATATTTACTGTTATGTAGTGCTAACATACAAATGTAAAACAGAAAAATACTAAGAGTCCTTAGTTCAACTTCAAGCATTCGTCATTCATACATTAAATATTCACAACAGTAACTCGGGCAACTATTCGTTTACGCTGTTAATATATGTATGTAATGAATTTATTTAATTAAACATCAATGTGAACTTTTGGAGCAAACACGATTCACGAAATGAAGAGAAATCAATGCAAAACACTAAATTTTAAACTTCATAAAGTATTAGTAATGGTAAACACAGTCACAAAACTGAAGTTTGTCCCTTCCTTTAATTCTAAGAATTACCGCAGATAAGGAAGGGCGCATTCATTGTGGTAGCTTAGTGTGGTTACGACCCACGAACATCTGGGTTACGGATCCAGCACGCTCCCTGCCGTAATAAACTCGCCCTCTATCGTGGTATATAACACCCAGCGTAAAAGGGGGGAAATAGGAAATCCCAAGATACAATTTTTTGAATGTATAGGTCACTAGTAAGACTTCAAAGAATTCCTAACAATTTACAAGGCGTGGCAATTAAGTAACGAGACTGCGCATCTCCTATCACTCAGCCGCATGGTGGGAGGTTGGTAGTGGAATGCAGTTGAACGTTGAACCTACAATACTAACCAACGTTAGTTTTGTGTCGCTGTGTGCTTTAGTTTGGCTCTGAGCCTTGGTTGTAGAGGACATTGTTTTGTAATAGTGCCGCGAACATGGTGAACTTAAAAATCAAGCAGTGCATTAACCTCAAATTCCTCGTGAAATGACAAAAGTCTCTAACAAACTGTTTCCTAAGTCAAAGGAGGTGTTTAGTGAATGTCACGTGAATATTTGAATAGCACAAATGGTTTTCAGAAGGTCAGGAAGAGGATGAAGATGAAAAATGTGCCAAGTCAAAACTGAAGTCAATGCTTATCATTTTTATCGATATCAGGGGTGTTGTCATGACTGAATGATTGTCTGAGGGTCAGTCCATTAATCAGAAATACTGTGAAGAGGTCTTAAGCAAGCTGAGGGAAGAAGTAAGAAAGAAAAGACCAGATTTGTGGAAGAAGATGCATGGAATCTGCATCAGGACACTGCCCCAGCCCCCAACGCCGTATCTGTGAAACAGATTTTAGCAGACAAGCACATTCCTGTGCTAAAATGTCCTCCAGTTCATCAGACCTGGCTCCCTGTGACTTTTCTCTGTTTCCAAAAGTAAAAAGTGCATTGAAGGGAACACACTTTCTGTGTTAGCTGAAGAAGTAACAGGAAATACGCAGAGTTGTTGAAGAGGGTGACACGGATGACCCACAGCAATGTTTTGAACAATGGAAGACAGGCACGCAGCGCTGTATAGATAGAGTAGGGTAGTATATTCATTTCAACTCAATTTATTTTATTGCCATTAAGCTACAGCAGTAGGCAAGGTAAAACTAAATCAAACATACAGAAATCAAATAAATGTCATATCAGAAAATAAAAAAATAAAAAATAAAAAGATCAAGATATGCCATATAACATATTCCATATATACAGAAATCAAGATAGATGTCATGTCATAAAATACACACACATGATTACATAATATACAACAAGATAAATGATTTATATAATATATAAGCTAAACTGATTAATCAAACTTAACTTTAAGTACAAAATTGCAATTCTTCCAGGTACATCGTTATATGATTAATCTCTAAACACACCATATAAAAAGTGTATACTTTTCTGTCATGTTTCATTTACACCATGAACAAAATTCTAAATATTCTGATATAAAATAGAAAGGAAAATTTACTTAAAGTCATAGTCTATTTTAAATATATTAACGAATATATTAATTAATCGGCGCCTAAACATGGAATTATTGTGCCTTAAATGCGCCAACAAAGCATTGGAAATACTCATTCGATCACGGTTTTGGTCTAACGTGAGCAAATATGGCACCCAACGCGCGGACAGCTCTTTCATGTCTAAATGTTGATTTAATATATGACAAACACGTTCTTTTGACATGCTCATAGCCCCTGCTATCTCTCTCACTTGAATTTGGTGGTTGTCTAGCTCCATTTGGTGAACCTCGGCGATGTTTTCGTCGGTAATTGCAGTTTTTGGATGTCCCGAACTTCGTCTGCCAAGCTCTTACGGTCACCTTTAACCTCAGCTGCCCAAAATTTCACTGTGGTGAACGATGCAGAGTCCCCATACACAGAATCCAACTCATCTTTGATTTGCATAGGCGTATTGTCTTCAAAAACAAATATTGTGTAACAGCTCGATACTCGATTTTGTTCATTTTCAAAAAAGCACTCACATCAACTCACTCAGACGACTGTTACAT
Source organism: Mantis religiosa (assembly GCA_030765055.1). Lineage (NCBI taxonomy): Eukaryota > Metazoa > Arthropoda > Insecta > Mantodea > Mantidae > Mantis > Mantis religiosa. The sequence continues at coordinate 111,384,249 of CM060958.1, read as the reverse complement.
AACAACTGAGTGTCCAAAATGGCTAAAACTTTGAGTAACTGAACAGAAGGACAACGAAATTTACTAGCTTTTATTTACGAGTGCTGCCATCTTCATGTTGAGGTCGGAAACTTTTCAGATCACCCTCGTATATTGCTGCTAACTTTTCACATGTGAACATTAAGTATCTTTCTTTGAACTTGTGAGATGCAACACATAATACTTTGGCTAACAGCACACGGATATATTTTTAGACCTATTATTCACTTTCTTAAATCATCTTTTTTTTGAGTGTTGAAAGGTCTCTGTGAATTATCTGATATGGTATGTATGGAAAATTGTTTCAGAAGCTACATGTTAGACAAAGACGTGTTAGGTGCAAATGTAAATGTAAATTTAAACAGCAAAGACTTATGAATCCTATTGCAAGCAGAATTAAACATAAACAGCCGCTTTGTAAATCAGTAGTGATCACGATAAAAAGCAAGGCAGGTGCTCATAAGAGCCCATTTTAAATAAATGCTCACCTTCTCATCCCCTGGGAAGGGCTGCAGTAATACAGTAATTAACAGGAGGTGGATTGTTAAAATACTTGAATGTGCTTAAATCCTACAGTGTTGTTCTAGTACGCTTGTACCTACAAGAAAATATTACGCGTGGTTAAATTATGATCGAACGAATACGGCCTTTCTCTACTGCACGAGACGACCGGCAGTCGCCGAAGAACTTGTCGTCTCAGAGGCGGACTGGAATTCTTACCTTATAATAGATTCTGGAAATGTTGACCACCTGCTCTCAAACAGGCAGCATATCTCGTGTAAATATTCTCGCTCACTCTCCGAGCCTCAGCAGCAGGTATTCTTGTGATTTCTTGTACAATATTTTCCTAAAGCTCCTGTAGTTTGCGAGAATTGGAACGATACACTTCTGTTGAAACTGAAGCCTTGTCTCTACACACCTGTGCAAGGGTTAAAGCCAAATGATCCCGCTAAACGTGTTAATTATTGTAACTAGTTTTTCCAATCCGTTAAAAGGGGTTTCATTGACCCACAGCTTTTGCTTTTCACTGATGAACCTTGATTGCATTTAACTGTACGTTTGAATACCATCAACAGTTGATACTGGACTTGAGACGAACCTCTGCTACGGATTAAACGCCTCATGATAAGAAAATGGGAGCAAGCTGTGCGATAAGTGCTAAAACAATAATGCGGCCCATGTTCTTTGATGAAACAATAAATGCAGAGTGATATCAGAGGTTAGTTATGGGGCTACATTTCAATTGCTTGACAGAGTAAAAGAAATCCTGTTTGGTTCCAGCAACATTCTGCAAAAGTACATGGAAATGAATGAAAGTGAATGGGTTGAGCCCCTTCGATCCCTTGCACGTAGGCCGCATATTGGGCCCACTGTGTCCCTTTTACTGGAGTGCTTATTCAAGTCCCGTGGCCTCCAAAAAGGACAGGAAAAGTCTTGGATGAGCACTCCTTATATCATCTGGTCTCAGTTTGCCTGAGCTCAGAATAAAGTGCCTAAGTGCAGCAAGTAGAGAAGACTCATCCTCTCCACCGCACTTCCTGCCTGTAGAATCTGCACTAAGCTTCATCACATGCAGGTGTCTTTCAGGGTGTTGTGCCCAGTCAACAATACCAACAACACTTCTAAGTTGTATCCGATTGAAGGTTAGCAAAACCCTGCTGTTCTTCTTGCTAGGTCCCTCGATCATAGATCGAGCTTGCCTAGCCGTGGTAAGATTACGCCATGAAGTGCCATATTGAAGTGATACCCGAACAAGGATATCACATCTGGCCCTTCTTGGGGTAATACGAAGGATAGGTTCTGGACCAATAATCGTGTTGGCCGAGTCCTCCCTGGCAAGCCTATCAGCTAGTTCATTTCCTCTGAACCCAGGATGCCCAGGAACCCAGCAGAGCTGTACTGGTCGGCAAGAGCAGAGAATGTTCAAGGTCTCTTGGTACTCTCGTACCAACCTGGACCTTGTTGTGCTAGAACATAGTGCCTTCAGGGCAGTCTGGTTATCAGAACAGATACTAATCCGACCATGCAGCCAGGGCATCCCTAAGATATGATAAACACAGGTCAAAATGGCATATATTTTGGCCTGGAATACTGTAGAAGAACCTCCCAGTGAGTACCATAGCCTCGTCGTAGGCCCATAAATGCCAGCCCCGGTCCCCGAGTCGGTCTTGGAGCCTTCTGTATACCAGACGGACCCCTTGACACACACAGGAACCCGTGGGCCACGAGTCCATTCCTCTCTGGGCGGAAAACTGACTCTGCTAAAGTATATACAGCTGCCGAATCATTAAAACAATAAGATAGATATTTGGTACAGAATAATTAGTGTTTATTTGTGATCTCCTCGTTCTCTTGACCTAACGAGTTATGCCTTTTATTTATGGGGTTATTTCGAAGACAAAGTGTATCGTTCCAATCCTCATACAGTACAGGAATTTAGGGAAAACATTTACAAGAAATCACAAGAATATCTGCTGCTGAGCTTCGGAGAGTGAGCGAGAATATTTACACGAGTTATGCTACCTGCTTGTCAGCAGAAGGTAGAAGTTTCCAGCATATCTTACCAGTCCGCGTCTGCCAGCGTAAGTTCTCCGTCTCGCGCAGTAGAGAGAGGCCGTGAGTAGATTCGATTATAATTTAACGACTCTATATATTACGACCCTGTATATTTTGAGACGATCTACATATATGGAAAAATTATCTTTTGTGCCTCTTTAGTTTGATGTTGTTTAAAGAATTGTTTGTATCCGATATTTAAATGTGTTCTATGATGCTCAAATAAACCAGGGTTCTATTATCGTGAGTTAACTCGACATTCACCTTTTGCCAATGAAATAAGGTAGATATCATTACACCATAAAGGTTGCGCCGTGGATGAGAGACTGCTCGACTCTCACCCAGGCGGCCCAGGTTCGACCTCAAGCAACCGCAAAGTGAGATTTGTGGTGGACAACAAAGCACTGAGACGGGTTTTATCCGATATATCCGGTTTCCCCCGCCATATCAATCCACCGGGGATACATCTCCATATCATGTACCACCAGTGTCACCGCCTGCGGTGTCCCATGTATTAAAAGCGGGTGCTAAACAGATCATTTCACTTCATTTCCTACACCATAGATGTGGGCTTACCATTAATTTATACAAGTAAGGTGATGCAAGACATCCAATTTTTATGTAAGTTTTCAGTTAAAACCTGCCATCTTTATACACTGTTTTTGTGTTGTATTTGTTACTATACTATATCATTGTGACTATAAGGTAGCAGATGCCGAAACAAATCAGGTTTCTGGAGTTACTACATTGATACATTTTAAATGCGTTATGTACCAAGTGAGTCAGCTGCCCCTTATTCTCGAGCTTTATGCAATCCGCATTTTACATTCCAACATGAATACATAGGCTAGAACCATTCCTAGGTTCTACCCGCGTACTTGACATGGATGTTAAACACTCAATGAAATTAGTAATAATATAGGTGTTATCGCATCACCTGTAATATATTCGTAATTAACTGAGTGCAGTCTGCAAATGTTCACTGGAACCAGCGAATACTGTATGTTAGACGGAATGTCTATGTCGCACGTTACAATGCAGCTAAGTTGGAACGAGCGCAGAACTGCAATCTCATTTGTCTGCTGTGACGCTGGTTCGAATCCTCTGCATAGGTATACTAATTTTTTTTACCATGTAATACTCACAATTTGCAATATTATTATTCTGAAAATTGCTATTTTTATTTTTAATTGTTTTATATATGTTTTATGGCATAGTTTTGAAGTTTCATTATTGTTGAACTACAAGTAGGTAGTTGTTTAAACACACCTATAGGTAGGTGCAATTGAAGTAAGGATCATTTATACAGTTAATTTAAGCGCAGAAGTTCTACTCCCATTATTCCAGGACCCGTAGGACCAAGAACCCGGGCCTCCTTCTACCCGGGAGCGATGGATACTCCGGAGCTCTTTCCATAGGACAATACCTGATTTCTTAAAAAGCCCCCCCCCCCATCCCGCTAAGCACAGCGTCAAGACGGGATGGAAGTGGATACGCCACTTACGCGTGTCAACCCCGCAGGGAACGCTACCTTAAACCTCGGTGGGGCCGCCTGGTGATCTGGCACACCTTCTACTAGCTCTGCAGGCTAGCGCCCGGGACTTATTAGGCAACCCTCTATCCCCTCCGGGCGGCCGTAGCCTGGCCGGAGGTATCCAATTCCCCGTGGGTGTCGGGAACACACTGCCCCCTCGAGTCCAACCCAAACCGAACAACTCCCCTACGGGAGGGACTCGCAGTTTGGCCCGAGGTTTCTCTAGTAACATCAGAGGTACCACGAGTGCTAAGGGTCCTCAGCGCCCGCACCACGGCAGCTGAAGGGGACAGATACCCTCCCCTACGGGAAGGATCATTTATACGCCTTTGAACATAGAGAACGTGGGAATTAGGGAATCAGAGTTAAACATGGAAGTTAAACACTATTTTGCAGACATAGAATTATTCTGCTATTGAAAAGGTGGTTTCAAATTGGTATGTTTTGTGCTGCTGGAATGACCCTTTTTCTAATGCTGGCACACGACTTACACTACGAAGCAAGTGCTCGAACTGATGACCTTCTTGGGTAATGCAGGCCCTCATGGACTTAATAAATAAATTATTGTGAATTCATTTCCAAGTTTTGGTGAACATAAAAAGTAGGTAATATTTACAATGCTGAGACTCGAATCTGTGTCATTGGGTGTGTTAGGGTACAGGAGGGCAAGTTCTGGGTTCAGTATGCGACTTGTATGCCTGGTGTTATGCCATTGCCACCTCGTGAATTTTCGTGCTTAATTTAGCCTTTTAGGCTACTTTTAACCATTTTGTGGGTGTTTCAATATTATATAAATGGCAAGAGCTTTTATGCATGTTAATTGACATGCAAAAGACGTAGTTTAAACAAAAATGTAAATAAACTGTTGTTTAATATGTCCGTTTTGACTGTACGGGTCCATGATGGATGAGGCATGTCTCTAATTATTTTCCTCATTTTTGGCAGCCAAACTCTGCTTTAAGTAGAAGAATCCACCATTTTCTTTCTAGCTGACGTTGTTAGTGTACTCATATGATAGGTCCATTTTTTCCGAGGCGTTTACTGAATTATTTTGCCCTGTATACTTTAATAAAATTTTGTACAATCGCCTGAAAACAGGAAGTCACTCTCAGTAAAGGAGTCGTATGCTATTGATGTGTACTTAAGCGAGCAGTAGGTTTTGCTCCTTAAACAGCTATTCCTCTGAATTTTGCGCATTCTTCTTTAGAAGAACATCAAGCAATACAGTTTAGTAAGCGCAAAACTGGACTAATACTCACATGCCGTTTGATGAGTGGTCTACTTTCCAAAAATAAGGTGCAGCTCACTCACCTGGTATATACATATATATATATATATATATATATATATATATATATATATATATATAGTGTCGTGAACCCGTTATCTACGATAGCGCGGCTTGAGTACACAAAGAGCCCGCAGATAAAGGGTATGCCGGAACAAATAAAGATAGTGTATCACGGAGATAAAGGACTTGCCGGCCCACGACATGCGTCTGTGGGTGTCCGTCGCGAAGGTGACTGTGGAGGTGATACTGGGATTGGCTGCCCTCAGGAGCTACGAGGCGGCGGTTGACGTTGGCATGAGGGGTACCACGGCTTAATGGAGAAGACGCCATACTCCGGAAACCCGAAGAACGCCTTGGAATCGGCAGGATCATCTTGAAGGAAGACGTGGTTGTCCCCGTGAGAAGCGAGGTGGTGGTGATGGCGCGACTGGAAGCAAAGCGAACGAAGAACATGATGCTGGACCAGAAGACGCCTGTGCACGGACTATGTGTAGCCAGAACATTGTTGCAATGCCGAGAGGAGGTGCCAGTGAGGCTGCTTAACCTAGCGGACACCAATCACGACGTTTAGGCCGGAACGGAGCTGGGGACTTGCGAGCCCGTGGTCAGCGCAACTGCAATCGACAAGAGACAGGAGCCGACGCCGACGCAACTCCTGGGGTTCCAGCTGGAAGGCTTATTGGAGAGAGTGGCCGACCACCTGACCGCAGAACAGCTCGAGAAGGTTCGATAACTCCTGAGACGGTACCAGCGCGTCTTCAGCCAAGGCAGAGAAGAATTACTGCGTCACCCGGCGAGAGTTTGTGGCGCTAGTGAAGACCTTGGAGCACTTCCAAAAGTACCTGTATGGTCAGCCACTCCACTTGAGGACTGACCACTCCGCCCTAACCTAGCTACTCAGCTATAGAAACCTGGAAAGCCAGACAGCCCGTTAGGTCCAGAGGCTGCAGCAGAACGGCTTAGCCTCTGAACATCGTAGAGGAATAAGCCACGGCAATGCAGACGCCGCCCTCCTCGATAGCGTAGATGGTACGGTGTCTACCTCACGTTCAAGAGGTCCCGAGTTCGAATATCGGCCAGAGTGAGTTGCCTGGATAATGTTTTTTCCGGGGGTTTCCCTTATCCTTCAAGGCGAATGTCGGGTAACTCTAAGCTCCATGGATTCTGGACTCATTTGAGAATCGTTTTACCCAGTTCATTCATCGTCCGTTATGACTTTACTTTGGAGGACGTAAATTACAAACAAAACCGCAAACGCCATGTCCCGAAGACCCTGCCCAGAAGAATGCCGTCAACGCACAGGAGAAGGAGCGTGCCGCAGCTGTCATAGTGGTCACGGCAGTACCTGCGGATGGCTGGGATAGCGCAGGCCTGAGGAGGGAGCAGCTGGCGGACGCCGACTTGGGGCCACTCTTGAGGGAATTGGAAGCAGGGACAAAACCAACCTGGGAGGACATCGCACCGAGGAGCGCCACATACAAGTCATACTAGGCCCAATGGGACTCACTGAAGGCAAGAGACGGCGTGTTCTTCCGGGTGTGGGAATCACCTGATGGGAAGACACAGAGGGTACTTCCCCGAAGTAAGGTCCCGGATGTTTTGGAGGAAGTGCACGCCGGTACTTTAGGAGGACACCTGGGAGTAAACCGAATGATTGACAAACTCCGACAGCGCTACTGCTGGCTGAGGCTCCGAGCAGATACTGAAAGATGGTGCCGTTAGTGTCACGTGTGGAGTCCCGGGCCCCAGACTAGGAACCGGGGTCGCATGCAGCCGTACAACGTCGGAGTGCCATTCGAACGGACCGCCTTTGACATAACTGCACCACTCCCAGTGTCAGACCGAGGCAACACGTACCTGATGGTGGTCGTGAACTACTTCACCAAGTGGGGAGCTGTATGCCATCCCGAACCAGGAGGAAAAGACAATCACAGACTGCCTTGTGGAGAAAGTGTTCTGCCGATTTCGGATGCCGTTAGAGCTCCACAGCGACCAGGGCACCAATTTTGAGTCCAAGCAAATTAAGGAAGCACTGGAAAATTCTTGGGTTTAACAAGACCCGCACAACACCTCTACATCCCCAGTCGGATGGCATGGTCGAAAGGTACATCAATACCTTAGAAGAACACCTGAGGAAGGTCGTAGGCAGCAATCATCGAGACTGGGAAGTCAAGGTGCCAGTGTTCTTGCTGGCCTACCGCTCGTCAACATATGACACCACTGGGATGACGTCAGCCGACTTAATGTTCGGCCGAGAGTTACGCCTCCCTTGTGACCTGTCCTTTAGGAGATCCCGGGCGCAAAACAGCCAGCAACTGAGTATGTGGAGAACCTGGTGTACCATCTCCACGACATGCACGAGATGGCTCGTCAGAACATCCAGAAGGCGAGCGACCACATGAAGACCCGATACGACAGGCAAGCCAACAGCCAAGGGTTCCAGCAGGGTGACCTAGTCTGGTTGTACCGCCCTACCCGGACCAAGGGAGGCTGCCCGAAGCTTCAACAGCCGTGGCAAGTACCGTATAAGGTGTTGAAGAGGATTATCAACGTGGTCTACTGCATCCAGAAGGTGCCCCGAGGGTGCTACACCTGGATCATCTGGCCCGCTACGATGGGGCTGTTTCGGACGACCAGCCTTGAGGTGGGAGCAGTGTCGCGAACCCGTTATCTACGATAGCGCGGCTTGTGTACACAAAGAGCCTGCAGATAAAGAGTATGCCGGAACAAATAAAGATAGTGTATCACGGAGATAAAGGACTTGCCGGCCCAGACAGGGTTCCCCGTCTGGAAGGTTCTAGTGATAGAACATTCGATTTCTTGATTATTACAGAATAGTCCCGAATTGTGAATGAGGTATATAAGAGATTGTGACACGCTAGCGGACAGTTGTAAACCAAGAGTGAGTAACACTCAGAGCAGTGGTACTAAACAGCTGTAAAGTGTTGTAATGAGAGCTGATGTAAACAGGTGTAATCAGAAGGCTGTTTTTGTGATCATCGACCTTGGTAGATTGTGTATGTGATGTAATGCTGCTACTGTGAGTGTATTTCTACGCAAATAAAGAGCAATTGAATTTCTTTAAATTTAAATTGGACTTTTAATTCTATGAAACTACCAATTCACTATATATTTAAATATGTTAAACATTTCTAATCAAGTATACAATTGGCCTATTTCATTTTTCTAGGTTCGTCATCATCGCCCCTTCGGTGACATGAGACCAAAAGAAAGTAGAAGATCTGGCTGTTCAGCATGGGCAGTATATTCATCTTCCCAAAGAGCACAATTTCATTCAATATAGGCCTCTAAACCAAACATGAATGTCTTTCTTAAATCTGATCACATATTTGACACTAAATCAGAATCTGCAGTGAATTCTACTACGGGATTAAGGTCTGAAATTCATCATGAAGAGGACCTGATAGAAAAGTATTACGAAAAACGCAGCTCAGTCTTAAACCAGATAATCCATTTAATCAGGTGTTTGATATGTCTGATGTTAACTATTCTTCAATTCATGATTTGGAGCCTTGTGTATAAGGAAAGAGGAACTAGAAGACTAAAGATGTCTCTTGATGACTTTCACCAAAATAATGTTAGAGGATATAGGCACACTAAAAGTTATTCAGAAGGAGTTCATGATGACATTTCAAAATCCTGCAGAGTGAAGGATGCAACAAAGTCTAATAGTAACTTGGAGCCAGGAAGTTCACACTTTGTAATGGATTCCGACACCTCTGATCCTTTATGCTTAACCAATCTCTTCGCAGAGTGCGATGATTTAGCTCCTTCTGAAAATTCAAATGAAAGTCATAAGTACTTGGAGGCACAAGAGAGCAGAGTTCAGCATTCACTCGATCGGAGTATTATGCATGTTAAACGTAATATCGAAATTGAACATCTATCCGAAGTGGAGGAAATTGGAGAAGGAAATACTTGGAGTAATCTTTGTATCGAGATCCATGACCCGGTAAGAAGTTCAAAGCACTCATCTACCGCCAGCATCTCTACATTCAAGGACGATATGGACAGCAAACATCAATCTGAAGACAGTGAGAAGTGCTTTGATCTATGCAGCCTTCCAAACTTAAACATCGAATCAAGAGGCAACTCAGAGCAAATAGGAGAAGGAAATACTTCGGACAATCTTTCCAACAAGATCCATGATCAGGTAAGAAATTCAAAGCACTCATCTATCGCCAGCACCTCTACATGCAAGAACGATGTGGACAGCAAACATCAAACTGAAAACAGTAAGAAGTGCTTTGATCTATGCAACCTTCCAAATTTAAACATTGAATCCAGAAGCATCTCAGAGCAAATAGGAGAAGGAAATACTTGGAGCAATCTTTCCAACAATATCCATGACCAGGTAAGAAATTCAAAGCACTCATCTATCACCAGCACCTATACATGCAAGAACGATGTGGACAGCAAACATCAAACTGAAGGCATTGAGAAGTGTTCTGATCTACGCAGTCTTCCAAATTTAAATATTGAATCCAGAGGCAACTCATTAGCCAAAACGGAAGAAACCGTTTACTGTCTGAAGACAGATGATCCTATAGAGATCATTAGAGCAAACAGAAGGTTAGAGAGGAAGTTAAATGAAATTTTCGAAACTTCTACTTTTGTACACATGCATGGAATCGTTGAAAATGCAGCATTTTCAACATTTCATAACAGACTATCAAGTAATTCCGATAAGTCTGTTCGAATTATTTCCGTGATGGGCTCAGAAAACTACACCGGTGAGCAAGAGGTTACACAAATGGATACTGCCGTAACCGACAGCTTCTTGAGGGATAACAATAGTGCTGAATTACCTAATCGTGAAGCTATTAGTAAGAAAGATACAATGTCAAGGACTGCTGCGGTTCATAGCTTTCCAAATATATTGAGAAGCACATCTAGTGTTCATTCTGACGGAAATAAAATACAGCAAGTGGAGCGAGCTAGTACAGGTAATTTGTTTGATGATTTTTATAATATGAACTGTAATATACTCACGGCTCTTGGCAATGGAGATGAGATGCCATCTACAACTTCTGAATTCGTTAGTTTAGAAAGTAAGATTGTGCACGACGAAATGGGGTTCAAGGCAGAACGAAACTTTTTCTCTGACCCTATGACACCAGATGAACAGAATAATGGACTGGGTGTTCTGTCATTAAGAGGTGTACTGATAGATACGTACCAGTTAGAAGTGCTATCTCAAGAAAAGCCTAAAGATGTGGTTTCTGGCTCAGAGGCTGCAGAGGCAACAGCAGCTCAAGATACAACAACGGCGGAGGGAGCAGCTGAAGTTGCGAATGAATCAGAAGGAGAAAACCAGGAAGAAGAAAGCGAAAGCGAGGGATCCGAAAGTGAACATGGATCATCTGCCGAGGAAGAAGGGGAGGCTGGTGAATTGAGCAGCTACCCATTGGTAATGTGTCGAGCTATCCTTGGACCTTCCATTGATGAAGCCGTTTTGGATGCAATGGATGTGATCAAACGAATTAGTGAGTTCGTTAAAGGGTCTGTTCTGCAAGAAGGAGAAGGAAGTAGCGGGGCAGATACTAGTGAAGAAAATGATGAAGATGCACCAGAATAAAAAGAAGCCTAAACTAAGGAGATAGTACGAAAGCAGTTGGTAACTAAGGAGATAACGGCTGTGGCGAAGGACATGAAGCGGATGGTGAGGAATGAGGTGCAAAAGGTACCGAGTAAGGACGTGAAGCTGAAGTAGGAAGGTGGAACAGAAGATGATAATTTAATAATGTACTAAGCGAAGAGCAGGAACAAAGTGAAGACGAGGAAAACTAATTCAACAGAAGTTGCAAACAAGAACATTAAAAACATAAGTATGGAATTAAGGCTATCACTTATATAGCTTCAAATACTGCTGCATATGTTTGGAATTGTACTACACTTAAAATTACACAAAAATTATAATTGCTATTCTGTACCATAAATCGTAAAAACCACTTTTACATGAAATAAATTGATGCACCTCCACATAAATGGTTTATTTTCCCGTACAACATATCTTGAAATCATATACCTAGTAATTTTCGATTCCCATGACTTCACTGGCAATCCAGAGTTTGATATTAATACCAAACGCATATTGATCTGTTTATTCTATTCAAGATAGGCTTATAAATGTTAAGATATACGATATAAACAAGAGTAGTTAAACTCCAATATCTGGAAGAGTTGTTATTTGTCTATAGCAAAATATAAACCTAAAACATTGTAATCTTTGTTTCATGATAAATGAGGAGCGATTTGAACTGCAGATTCTACATTGGATATCCAATATCCAACGCGTCGGTGTTCAATATCGATAATAAACATACGGCAAACTTGGTACAGAATAGGAGAGAAATAAAGAAAACTCTAAACCATTATTTCAAAATAAAGAATATTTGATTTTACAACGAGTTACCGATGAAAATCGCACGAACTGTTAAGGAATGGTATTACACAAATATAAAAATTTGTAACAAAAACTTCACTTATCTTAAGCAAATTATGTTAATTATTTTTTGTAATTGAGATTGATTTCACAAAGAAATTTCTTGCATCGTCAGTCCATCAACACACTTCGTTTTCAAGGATTCCAGTTACCATGTTATTATGTTTTTCCAGTATTACCAAAATGTGAAAACGAAACAAATCCTAAAACAGAATCAACTGCTCGTAGGTCAAAATTTATTACGGGATGTTTATTTTCTAAACTTTTTTCCCAAACCATTAAATCTCTAAAAATATAAAATTCATAATAATAAAAAATCTGGTATTTATCAATTTGTTTGTTTAGATTGTGATCAGGTTTATATGGAAAGACGAAACGTAATTTGGGAACCAGAACGAAAGAACATTTTCAAAACATTAAGTATAAAAACTGATAAATCGGTGGTAGCAGATCATTTTTGGTCATTTAACCATGAAGTAAATCCTGAAGTTAAATTATTAAAACAATTAAATATTCCGATAGATTTAATGGTTTGGGAAGATATATTTATTTTAAGAACTAAACATCGTGTAATGAATTATGAAATACCAGCAGTTGATTCTATCGTTCGGTTTGTTTCGTTTTCAGATTTTGGTAATACTGAAAATCATAATAACGTGGTAACCGAAATCCCTGTTAGGCTTTTGTTACAAATATTTATATTTGTGTAATATTTATTGCTTCACTGTAGCTAGCTTCATTTTCTACGTAATGTTAAGGAATGAGTTTGTAACTTTCAACGTCATTGCTTAAATTCTAAAAATACGAGTAATATAACTTCATGTTCTTTTTCTTAGCTTTATTCTTAGAAATACCTATGTGAAAAAACAGACCTTAGCTTATTTGCTGCCTTATCATAACCAATTTTCATGACCATGTTAGAGCAAAATAATATAAAATGTTTGCACTTTTTATAGAATTTCAAGGTAGTTCCATGACGTTGCTGAATAAGTTTAAAGGTAATAAGCAAGAAAATGTAGCTATAAAATCTGAAACAACACAAATATTACAATAGTATTTAATAATTCGTTACAAAATTCACTTACATTTTAAAAATGTACATAAATTCCTTGCAGTACCCAGAACTAGTTTCGCAAAAATATCAATAATGATGTTTGTTGTCATCTTTATTGCAACTAGGTGACGGATTATTTTTGTATTTATTACCAACTTCTGTGCAACATAAAAAGTTGTGCAAAATTGCGCGAGGGATGAATGATTTTTGCAACGGTAATTTTGCTAGCGGATCGAGGGATGGATGATTCATTACTCTCACCTTTGGTGAAGATCAGGAAGAATTCTCGGAGATGCCTCGGCGCTCTGGAGCTGTGAGTCTTATCTCTGGTCATAGTATTGGAGTGCTGCAATTATTTTATGCTGCGATGGTTGAAAAATAGCAACTCTTCTCCTTTAAATATTTTGGAATTTATTTCGCAAAACCATTAATATATTTTATCACAATGTTAAATTTCGTAGATTCTGTCCTTTCATAAGAGGATTATTGTTGCATCGTTGAGCTATAAGTTTCTGCAGACTTGTAGAGCGACACCAAACATATTACTCCGACGGTGATCTTGTGCAGAATGACGCCACACTATTTGAATATTCTGGATCCTCTGCGTACGATGTTTCTAGAACATCTAAATTACTTCTATCCTATGGGTCCACGTCACAACATAACGTAATTACATTATTGTAATAACCAATAGGAACACTATTGCGTAAGTTGTACCATTTTGTGGCCTAGCCAATTTTACATTTCCTATTTTATACAAATCACCTTTTCCAGAAAAATCCAGAACAAATTCCCGAATATTTGAAAAAATATGAAATAACCGTCACATCTGGTATTAAAATACATTTATTGACAGAATAAATTATCGGTATTTAAAAATTCATCACGCGGTTTTTATTTTTTAATATAAATACTTTCTCCCAAACCATTAAATTCATTGGTTCATATAATTGCTGTAATAATTTAACTTCTAGATTTATTTCATGGTAAAGTAACCAAAAATGATTCGCCACAGCTGATTTGTCAATCTGCAAATATTTATTATTTCTGAAGTGTTCCTCTATTCTGGTTGCCAAATTACGTTTGTGGTCATTCCACTGTAAACCCGGCCGCAGTCTAAACTGATAAATTGATAAATGCCAGATAGATTTTGTATTATCGGACATTTTATGTTTTCAGAAACAGTAAATCTTTTGTATATATTTAGAGAAATGAAAAGTATACCAAATGTTTTAAAAATTCTTGAAACGATTTATTAGCTCAAGATTGGAAAGTAATTTTTTTAAGAAAGGGTAGAACCATACTGAAAAATTCAAATCCCGGCTATTTTTATGTAATTTTACGTCCGCCAACGTCAAGTCATATCGGACGATGAATGAAATTGATGATATGCACAAATGAGCTCGGGGACCATGGAGCTTAGAGTTACCCGACATTCGTCTTTAAGAATAAGGGAAAACGCCGGACAAAGCCGACATTCGAACTCGGGACCTCTTGAACGCGAGGCAGACACGTTACCATCTACGCTACCGAGGCGGGCTCTCGGCTATGGCATTGTATTTTTCAGTCTGGCTCTATCCTTTCATAGCGCGTCCTACACACGGCTAGTGGGAAAGAACAATTAATTTCCATTAATTTTTTCAAAATATGAGTGCCTATTATTTTGTTAAGGGTAGAAGCATTATTAAATCTTTATATTTACATTTTTCAATCTTTTGATGTGTACATTAAAATATCTACTTAAAGCAGCATTTTGAGTTTATATTTCCTATTATATTCCTTTTCATTTAGGGGCATATTTATTAACCTGAAATTAAACTGTTAAAACCAGAAAATTTGCGTGAGAAAGGCTTAAAACTTATATTTTTATGTAATTATCAGACATCGTATCCCATACTCCCTTAAAGGGATATGAGGTTTACGAGCCTCGCAGTATACAACTGCTGACGTCAGTCCTGAGGACAACACGCAGGGATAGTCCGGTTCGTCATGTGTAGCTCGCTACGCAGGTAGATCTGTCTTTCAGGGAATGCAAGGTGTTGGACATACTGTGTTAATAGAATTACTTTCACAATTATTGGACGATCTCCATTTTATAAATCAAAAGTTTGGGTATTATCAACAGCCATTAAATAGCTTGAAAAATGTACTTTCAAGCTGTCTAAAAGGAGAATGCACCACCTACCAAACGAAAAAAAGATAAACTGTCCAATATTCTACACAAAAATACTGGACAAGCACATGAAAATGATTTCTACTACTCATATCCACCATTAACGTCATGGGACATTGAACGAACTTTCTCCCAATATTTTTATATTGTTTCAGTGAGAAGCGCAGAAAATTCACGACAATTTACGAATGAAGACGGTTGTTCACTGTAATTCCCGCATCGAAAGCAATGAGAATGATAGCATATTGTAACGTAGCTTACACTTTGTATCCGTACCGGACTGTACACACACAGCGCTTCGGTATACTTGTTGACACGGACGTTTGTTGATGTCGCATCTGGCCTTGTATAGTTCC
The DNA here is from genome assembly GCA_030765055.1 of Mantis religiosa. Taxonomy (NCBI): domain Eukaryota; kingdom Metazoa; phylum Arthropoda; class Insecta; order Mantodea; family Mantidae; genus Mantis; species Mantis religiosa. Next base: position 111,368,801 of record CM060958.1, on the reverse strand, counting down.
TGTGTGCGTACATTGATTGCTAAGGTGTACGGGATCCGATGTCTGGTGATTATCAATATGAGCTGATTTCTTGTAAAGCCAAAGTTCAGTTGCTTTTTATTTTCTTTACATCTAGATAAAAAGGCAGCCATTGTTTTTAATTTCTAACTTGAGCTTTATATCTTTATCTTGTACATTTAACTTTTAAGGCAACATTTATGTGTTTATCCGGATGAATAGCTAAAATGTCATCTTCGTATCTATACCAAGTTATAAAAATTAAAGGGAATGCTTTAATGACCTGCATTTCAAAAAATACCATATAAAAATCAGCAAGGAAAGACGAAATTGAGTTATGCGCATTGTGACTGCACATTGCAGCACTCAAATGAATTTTACTCTTAAAAAAGAACGCTTACAGGTTTATTTCTTGATCTACTTTTGTTAATTGAGATAAATATTTGCAGAAATTATTTATAATATTTTGATAGGTGCAAGAAGAATATAACAATACAGTTGGTTGTAAGCAGAGGGGCCCAATGTTTAGGGGTAGCGGGGAGGATGGGTTTACCCCCACCCACTGTTTTGCGGGCTGGCAGCAAAGAAACTCTAATCACGTTGGATCAGTGGCGGTGGCTTCAGCAATGTTGCTGTTTATTATTGAAAAAATGTGAAAAAGGCTTCTTGTTAGTGACTTGGTTGCGCAGTTTATATCAATGTCTGCCGCTAGGATTGAACAACAGGGGCATATCATGTGATTCTGCCACACCCTAGTACGATACTAGCTTTTTATTTGATACATTTACGAGAACATCTTCTCAAAAATATATGTAGAACCAAATATTGAAAGTAACTTTGCAGAAAAATTTCGCATTCTGGGAAAATTTTCATTGGGAAGGTATTTAAATAGATCCCAATCATTTTCCTGACAAAATTTCATGGCTGTTGAAATCTGTAAAGCAGCTAATTCCATTTGGAAATCGTGACGATCGTGTTTGCAGGGAAAAATTTGAAGGGTTGCCAATGGGACCGACTTCCTCCTGTATTACTTTCGGAGTTTAGACTGCAAAGATTCAGTTGGTGTGGACGAAACCGTCGCTGAATGAAGTGGAAGTGCTTCCTGCCGAGGCTATGCCCTAAACTAAGGAGGCGGGGTAATGCGACAGGTGACGTCAGTAGCTCATAAGATAACAGGTTGGGTGACCCTGCTTTGTGTTAGTCCAACCTTTTAAGCCTAGTTGCTATATGGTGACTTTCATAAGCTTTGTATTACCTTCAAAGCCATCATATGAGAGTGGTTCTGCACTTCAAAGATTTGACTATTGCTTAAAATCTACTGTATTCCAACTTATCCATTGCTCTTACAAGAAAATTAGCAATAAGATAATTTATGCAAAAATTTATCCAGTTAGCCTAAAATAGATAAATAAACGTTTAAGCATGTGTATGTGATGTAAGGATGTGACATCAAGATGGATAGGAAAATCCCTCACCCTAATCCTCTGTATTCCTCTATTTATCACTACCAATGAGCAAACATGTAATAACCATTTTTACAAAAGTCTGTTTTTAAAATCCAGTAAATGGAACAGTTTTTAAGAATATTTTCTACAATATTAGAGAAATTAATATTAATGCAATGCCAGATTATTTGATGTTTTGGTCTTGGAAACAGAAGTAAACGCCAAAAACATCACCTATCGACCAACTCTAAAACACAATTTCTACAAACGTTTATCTGTACAGCAATAATATGTACTATAACAAAATTTTTAACACTATTTCGTACAGAGATGAGTAGAGAAAGTAAAAGAAACTAGCGAGATGCCCTGTAAATATCTAAGAATCTCTGTAGCTTTCAGATTATGTATAAACTTGTCTTTTTAAGGCAATGCTACACTGAAAATTCGCGGAAAATGTTGAAAATCTTGGAATTTTCTTTTTGGCTTAGGGTTTGTAGTAATAGATGGTATGCTATGTTTACCATTTGCACCATTTTAGACCATCACGTGACCATTTAAAGAGGCCTTTAACAATCGTTAAAATTAACAATGATTACTTTAAAGTTAATTTTCTATAAAACCTTTTTTCTAACACTTTTCGATATACAAAATGCCTCACGCGTCAAAATTTTTCATTTAACTTGGTGATACCTATACGATAGGTCCATAATATGTAAATACGAAAATTCACATTCCCCTTCTTTTGTTAATGCTATTGTTTTGAAAATTATATGGTGTAAAGGAATAAAAGACGTTAATATTTTAAAAACTTTAAGAGCTTACACATGAAAAATATTTTAGAACAAATGCTGCAGTGATATTCCAGAAAATAAGATTGTGGTTCTTTTTAAATTGCTCTGTACTAGCCAAAAACAAAAATTCAACTTAAAAGCTCAAATGTTTCGACGCGTTGAAAATTTTTAATTTGTACAAAAATTTTACAAAAATAATTAATAATTAACTGTTTGGTGCGGCAACATGAAAATTTGCATGCAAGTTTAAAATGATACTCCAATTATGTAGCTTAATTTTCATAATGACAGGCTTATTAGTATTGAAGTTGAAATTTTCATTGTCGCCTTGCCTCAACGCATGCTCTCAAAGGACAGCATCACTTATGCATCAACCAGTTTGTTGCTTTTCGTATACATATTTAAATATGAGTATATACAGTACCTTATTTTTCATTGGTGGCGGGCTACGGGAGATTGCGTGCGATCAGTGCTGCTCACATTAGTGAATGTTTGGCCGTTGCTAGTGCGAATTGTTGTTCTTTGTGGCAAATTGTGACTAGCTGTGTTATAATACCAATAAATGTGTATACTTTAGCATACCACGTATTCATGTACGATTTCTACGTGCGAACAGGGGCTTGTAGAGAAGTGACATAGGCTATTAGACCGATTTTGAGGTATTCCTGAGCCTCAGAGAGAGACATTTCGTAAACTTGTAAAGAGATTCAGAGACACTGGTTCTGTCTTGATAAGAAACCCAAAAGAGCTCGCCATGTGCTTACAGAGGAAAAACTCGATGAGATAGGACAAAAATTAGAACGTAACCCAAGAAAATCTTAAAGTAAAACACAGGAAACGTGTTTCACATTTCTTGACTTTGAAAGCTACTGAAATTTTGAATTAAAACCATATAAGATAACCATAGTTCAGGAACTGTAACCACATAATACTGTGAGTAGATTTCTGCAATTGAGTGACGGCAAAGTTATTGATTGGATATATGAACCCAAAGTTAATTTTTTCACAGGTGAAACATGGTTTTCGTTACATGGTCATGTATTGTCAAAAACAACAGATTTTGGAATACAGAAAAACCGGAAATTGTGCACGAAGTGTCATTGCATGATCAGAATGTTTGTGTTTGGTATGGTGTGAATGCATACCTAATTATAGGGCCTATATTCCTTGAGGAAACTGTTAACGAATGGAGGTATAGGGTTGCAATAATCAAAATATTTCTGGAAAATTTGTGTGACATATTTTGAACAAGACTCTGTTACAGTAGATACAGCTGATCTATCGTTGAAATTAACTAGGGAAATTTTTGAAGATAGAATCATCAGTAAAGGTCTACCCATCGTGATCCCCAGACCTTACGGTATGCGATTTTTATTTATGGGGGGAACTTAAAGAATAAAGTTTGTCGGAACAACCAGCATGCGTTGAAAGAACTGAAAGACAATATCAAAAGATGAATTAATGCGTGTTAGCAAAAATTTTCTTGGAAGGTGCAAGACATGTTTTGGCAGCACAAGGACATTATTTGCAATACATTGTTTGACAAAGTTATGCAATTACTGCAATTAGAATTTGCATGATAAACCTAAGCGCTAGAATTTAAATATCCAACTAGGCAGAAGCGTGCATTCTGCTTGCACCACTAACCGGAAAAATAAGGCACTGTATGTGATATGCAATGTATTAGTATTATTTATGATGTAATGTAACAGACATTATAGCTCACTAAATACATTATTGGAAGTTATGCATATTGTTTCTTTATTCGATATACATATAAAGTTTTACCTTCTTTAGTACCCTTTTAACTGTATTGAAGATTTAAAAGCATACATGGAATACATTTATTTAATTTTTCTAGGACCTGCATTAGCATTCCTTAGCTGATATGAGATTGAAAGGAGCCACAGCATCCAGCAGTTCATCAAAGGTAAAATACTTAAATCTTATCAAAGTGCAAGATTACATCCAAAGTAGACCTCTAAGACAACCCCGATTGCGCCTAAACCCGTCTCCAATTTGTCTTCTAACATTGAGTGGAGGTTCTAATCTGGAATTCATCTTGAAGATAAACTGATTGCTACTTTCTGTGCAAAGTGAGGCTTAACTTCAAAATCAGTATACTTGAATGTCTTCTATGCTTGCGGTTAACTGTTCTTTGACTCATGTTTCGGAGCTGTGAATGTAGGGAGAGAGGCACTGGAGGAGTTAAGAAATGTTTCGGCACCCTTTGTCAAAATAATCAAGAGGGAGGACATAAACAAAATCAAACTCGCTCGCAAAATGGACCTTGTGACGGTAGTTGTTCTTCAAGAAAATCTCCAGAAGAGCATTCCAAAGTGTCTAGTGCGAAGGAAGCGCTGAATGAGTGTAGTAAGTCAGAGCCAGGAAGCTCAAAGTTTCTTACCAATGCCGATCTCTCTGAACCTTTAAGCCTAACCAACACCACCACCGCAGAGTCCAATTCTCCAGTTAGTCTTGAAAATTCCAATGAAAGTCATAAATGCCTTGAGAATAAAGATTGTCAAGGGCAACATTCATTTAATCAATGTAGCATTTGCGGCTTTGTGAAACATAACACCGAAGATAAACGTGCATCTGAGGGAGAGCGAACAGGATTGGGAAATACTTCGAACAATCCTGCCATCAAGGTTCATGATCAGGAAAGAGATTCAAAACACTCTTCTATCACCAGCATATCAACATACAAAAACGAAACGGATAGGATGCATAGAGTTTATCAATGTAAAGACACCAAAGAGAACCGGTTGGATCTAGATAGTCTTGCAAATGCAGACACTGACTCCATAGGCAATGCACCACTTGAAACGGACGACTTTTGTTGGCAGGAGACAGATGATCCTGTAGCCTCCATAAAGGCAAATACACAGTTAGTGAGTAAGCTTAAACAAATGTTTCACTCTGCTGATATTTTAAGAATATTTGGAGCGGTTGAAGCTCCATCATTTTCAGAATTTGCAGATACGCTGTCGAATGATTCCGATAAGCCTATTCGAATTAATTCTTTGATGCATTCAGAAGAAGGAACCAGCACACAAGAGGTTGTACAAGTTAACACCGCCTTAGCTGATAGCACCTTAAGGGAAGCTAAAGATGCTGAATAATTGAATCGGAAATTTATATCTAAGAAGGATCAACTAACACTCGAGGCTCCTTGTTGTTGATACTGAAGGGATAGTAGATGATCATTTGGATGGGGAAAAAGTAGTATAGAGAGTGCTATTGCAATTAATGTGCTTGCTGATTTGATCCCAGGAATTATAATATAGCCAATAATTATACAAATTAGACATCAAAACTTCCAATTTGTTTGCTTAGAAAACAGAATAATATGTAACTAGAAGCAATTAAACGATAAACAGTCTTTTCTCTAACGCTATGTTGGGTGAAAGAACATAATGATGGACTAAATGTTGACCTGGGTCCTAAGCAAAAAACTAGAGAAGAAATAGAAACTGATAATGCAGCATAGGAGGAGAAAAAAGCTGAAAATAAGAAAGGTACCGGAGGATAAAACCAGGAGTAACCAAGAGAAAACTAGAACAAGGAGATTGAAGCAGAGAAGAAGCAAGGCTGGTGAAGGAATTGAATATATAGTGTTAATGTACATTTATCAACCCAGTTTGGATGCAAAAAAAGAAAATGTGATTACAAGAACTCAACAATTCTTTTGAAGGATCTATTCTGCAAGGAGGAAGCAAGTGGCACGGAGGAAGGCTAGTAGAATAGAAAATAAGGTGAATTAGAATAAAGAGAATAGCGGAAATGTAACAACTGGTAAGAAGGGAGCTGCTGAAGATGGTGAGATAGAGGATGAAGCAGGTGGTAATGAAGGAGGTGAAACAAATTCATGGGCCAGAAGATGTGAAATGTGGTGCAAAATATGGAGCAGAACATAACAAAAAAGACGATCAAGATGAAAAACGAGCAAAGTTTGGGTGACAAAAGCCAACCAAAGAAGACGAGTATAAAGTTAAATATAAAAGCTCTAAGAATACTCGGTCTAGGGTTAGAGAATTAGTCTATTACCAGCTTGAAGAAAGGCTACTCATAATACAGCAACACATGTCTAATATTGTCCTATGCTTTAGAGATATGCTGCCATTCTAAATGGTACCATAAATAGCACAGTTTTTGATTATGAAATAAATAGGTTCACAGGCTCTAAATATAATTTATTTTACCATACGATTTGAATAAAAGGTGAACCTCTGAGGTTCTTGATCCAAGGTACTAGTATGGCGATATTAGCGCCTTCAGAAGATTATTAAAATTTGCTTTTTTAAAGTGAATTTAAACGACCAAAAGTTTTAAGGCTGTAGGCTAGGCAATCTAACTACAGGTTAAAATGACGGACAGAAACAAGTGTAGCAAGTACAATAAATTTATACTTATGTAATCGCACATACAAATTCTTTGTTCTAGTGTAAACTTTTGGGTAGGATCAATGAGAATATTCTAATATTTCACTCACAACGTAGATATCTTGAATAAACTTACACTTTTGAGGTACACAGTGAACAAATTCTAATAATCAGGGCTTAAATTGAAGGTAAGAAGTAGCACAGAATAATACAGCTATTGAATGTGGCAGTTTATGTTCGACTATAAGTGGACCGCAGTATAAATAAATATAGAGAACAGTAACTTGACTGCTTAACTGAGACTATCTAGCATTAGTGGTCCAGGTAGAGGCAGCATACCTTTGCATTGTTCACTATTAACATTACCATTCAAATGCGGACATTACGTCGTAGGTTGAGGTGAAGTTGTTTCCAGGTTATGATTCAGAAAATTAAGATATGACTGTGCATGATTAATCACTCATATTGCTATGAAAATGTAACTTAAGAGGAAACGAGGTGGTCTGGAACTTGAATTTTGTGGTTTCAAAATAAAAAAATCATTTCTTTCATTTAGACGTATAAATAAGGAAGCTTAGGAGGATAATAGGCATTTAAGGCAATGTATCTATAAAATACATAAAATATAAATTTTAACTTGTGAACATTTTGCTTAAGAGAAGAGAATATAAGCACTACAAGCAAAATTGTATATATCTTTGTGGAGAAATCTTTTATTAACTTTAGAGACTCATTTTGAATGTTATCAAATGCTTATTGCAGCGAATTACTGAACAATTCAAAGTCAAAGTGTAATTTTAAACTTTTAAAGCATAATAACTGCATCAACGTAACGGCATTTGTTGTCATTTACAATGACTATGGAAGTATAGTATGCGACAAAATATGCAGTACTGTAAATTTTTGCTCTTATTGTAATTAACTTACATATCTAGATGGCATTGTAAATGTTCAAAATTTGCTGCACTACCCTGTAGGCAACGTTCATAAGGATCACACAGATTTTCCAACATATTCCGGATCGCAGGTTCCTGCAGAGTCCCGAAGAACGAGACGATCTTCTGACATAATGCACACAAGAGTTTTGGGTGGATCTGGACAATTGAAAACTATGTCCTTTAACATTCCCCACAGGTAAGCATTAGGTGGTGTGGGATCGGGGGAATGTGATGGGTAGGGGAACTCAGCTTCGCGGGAAATTCCTCGTCCTGGAAAGGTTTCTGGCATAGACTGTCCAGCGAAAACAATACTCCACTATAAACACTTGTTCCTCCGTTGCGAGATACATTTGTCACTTCCAGTCACGAGCACAGCATTCTTTACACAACTATACATCATGGCGATGGAGTAATACGCAGTCGCTCAAGCGTGCGCATGCTCACTGCACAAAAATGAGTACTGTTTATTTTGTCCCATAACGTATTAGCAGCATGCAATCACAAGAAAGTGCCAAACAGTTGAATGAATATGGGGACCAAGGAAGTCACCACCGAGTACATACAGCGTGAGATGTTATGTACATGCATCAAAGTGTACAGAATCCCGTTTCATTTACTCATTGTTTTAAATATACACAAATTTCAGATCAGTTTTCTCAGTTATTGTGAACATTTAAGAATAATTACATAGTTTTATAATGTTTTTCAATATTAAATGCAGCTGAGAAACACCAAGTCTAAAGTAAAGAGGTCATATGAAACAAGTGATATAAAAGCATTTTCTATCTGTTTTAAAAAATTCACAAAAGCTGCAGCAGCCCTGTTATTTCTCTGTATTTTTATAAGCATTGAACCAGAGTACTTACGAAGGTCTGGTTGGTCATGAGCAGACGAGTGGTAAGATTGGCAGCATTGAGCAAACTGATGCCACCCCATTGGTCCCTAAACACCAGCTCCTGCCCTGTAAATATACATAAATATTAATAACAAACGTGTAAAGGAATAGTTCGGACTGCTAAACACTCAACAGCTAATCATAAACTACTACTAAGGGATATAAATAACAAATTTAAATAATTGTATAAACACCAACGCAAGATATCAATTATTACTTTTTAATCAAAAGAAAATTTAAGTTAACATATTGATTCTGTGTGATGCCTCATACATTTGCCACTGTAGAATACTTTATTCTGAATGAATTTAAAATAACTAATTTTCATAATGAGTCAAAATTTACTCGTACCTACATAAAATAGGTAGAACTTAAGTAAATACAATTTATAGCACTCTTCCCCCCTTTTTGGTGCGGAAGTTTTGCTGAAGTGCTGTAGACATTAAGACAATTTCTCTGTCATGCACAGCACATGTCGGTCAATCACTATACACGGTGGTCATTTTTTTTCGTTATTTTCCGCCCTCCGATTGATCAAGAATGGCGTCATAGTTGACTGGTGACTCTCTCTTGAAGTGGTAATTTTTGCGAAACAGTAAGCAAATTACAGCGCTCTGATTGTGGTTGCTCTGGTAACTAATACAACCAGCTTCCCCTGGATATGAACATAAATTACCGCATCTTCATAGTTAAATGCTACTTTCGTACCGGCATTAAAATTGGTGCGACATATAAATATAATTTAAACCGCTGCATAGAGGAGGTTTTTTTTTTTGTAATTTACATCCTCCAACGTTAGGTCATATCGGATGGTGAATGAATTGGGTGAAATGATGGGTACAAGGAGTTTAGAGTTACCCGACATTCGTCTTTCAGGATAAGGGAAAACCCCGGAAAAAACCTTATCCAGGTAACTTACCCTGACCGAAATTCGAACTTGGGACTTACTGCGGAGTTTGTGCAACGTTATCGAGCATTCAGATAAGTCCCTCTGAGCGTAATGTTGTCAAAAGTGTCCAGAAACCGTCAAGTTGACATACTTTTGTTTGCAACATAAACGTCCTACATTTTAGTATACGGTATAAATTTTTTTGTTATTCTCACACTTAATTCAATGTACATTAATGTTGGTATCCCTATGTCTTTTAAAACCAATAGGTGCATTAAGCATTTCCAAGATACAGGATCAGTTACTCGCAAAAAGAGAAACACTGGATGCTATAAAGTGACTGGTTCCATCTAGAAGCAATAAATGATGCTATGACCGAAAGGCTTCAAGCATACCTTAAATGGATACATAAGACTATGTACTAGAGATACTTTTCTTGTTTAGACTTGGATAAAAGCTTTGTACATATTGTAACACTAATTTATTTTTCATTCATAAAACATGTTCTGCTAATTTTCTGATTTGTAATGAAGTTACATTGTGAAGAAACTGTAGGTGATAGAAAAGAATTGATATCAAATTGAAATATTTCTATAACAAAAAACAGATGTTCTTTGTGAAATATGTGTTAATTAACTTATCTATTCGTATATTCTTTATTATATACTTTTATGGCTGCATAATTATCTTTGCAATGCATTGCAGTATATAGTTTTTTTTAAAAACAGTCATCGTATCTACGCACCAGACGAAAATACGCAGCTTTATATTACGAGGCAGACCCACCTCTCAAATACTGTATTTACCTGCCGGTAGAGGGAGACTTCAAAGCTGCTGTCAGCACACCAAATACGATCAAAGCCGCTAGGAGAATCGTATATAAACTCGCTCAATCAGCAATGCTACTAATGACGTCAAATTTTGCGTGGTAAAATTACAGATAAAAATGAACACCGTGTATGGGAGACAGACTGTTTAAAAATGTATCGCTTTACCTACTGCATCGTATAACGAACATTTTAATAGAATATGACCAAGAATGAGGTTGTTTGTTTTCAGAGCAGTGAGTAGAAGAATTATTATGAATCCAGTTAATGATGCTGTGTGAGTGCGTGCGTGTGTGCCTTTGTGTGTGAAGAATATAACTGGAGGAACGAATACCGGTTAATATACAAAATTTCATATGTTCTGCAAGAACGTGACACGAAGCTTTTGAAGGAAAGCCTGCAACTGTAAAGGACGCTGTGCAATAAGAAAAATTTCTAATATTTTAGATTAGGTTAGATTAAATTAGATTGATTTGCCTTAAGGGGGTTCTCTTGTAGCCACAGGGGACTGTGAACTTTGAAGGTGTCCAGAGGTTTACAGTTTAATTGCACATGCACTTACAAATTTAAACGAGAGACACGTTATATAACTATACAATATGCAAAGCAATAGAGAAAACGAGGCAGTGATAATTATTTAAAACAGCAAATCAAACACTTTTTAAATGAAATTTCAATTTGCTTTTGCCAGTAGAACTCAACATTTTATATTGAATTTGCAATGGATATCATTTATTTCCATTTATTCTGTACATAAAGATATAAATAGCTTTCGAACAGACATCAAAGCTAATTTGGCAGTGATTTGTCATTGGAACAGTTAGATTCTACTCACAGATCTACATAAGCATTATCAGGATTCAATTGTCATTCAGATAATCTTGTACAGAATAAAATGATTTTGAGCATAGGTACTCTCTAGGAGCGCTTTTAAAGGCACTGAGCACAAATTTTTGAACATTGTCAATGAAATACACCAGGACGATTAAGAGGGGGGTTGTTTGATTTAATCGTCTTGGTGTTGCATTTGAAATTATAAATTTTTCCTTTAAGATCATTAGGACCATAATTTATTTTCTTGAAAGAGCATGCGACAAAATGACTAATCTTCAATTTTATTAAAAGCTTGTGAAGTCCTTGTAATTCTGATTGACTTTTGAATAACAAGTCAAATGTGTGCTGTAGATGGAAGTTTTTTTATATATAACGTCACCCATGGCGTGACAGAGACAGAGACAGAGCTAGAGCTAGTGGGCCAGAGCCGGCCAACCCGACTGCCAGCCTCACGCCCACAAACACAAGGCAGAGGTGGGAAAGACCGATAGGGGAAAGAGATGTGGTCAGCATATCGGCACTCCCAGCTGAAAAGTCGGCTTTGTAGACCAGGATTCGCTACATATCGTAGCTCCTCAATTTCCTCACAATGCTGAGTGCAAACCGGTCCTATACATGAGACTTAATATCCACCCCAGGTGTAGGATCGATTATGGGCGCATTGCTTGGCAGGAAAACGAACCCAACGTCCTAGCCCATTGCGCCATGGCGCAGGACACAAATATGTACATATAAGGTAAGAACATATACATTCTGTCAAGAAAGTACCGGTAATTTATCATACAAAAATCTCGTATGAGAGGGAATTCGAAATATTGTTGTCGCTAACTTGGTGCATCTTTCCTCCATACCTACGCGGAGTTTGACTGTCATCTAGTTAGTTTAAAAGGCGCCATTTTCTTACTGGATCTTAAAGATGTGTTGCGATTTTACAATGAATAAAACTGTTGAACAAAAAGTCTGTCTCAAATTTTGCATTGCAAATGGTATTTCGTGTACCGAAACTCTGAAAATGTTACATAGGGCTTACGGTGAATGGACTTTAAATACTGCGTGTGAGTGGTACAGAGAATTCAGAAGAGGTCGAGATGTGATGGAAGATTTGCCTCGCTCTGGTCGGTCATCAACAGCTTCAACTGAGCATCACTAAAGTGAAGGAAATGGTGTCTGAAATCGTCATTTAGGTCTGAGAAATACTGCCGCCAAACATATGGTGTCTCATGAAACTATTTTAAACCATTGTTTGGGCATGACACCTGTTGCTACTCGATTAGTTCCGAAAGGCTTGAACTTTTGCAAAAACTCAATTGCGTAAGGATCGCTGAAGAAATGCTAGAACGAGCCAACTCCGACCCCAAATTCATGAAGCGCATTGCCACTGGTGATGAGACATGGGTTTATGGGTTTGACACGCAAATCAGTTAACAAGCTTACGAGTGGCGCCTTCTAAATAAACCGAAATCCAAAAGACAAACTCAATCAAACCTGAAAGTCATGTTGGCAGTTTTTTTTATTATCGTGCTGTCATGCACTGGGAATGCTTGCCAGAAGTTCAGACGGTAAATAAAAATTATTACTTGAGCGTTATGCGGCATTTGAGAGAAAAAATACGGCGAAAAAGACCAGATTGGCAACTCATGGATTCTGCACCAGGATAACGCTCCAGCTCACAAGGCTATCTTTGTGAACGAATTTTTGGCCAGAAACTCAACAAATCTCATTAAATAACCAGCATATTCACCCGATCTGGCTCCAGCCGACTTCTTTCTCCTTCCAAAACTCACTTGTACAACGAGGTGTACCCGAATGTCCAAAGACGCCGGCCTCTATCATCCCGAGAGGGTGGAAATCTCCGGGCCTCTGTCCATGGGACAATACCTTGAGTCTGAAACATCCCCCCCCATCTCAAGACGGGTGAAAGTGGATACGCCACTTACGCGCGTTTATCCCGCAGGGAAGACTACAGAAAGGCCTCGGTGGGGCCGCCTGGTGATCTAGCACACCTTCTACTAGCTATGCTGGCTAGTACCCGGGTGTTATGAGGCAACACTTTACCTCCTCCGGGCGGCCGAGACCTGGCTGGAGGTACCCGATCTCCCACGGATGTCGGCAACACACTGCCCCTAATCCGTACAACTCCCATTCAGGGAGGGGCTCGAATGTTCAGCCCGAGGTTCCTCTCGTAACATCAGAGGTACGAGTGCTAAGGGTCCGTAGCGCTCCCACCACAGCAGCTGAAGGGGACGGATTACCTCCCCTCCTTTTTCAGTCGATAGAGGACATAAATGAGAATTCGTTGTAAAATCGCTACACACCTTTGAGATGCACTAATAAAAGAGTGCGCTGAAAACAAACTAGATGACAGGAAACTCCGCATGTGTATAGAGGAAAGATGTACCAACCTGCAACAACAATAATTTCGTATCCTCTGATACGGATTTTTAATATGATCAATTCCCTGTACGTCATATATCATTAAAACATAGTTATTTCCTCTGCTGCTAATGTTTTATTGGACGCAATTTCTAAACTTCTACAGTTTAAATGTGGCAAATCGCATTTGTTTTCCTTTCGTAATCATGAAAAGAGCATGAAATTCCAAGGCCAGCGTATATCATTAAACTTTTATAAAACACAACTATCGTATTACTTGGGGATTTTATTTTTACAGTTACAACGAAATATAAATGTATTATGATCTTTTAGCAAAAGCTAAATGAGTATTACTCAAAATAGTTGCAAAAGAGTCAGTGAGAACCATGTAAATCTCCAACACATTCGAGTTTTGTTGTTGTTATAAACGTTTGTTGTATGTAAACGTTTCTCTGGCAAAAAAGTATATGAGGGGAGGGGGGGGGGGAGGTCTCTTAGGTTCTAAACTAGAAATTAAAGTTCATTTGTAATTATTGTGGCGTGAGAGTAAAATATTACTTTGCATAATAACCATTCCACACGTCAGCTGCTCTTTTCACCAGCGCTTAGCTACTGCTGAATTATGCAGATTGAAATGAGACATTCCGTACATACTGAGAGAGATTGGAATATGGCGGGCTTCCTCAATATTCACTACGCGCGTGCACAAAGAAGGGATCATACTCGAGCATATACCAGCTAAAACTGCCGAACATATCTTACAGAAATATGAGACACTCTTATCTAAAATGTTATTTTTTACTACATACAGTAATTAGGGGGAGGTTGGTATTCCACCCACAAATTTGATAACATAATGGCACAGGTCATAGAGATTTTTTTAAAAAAAATCAGAAAAGAACATTTTTGGAAAAGCTTCTGTGTTTATGAACAACATAGCTGAAAAATGAGAAGTTAGTGAAATACCAAATTTGGTACTTTGCAATGATAAGGATTTAAATGAACATGACCGATTTCGGGGTACGCCATGCACGAAGAATCTTATTTTCTGGTAAATGGCATTACTTAATCAAATACCATATGCGTAGGCAAGATCTCGTCACATCGGCGATCGAAAGTCTGACATGAGAAAGTAACACGCGCTCAAGGGCAGCTACTGGCATCTCAAAGAGGAAGCAAGCTGACGTCAAGAAGCTAGTCGCATTATTCCTGCACGAAAAGGAGTTATGCGACTGGAATTCCAGAGGCTCTCAATTCCAGAAAGATCTACCGCACCCGGTAGATATATAAAAGCCAAGCAAGGCGGGAAGTACTTGGTCAGTAGTGAATTGGTATGAGTCAGTGACTATACAGTATGGTGCCTTTAGATGACAAGGAACACCTTTAACCTTGAACACACATACATTTCTGATATTCATTATATTAGTCTTCAAAGAGCAGATGCAGGGTTTTGAAGAAGTGAATGAAACAAAGTGGGAGACCGATGTTCATACCTCACTAAAGTTACATTTAGCCGCCTTGGTAGCGTAGATGATAGCATGTCAGCCTCACGTTCAAAAGTTCCCGAGTTTGAATCTCGGTCAGGTGGAGTTACCTGGATAAGGCTTTTCCGGGGTTTTCCCTTATCCTTATTGACGAATGTCGGGTAACTCTAAGCTCCATGGCCCCCGGGCTCATTTGATCATCATTTCACCCATTTCATTCATCGTCCGATATGACAACGTTGGAGGACGTAAATTGCAAAAAAAAAGTACGTTATCATATCACATTCCAAATCACTTTGGCATTCACGCAGTCTAATATGAAAAGCCATGCTAATTGCATTTGCAAATGATCATAAGGGTATGCCAATGAAATAATCTGCATTTCGCCTAGCGTATTGCAACATAGGCTTATACTTGGGTATGGCAAATGATAGTAAATCGCAGACTGGAGTTTGATGATTGAATATTACATCATGTATTTTCGCGTGTGGTTCAGAAAAATTAGCAAACTTTCTGATATGGTGCTGGTAGACAAATGCGGTGTTTTACATTGAAATGATACAGACCACTGTTCCAATGGTTGTTATTCCAAGCATGGTTTCGCGCAGTTTCTAGCGTTCAAGCTTAAACGTGTCCATTGGGAGTGTCGTGCATTGCAAGCTCCGTGATAAGGAGTCGGTAGGCCGTGCAATGGGCAGGAAGTAGTCCATGGGTTATTAAGTGCGGCGAGGGTTCGGCGCGCTGGGGAAGCAGCGACAAAGTTTGCATGTGAGTAACGGAGTCACCAGAATTGGTGTGTAGTTCCTGTTAGAGTTGGACCTGTATTTAGATTACAGTGGCAGGGCGGGCTACAGAGACTTATAAGAACATTGCATAGACGGTTAGAAGTGTTTCATTTGTGCAAAAGAAGGGCTGACTGTGTGTTAGCACTCAGCTAACGGTTTTGGTGAAAATGAACGTCTGAGAACACTTTTTACGTGTTTTTAACAATATTTCTAGCCCGCCTAGGTAGCGTGGTGGTAGCATGTCTGCCTCACGTTCAAGAGGTCCCGGGTTCGAATCTCGGTCAGGGTGAGCTACCTGGATAAGGGGTTTTCCGGGGTTTTCCCTTATCCTGAAAGACGAATGTCGGTTAACGCTAAGCTCCATGGACCCCGGGCTCATTTGAGCATCATTTCACCAATTCCATTCATCGTTCGATATGACTTAACGTTGGAGGACTTAAATTACAAAAAAAAAAAAAAAAAACTATGGCAATTTAAATTTACATACTGTATTTTCTGATACTAGATTTATATCGTATTATATATTTTTAAATGAAATGGACAAAGCTACACTAATGCATGGTCTGCAGTGGTTTATTCAACTAAAAGATCAAAGGTCATATTTCCAATTATGACTACAGTTGTCGATGCGAAGGGAACTCTTGTTTCTTTTGTTTTCATTGTTTTTCTAGTGTTTCAATACCTCCGCAGCTCCATGCTGCGTTTTTAATCTGTATGTAAATTACGAAACGCCTTTTGTGAGGTTTTCGTAAGAGATATCTGCCTAAGACTTTAGAGAGACTCCAGAAATATTAAATTCTGGGCTACGCTGCCAGTGTCTCAATTAAAGTAACAGAAAGTTGTCGAAGTTTTTCTCCGCACCGAAGTTTTCTTTTAACTTCTAGCTATGCAGTCGTCATTAAAAAAACTTGCACAAAGAAATTAGAAAGCGGCGGAGGATTTCAGTTGTCTTCAGGATCTAAATTTGTGGGAAGAAGGTATGATACGAGATTATACGAAGGACAACTGATCTGTTGGCAGCAGGCATACGGCAGCAGAGTCCTTAATGTTTCAGGCTAGGCATTTCCTGCTGCTCTATGCCCCTCTACCCTTATGAACAATTCTAAGTATTAGTTTCTGCGCTAGGACAAGAATTGTTCTACCCTCAAATAGCATCTACTTTGTTTCAAACTACCATACAACTCTCCTGTCCTTGTATCGTCTACAGATGAACAAATAAATTAATTTGGATGGAATGAAGAATAGGGAAACTAATAGATTAGTTCAGCGACAGTTAAGTGCAGAGGTTCTACTCCCATTAGTTGATACCGAAATTATGGTTTGACAGAAGCAAATAATAATGATAGACGTCGAAGGAAAGTTGGTCTTTGTGACGACCAAGTGCAGTTTAGTTGGGGAAACTGTTTATAACAATGCCATGAATGAAAGGAACAGTGTCCTTAGAAGGTTTCTAAAGGAATTGTCACTTGACGTACATGAATAGGGTATTCTTCGGATAGTTTACAATGGCGACCAAAACAGCCACAAAAGGACTTTGTTTGGTTTGGATAAGGAATTTGGAGAGTGAAAGTTATATAAAGACACACGCGCAGCTGTGGTTAAGGCAGTCGTAGGTGTATGGCCGATATGGCTATATCGCGGCTAGGAAGCCATCACGAACATTTATCGTCGTGTAGCCGATATAAGAGAGGATTCTGAGACGTCAAGCCCATTAGAGCGGTCAACTTGTTCGGTGTTTCATAATTGTCGGTTCATATATACGAAAGGAACAAATATAGTTTATCGAACAATAAACATTCTGCCGTCAGTCTCCGTGAACAGTGATCAATTGTGGTAACCCTCGTTCGCCAATCATTAGATATTTGTTCGCCACATATCATTTTCGTTACAAACTGGCGCGCCAACGCGGGGCACGATAGGAGAAGGACGTTCGACAAGTGGAGCTCGATACGAGAAGGAGGTTCAACCTAGAAGGAGTTTCAACCCGACGACGAGGTTCAACAAGAGAAGCAGACTCAACCTAGAAGGAGGTTCAACCTAGAAGGAGTGTCAACCCGACGACGAGGTTCAACAGGAGGTGGTTCGACAGGAGGACGGTGGACCCATCAAGAAATTCGTCAACAGTTCGACTGTAAAAAAGAAAGGAGGCCGGCATCGTCATCAGTGACATCATCAGGAGCCAGTAAAAAAAAGTATCAAAGGTACAGAGTGTTAAATTATATACTAGACTACTGTGAATGTATTTAAGGAGTGGAAAAATGCTGAGTCAAAATTCTGTAGAAAGCATGGAAGTCCAGGAGGTTGATGCTAGTAGCAGTAGGCAGGAAGTCGAAGTACCAGAGCGTAGTAGAACTGTCCTAGATAATGTAGAAAGGGAAATAAATATGTTAGAGGAAATTAGAAAAGTGTTCGCAAGGGTTGACAGTTTAAGTGAAAGTTTAAGTAAAAAGATAGATGATAAGACTGAAAGTTTAAGTGAAAGTTTAAGTAAAGTGATAGATGATAATTATCAAAGTTTAAGTGAAAGTTTAAGTAAAAAGATAGATGATGATAATCAAAGTTTAATAACAGAGATGAAGGATAATAATCAAAGTTTAATAACAGAGATGAAGGATAATAATCAAAGTTTAATAAAAGAGATGAAGGATAATAATCAAAGTTTAAAAAAGATAGAAGGAAAGATAGAAAGTGGTTTTCAGAAGTTAGAGGCAGGACAAATAGAACTAGGAAAGAAGTTAGACAATCAACAACAGTCGTTAGAAAATTTCAGGAAAGATAGTCAGGAAGTAGAGAACGTAAGAGAAGAAGCTGATCAGGTAACAGACAATGTAGGAAAAGATGTTAGTGAGGAGACGGAGAATGTTGAAAATGAAGTTATGAATCTAACTAATGAAAGGTTGGATAGTGAAAACAGAAAACTTGGGGAGGAAATAGTACAGAAATTAGACAAAGAATTAGGAATGGCTAGAGAAGAGTTAGGAGAAGCTAGGAGTAGATTAGAAATATCAGAGAGGGAAAATAGAAAACTGACGAGGAATTTGGAGAAAACCACAAGTGAAATTAGTGAGGTAGCAATAGAGATCACGGTGACAAATGAAACATTGAAAAACATGCAAAATTCAGGGATAAACGAAACAGAAATATTAAAATATTTCGGGCAAGGGGCACAGTTCCATCAGAATATGCCTAAGAAATATAGGAAAAAAGATCGATGTCCGATATCTAAGCTAGATATGGAAAACTCATGGGGATGTAGAATAAATAAGTCCTTCATACATGGAAAAGTCCGCAAAATTCTCTTGTATTTTCGAAGTACGTTGTGGGATGATGAATTTTCTTGTAAATGGTAGAAACTTAGGCTAAAGTATTTAAAATTGCCATAACAAATTGTAAAAGGAGAAGAAACAAACTTGTAAAATGTATAGGCTAAGTATGAACAGTGTAGTGTAAAATGTATAGGTTAAGTATAAACAGTGTTGTGACAGTGCAGTGAAACTTAAAACTAAACAAGTGAAAAAAAATATAGTAATGAAAATCAGAACACTTAAAGACTTTTGAAAAGAATATTTATATAGAATCAAGAAGAAGAACTCAGAAATGTTGTATACAAATATAATATTATTAATGTACCATTGATTAAAGAAGTATTCGGAAATGTATAAAAACAATTAACCAGTTAAAAAAAATATCAGAACAATGAAAGACTTTTGAAAAGAATATTTATATAGAATCAAGAAGAAGAACTCAGAAATGTTGCATACAAATATAATATTATTAATGTACCATTGATTTAAACATGGGAGTGTATATTTAGGAATTGTTTCAAGTGTAACAACAATATGAATTAATTTTAAGTAGATCAGATGGAGAAAAGGAGAGATGAGGTAGATTGAAATATTTTCCGAGTAATATTTAAAAGTTGAAAATTGCAGAACAGAATGTTGGTAAATTTTAAATGAAATGTTGTTATGTAACCATGTGAATAATTTTTAGGAAATGTCATGTAAGAAAAAAAAATTAATGTTGTGAAAAGAAATTGTAAAATGAATTGGAAGTTGCTGACAAAGGTCTAATATTTTGCGTTATATTCGGGCAAGACATATATATTATTTCATTATTGGATAATAAAATAATATCTATGGGGGCATTTGATACCGAAATTATGGTTTGACAGAAGCAAAGAATAATGATAGACGTCGAAGGAATGTTGGTCTTTGTGACGACCAAGTCCAGTTTAGTTGGGGAAACTGTTTATAACAATGCCATGAATGAAAGGAACAGTGTCCTTAGAAGGTTTCTAAAGGAATTGTCACTTGACGTACATGAATAGGGTATTCTTCGGATCGTTTACAATGGCGACCAAAACAGCCACAAAAGGACTTTGTTTGGTTTGGAAAAGGAATTTGGAGAGTGAAAGTTATATAAAGACACACGCGCAGCTGTGGTTAAGGCAGTCGTAGGTGTATGGCCGATATGGCTATATCGCGGCTAGGAAGCCATCACGAACATTTATCGTCGTGTAGCCGATATAAGAGAGGATTCTGAGACGTCAAGCCCATTAGAGCGGTCAACTTGTTCTGTCTTGAATATTTGTCGGGTCATCAAAATTTATCGAGAAATATAGTTAGCATTCAGTCACTATAAACCGAGATTGGTAACCCTCGGTCGGCAGCTTCCATTTCGAGGTTTGAAATAAGAAGCAGTGAATAAATAATTTGGAAACGGGCATTCCAGTGTTGTAAAATTTCCTTCTCACACACATCCACGCATACCCTGAGAGAAACCTCATTGCTCACTATAATATTTGCTTCAAACTGGTGCACAACGTAGAGCAGTAGTAACCTGTGATCGCCATCATTTAAATATCAGTTACATAGTCGTGGACCCGTAGGACCAAGGATGCGGCCCCCTTCTACCAGGGAGTTATGGATACTCCGGGGCTCTTTCCATAGGGCAATACCTGATTTCTTAAAACGCCTCTCAGCTGAGCACAACGTCAAGACGGGTGGAAGTGGATACGCCACGAGGAACTACCCCCTCTGAAAACCCCCCACAAAAAACACAAAAAAATAAAACAACCATAACAGAAGGTCAGGGATAAGATTCATGGGAAATCTCCTTCAAGCCTGAAGCTCTATTGGCTAAGTTGTTCAGCTTCATAATTGAGGTAATGTAGGTATCTTTATGCCGGCCGAAGTGTAATTTGAAGGAAGAAGAACTATCTGGGCTCAGGTGCCGTGGTCTGATGGAGATCGAAGATTCAATACGTTTCGTTCACGTCTGCGGTGAACATCATCAGTGATGGCGTGTTCTGAGTTTGAGTCACACAGAAGACTGTGCCGATTGGCACAGAGGCTGATTGCAGGTAATTGTCAGACTTCCCTATAGGGGCGGTGGTAGTGGCTTATTGTGTTTTGTTTAGTGTCTGCCTGCGCCACCGTCTCTATCGGGAGGTCGAAGCTGGGTACCTTGCCTTGAGCGAGGCAGTTGGGGGTTAGGGCTCGTCACAGCAAGCGGTGTGAATTGTGAAGGACATTTTTTTAAAAAAAACTGTTCGTTCGTTCTCATGGAGTTGGAGGACATTCAAAACTGTTCAGCCTACTTTTATATAGAAGCAAATGTTCTATTTTCACGAATGTTCAATTTTCGTTGTCGTGAAATCATTTTACAGACTAATATGTATTTGTAAATGGGAGAAGTTAATTAAAAGTTCTGGAGCAGTCTGGTAGCAGAGTGTCGTTTCGATGCACGGACCTCTGGGTTATGTGTCCAGCACGCTTCCACAGAGACTGCACCAGAACTTTAATTAACTTCTCCCCTGATTCAAGACCACGCCACTACTGATGATGTTCACCGCAGACGTGAACGAAACGTATGGATCTTCCAACTCCATCACACCACGCCTGCTGAGCCTGGAAAGTTCTTCTATCTTCAAATGTATCTTTAGTCAACTTTTTCAGTTTTCTTGCGATGGTCTTCGCTTCTTTTACCTTGCATATATCAATAGTGTAAGACCTTAAGTGCATAAAAATGTTGAACGATTTGTATCAAAGCGTTATTAATTAACACTTTATTCTGAATTAATCACTTCAACGCGGCAAAACAATGCTCAACTGACTTACAATTCATTGTATTCCTCACAGAAGTTCTGTTTGAACTTAGGATACAGATTTAAGGAAAATGTTGTGCAGGAATTGAAGTTAAATTAGTTTAGAGGGAAAATATATTTGTGTATATATTATTTCACTTTTTCTTCTGTACGAGTTATGGAAAATAAATTCAACTTGAAATATTCAGTATTTCAGCAAATGGAGAATGGTTCTTAAATCCTTATTTAATGAGGCTCTCCTTAATAATGGACTGTCTGAATGGCAAGATGTGTTGAAAAAACTGAAAAGTAGATCTGAAAATTCTACATGATAACTTTATTTATTCGGGTCTGTTACAATTAGCTAACTATTTGTGGAATTAAAATGGTTGATATTAAAACATATATTGTAGCAGAAAGGTACCGTTTCTAAGTATTACGATTCTGTTAAGGTTTGAGTTGTCATCGCCAATGTTTCCCAAATCCTAAGTCAACGGCGTTCCCCTGTAGCTTTACTCCCTCTTCTTTCGTTTTCTGCATAAAGACGTTCCCCTTCACTCATTCAGATAAAATAAGCGTTAGAGAGGTTTGTCTTTGTCTTACGAATGAGCCTAACAAGAGAACTACCACTGTACTCACAATGCTGCGTACCTGAAAATTTAATGGTTTAATGCCT
The DNA here is from genome assembly GCA_030765055.1 of Mantis religiosa. Taxonomy (NCBI): domain Eukaryota; kingdom Metazoa; phylum Arthropoda; class Insecta; order Mantodea; family Mantidae; genus Mantis; species Mantis religiosa. The sequence continues at coordinate 111,346,394 of CM060958.1, read as the reverse complement.
GCTGTACATAAAACATGTGCACCAAAAATCTGCTACGGAGTGGAACCGCAACGCCCAAAAGTGAAGTCTGGAAAGTATTGTTAAGTTTTATACTCTTTGGTTGAATTAATAATACTAAACACATATTTGCCCATTGTGGAGCATGCGACAATTTGCAAGTAGCTGCTGGACATCCCTTGTTAGCTCTGTGCTAAGTGTCAGGGATGGTGCTCCTTAGGTATGCTATGTGTAGACCGCTGCCAAACAATTCCTCCCGTACAATGTTGTGTTATTATACCTATATGTTCCTAAGTGTTCTGGACCCATTTTCGGGTACTTCCAGCTATACTTGGCCCTCGAGTTTTGGCAAACAGACTCCACATAGAGCAAAGATAACCCCATTGAGTTCTCAAGCACGTAGAGTAGTGACCATAGTGATAGTTCCCTTGTCAGATGGACAAACTAGGTGTACCCTCTTTTGGAAGCTGTGCATTACTGGTACGCCGTGGCTGAGTGGTTAGACCGCTTGGCTCTCACCAAGGCGGCCCGGGTTCGATCCCAGGCAACCGCAAAGTGAGAATTGTGGTGGACAACACGGCGTTGGGGCGGGTTTTCTCCGGGACCTCCGGTTTCCCCCGCCATCTCATTCCACCGGTGCTCCATCTTCATCTCATGCATAATCAGTGTCACCGCCTGCGGTGCCGTATGTAGTAAAAGCGGGCGTTAAACACTACACATTTCACATACTACTGATTATCACTTGCAGTTCGCCGGGTTTCGCTTGGTTCGGGAAACTTAGCAAAATTGATTTCGGATAAAATTCGAAACAGGATCCTGGAAGGAAGGTATAAATCTCAGGGTGTATTTGTTGTCGAATAAATTCCTTTTCTCCTTCCTATGTTATTTATTTTTCGTTTTTATTAACTATTTCCTAATTCCCTGCACATAAAAGATAAACCGGGTTACCCTACTTCAACTGGTCTATTATCGCACTCGTTATTACTTTTCGTATTTGATAGAATTTCTAGTTATTCCCTACACTTTAGAAAATGTGATGATGTACAGCAGATTATGAATTAGAAGTCCCATTCAATTCTGTACGGTGTTATACACACGAACTAACCTCCTTCCGGCACAACGACACGGTTACAACTGATGACCTTGCCTATGACTTGTAGTTCGCTCCCGGCTCAGACACATGACCTGCCAGCTATCCCAATGGCTTTATATCTTTTTCTACGATATTCATTGGATTTCAGAATAAGCCAAAATTCCACTTTCCCAGCGTTACACATTAACGTACTGTTTGCTCCTTGGACTACCCTTTCTTTATGTGGATGTTAATAATTTAGCTTTTCTTTTTCTAACCGTTCGATTTTATTTTCATCTTAGCAATTTATATTTCATTTTCATTTATTACATTAGTTACCTTTATATTATTCCTTTATACTACTCCTTTATTGTATAGGGGGATAAAACTTCACATTACACTTTCTTCATGACGTGGTAGCATACCGAAATAACGTGCATGATGCAGCTTCCTCTGCCGCCGGGTTCACTCGCTGGTGAATGGAACTCAAGCCATATCCAGTTACAACTACAGTTTTAACAAACTCGCTCGGAGAAAAGCACCGTTTGTCCCAACAAAGCGCTCTCACTGACTCCCTGAATCTCTCATTCCGCTCTTTCGTGAACGAAAAAAGGTATGTGGGGTGTTCTGCCCTCTGGAGGAATTCTGGAGGAGTGAGGACGAAGAGTGCATATTGGAGCACGAATGACGTCATTAACATACCTATATACATCGTGAAAATTTTGTATTCAGATACATCTATAGTTGTTGATGTCAATGCATTACAGCCACATTTTCATAAGAGGAACACAGAAGAGTTGCAGAACGTTCAGAAGAGAAGCTTTCAGAAGATATTGCTTGTCTGAAGGTACGTTGTAGCACTTACGTATTTATACTGGGTGAGAGTGCTACTTATCCTGAACCGACCTCCCATAAGCGTTGTTATTAACTTACTTTGCACGTGATTCTTTGATGAAACCTCGGAGTGTAATCGCTCTTTGCATGTACATGAAATACGCTAACATTCCTAACATTTATGTCGTATTTAGTTCTTAGCGGCAAAGAAACGAAGCAGCTTAACATCCAAAATTACTGTTTAAGGGGCGATATTTGTACTGCCGGTTACATACATAGGAACTGTTAGATGCAGCTAAATCCGACTAGAGTTCAACAGCTGTCTTCCTTCCGTCATGCAGTAGCTTAATAAGCAGGTTGAGTTATCGGCTTAGCAAATACGCACAAAGATAATTAGCATCTCATCCCCTCGATTTATGTGTTTAACGCTCTTCAAAAGAGATAGCGCCTGTTTTCTTGCCAACTTTGAATATATTTAAGACTAAAGTTAATAAAAGATGCTAACAATCCAGGTGGTTAGGTAAATGGCCTGACAAACGCTCCAACGAGCAGGGCCTGCAGGCCACTCCGGAGTGTAGTCATGATATTTAGGACAGGAAAGAAGGAACTGCAGAATTCCAATTCCTAATTTATGTTGTAATAATTGTGACCACGCGTGCGTGCGTGTGTGTGTGTGTGAATACCACAATTAACAATAATATTCCCAAAAGTTAAAGGCATATGGAGGCGGGCAGTACTGCAGACTCCAGCCAATCTCAAAGCTTGCGCCGCCTAACAGCGCTGCCGAATGTGGTACATGTATCTCCCGCTCCTGAACTCAGAACGTTATATTAATTACGCTTATGCCCGATTTCACCAACAGATGTTAAAATCGACGTTAGCAAAGGTAACGTAACAATTGTAACAGCGCTAACAATTTCTTGCATTTCACCAAACTGTTTTCTGAAAATGTTAACAAACACGTGCTAACGCCAAGAAACTTGTAAATATTACATCTATAGAAGGCTGTGGATGACTGCGATGCGCTTTTGTTTTCATTTTCGTCTGCACCGCAGTCTGCACACAGCTAAAAATGGCGTATAAACAAAATCATAAACAAAAGCCGTGAAACAAATTTCTCGTAAATGGAGAAAGGATTTTTAATTGAATTGGTGACGAAGTATAACGATATCGTGGAAAATAGGACGGATGCGGTGAATGTAAAAGAGAAAGATGTCACGTGGGAAAAAATTGGAAACAAACTTAATTCAAATGCATGTGTCATTACTAGAAACACGAAACGTATGACGTAAATTTAAAACGAGGTGCTAAGAAGGGCAAGTTACTTGAACGTTTCAAGACGGGAGGCGGACAATGTATTATCCACATAATTCAGTGAATTATAAAATTGCAAGGTTATTAATACTTGAAGCAAAGGCGAGATCGGCATATTCCTTTCGATGCACGTTCTAAGTCAGTATTACGTAAATTTAAAACGAGGAGCGAAGAAGGGCAAGTTACTTGAACGTTTCAAGACGGGAGGCGGACAATGTATTATCCACATAATTCAGTGAATTATAAAATTGCAAGGTTATTAATACTTGAAGTAAAGGCGAAATCGCCATATTCCTTTCGATGCAAGTTCTAATCTCTCTTGTACTTTCGCAGTAACCTTCATAGTAACTTGTTTCGACAGTGTATACCTCCGTAAAAATGTTCTGCTAATAGCTCCTCAAAATGATTTCTCCTCTTAGGCCGTACTCTATTGCAAATGCAATTTAGACGGATTTAAATATAGCAAATCGACCTCAACAGCTAAGTTCATGCTCGCCATCTTGACTATTTACAATTGTTAAGCACTTAACATCAGAAATTTGGAGTGTTAGTTTAAAAGAGATTTAACACGAGTGTTACGCTAACATTTGTTGGTGAAATGCAATTTTTGTTTTAACTATTGCTAAACTCATGTTAAATCTTAACATCTGTTGTTGAAATCGGGCATTATATAAATGTTTAAAAAATTATAGATACCAATCTTATAGTAAGAAAGAAATTTATTTTCTGATCATGACCGTACTAAAATCCTGTCTCTACTATACTTAGAACACGAGCGATGCACATTTTATCTTTCACACGGTTATGGTTAAATGTTACGGATAAATATGTGAAAATTACAGATGCTAATCTTATAACAAAAAGAATTTTACTTTCTGATCATGACTGTACAAAATTCCCGTCTCTACGACACTTATAACGGAAGCGATGCACTTTTTTTCTTCACATGGTTATGGTTACAACCAACATCCATCCATTCAACAAGATAAGCCTGAAAAACAACACAATTCTTTCCTCATAACGTTTATCTCAATCATAAATAAATAATGCACCTACTATTAAAACAGAAGTCATGCAGTTTGAAATAGAGTTAATTTTCAGTTCTTTTTCAGAGTAGTGGTGTGTTATTTTGTTAAAGTGAACGGCATCGTTAAGTCGTGTGTTGAACTCGAGCTGATATATTGTTAATATTACGTCAAATTATTATCATACACATATATTTCTTTCAGTGTTTGTGAGTCGAGTGCGTGAATATGCTTCTCGAAGACGCGACAAGTGATTTTGCGATCAATAAAAGTGAAGTAATACACTCTCAGGGAAGAAAAATAATACGTAATGTGAACAGTTTTTACAACATCTCTCCAATCCAGGATATAGGACAACTGTAAAATTTTCAAAATCCCAGCAATTAACTCTGCAACCTTGTGGGGTAGATATTGTACACAGTGTCACGATTTGTAGGGAAGTAGCTTCATCCTTAGAAAAAGGGAGCGTACCTGTGTTTCAATCTCCGGGAAAGATCCATGAAGTCGGAAAGCGAGTTACTGGATTGGAAACCGTGCTTGCTGTTCCACTGCTATGACGTGTGTCAAGGTAAGATCTTAATGTTTTAGGAATATTTAATATTTTGTTTAATTCCGGGAAGAATAGGTAGAACCTTTGTTGGCGGGTAAAACTGCTCTTATGTACACGGAGCCTCTGCAGGTGCACGTACTACGCTTGGCAACAGCGCTCCGCTTGTGCATTGGCCAGCGTTCATATGCCTTTAACTTTTGCGAGCGGTATAATTGTACAATTCATCCCAAAATCGGTATTTAAGTTGAGCATACACCAGGGACGAAGTTGACCAGAAGGTTTTCTAGAAATTCCTCCTACACTGCACTTCACAAGGAAATATTGTAGTTTAATTCTATTTTTTAAGTTTGAAAGGGATCTTCTGGTCTCCGTCCAGCCGCTCTAAACCATGTTTGCCATAGTAGCTCAATGTTTTAGAGCGGCTGGACGGAGACCAGAAGATCCGTGGTTGAAATCCCGGCTATGGTATTGAATTTTTCAGCCTGACCCTAGCCTTTCATAGTGAGTGCTCCACATGGCTAGCTTGAAAGAACAATTAATTCCCATTTATTAAGTTTGTTGATTTTATCGTTAAATAAAATGCGCGTCTTACTTTTTGTAGGAATAAATACAAATCCTCAATCGGAATGAATGAATGCAATTTTATAAAACAGATTAGCCAAAGCAGATGAACAATAACTTACTATTGATCTTACTAAAACTAACATATTATGAAAAACATATCTTTAACCATTTCCTAGCTATTTCTCTTGCATTTTGAGGTACTTTATAGCTTCTGAATTTACAAGCAGACATTCAGTTATTTTTCTTGATCGCAGAAAGACAAGAATTTCAAAGGCAGCATACAAAGCTATATATCGCTGCAGATTCATTTAGTTATCATTGTAGCTGCTACGAAATATATAATGAAATCATTTATGAAAACAAGTTACTTTTATTAACATTAGGTAGGCGTATAAACAGCTTTTATTTAAAAATCATTTTTTAGAAGAGCTGTAGAGAAAGTCAGGTAAATGTAAAACATAAGAGTTAGAGAGAAAAAGAAAGTTTGATCTTGTGCCTTTGTGTACATGTAAGTGACGGTGTGAACAGTACAACCCAGAAACGAAAAGGATAAACCCAAAATTGGTGTTGTAGTTCAGAATCGTCCAAAGATTCAACATAAACATCTCGTATTAATGAGGATCTCAACATCCCAAATGATTCCTGAAAGGTTATTGTTCATTCGCTTCTTGAAGTGTCTTAACAATAATTTTTATTTAAATATAGTATAGTGTATTTTAAAAATCACTTAATAAAAATAGGTAAAACAAAGTTGTTCTTCAGTTCATTTATCATACAATTTTGTTGAACAAATCAATAGCAATTTCATTGATACTGCTTTAAGAATTGTTAGGCTAACTTTTTCATATTTTATTATTACTAAAAGCTGGAGGCGTTTTTCCATACGTGTACTGCACATGGACTGTACTGTTATCGCTCGCGCATATACAACTGCAGGTAGGTACATATGTATTATTTTATCTTGACAGAAATCATGCGCGGTAGGGATGAGTAGCAACTGTGGTGGGGATAGTGCACCTATCGTCACAATGCGTCACACGCGTAAGATTACGAGAGAGGAGTATGCTGCACAAGCTGTCTAAAAACAAATCTCACTCTCGAAGCCAGTATTGCAGCTCCTATAAACTAATTATGATTCTTACTCTGGTAGTAATCTCCACGCTTTTGTTGGATCTTTAATAGTACATAGGTGTTTGGAACAAAACCCTGTTCTCCCCCAGCAGGCATGATAACTAACTGTCGGCCTTCCAACATCGCTACAGAGTACCTGTAGCGAATTTCACTCCAGGCTATGGTCTAGTATGTTATCAATTGATATAATTTTCATCCATACAAAATATATGAACTTCACTGCGATATCTCTTAATATTTCGTAAATACTTCAGCCTTTTTGCGTTTATGGTACGATATTCGATTAAAGTTTGTCTGTTACGCTTAATTTTTTTCATATAAGTCCTAGCTTCAAAAGAATTCTTCTTAATGTTCAGACACTGCCTTGGAAGTCAATAGAATTTTGAAGCTCCATAAGCACTTTTTTCTGAGTTGGTCTTTGTTTTCTGTGTTTTAAAAATTATTCGAGTTCGCTTAACTATTTCTGAGTTAAAACATCCAAATTAGATTTTGTGCATATTCCTAATGTTTGTTTACTTGGCATAGAGAAGGACGTTGCTGGACTATCACCAATGGTTTTCCTTTCCTTAATAATTCACCTAAACTGCTTTCAGACACAACTGTTGCTTCAGATGCCCTTTCCCAGATTTTTGTAGCAGACACAGACCATTGTTCCTTTTTTTACAAATTTATAGACATTGGTTATTACTTCTCGTGTTTTTAAGTGTATTATTTTATTTACTAATGTACTGCTAGGAGGCATCATTTCTAAATGCTCTCTTGGAACTAGGAGACATCCACATTTTGAAACAAACTATAGTATTACCAAGTGGCTCTGCACTTGTTTACTTGTTCGCAACTGAAACGCAAATGACCTGCCCTCCCCACCAGTTGCAACAGTTCTGAAGGGACTCGTCCAAAGACCACTGCGCATCGCTCTCCATCTGTCAAGATATAAAAATACATCTGTACAGCCTGACCATGACAGGAAGATCGAGAAGAAACAGAACAGTTGCGTTATGCTGTACCTTGACCTTGCATCTACATATGCTTCGAATGCAATGCTTCAGTTGTTTGCAGAGTAGTACATTACGTTGCTTCCAGTGACAGTTGTTTGCACATTTGATGGCTGTGCAGTAGATCTGACGTCTCTTATACTCTGCGTCCAGCTAAGTTGTATTGCATGCGAGCACATACCTTTAGGCTTTAATTATTACATCTCCAGAAAGCAAGCGACACGCAAGTTCTTTACAAAAAATAACTTAATAGCGTCCCTAAAATGAGCAAAATCCCTACATATCCAATTTTATTTGCACATTTACAAGACGAATACAATCAATAGCCCTTTGGTCTAAATGGGGAAAAAGAATACCAAAGGTGTTCCTTTTCTTCGTCGTATAGCACCGACAAAATCTATGCAGTAGCCAATTGCTTTAGGTCTTTCGTCCTGAACTCTGTTTAGAGAAAGTGATGTTAATTACTGTAATTACATTACGGTTATATCCGTGCAAATTATTCATCAGTAGATTTGATTATAGCTACAGGACAAGGCACAAAGAGAATTTCATCCGCTAACTGTAATTGTACTTAAATTTTTCAAGTTCTGCTTGGCTAGCGTTATTCCATTGGGAATAGCGACCAACAAAGCTCTGTGCTATTAGTACCTCTCATCTGTTTTGTTCCAGTCTGCTGCGTCCAAACCAAGCGCCCCTATCGTCGGAAAAGTTCATCGACTCATACCACGGGCTGTTAATTAAATCAAGAACCAGTAACCGAGTAGAGCTAGCCTTTAACTTATCCTCACTGTTTCTATATCGTGAGTGAGCTTTGCAAACATGTACACGGTACTGAATATTAAGTTTTGTAATGAGATTACGGGATATATGACCTGTGTAACGAATGAGTGCAGTTGTAATGGGAGGTTGCTCGGTTTAGAGAGATCAGAGAAGGCGGGAATATAGTACAATACTAGAGGTTTTAAAGTTTTAATTATCACCCTTTAAAAATACTATAGAGACTTTCTGTTGATATGTGCTTATTAGTTATCCTCTACGTAGTCACCATCCGGATTTACGCATCCTTCCCAGCGTTTCTTGACCTTCCAAATACCTTGATTGTAGAAGTCTGCAGAATTTTCTTTAAACCACTCTTTCACTTCATTAATGACGCCATTTGTGTTGTCAAATCGGCGACCACGCAACGGATTCTTAATTTCTGGGAACAAGAAAAAGTCACTTGGGGCGAGATCGGGTGAATAAGGTGGATGCTGTAAGGTGTCAAAGCCACACTCCCTTGTTTTATCAACTGCAACTTGAGATAAATGAGCTGGTGCATTGTCAGCCAGAACACGAATAACTTTGGAGAGCATACCGCGTCGTTTCTTAATCAGAGCTACTCGTAAATTGTCCAGAAGATTGCAGTAGCATCTGTCAGTGGTGGTTTGACCCTTGGCAATATAATCTGTAAGGATGACTCCATGACAGTCCCAGAAAACTGAAAGCACGACCTTATCCACTGACGTTTGCACCTTTTTCTTTTTAGGAGGGTTGAATCGGCATGTTTCCATTCATGCTCATGGTTTTGGATCATACTGAGGGATCCAGGATTCATTCATGGTTACCAGACGATCAATATATTATCTTGATCCTGTTCCAACAGCACCAACATGTGTCTTGAAAGGTCACGTCATGTTTGCTTTTGGAAAGGTGTTAGCAAACCTGTAAGCCACCATGCAGTTCGTCATTAATTTTCCACACACTACCATAACTAACAGGTGTCTCATTCATGATCATTTGGATGATCGCTCGTCTGCCTTCCAGTATTAAACACTTCACTTTCTTCACTGTGAAAGCATCGTCTGTCATTGACGGTCTACCAGCTCTTGGCTCGTCTGTCAGGGACATGTGACCAGTTTGAAAATTCCTTTTCCACCTCACATTAGTGTCATAAGATGGGCAATCATTTCCATAAACAGCCGTCATCTCATCATGGATTTCCCGGGCAGTTTGGCCCTTCAAACACAGTGACTTGATCACACTACGGGACTCAGTTTTCTCCATCTTACACCTCAGTCACTTCTGGCACTCACTGTAAAAAACAAAGGGACTTAAATTGCTGAAACTACAAACATTATGTTCCGAGGGATCAGTGATGACACTGCAAAATTTCAACCACTCTAGCATAAAAACTACCAGGTGATAAAACTTTACGATAGACCCATGTATATCCAATAAGATGTAGAGGTTTCCTGGCTAACTGGCCGTGGTCTAGTAGGAAAAACTGAAGTTCCTGACGTTTCGCCCGTCCATGCGTTGGGCATCGTCAGAGAACTCACGGCAAACTGTAGTGAAACCTAGCTAGGAAACCTCTCAATCTTATTGGATTGACGGCGGCTAGAAAAGCCTAAGTTGTTACATAGTACAGTATAGTCTGAGCATCAAAACATCAGCACAACATCCGTAACACTGAAAGAGAACTATGAGATTCTACGATAGGAAGCCATATGGAAGATGCTTTCCTGTTGTAATTTTTCTAAGTCGCTTGATGAATTTCTTTTATGCATCGAACCTTGTAATGATTTTTTTTTTAAATTTGAGTTTATCTACATAGTTTAGATGGATTTAAATAATTAGATTTTAATATATAGAAAATATAATGAATCTATATCGATTTAAATTTTAATGTCACACACGGCGCATGAAAATTCCCATCTCAAATTCGTAGCCTCGGATTAATGGAATATTTTAATATAGTGCGATCCATGTAAACCTGAACCATTTCAATAGGCCATAACTTTTGTACCAATAATAGGACAGAGGTGCAACTTTGGGAGAATATAATACACAATTACGAGATTACATTATACTATTTACATCTCAGAGAAAATGTTGGAAGTGTCCTCCACCAGCATCTATACATGTTTGTACTCGTCTCACCATATTCTCCGAAGTTTTACGGAGACGATATCGAATTGAGCGAAGCTTATTTCCAGCAAGATGGAGCAACGTGCCATATATCTAATGACATCGTGAAACTTATAACCAGTTTCTTAAATAATCGAATAATCTTAAAAGATCTGTGGCTCCCCCAGATCCCTTGACTTAACCTCACTGGATTTTCTTCTTGCGGGGGTATCTAAAAATAGAGTGTACAAGAATAGGCCATGGACAATTGATGTTCTCAAGGAATCCATTCAACCGAAATAAGTAACATTGGTGAGGATACTTAGTGACTTTGTGGGTTCGTAGAATTAAAAATCCGAGTTGCAGATATTCCAAATTTACTTTATTTTCGTTGAAATACACTTTCAGATTACAGCAGAACTACGTTAGATACAAAATCAGTGTACCATGGTAGATGACAGCAACAAACAACGTTCTTATTACATCTGCTTACAACACTCCTGTTACGTCTGTCCTAACAGCTATTTACTTCTACTGCTCTGTTAACGACTGCGCTTGGTGAGCCGTCGCTTCTTTAAATACCTCCACTGATAATTCCAAACTGTTCCTGAACAATCAAGAAACTGAACGCTCTCCATCAATGAAGATCCTACCAGAATGTTGTAATACTATCTGTTTTGGCATGCCTTTTATCTCAGTGATATACTATCCAACTGTTATCTTTATCTACAGGCTCTTTGTGTACACAAGCAGCGCTTATCTCTCTGCACCAAACCTTCTGTGCTTTTCGCCGCGACAGTATGCATTAACAAACAATACATTATATCTTTGTTTATGAATGGTTCGCGATCTCTATTTATTCTAGAGGGTTCAAAGCAGCATTATTCAGTTGCTCTTCCATTTAAAAGCACGTAAAACTGTATCAGCTGGATCAGCTAGCAATTTTATTGAAATGAGACGCGATCCACCTTCCGCCCCCCCCCCCTTACCACTGCCAGAACAATCCAATTGATTAATGTGGGCCCAGGTTATGGTGCAAACAGAAATAATAGTTTTAAACTGACTGAAGTTGAACGACTTATTCACGAACAAATTACAAAGGAACACAACAAGACTGGGAAAACTGCATGAAATATCAGATAAACTACAAAACGACGACTTTTAGAAAGAAATAGCACGTGACGGGATTTTGGAACCTATCATAATAAATTTGCAATACTCAGACGTTGAAAACAATGAAAATGACGAATTATCTCTTAACGGATGTGATATTCACAGCTATATGAATGCGCCGCTGGCATTTTCGTTGGATTAGAAAAATGAGTAATATATAAACTATGATTATTTTTAAACTATGCACTTCAAATATGTGCACAATATACGAATATCCATTCATGTTGTAATTGTGATTTAAACAACTGCATTAGTATAAAACTTTGGAAAATTCATTTTGCGTTCCCTTACGTCTAGCGCCAAGAAGACTAATAAGTGTGCGAGAGAGAGAGGGAAATATAAAAAGAGTGGGGGGTAACGAGGTGGCAACGCTGAAGGCTCTAACGCATCTGATTCACTACAGGGAGAACTCTTCCCATTTGAAACATATAATAGATTTTCATCACTTAGAGGGTACTTGTGGCTCTTAATTCTACGAACTCACAAAGTCACAGTATATTCTGCAGAGTTCGCTTTTATTCCCCCGTGTTGTCACTGTAGCATTATTTAACGGAATAATTAGACCTCTACGTTTCATACTTTATGAGTGAAAGACTTCAAACGGCGAGTTAAGTATTTTGATTTGATTCCAGCCCGTCCATTCTAAGGCACTCTACTGCTGCATTTCAGTATTGCCGAACAGTGTAGGGAATGGTGACGTAATTCTGCTTATCTCAGTTTTCACGCAAGCTTCCGCTGTCGGACGTCAGCATCCATTCATCAGACCGGTTATATAACAAAACATACCTTCTGCACCGTCACAGAGATAAAATTACAGCTACAAGATCCGGAAATACAGCATCAAGTTAATTACACATGTTCACATTTAGGTACAAGAAAGGAATTGTTTTCGTCATGTACCTAGGTATACATAACTTATATAAGGAACACAAAACTGACGCAACTCGCAACACAATGCATTGGGGTGGGGAGGTAAAATTCGCTTGCTAGTTATTCTGCGTATTGTGTTACGTTGAGGCTTTTGTTACGTGACTCGTAACCAAGCAGAATACCAAGGTTCCCACTGACCAGAAGATATATAACACAAACCTTTTCTACAAACCTTTATAGTTTAACATGAAGTAGAGTCATAAGTTCAGTTCATTGACGAATACGTAGGGAACGCTACGCGAATAAGCACATTCTACGCCTAGCTCACTATAGCTTTTCTAAAACCAGTCTCATTACACATCTCGTTGTAAGTACAAGGATGAAGATAGATGATTGGATTGAAGTGATCTACGGAGGGGACTCGACATGGAGTTCGTCTTCTTCTATGTATCAATGTCCCAAGTGGGTCATCCCCGGATGGAAGGATGAGGCGAGAGGAGACAGAGGGAGGCCGTTCAAAGGAGTCATGACAGTGCAGAGGGAAGGTTCCCTACAACTGACCGGCAGGATCCGTCCCCTTCAGCCGCTGTGGTGTGAGCACTGTCGAGCGATAGCACTCGTGGTACTTTTGACGTTACTAGAGCTACATCGGGTTGAACATTCGAGCCCCTCCCAAATGAGAGTTATTCGATGGGGCAGTTGTTCCCGATACCCATGGGATATTGGGGACGTTTGGCCAGGCCTAGGCCACCCAGACGCCTTAGAGGGTTGCCTAAAAGCTCCCGTAGAGCTCCTGTAGAGCTAGTTGCTGGAGTACTAGATCACTGGCGCCCTACCGAGGTTTTTCGGTAGTCTTCATAATGGGTTGTCGCGGATCTACCCTGTGATGCAGGGGGTGAGGGGCTTCGTATGCAACAGGTGTTGGCCTACTGGAAATACCCATGGAGGCAGCGTTCCTCTCTGGTCATCCCACCCACCGTGTTCCAGAAAGGGCCCACCTGGCTGGCCTACAGATCGAGGCGGAAGTGTTTATCAGAAGCATATCCTCTCGCCATGCACCGCCGAGACTCCCGCCGACACTTCTACCTTGAAAAAGACCACCAGATGAGAGATGATATGAAATGATAATGGAAAGATGAAATAGAGGGACAGGAAACTTGGGTGATGTAACTAACCTACCCAGCATTCGCCTAACGACCCGGGAATCCCTTCGAAGAAACCCCTGGGTCCGGTAAACCGGCTACGGATAGCGAACCCGCAGCTCTCGAATGCGGGACACAGATGAAACCGCCTGAGCCATCCGGCTCCGTCAGATAGAGGAAAAGGTATCATAATCAGATGTTTAAATATCAGCTGCCGAAAGCAGTGACATCCTTTTTTGTTTACCTTTTTAAACACATTTTTAAGAAAACGGTTTCATGTGAAGGGTGACATGGGCTGGGGTTTTTTGTTGAAAATCTGGCGTCGCATCGTTGGAAGACCCTGTATTTAAATACCAAGCTTGACATTTAACCTAATTTTCGTTTTTGAAACAAAATGAATAAATATTCCGTTTTTTAACGAGGCTGTCAACTGCCAGTTTAAATTAGCACGACCAGTGGGCCGAAATTTCGTCTCACAGAGTTCTTTTACTTGCCAGTAAATAGTAACTGTCAGTATTCTGTCGTACTGAAGAAGAATAATTTGTTCTCGGTCGGCTTTGAACCCACGCCTTTGGGATAAAAACTGTGCCATCCAGAACAACCTGTTTTTAGCTGTGCTTTATACAGTTTGACAGAAACACATACACACATAAATTTAAACAATTGTCTAAAATACATTCTTTTATTATTTTCATTCTCAAAGTATCAAACTGTGTTTACAATGAAACCTCGATCACTTCTGTAACGTAAGTGGTAGCGTGTCGGTCTCACATTCAAGAAATAACGAGTTCGAAACTTGGTCAGGGTGACTCAACCGCATAAGGTTTTTCCCGAAGGTTTTTCCCTTATCCTAAATGATGCATGTTGCTCCTGGGCCCTCGGTCCTGGGCTCATTTGATCTTCCTTTCATCCAGTTCTTTCATCATCCGATTTGATTTGAAGTTGTAGACGTAATTTTTTAAAAAATGGAATATCAGGGCCATATTCATAGTCAGACTTAGTCTGGACCAACTTGGTACTTCCGGTGGACTAATGGTGGACCATCGATTTTCTTATTCATAAATCGGGATTAGCGATAATCAGGAGACAAACACGATGATCCAACTCACATTTTGGTCCGCCTCCAAGGGGTAGAATAAAGGCGGACTATCTTTGCGACATGGGCGACAATGAAGTGATGAATGTAGCTGTGGTGCTTGGAATTTGTGAAATAAGACGACGGAGGAATACTTATCTACCAAGAATAGAAAGTACGACGACCTAAACTTCAAAAGCAGATACAGGTTTAGTAAAACGAACTCCAGAAAGCTGATAGAAATGATTCGTCCTAACGTGTACGTCAGGGACAATAACCGAGGTCTGAGTATCTCAACTAACACTCAAATCCTAACAGCACTTCGGTATTATGACTTTGTGGGTTCGTAGAATTAAAAGTTCAATTTGCAGATATTCCAAATGTTCTTTATTTGCGTAGAAATGCACTTCGTAGCAGAAGAATTACATCACACACATAACACCATCTACCAAGGTCGATGTCCACACAAACAGCGTTCTGATTACATCAGCTCTCGTTACAACACTCTACAATTGCTTACTCCTTACTATGTTTACTACTTGTTCACGACTCATTCTTGGCGAGTCGTCGCCTTCCTAAATACTACATTGATAAATTCTTGACTTTTCTAAAACAAACCAGAAACCGAATAATCTCTGTCAATCAAGATGTCACTAAAAATTTCCATTTACCTCACTTATCAGTGTCGGTAAGTCTTACCTCAGTGATACACTATCCGACTGTTATCTTTATCTGCAGGCTCTTTGTGTACACAAGCCGCGCTTATCTCTCGGCACCGAACTTTGTGTGCTTTTCGCCGCGACAGTATTATGCAAGATGAGGATATCAAGACAACACTGCTGACCTGCACAATATTGGTCAGGCATCAGTAAGCCGCATTATCAACAAACTCGTTATAAATTTCCCTCCATGCCTCCTCCTTTCTCATATTTGTATTCGTCGACATGGATTTATTTTCTATAAAGTTCATTATTTTTTTGGACTAGAGAAAACATTGTTCTTCTTCTGGCCAATTGATACCACGCTTCTTCATATTATCCATACTCGCAGCACACCAAACTTTGTTACCGAACATCAAACAGCAGCAGCAACCGTAGGGATGATTAAGAAACAGCTGTGGAACTACCACAGAGATTTATAAACTTGTAGGTACACTGTGGTTTGTTTAGCACTCTATTGGACTCGGATATGCGCAGAAGAACCTTTCTACGTCGTTTAGCATTTACTCCTTGCTCGTCCACGTCTTTACTTGGTCCGAGGCTTTTTATGGTCTATGAATACCAAAAAGTTAAACCGCCTTTAGTCCGGACCAAGTTAGTCGGAAGATAGTCTAGAACAAGCTTTAACTGTGAATATGGCCCAGGAGTAAATATTTCTTCTCCATAGTAGAGAAAGTCACGTTAAACTACTATATCAGACTTTCCAGCGCAGTATTACTCTCCAAAAGGAAGGCCAGTAGGAGAGCACGCTACTTAATCACTCCATTCACTCAGCGATTACAGGTTTCCCACGTTTGTAGTTCAAAGCAACTCCAACCAGCGAACCCATATTGAGTGATATAAAGGCTACAGATTCTCGGGAACATTGTTTTGGTTACTAACTCCAACTTCGTGCAGTACTGTGTGGAAAAGTTAACCTGTTAACTGTCACAAACTCAGCACAGCCGATGTATGGTGTTTAATGAAGCCGGCGGTAATTACTTTGAACTTCTCTTGTAATTACGCGATGTGATTAGCTCCTTAATTGAAAATATGTACACAATAGACGAACTTCATTATTTAGTAATTCAATGCAACAAAACAGCGTGCGTTTTCTAAATTCCTTGTTTGCTAAAATAATAATTTCATTGTAAATAATTACATTTTTATTCAGCAAATTTGCAAACTTAAAATGTCCTTATTCCTGAAAGTCATGCTTAGTATTAAAGTTGCATAAAAATGCTCATGGATTGACCATTGATAAAACAGCCACCACTATACGTTGCTTACTGTCCAAGGATTGAGTATAAATCACAATTAGTTTAGTTCTATGAAATATTAAATCATTCAATATTAATGCATACGATATTTCCTTAAACAAGTCAATAAGCCTTACAAAAGTCGTTCTATTAGGCCTGTTCATATATGAATTAGGTTATCTAGAAAAGATTGTAAAAAATGTATATTAAGTAGTTATTTTCTGTTTGATGAATGTACCTTTATTTCTATTTTACACAATTTACAATAATTCACAATACTTCTATAGCTTACCTTACTCTAAGTGCAAATTGTAGTTTAGCTGCTCATTCTCCCCTTAACTCCATGGTTGCCTGGCTCCCTGGCCTTTGGCTCATCTCGGATGCCCTCCCTCTACTTCTACTTCATTTTCTCATAGCACATAGTCAAAATGTAATTGTGTAATTAAAACAGTCAGTATTAATACTACAACACCCAAGATGTACGTTGTACATATTACTAATACCCGATACGTTTTCTGTCTTTCCTACGCTGTCGGAACCACCACACATCAAACTATTTCCTTCCTCTTGGGCAGCAGAAATCAGTGCGGTGACGTCACAAGCTAACCTGCCTTTCGTTCGGGGGCGTATTTGGCAGTTAGAGCTGATGGAGCTGGCGTCTCACCGCTACTACCTATCTTCACTGTGGGGTTGAGTTGCGGTCGTGGCGTTGCAACTACTTCTCCGTTTTGCTCCGGCTCCTGCTGGAAGTGAGCATCTGATTGAGCCTTCGGCGGTTTGAGCAGGTCGCCGCGACGGTTTTCCGCTGGGAGATGAAGCCAGTAACTATTAGAGAACTCTGCCTCTGCCGCTTATGTTGCCTCTCTGCAGCCGACACTCTCATGCGTTTCCTTTATCTCATCGTTGTGCTTGGGGTGTATGCAAAATGCATTCAGTTGTACGTAAATGCTAGAGGTCTCCTCATCCATAATATGAATTTAATGACCCTAAATAAAAATCTAACGTAAACAAGTCCAAAGATGAAGAGCAGAATAAACGAGAGAACAAGTAAACTGGTCTCAGATATGAGTACATAAAAACTGATACACGATGGAATTTTACCGTACAAAATTTGACGTCATCAATAGCATCGCTGATGGAGCGAGTTTATGTATGCTTCCCTTAGTGGCTTCCGATCGTATTTGATGTGTTGACAGCAGTTTTGAGACCACCCTCTACTGGCAGGTAAATATACTATTGGAGAGGTGCGTCTGCCCGCGTAATATAAAGATGTGTAATTTCGCCTTGTGTCAGATACGATAATTGTTTATAAAAACTACGTACTGCAATGTAGTACACTGCAAAGCTAATTATGCAGCCATAAAAGTATACCATGAAGAATATACGAAATGATAAGTCAATGAACACTTATTTCACAATGAACATATGTTTTTCCGTTGTAATAGACATATACGCATATTGTAAACCTGTCATATAAAACAGAAATATTTCAATTAGATCTCGATTCTTTTTTATCGCCCACAATTTCCTCGCGATGTAACTTCATTACAAACCAGAAAATTAGTAGAACATGTTCTAGGAATGCAAAATAAATTAGTGTTACAATATGTACAAAGCCTTTATCCAAGTCTAAACAAGAAAATATCTATAGTACATAGTCTTATGTGTCCATTTTCTTATACTTCCTTTCTCTCTTCCCCTTAAACATTGTGTGTATTGCGGGAAGGTATGCTTGTCATAACATTATTTATTGCTTCTAGATTGGCACCAGTCACTCTATAGCGTCCAGCGTCTCTCTTTCTGCAAGTAACTGATCCTGTATCTTGGAAATACAGCTATTTGTTTTTAAAATACAAGGATACCAACATTAATAGACATTTTATTTAACCGTGACAATGACAAAAAAATTATATCGCATACTGATAAAACGTAAGACATTTATGTTGCCAACAAAGGTATGACAATTTGACGGTACCAGAACACTTGACAAAATTACGCTCCGAGGGACTTGGCTGAATGCCGGATAGCGTTGCATAGACTCCCTTATGCAGCGGTTTAAAGTATATTTATATGTCACAGCAATTTTAATGCCGGTACGAAAGTAGCATTCAACCATGAAGACGCAGTGCTCTGTGTTCATATCCGGGGGAAGCTGGTTGTATTAGTTACTAGAGCAACCACACGGAGAGCGCTGTAATTTGCTTACTGTTCCGCAAACATTACCGCTTCTTCTCCGTAGAGGGCACTATGATTTCAAGATAGACTCACCAGTCAACTATGACGTCATCCTTGTTCAATCGGAGGGTGGGAAATAAAGAATAAAAATGAACACCGTGTAGAGAGATACATGGATATGGGTATATCTAAGGCTGATAATGGATGTGTAGTCAGTGAGTGATAATAATGGTGATGGTAAACGGATACTCAAGGATAGTTACTCAGAATCTAATTCAATTGTGATTGAGATGGACGTGGATAGCATCCATTCTAATTGATGTGCCAGGGATGGACACGGAAATTTAAAGCAGTGACCTGCCAATGTATACACAAACGTGGTTGTAATTTATTCACGCTAATAAAACAATTGATTACATATACCGAATATGCGTAAATGACCGGTCCATATGCTCGCACATTTCTGTATTGGCTATTTGTTCCCACAACCTGTGCATCGGGACAACGCCAAAGTATCGCACGACGCTTGCTACCCTAAAACACTGAAATGAAATGTTCCCTCATGTGCAGTCTACTCATGCAGTACTTAAAATTCATTTGATTTTAATGTTTCAGACCTCATATATATTCCCTGCCTCTCAAATACTTGTTTCTGTTTGGCCCCAAACATAATTGCTGTTAGTATATTTCTTGAATTTGTTTATATCACTTTATTGTGATGTAAATGATTTTTAAACGTTAAAAGTGTTAAAACGTTTGTATTTTGGACATGGTAAAGTAACAAAATTGGAGTAAAATGAGGGCGATTGTAAATATTATAAATTCACCTACGTATAATTTGGCAAAATGGCTAAACCAAAAGTTTAGTTATTTTCAGAGATTTGACAGCTTAAATATAAAAAATTCACTTGAGTTAGTAAACAAGATCAGCAATGTAGTATTGTCAAAAATGATAGAATTGTTTCCTTTGATGTAGCCGCCCTATTTCCCAGTATTTCCAGAGGAAAACTTCTAATGTTTTTAAGAAAATGGTTGAATTCAATAGATTTGAATAAGGAGTCAATAGACGATTTTATGAAACTTACTAATTTGTGTTTAGACCGACATTTCTTTACTTTCAATGGACATTTTTTTCAACAAATTTATGGAGTAGATATGGGTAGTTCGCTTTCACCCTTTCTTGCTGACCTATTTATGCCTTTTTTGAAACAGAAGTCACTAAAGCTTTTCCTTCAAATTTTAAAATATGGTATAGATATATGGAGGACTTTTTGTCACAGTACCTGAGAGATATATAGATGATGGTTTCAAACTTCTAAATTTGCAGGATAAAGCTCTAAAGTTCACAATATAAATTGAAAACAATGTTATCTTCCCTTTCTGGATCTAAAGATAATAAAGAATTAAACTTTGGTATTTACAGGAAATCAACTTACACTGATAACTGTATAAACAAGAAGTTTCAACCCTTAGTCACACAAATTTGCTGTTTTAATAGTTTGATTTACAGGTTGATAAACATATCTCTTAACAAAGAAGAATTTAACATCGAATATAAACAGATTGTTAACACTGCTTTAGTTAATGGTTTTAATAAAGATTTGATACACAAAAGAAGTAGAAAAATTTAAATTTAAAATGTAAATGATATTTCCACTCTTAAAAAGTAAAAAATGATTATATTTTATAAAAATTTACTTATCATTCAGGGGCAAATAAAAATTACATAAATTTTTTAAAAAGTTGGTATAATACTGGCATCTCAAAATAAATACAGCATAAAAATATACTACAGATTTTTAAAAAAATACAAAATTTCAGACAGAAAAAATCTGGAATTTATCAAGTTAACTGTTTAGAGTGTGTTAAGAATTATATTGGTAGGATCAAACCTAATATAGAAACCAGAGCGAAGGGACATTTCAGAAATATTAAATATATACAGAGAGATAAATCGGCAGTGACTGATCATTTTTCTGAATTTCAAAATTGGTGCACTTTGTACAAAATTGTCGTAAGATAATATTTCGGATGCTAAGACCCCTGCATTTTAATACCACAAATAACAAGCATTAGATGGGCTAATTTCTTTTTAATATCCATGACGGCGGCGGTGTCTTACGATTTAAACTGAATGTAGAAATATGCTATTCTTACGAAAACAGCATAATGTAGAGAAGTTACGATGAAAACAGAGCTTCCTCATTAGTTAATTTATACAACAGCTTACATTATATCCAGGCTGATACAGGGATCTTTCCACGTAAAGTGCAGCAAATATTGTCAATATATTGTTGCTAGAAGTATAGAAGTCCTTTATCAAATTCGACTGAGGAATGATACTTTGAAATTCTATTAGTCATATCTCATTCACAAGATACAAAATGTTTCGCCTCTGTAAAGATTAAAATCCTATGCTAAAGTAATATTATTTTGGGTATTTTAGAAATAAATCCAGCAGTATATTGAAACAATTGAACAAACGGTCAGATTTAATGGATTGGGAGAAAATATTTATTTTGAAAAATTAAGATCGCGTGCTGAATTTTGATATCCCACAATTAGATGTCATCAATAAGTTTGTGTAGTCCCAGTAAGATAGTGAGATATTCCTCAAATTCCGGAAGTGGTCAAGGTCGATCACTCAGTGTGTCAGTGCCCAGCTGACAAGTTGAAAATGAAGCAGATGTTGCTTTGAAACCGGTCCCAAGGATAGTGAATAAGATAAGTAAACAGTGAATTTGTGTTACTATAGCCTTTAGTTATTCTTAATTGGTACTTAGTTTACTTCACTGGCAGCAGCTTCAGTTTTTGCATAAACTTATTAAGCTTTATTTTGGCAAATCAACGGTAAATTATTAAATCAATTCGAGTCCACGATTCTGCGACAATCGACTGGGTCCAGACCGGGACAAAGAAAATTCGAATGATTACAATTAATTACATCAGCAACACCTTGAAAACTGTTCATCGCTGTATTCTAAGAAAAGCAAAATTAATAGATAAAATTAAAATTACAAAGTTACTTCAGTGATAATTTTTACAAATAAGAATATTTGAATATGCAACTCACAAAAGCACTACCGCTATGCTTATACCTGTATTCGCTTGGGGTTTGATGGCATCATCTCTGCTTTATGTGGTATCTGAGTGCGGAGTATGTCTCGATGTATCCGAAAATGAGTCTAGAATACATACAAGTGTTCGGGAGGGATTGTTTACCCCTGCTGGTCTACGCATGTCATACGTAAGGAGCGCCGCCACAGGGATGTCCAGCAGCCAAATGCAACTGGTTGCATGAGGCACTTCTCAGGCCTCAGTTTTCGGTGTTGTGGTTCTACTCCACAACCGATTTTTGCTGCATAGGCTCCACATAGAGCAGAGATGATGCCATCAAGTTCTCAAGCGAATATAGGTTTGAGCATAGCGATAGTTGCCTTGCTAGAACATTTTACAAATAACTTCAAAAAGTGGAGCTGAATAAAATAAAAGAACATAATTCTCTATCAACTCATAATAGAGGATTTTGAGAGTGACGACATCTAGCAATATAAAGTCTATACTTAAAGTATTATTTAGTAAAAATATAATAAAATGACCAAAATAAGCCCAAAATTAATTTGCATTTCATTATCAGATATTTTAGTACACGGTTTATTAAGAAACTTCACTACAGTTAAGTTAGAAAACTTAAATGTAGGAAATGGCTTTTATCGATAATAGCCAAAGTCAGTCGTTTGGTTGAAAGTTGTATCGTGTTGGACATTGACCTAGTTCCGGTTTTCTTTTTAGTTTTGTTCAAGTTACAGATCACTCCCAGACAACGGATATCAGGATTTGGAAACTCAATAGGTCACTCTTCCAAAAGTGCACTTGGAAGTTTCTAGTCTTACGTCGATATAACCAAATTCGTTTACGAATGGTAAACCACGTTCCTTATTTTAATTCCACGAAGTCCTTGAAGCAATGAATTAATGCTCGTTTAACTTATTTTATACATCCTTTATGCTTATTAGAATAATATTGTGTAAAAAGAATGGGGATAATTTGCTTCTTTGTTTGTGGGTGATTATATCGAGTCCGTCCTTAGTTTTTGTGGCGATAAAAACAAAAGCACGTATACGTGTGCAACATCATTGGCTGTGTAATTCCTAGCCCACGAAAAATATATTTTACATATCATTTTTAAGGACTATACATCTAATGCAAAATATATAAAGAAGTCCGGATTATTACAAATGCAATATTCAAACAGTAACTAATTAGTATTTTATTATTAGTATTAGTAGTATTAGCAATAATTAGTAATTATTTTATATTTTATAAGAGTAGCGAATGAATCTGTTTAAAACATGGCTGCTTTCTTGCAATATGTAAAATATCTCAGAGGGGAAAAAGTTAAAAGGTGGTGAAAAATAAATTATGTTGAAAGTGTTTTAGGATTTGCATGAAAAATACTCAACCTTAGAAATTGAGGAAGTAGTCAATTTGTCAGCAAAATTAAGTGGTGTTTCTGCGCCAGTATCAATGTCGTTCGAAGTGAAGTTGTAAAAACTGGCCTCGAGTCCAGGAAAGCATCGGAAAAGAAAGAGGACAGTTATGGAAGGTGAACATGATGAATTTGTTGAGTGCTGATAGTCGCAAGGCTCATAGCTTCTTTGAAAGTAATTGCAAAAGTGCTTCAAGCAGTAAATAAAGATCCCAGTTAGCCAGCTTCGAAAAACGGGCTTTCACACCATTCTTAGCGACACAGATTTCGAATTTATAAACAGATAATTATCAAAGGAAACAACGAAAGTGGAAGTAATTTACGGAATTCGTTGTCAGATTCTAATTAGGTATACAAAGTATTTTTTCTCAGTTACATGCCAGTAGAAATTTCAAGTCATTACCAAAGTGACTACACACAACTAGTTTTACTATTATTCCACGATAAGATCCGTTCCTTAGATTTTAATTTATAAGCAAGTGAGATTACGTTAAGAAGTCAAAGTTGAAAGCATTCAATCACTTTTTAGAGTACAAAAGGAAAACTATATTAAACAGTGAACACAATTTTGCTTTTCTTAACAGAAGAGTACTACAGCATAAGCAACTCAAGACGTCAAAAACGGGGAAGCATAACTTTCCATAGAAGATCGTTGCAGCGCACATGTTTGCCACGTGTTGAATAAAATAGCTGGACTATTCCCTCCAATTACAGTTGTCGGCGGAGTAATACATTTACCCCCTTTGTTTACATCTCCCCATAAACTAACGACGGCCTAGGTATAGAGCTAAATATCTGGGTTACTTTTCTTTAAGTAGTTATACAACCGTTTCAAATGACTCTTCAGGTAGGGAGCTCTCGAATTAAAATCTCGTGGATCACTCATTCTCACCTTGAGTTTTCCTGTTTTTTTTTCTTTCTGGTCAGTAGGCTCGGGTGGTTCGGTATCTACCGCTGTATTCTTTTAATAATGTTTCTATCGTTCCGTTTCGCTCTCATCTTTCATTTCGCTTCCAGGTTTCGCAGCGTATGGCAATGCTGAGAAGATGATGCACTTGCTTGTTGAAAGGTAACAGTTCTTACCCTGTAACAGTGGGCTGCTTGTTTGACGGCTCCTTCAATGCTCTCTCTATACAGCTTCAGGATTCGAAGTGTGTTCGATGTTCCTCTTATTTCATCTACCTATACATCACTGATTATAATCTTTCAAAGCTGCAAGTGGTGGTTACTTTGGAACAATTTTCGAACAGAAACTTCTCCGAAAATCAAAATTACAGGTACCAAAATAATTCTCTAAATTGACTCTAAAGCTTCAAGTATTTTAATCACTGGTTGAAACATTAAGCCTCCAAGCTTAAAGTTTCAATGAAGTTTTCATGATCATTTAATATTTAGACTCTATGACATGTTATAAGAATCGGCAGTAGCGACACGTGTACCATGTGATCCTATTTTCTCTCTTTCTTCTGATCTCTTACTCAAGTGTCAAACACACCACTCACTTTCTAGCCTTTTCTCTGTCTCGCTCACTGACTTATTGGTCACAGGTTCATTCACAGAACTCGTGGAGCGAACAGCAGACAACCTCACAACAACCTTCATTACGACGACCAAAGCTTCCTTTTATGCTGATAGGAAATCCACAAAATTCTCCCGGGGTGTATATCAGCTTTAGGAATCGTTCGTGATGTAAAACTGCCTATCTCCAACCAATCATACTTCGGCTGGCATAGGGGATCACTTTTGCTATTCAGGATATAGGACGATAAAAACGCAAGTCACGTTATTTATTTGTCGCTGTTTTTTAAATTAATGACATGTTATTCGACTTCAGAATATACTGGATAACTAAACTCTTTAAATAGTACTTGATAACCTCCCTTGAGAATACTGTGAAACTATTCTGACAATAACAAACTTGTTATGAAAGATTTTGCTACCTTATTTAAGTGTAGTAGTAAAAGAGTGTACAAGAGGCTGATTTACATGATTACGAAAACAAACTTGGTTTGGTACAATATGAGAAATAAGGCAACATTTTGCTTCTGTTTGCTATATGTAAATAAAGTTGCTAGTGGACTATTTGCTGTGACAGTTAATCGTTAACATTGTATCGAATTTATAATTTTGTTCGTAGAAGTAACCTTTCCTCGTTGCAAACACAATTTTGGCAGTTGAAAGCTGTTCATCTGTAACTTTTGTTATACTAATGCATCTCTTGGAAAATGAGTGAATAAAATATACATCTTAAAGTAAAGCATATGAAACCACATTTAACCAGTATAACAAGTTAAGGTTAACAAATTAATATAACTAAATTAAACAAAAATGTTTGGAAAGCAACATATCCCAGGCAAATATATGGTAGATCCATTTAAGCACCTTAGGATTTCTATGGAGGGGATTAGACACCAAAACCTGTGGTTTATTGTACCTAAGTCCCAAGTGGGACATCCCCGGGAGGAAGGAATTGGTGAAAGGAGACAAGGGTTGACCGACCTAAGGAGTCATGACAGCGCCGAGTCTCCTTCCAACAGTTCTACCCTGAAAGAGACCATCAGATTTGAAATGATAAAAGAGGGACAGGAAATTTAGAGGATGCAATTAACCTACCCATCATTCGCCTGGCGACACGGGAAAACCCCCAAAAAGTCTATGGGTTCACGACCTTAGAACGCCACATTCATAAAACTGCGTAAGTTATTTACCGCCCAAAATTCAAAACTTAAAATTGTACTAAATTCGATTTTTGGAAACGATGCTCGCTTGTTTTATTTGTAGAAAGTGTAAGACAATTCTATTCTGTCCAAAAATTTGTAGTTTTAAGACCACCTGGAAGCATCAATGGATTGTCGGGGAACTCTTTAAAAACCTTGAACCGATTGTTAATATGCCTATCCTTGAACTACCTAAACTATGCCAATAATGAAAACAAAAATTTTTTCCTTAGCACATTGCAGATTTAGGAATGCTTTAATTGTAAAAATTACTATTAGCTTTTCATTCCAATATGTAACTGCATTCTTCATATATAAATTAATTTATACGCTTTTATTACCTACAATCTTCTTTGACAGATATTGCACAATAGATTTCATTTTGTTACAATTAAATTCCTTAGTACTTTTATAAACTAACGGATCACATTTCTGAAATTCTGCATAGTTATTTTTAAAAAAAGCATATTCTGTGCGTCAAGGTGAAAAGACGTCCAAAAATCAGTGCTTGATTATAATAATTGATTTTGAAATACTAAACTATGACAAATATCAATATTCTGATACATCAGTTTGTTTCACAGCTTCTGAAGTTTATTGTGTACAGTGTCAGAGCTCTATCTGTAATATTGTGGGAGAAGATAGACTTTGAATATGGAAAAATAACATAAAAAACTGCACTTGAAGAAAATGGTTTTAAAGTTTTGTATGCAGTTTACGTAAAATATTAAATTTCTTTGTGTTAGAAAGCTCCAGCACTGTAAATTACACATTTTTACCTCATAGCAGCCTCTTGAGTCTTAGGTTTTAGTGTAGAAGTCTATTTTGACATTCTCCTTCTAATTGAGAAGCAAAACCAGAGATATGTAGCATCTCCAGGTTCAGAGTTTGTGAAAATAATGTGAGCATGCTAAACTTCTTATCAGTTCTTTCAGCTGGCCAAAATCTAAAATAATATATTTCCTATCACCTACATCCTCCTCTGATACATAGGTGCTGGTCCAACTCAAAAAGGCTTATGTTTCTCTTTTGCAATGTTACAGGCTCAGTTACTTCCTGATATGCTTCAACTGAAATATCTGTCTTCCCCATCTGCTCTTATCCATTAATTTACACAAAGCGTTTATAATACGCTTTATCTTTAGCATTATAAACAGTAAAATAATGCAGACCATATAAATGAAAATAGGTATCTTAACCTCTTTAACTTTACAGGATATAATTGTTCTAGCAAGGTTTACTGAAATAAACTTGTATCAAAACTTACGGTGCAATTTTAAGCACAAATGGACACCTGAGTATAATAAATATAATACAGAGAGTATAAAACTAACAATAACCTTAAACGCCAAGTATCACTTCTAAAGCATTAGAACAACACAAGAAAACATAAAAAAACATTTCGTACCATTGTACAGGAGGTATATCAAGGTAAAGACTAAAAACATCAGGAAAAATTACTGTCAGCTATGGGATTCATACGAAAACTTTTTAAAATAGGCTATGTTGGCTCAATGGTATTTTAACAGTATTATAAAATCAAATCTTTCGTAAGTTCTCTGCATTCAAAGAAGTGGGCGTTTCATTTAATGCATGAAGAAACATTTAACCAGCGTAGAGCTTTAAAAATGGTATCCAAAACAAGTGTTGCATTTGCGCTATGGGCATTAAATTATGGTGCATAGTTTGGAACAAAAAGCCACAACTCCATTTTTCACGAAAATAACTAAAAGAGCACTTCTGTCCCCCTTAAGCTGCTCATTTGTGTGAACGTTTTACTGTTCTATACCGGTAAATTTCAGAAATAACGGGGCATCTATTTAAATTATTGGCTCTCAGAAATCCTTCTTAGAGAAGATGATAACGTTTAAAAATGCCATCGTTATTTTAAGTAATAAATTAAAACTTTTTATAATTATTGTACCTCTATGAGCTTTATACCAAAGGAAACGAAAGATCTAAAAAAATAATTTGCAGGTAAAATGTGAATTTGGAAAATGTCACAAAATTCAACATTTTTGACTCCAACTAACACTTCTTTTCTTTGGTCATTTGTTTGTAGAACTTTTGAGGGTAATATTTTCCGGCCTGAGTGTTGTTGAAAATATTCATAAAAATTAAAATATTAGAATGACGTATATACGATACTGCATCAAAATGTGAACTACATGAGTAAGTACACATGCTTGAGCGCGAATCCAACTTAAATGATATTTGAAATCTTGGATTTATCACAACGTAGTACTGTAGTATGTAATTAGCAATTTAAAGGACTCTGTTGTCTTCAAGTTTCAATGCCAGATATTCTCTGTCCAATTGTACCGGACCCCAATATGACACACTAAAGGGCTG
The DNA here is from genome assembly GCA_030765055.1 of Mantis religiosa. Lineage (NCBI taxonomy): Eukaryota > Metazoa > Arthropoda > Insecta > Mantodea > Mantidae > Mantis > Mantis religiosa. The sequence continues at coordinate 111,318,076 of CM060958.1, read as the reverse complement.
ACCTATATTCGAAGTATTGGATTTCTGTTCCTTTTCAGACCAATGGCTCGAATTTTACCAACCAGTACTGTCTAAGTTAAGAGTGGAGAAGTAATTTAATATGCAAAGAAGAAAATTTTGTTTATGCAATTTAATGCTGACTTCAAATATGGCGAATATGCCTACAGGGAATAAATCTGAATTGCAGTAGGAATATGTATTAAAGGATTGCTGGTAGACACTAGAATCTCCAACAAATGGCAACAGGAGCCTAAGGTTATTTAACGCATTTCAGGAACGATTAAATCCGACAAAACTGTTTTAGGCATCTCTGTATTATGATGGTAGAGAGCAGAAAGGTTTAAAGTGGTTGAGAACAAATCTACTTGATTCACAATAATTTAAAACCTGAAAAGTCCTTCCAGTTAAACATAAAACTGAAGCTGGACCAAGGTTTATCGCATGATCACTGCGTCTTCCAGCACTGCCCAAAACTGGCATCATAAGTGCGATGCAATAGTTCGGGGTAGGAAGCAAAGAGCCCAACTGCTATCCATTGGTTAATATATGTACATAGATTCTACTGCGTTATGTAACTCTGACATCTTGGAAAACAGTGAACATGGAAAGAAAAACTGGCCAAACTAGGGCCAGAGGAAGACATCTTCGAGAGTTGTGACTTATTTCAGCCGAGAGCTTGGCCTGCAGTATGTGTGGCGTCAGGCAAGAGCCGTGTAGCACCAAGTTGCCTATGTAAATGGCGCTGTGAGTACAGAATCTGAGGTTTCAGCCAGGCATAGCACACTCGATGACAACATGTAGCTGCCACGTACCAAATGGAACTGTTAAATTTACAATGTGACGATTTATTGAAGGACAAATATACATACAAGAAAGATTTGGCTGATTTTACAAGAATGTCCCCCAAACCAGATTTTCAAGGTTGTATTCACTTACCGCACGGACATTGTGTATCTTTGGCTCGACATATGTGTACGAATAATTTTTCTTTCTGTTATGAAATTAGCTAAGTTCACATCCCGAATTGCCTTTTCAGATCACAGTCTAACATACAGCCTTCTATTACAAATTTCCGAGACATTAAATCCTTACATTGATAAACTAGTTAAAGAAATAATAAGCAAAAAGTGTCGGAAAATGCTCACGTAGTTTTGTTCTGAATGGATCTCCTCTAATTTTCAGAGAAAATTACTCTGTTTTATTTTATTTACTTCATAACATGTCTGACCTTCAGATAAACTACGGGTTGAAGTTTTATATACTATTTCATAGCACACTGCCAAATATAATTTTATAAACTGTGACCAATTAAAGCAATTAAATTAATTAAAGCTGTCAGCATTAATATTACAAAACCCAAAATGTAAGTTGTACATATTATTAATACACGATAAGTTTCCTGTCTTTCCTAATCTGTCGGAACCCCAAAACGCTAAACCGCCAAATATGCCCCCGAACGAAAGGCAGGTTAGCGTGTGACGTCACTGCACTGATTTCTGCTGCCCGTAGAGAGCTCCATCTATTACTACCTACGGTGTGGAAAGCTTTCGACTTGTGCCTTGCTACTCAGGCAACTTCTTCGGCACACAAGTCATGCGGCTTCGCGGGAATCCGGGCCCCACGGCGCCTTGGCGAGCAGATTGTGTGAGATTTGTAATTAAGAAACTGGAGTTTGAGTGGATATTCTGCGGGTACTCTATCTTTACCTTTCATTTCAATAAAATTACCATAATTTCTTATTTCATGTCTCAGTACTGTACCATACTTCGGGATGTTTAGCCCTCCTAGTGGTTAGAAAATACCAAATGTAATGAGACACTTTGAAATGATCATTGAAGATGAAATGCTGAAACATACATTCATTTTTATACAGTTTTTATTATGTATACAAAATATAAAACAAATACATTACATTCTAATCTATTGTTTGCATACAATATCAGTCCTGTTTGCAACTTCGTTACGAGTTGCTGCGTAATTTTATTCCATACTGTGACAAAACGTATTTGCAAATCAAAATAGCATTGCCAATTGTATCTTAGGCACTCTCTGTTTAAATTTATACGCTGCAATGTGTGCAATGAACATTTGAATAATGCATTTGATTCTAAATGGAGCATCATACCCACCAATTTCCTGTATATATTTGTGGTAAATGGGTAGCGTCAAAGCCAATACTAATATCATTTTTGTAGGTCATATCAGATGTATTGCTTGTCCCGCAAAATTGTTGTACCAAAAATGTCACTTCCCCCTTGATCGACCCAAAACAATTCAGTTTTTATTAGAGAATGGTCGATAGCAGTTTTTCTCGAAATTCGATACCACCACTGGATATTTTTCACAATACCCGAGCTTTCGAAACTCCATACCATCATTTCTACATATAGTTTCAATACAACATAGAATGTGAGAACTGTGTAATGCCAACAAAACTAAATAGGTGCACATATTTAACGAGGCAGAACTTAAAACAATCAGTGTTCTTATTTTTAAACGCCACATTAGACATTTAAAATCAAAACAGTTCGCTTTTATAAATGTTTATTAAAAATGTCCGCGTTTTCACTATTTCAGAATCAAGTCTACTTCTTTTTGTGTTACATGAGTCCTTCTGTGCTAAATAGTCTTTCAGAAAAAACAGTTGCAGGTGGAATACACAGATATCTAGCCACTAATTGTTTTTTATTTCTGGAAAGTTTGAACTTGTTTTCTAGTAACCCAGTACACTAGAAAGAGGAGGTGACAAATCATCGTTGAGATATGCAATGATTTCTTCTTGGAAACTGGCAACTGGCGCTGAATCTGAAATACGATTATTTTATTGAAGGTACCACCTTCCTGGCAATTTCTCGAGCTTTGCAATATTGTGTTTCAGCAATAATATTGTGACTTTGCGGTTTCGTAGAATTAAAAGTCCAATTTGCAGAAATTCAAAATGTTCTTTATTTCCGTAGAAATACACTCTGGTCAATTCTTACAGTAGCAGAATTACGTCACATACACAATTACAATCTACCAAGGTCTTTGACCACAAACAAAAGCACTCACTTTCATCACACACCAGCTTTAATTACAACTCTCGTTACGACTCTGTTTACAACTACCTTTATGAATGTCCGATAACTAGCCATGGTTTCCTTTTATACACAACCATTCATGTATTCCAGACTGTTGTAGAATGTTCTCTAACACGTCACCAAATAAAGCACGAACATTATAGACGTCTAACTTTATCTGTGTCGGCAAGTCTTTTATCTCCGGGCTATCTTTATGTTTTTGCAGGTTTTTTATCCCCGCACTGTGCTATCTGACTGTTATTGCTCCGCGCCGAACATTTTTAGTGCGTATGCCGCTAGTCGTAATAATGGATTGGCGACAGTATTTTGTGATTTAGAAATAAGATAAAATTTGAAGAATCACTACTAAGCATCGAAAAAATATCGAGCGAATTGTCTGAAGTAGCTTTCGGTGTCAATACCATACAAGTATCGTGAGTATCGATGTATCAGGGAACCATTCATAGTTGCGACTTTCACATTTTTTATATTTGAAGTACATATGGGTTTGTATAGCTTATGAATATGATGGCTAGTGTCCTAAAGTTATAAGCGAATGAAATTAAAGAGAATCATCTTCAGGTTAGTGAATAAATCATTATTACCTAATCTAAATTAACTGTACGTTATCTCCGATGACACACAGGATACCTTAAAAATATGCTACTGTACTAGAGAATTATTTTTGCTTATTAAAATAAGCGATTAGCTTCCTTTAAATATATTGGCAGAAATAAGTGCAGGGTATCCATAACAAAGCAAAACAATGTATGTATCACCATGCAATCCAACAGAAGAATTCGTTACATTTGTTGACGTTTCTCTATTTAAGTGTTTTGGTAGTGTTTTGTCACCTTTTTGTTGATTAAGGCAAGGCGAATTAAATGATTTTCTAAGCCATTAAAACACTAAAATTTTTGCTTCAGGAATAAGCTAAAGGTTAGGTAAATTAATATGTGAAAGGTTTCACTTCATTGTATAATTGTCCTTTGAGTTACTAATATATTTATTAATTAGTAGTTAAAATAAAAATACGTAACATGCACATACTGATAACTTATTTTAATATACTTCATATAAAGTTCATGGTTAAGGTTATTTGAAAAAAGGATGCATTTAAAATTATATTTTAAATAAATAAATATTTAAAATTGAAACGTTATTTACACATATTCTAAAGTGCACTATGGAGAATATTCGGGTGTCTGTCTCAATTTTTGTGGAGGAATATTTACGTTGAAAATGAATGCGATCAGGTCTTATTCAGATTTATTTAAAAGGCGCAACGAAATAAAATTAAGCTCAATGAGTGGTTTCATAAGTAACATTCAGAAAATGTCCTTTACAACATGTGAATTATTTAAAAAATAAGAAGTCAGCCTCATAGTTAATTTATTTAAAATAGATCTTCCTTAATACATTGATACGCATGTAGAACGTGGACAATGAACACCCTTTCTTCAAGCTTATCAGAGAATTGTATACCTTTGTTTATCGATAATTCGCAAACAATATTTTAGCTAACTGGATTATAAGTATTAAAGGCCTTGTGACGTTTGTTCGACTTGGTGTAAACAAAAGAGGTCCGCTTATGCTTCTCAATACATGGCTTAGAAGGGTAACCGAGCCTTTTGTTGAAAATTCAAGCGCAGTGTTTCACAGGTAATTTAGAAGCGTGGTGAAGGTGATTACTTTATCAGCAGAGGTTTAGCGCTTACGATTCATTTGAAATCTTGCACAGTGAATGATCATGACATTTAATGTTTTAAAAACATTGTACGAGGGAGTTCTAGAAAGTTTCCGACCTCAACATGAAGATGGCAGCAGTCGTAAATAAAACTAGCAAATTTCGTTCTTCATTTGTTGACAGTTACTCACCAAAGTTTCAGCCATTTTGAACACTCAGTTGTTATTTAACAGTAGCTTGAGTGAGTTGATGTGAGTGTTTTTATAAAAATGGACAAAATCGAGTATCGAGCTGTCATTAAATATTTATTTTTGAAAGGCAATGTGCCTACGCAAATCAAATATGTGTTGGAATCTCTGTATGGAGACTCTTCACCATTATTTACCACAGATAATTTTTGAGAAGCTAATTTTAAGCCTGTCCGTAAGAGCTTGGGAGACGTTGAACGTTCTGGACGTTCTAAAACTGCAACTACCGACGAAAACATCGCCAAAGTTAGCCAAATGGTGTTACACGACCGCTGAATTAAAGTGAGAAAGATAGCAGAGGCTATTAACAAGTCAAAAGAACGTGTTTGTCACATATTAAATCAACATTTAGACATCAGGAAGCTATCCACGCATTGGGTGCCGCGTTGGCTCTCGTTAGACCAAAGGCGTGTTCCAATGAACATTTCCAACGCTCTGTTGGCGCAGTTTAGGCGGAATAAATCCGAGTTTTGGCGCTGATTAATTACTGTAGATGAAGCTTGGGTATGCCATTATACGCCCGAAAAGAAACACAGTCCAAACAGTAGACTGCAAATGGGGAACCAGCTCCAAAAGAAAAAAAAAAGGAAGCAAACACTGTTTCTGTCGGCTGGAAATGTGATAGAGACTGTTTTTTTCGGATAGTCGTGGAGTTATTTTAACAGATTATCCTAAAAAAGGAAAGCCCATTACAGGGGCATACTACGTTTCATTACTTGACAAGCTGACGGCAGAACTTGTAGCAAAACGGCTACATTTGCAGAAAAATAAAATCCTGTTTCACCAGGACAACGCATCGTGTCACATCTCAGCGGTTGCAATGGCGAAAATCCACGAATTACGGTTTGAACATCTTGATCATCCGCCTTACTCACCAGATCTAGCCCCAAGCGACTTCTTTTTGTTTCCTCATCTGAAAATTGCGCTCGGAGGACAGAGATTTTCGTCAAATGAAGAAGCAATCACCTTCGTGAACAATTGTTTTGCAGAGAAAAATACCGAGTAATTTTTGGACGGGTTACAGAGATGGGAGCATCGCTGGGAGAGGTGTGTAGAGTTACAAGGAGACTATGCTGACAAATATGAAAATAACTCTGAAAAACGCCATGCATCTTTATTAGGTCGAAAACTTTTCAGACCACCCTCGTACTGTAAAACTGTGTAAGGGATACTTTAATTGCAAGCTTATGGTATGTCGGAGAATAGGAACCAAGACATCCCTGAAAGGAAGATCTGGAGCTACAATACCAAAAGAAAGACCTCGAAAACTATATCGAAATTGATTAACATGGGCAGAATACAGCGTAAATCCGTAAAAGAAATAAGAAGCAAACAATCGGATAGAGTGGGAGAAATAAATCGATGCTAGTACTGAAGCCTAATACCACAAAGAAGTTAAAATTGTCACTAAGGGATGATATATGAGGAAAAAATATACGCCCTATTTTGCAATATTGTGACTTATCAATGGCTAAACTGTTTTATTTCTACAGGAAAAATTCATTATCGCCTGGGCTTTAAAAGAAGGGCAAAGTATTGAACAATATGAAGTGTTAACCGATATCTGACAAATAAATTGCACCATAATAAAGAAGAGATTAAAGTTTTTGTGCATTAAGTTTTCGTCTTTAGTTTAACATTACTACTTTTTAAGATCATGCAAAATTCGTGTTAAATGAAGTGTAATTTTGATGCTATTCTCAGAAACTGCAAGATTTTGCTAAAACATTTGATATTTAAAATATATTGCTATCCACATAAACCTGAATTATTTCAACAGGTCATAATTTTTGAACCAATAATAGAACACACGTATAAATTTGAGAGAATATAATACAAAATTGGGAGATTACAGTACACTATTTATATATCTGAGAGAAAATGTTGGACGTGTCCTCCACCAGCATCTATACATTTTTGCACTCGTGTCACCATATTCTCTGAAGTTTAACGAAGATGATATCGAATTGATAGAAAGTTATTTCCAGCAAGATGGAGCAACGTGCCATACATCTAATAACACCATGGAACTTGTAACTAGTTTCTTTGATAAAGAAAAAGCTCTGTGGCCTCCCAGATCCCCTACCTAACATTACGTGACTTTTTTCTTGTGGGGTTCTGTAATATGGTGTACAAGAATAGGCCACGGACAATTGATGTTCTCAAGGAATCCTTTCGAACCGAAATAAGTAACACTGGTGAGGATACTCTCCGTAAAACTTCAGAGAATATGGTGAGATGAGTGCAAACATGTATAGATGCTGGTGGAGGTCACTTCCAACATTTTCTCTGAGATGTAAATAGTGTAATGTAATCTTCCAATTGTGTATTATATTCTCCCAAAGCTGCATGTGTGTACTATTACTGGTTCAAAGGTTGAAATGGATCAGGTTTATGCAATGCTTAAATAAAAATCATTAAGATTTGTGTTTGAGGAACCTCAGTATTTCGATAAATCTTCTGTGTAAAGGGTGACCTATATCGTATCTTTGAAAGGTGAGAACCTAAATATGAAGTTTAGTATATATCACAACTGTAGTTTTTGAGTTATACTCTTCACGTACATAGTAATGCATGTACATATTTTCCAGGCGTCTCAAAACTGTAATTCCGGCTGAAACATGACCATGAACTTTTAAAGAAATGCAATACATGCTCTAACCCTTTGTGTGCATGGTGGAGAAAGGAATATGCTACCGTTCCAACCACTCGTTGCATTGCGAAAGACATTGAAAAGAATGCCACAAAAGTCATTAAATTACCTTCATATTTCTGTCTCCTGTAAAACATTCCTTGGACTTATTCACAAAGACCTGGATGTGCCGACTATACCATATCACCAGAAGTGGTACTAGGAGGGGAACGCTCTATCTATATCACCACAAATTTTGTCTTTTAGTGTCATATTGTCAGATTCTCCCAAGAGATAATTAAGAGATCACTCGTAACTTTCACTTCGGTGTGATACCATTTTATAGGTTCATAAAATTTCTGTACTTTGTAGTATATGCTTCATGGCGGTTCTCTCAGCTGAAGCTGAGATATTATACGGCGTACGGTTTTAGAAGGCATGTGAGCTGAACCAATGTGTGCACGCGGTGACTGCCTTGTTGCCAACTGATGCGCCAGATAAAGTAACATTTGTCGTCTGACTGTTTTCCCGAACGTAAACTTACACAGCAATTGTGATAACATTATAAACTGTAATATACAATTTAACATGCTTATTTAGTGAAAAAAACGCACCCGTATTTCTGAAAACGACCTATTGTAGAGGAGTTACCAGCTTAAACAAAATACATAAGGATTCACCAATTTTTGTGCTAGAAGTTTTTCCCTGTTACACAATACACGACAGAATAAGCACACTCAAATTGCATACTCTGGTCTTGCATTCCTCACTTGGTGAATAATTGATCGGTCACGAAATTTCTCAGATGATAATTTATTAAACTATACAGTTTAAAAATAATTATGGCCTGGGAGCGGAGTAATTTACCTGTAATACTTGCGCCACTTTCAAAGTGGTATTGTTTAAGTTCACCAAACCAATGTAAACATATGAATTATCTACTTGTGCCCGATTTATCTAACAGATGTTAAGACTTAACACGATTTTAGCAACAGCTAAAACAAAAATTGCATTTCGCCAACAACTGTTAGTTTAACACTCGTGTTAAATCACTTGTTAAGCTAACAAGCCAAATTCCTGTTGTTAAGTCCTTAAAAATTGTAAATATTCAAAATGGCGGGCATGAACCCAGCTGTTGATATCGATTTACTATATTTAAGACCACCTAAACGGCATTCGCAATAGAGAACGGTGAAAGAGGAGAAATGATTTTGAGGAGCTATCAGAAGAAAATATGCTACAGAGGTATACACTGTGGAAACAAATTGTTGTGAAGGTTACTGTGGAAGTACAAGAGAGGTTAGAACATACATCGAAAAGAATGTGCCGATCTCGCTTTTGCTTCAAGTATTAATAACTTTGGGATTTTATAATTCACTGAATTATGTGAATAATACCTTGTTCACCTCTCGTCTTGAAACACTTGTCACTTGTCCTTCGCTCTTCCTTTTAAATTTACGTGATACAGAGTTAGAACATGTATCGAAAGGAATATGCTGACCTCACCTTTTCTACAAACATTAATAACTTTGCGATTTTATAATTAACTGAATGATGTGGATACTACTGTCCACTTCCCATCTTGAAACATTCAAGTCACCGGTCCTTATTCGCACCTCGTTTTAAATTTACGTAATACTGACAAAGTTGTTTGGTGCTTGTAGTAGTGACACTTGCATTTGAATTAAATTCGTTTCCAATATTTTCCCACGTTACATATTTCTCTTTTGCATTCACCGCATCCGTCCTCTTTATTTTCCACGATATCCTTACACGACGTCACCAATTCAACTAACAATTCTTCCTCCATCTATGAGAAATGTTTCAGGGCTGTTGTTTGCGATTTTGTTTACTCGCCATTGTTTCAGCTGTGTGCAGGGCCAACGAAAATGAATACAAAAGCGCATCGCAGTACATTCAGAAAATAATACGACTCATCCATAGCCTTCTATAGCTGTAATTTATACAAGTTTCTTGTCGTTAACACGTGTTTGTTAAGATTTTCAGAAAAAAGATACGGTGAAATGCAAGAAATTTAACAGCTTTGTTAGTGCTATGACAATTGTTACGTTACATTTGTTAACGTCGATTTTAATATCTGTTGGTGAAATCGGGCATTTTTTTTTTTTTTTTTTTTTTGTAATTTACGTCCGCCCCAACGTTAAGTTATATCGGACGGTGAATGAATTGGGTGAAATTGTGCTCAAATGAGTTCAATGTCCATGGAGCTTAGAGTTACCCAACGTTCGTCTTGAAGGATAAGGGAAAACCCCGGAAAAAACCTTATCCAGGTAACTCACCCTGACCGATGTTCGAACTCGGGACCTCTTGAACGTAAGGCAGACATGCTACCATCTACGCTACCGAGTCACAATTATACGATTCACCTTAATTTGTGTTACTCGCAGGACTTGTGCCAAACTTCAAAGAACACGCGTGCGTGCCCGTGGAGAGTTAATTGATTAACAAATTATGCAGATCCTAACGACACTTCGTAATGTCTGACGAAGGAATGACGTATAAGGAACGACACACGGGTGAGATTGTAAGTTGAAGCATAACATAAGCATAAACATGGAAGTCAGGTGTGTATTCTCGAAGCGATAACTTGAGAACCGTACGTCGGAGAATGTGGCCTTTGTATGGCCTGCCTCAAAAATTCTTGCCGCATATACCAGAAGTGCCCTGGATTGTAACTGAGGGTGACTCCCCTCCTTTTCCCCTTCTTCAGTTTTGCACTTATTTGCGTGGAGGTGTAGGGCAGGGGAAGACAGGTAGCGGCGGTGTGACGTCAGTTCTGTCAGTTCTAACCGCCACATATGCCCCCGAATGAAAGGTAGGTTAGTGTGTTACGTCACCGCGCTGATTTCTTCTGCCCATGAGGAAGGAAAAGTTTCATGTGTTGGGGTTCCGACAGCGTAGGGAAGACAGGAAACGTATCGGGTATTAATAATATGTACAACTTACATCTTGGGTGCTGTAATATTAATGCTGATTGCTTTAATTACACAATTGGTCACAGTTTATAAACAATTACATTTTGGCTCTGTACTATGAGAAAATATATAAAACTTAAACTCTTAGTTTATCTGAAGGTTAAATAAAATAAAACATAAAGTAATTTTCTGTGCAAATTAAGGAGACCCACTTAGAACAAAATTACGTGAACATTTTCCGTCGTAAATATTAAAAGCAGAAGCATTATTAATAGTGAAGTATTCTTCATATTTAAGTTTGATTAATGAGTCACTATGCTTACACTTTAATTTCACTTACTTGTTGTTGTATAATTGAAACGTTTTCAAGAGCATTCGATCTCATCCTCAGCTGTTTGGTGACTAAATGAACCTTCCTATTCTTCCACTACTACGGAGCTCCGATCTCTCTGCCATCTGGTGTTAGGGGCACTAAGTTTTAATACTTCATTTAATGCCGGGATTTCAAAATTTATAACCTTATCACGGTTTTAGTTTATGAATATTTTTTCCCAAATATCCAATTCTATGGGTGTACTTAAAGATTTTAACAGTTTAATGTTGTGGCCAATGTTGTGGTTTTCTGTCCAAAAATGGTGTGAAACTGCAGATTTTTCTGTTTGTTTCAACTTAAAACAAAACGGAAATATTGTGACTTTGTGGGTTCGTGAAATGAAAAGTCCAATTACACAAACTCAACAATGTTCTTTATTTCCACCGACTTACAGTTGAACACTTGCCAATTACACAAAATTACGTAATGCACACAATTACGATTCACCAGTTCGTCCGTTACCGTTCAGATGCACGTACACAATTACGTAAAGTCTTCCGTTGCACAGTCTTCTCGTTCATTAACACGGTGCTCCCTCGCTAGCACGTCAAACACTGACTGACTCTTCGCTCGCAGCAGCCCCTTTTTATAGGAATATCGCCGTTTTCTCGACTTCTCTAGTTTGCAAGCGAAGGTTCCAGATGATAGGAGAAGGGGAGAGAAACGTCCAGGGACGTTAGTGACAGAGACTAATGGGAGGCATGGCTCGGCCGCATCCGGCCTCCTCACAGCTGCCGCCGTCACACCCTCCGCCAATTGGGTGACAATATGGTTTTGGAGGACATTCTTGTAAAAATCAGCCATGTTTTACTAGTGTGTATATTTGCCCTTCAATAAATCGTCACATGTATTAACTGTTCCATTTGATACGTGTTAGCTACATTGTTGTCACCTGGTGCGGTACACGTGACTGAATCCTCAGATTCTGTACTTACAGCGCCATTTATGTAGGCAACTTGGTACTACATGGCTCTTGCCTGACGTCACACGCACTGCAGGCCTCGCTCCCGGCTGAAATACGTCACAACTCCCGAAGCTGTCCTCCTCTGTAAGGAAACAGCTGACTGGCATTGGCCATTGGCCATTGGCCTTTGTGTTTTAAAACAAATGCAAATAAGTAAGCGGCGGACAGTCAACATGTTCCGTTACGGAGCCCAACATCGACAAATTAACAGCTAAGAAGAACAGTAACTCCACTTAAATTATAAACTAATAATGATTAACATGTATAAATTACAATACAGAGTATGCAAATAAAAAGGAATAAATAGTTTAAGAACCCGCTACTGAATCTTCCGCACGCTCATTCTGACCCCAGTGTCTATTACGTCACCTACGAAGGTTAACTAGGCGGGGGGATAGGGAAGGGTAACCACCGTATTTTTCCTCAATGACACAACTGGTATATAACAAGGCCGTCTTTTTCTTTCTGTCTAAAAATGCAAAGAGATCGGAATTTCAAAAATTCACCGAGTAACCCACTCTGAAAACATTTCATTATTACTTAAAGGGCATACCCCTAAATCCGAGCAGGAAAGTGTTACACAGTACAATTTAAGCAAATTATTGTCTCCGTTAATATGAAGTAGAAATATTTTATTAGAACAACTTTTTGAAAATTGATAGTTAGGTTAGGTGAATGTAAAACGGCAGAACGTTTTTTATTCTCTGTTTCTTATTGTTGAATTGCATATATTTTGTTAATATTTTGAAGCAGCTGATAACGTTTGTAAGGTTTCAGATTGGAAATCCCTGTTCCAGAGTGGAAAGTCTCACCCTAGGGTTCCGCCCCCTGGGGAAGCGCGAGACAGTTTTATCGCAATGGAAAATAGAGCGTTCTTTTATTCATATTCCATATCGAAACACTTTTTACAAAACGATTAGAAAGCGATATAGCGTAAGTAGTTACTGTGATATAAAAGGTTAGGCTACTTCTTAAATGTCACCCACTGCATTTTAGATATTGAGGTTTTCTACAATTATTCTACAATAGGCATAAGATTCAACGTCCTGAATTCTTCGTTGTATTGAGGGACTTAATGTGATGGCGTACCATTATGTGTTTCAAATGGGAAGAGTTCTCACCTGTAGCTAATCAGATGCGTTAGAGTCGTCAGCGTTGCCACTTCGTTATCCCCACTCTTTTAATACTTCCCTCTCTCTCGCACACTTGGGACTGCTCTTGGCGCTAACGCAAACTGAATTTTCCAAAAGTTTTATAATAATGCAGTTGTTGAAATCACAATTGCAACGTGGATATTCGTATATTACGCGAATGGTTTAAGTACTTTGTTTAAAATTAATTATAGTTTATGAATTACTTATTTTTATAATCCAATGAAAATACCAATGGTGCATCCGTATAGCTTTGAATGTTACTTACGTTAAGAGATAATTCGTTATTGTCATTGTCTTCAACGTCTGAGTACTGCAAATTTATGATGATAGGTTTCAAAACTTAATTAGGTGTTATTTCTTTTTAAAGGTCGCCTTCTTGTAGTTTATCTCATGTCTCACGCAGCTTTTCCAGTCTTGTTGTGTTCCTTGTCAATTTCTTCGAGAATAAGTAATTCAATGTCAGTCAGTTTAAAATATTATTTCTATTTGCGACATAATTTGTGCCCACATTAACTCAATTGCATTGTTCTGTCAGTAGTAAGGGGGAAGGTGGATCGTATCTCATTAATCCAGCTCATACACTTTTTTATGGAAGAGTAACAGAATAATGCTGCTTTGAACTCTATAGAATAAATAGAGATTAGGAACCATTCAGAAACAAAGATATGTGAGCAGACACGTTCTGCTGGACTAGCAAGAAGTGTACTATTTCCTCTCATCGAATTTAACAAACACCTTGGCTTATTTAAAGTGCATATTTCTTTTACCACATCATGCCAAATGTTTACGTTTTAGTTCTGAGTAATTTCAAAAATACATTCAGCATAAATGCCAACCAATAATGATATTCATTACAGTGCTTACGTCGCAATGCATTGTTATAATATAATGGTATCTAATTTATTTATTTGTATTAGGAAAACTATGCTCAATCTACTATATGTTCGGCATCATTCTTTTCCACAAATAATGAGTCTAAACTACTGGATTATTAACTGTCTTTGAGATACGTTTTTTAACTTTTGAATAAAGCTGAGTGTAATCTGGGGTAACTTCAGCCTGTATTGGGCTGAATGCATCATGCATTTTCCTGTCAAATGTCGACTTTCGCAGCCTAATTCTTGAACGTTTTGAATAGTTTATTTTCACATAAATATAAATAATTATAGGTATAACGAACATTTGAAGAACTTTACACTGAATAAAATACCTGGTAGCGTCCAGTATTGCGGAAGCTTTTGTAGGTATGAATAAAAAAACTTAATATTTTAATAACTTCATAAATTTTGTAGGATAGCGTGCATTATCATAAAGAACAAGGATTATAAATTAAGCCTTCGAGCCGCTGAAATTAAAGTTTACGATGAGTTTCTGCTAACACAAACTGAGAAGAAAGGCATCGGCATATTTCCTTGCTCTCGAGTGGATTGTGTTGTATTACAAAAACAACCAGCAGCTTCAACTTCCTGCGATTCTTCCCTAAATTAAGAGGTTAATTAGGGACCTGTGCTACTAAAACCCAAATTATTTAAGTTTACAATAACCAGCTTGTTACCACCAAATTATCTACAAGTAAAATAAAATCAATACGTGTGGTTTCTTTCATCATTGAAGTTTTAATGTTTTGGTAAGATTTTTTTTTTTTCAAATTCTTTAAGTTCATATTTGTTTCATATAATGCTAACATCAAACAACTTATAAATTGATGATTATAATTTACACTGATAGGTTCATAATTAAACTATGACCCCGTAAGAAGTTACGTCATTTTAAGCTGCTATTGGATTATGTCATCTCAAAAATATGTGAGGGCTCTTTGTAGTTTTCCGAAAAATTGTGAATCAGTGGGGGAATATAATGACGTATCTGCATATTCTATGTTGGTTAGAGCAATCGAACGGAATCAGAAAGTTGCACAATTCACATTTGGGCAATGACATTAAATTTTTCATCTTTTAGGGAATTAAAAACAAGGAAGATGACCTTATTTGATCATGTAGCTTCAAAACTCATTTTTATACAGGGTTACTCATAAGTCCGTAAAACATTTTAAAAATTCATAGCTACTAAACTACCCAATGGGTGGCAAACATTTTCACACAAAAATGAAGAGACACTCTCAAGTTTTGTTACATATCTTACAAGTGCCCTCTGTCCACCCTTGCTGTTAAGGCAGATATCAATGCGGTAGTCCATCTCTTCTCCATATACGCTCCAGCCTGTCACGGCTAACCATAGCTACGGCAGCCTATTCCGGTGGCAAAGTTCTTGAAGGTTAGCAGGGAGCGGAGGCACATAGACATTGTCCTTCACAAAGCCCTACAGGAAACGTCACACAGAATTAAATCCGGTGATGGTGGTGGCCATTTCACGAGCGCGTTATCTACTCCAGTTGCTGAAGCCTGTATAGTTTAAACATAAGTCTCTTACGAAGAATTCGCCATACAGTTGGTTGTGAGATGCTCAACTCAACACTTCTACGGGTAGTGGGCTTATGAGGGCTCCGTTGATATGCTTCTGTAACACGATTCACTGTTTCCTCGCTGAGTCCTGGACATCGTTGGTGACGAGCGATGCCCCTATATCCTTCCTCATGGAATTTCGCATACCAATGCCTGTTAATGTTGTGCACAGGTGCTGGCTTTTGAAATTATATTCGAAAACGTCTCTCTACAGTCAGAACTGATGAGGTTCGTGCATATTCCAAGACGCGCGTTCTGTGAATGCCTTTTCTCATTAGTGATAACTACCGCCACCTAGTGAGAAATCATGGCAACTAAGCACGGGCTTTCGTTATAAAAAGCTTGGAGAGTTTTTCTCTCTACTGGTACAACAATTACTATGATGTGTTGCTTACTTAACTTTTATTAAACTTTAAAATGTTTCACGGACTTATGAATGACCCTGTGTATTTATAATAACACAACACTCGATTTACCATAAGAAAGGGTGCTAGTGTAAGGAAATGATCATGCCACCATCATAGCACACCATTTAAGAATGAAAATAGTCCATTGCTGCACTGCAGGCAGTATCTTATTTCCCACTTAAAAATGAATAGGGCACGAGATAATGATGGTATTTAAATAACTTAGATAATATGTTCTATTAAACTGAAATGGCTGCATAGACATCGGTATTCCTGCTCTGTAGAGAAGCAACGGTCGAGATAATGGAGTGTACAGTTTACCACTTGCGGTCATGACTGGTTGCGTACCAGTTCCTAGCCTGAGTAGGTGAACATATATGAAGCAAAGCCCTCAAAAGTGGAAACAAAAGAACGTTTTGAATATATGCAAATGTTTGAGCGATATGCTACACTCGAAGTGATGAATGCCATTAAATTAACATCGAAAGCAACTCATGTGTCTCTGAATGCTTTGAAGCTAAGTTGTGAACAGGGTGACTACAAACCTGAATAACAAGTTAAGAAATATCAGCAATCTGATTTCGCGTTGTCACCTGTAAACCCTGGAAACACCTATAGTTTTACTGAAATTATATTTCATAGCCTTACTCCATCCACTCTTGAACTAATACGTTTAATATGTGGGGATAAGTAAATTCTTGGTATTCAGTGTTGATGTAGTGAATCAATCGGGTAACAAGGACTTTTTTTGTTTCAGCATGCTTTTACAGAATTTCGAAACGCGAACTGTTACTAAGGGCATTGTTTATGTTTCGTCTGATTTTAGGGCCGAAAGGATTGTGGATTAATTTCTTATGTATACTGCTCACAAGTATATATTTATTGAAGAAAAGTGATGCATTATTCATATTCAGTGGACTGGTTTGTGAAATGCTTAGAAGATTTATTTGATTAAGGTTAAAATATAATGGATAGATATAGAAACTACTTGGATAAACGTCATGTTTCTGATAAACAAAAGAAACGTACTAATGGGGGAGGGCAAATGGGGTAGAGCTCCCACGCAGATGCCCTTGGTGCTCCTGCAGTGAATGCTGAGGGAGACAATGAGATGGAGAGACCTAAACGGCGGCCAGATGGACGGCGTCCCTAACGTTTCTAGTTCGAATATACCCAACGCCGCCCGCACACAAGTGCTCAATCCTCATCGCCCACCATAGGTAGGTCCCTTATGACGGTAAGACCTCCCTGGACTATCCTAACGTCACCAGAGAAAGAACCTTTACATAGTACACATCCACCGCCCAGCCGAATCTTGCCGACCGCCGTCTTCTGGTACTACAACCCTAAAACAAATGGCAGCAAATGAGAGAAGGGAAAGTAGTGGTAGAAAAGGAACCACACCAGCATTCGCCTAATGATCCTGAAAGATACGAAAAAGTCGTGAGTCGGAATGGGTAGTCGCTGAGTATGGTACCTGCTGAATTCAAGTTACACGCGTTAACATGACTCCATCTCACGTGGTTCCTGATACTACTACTCCAGTGCACAAACAATTAGTAGAACCTATTGAGTTTATAATTATTATAAGTTTCTAACTGGTACTTTTCTTTAAGTGCCAAGGTTTACATACCACTCAGCAGTAGCTCATGTGCCATAGGTTGAAAACCTCTGCTCGAGGAAGAAAAGAGTTTTGACAGCTTAGTTGACGGACAGGTGCTGCCGGATGCGTTAAGTTGAGTAGCTTACAGTGAGTAGCCTACACTGGAACTGAAATTTCTATACATATATTTCTATACCTACAAACTTCAAACTTTGCATGGCTAATGGGTTTTATATTAGAAAATACCGCACCAATGTTTAGTAATTTCTGATCATTAGTTTTGAAGGAATTAATTTTTTATTTTAATTTTAATTAAAGTTTATGTCAATATTAAAGTTAATGCATGTGCATCAATAACCACGCTAGTGGAATAACTCTGTTACTTATTCATTTCTACTAACTGTATAAAGAACTTCAGTCTCTGTGTATAAAAACAATACATTACCTTTAGGAAAATGATTTTTTTAATTTTGTAGTATATTGGATATAATTTTCAGTACTTTTTACATTTAAATATTTGTTACAGCGAAACCAATTATTAAACATTATAGCCTGAGACTGATGCTATATGCTGTATGGAGCATATGCTCAAAAAACTTCAGAGCCATAGCTCTAGAACTAAAGCAGTGGGAGCAGATATTGTATTAAAAAATTTAAAGTGGAGAAAAAACAATTTTTCTTAAAATATGCACCAAAAGTACTAATTACACTATCCTGCACACTATTTACACTCTTCTGCACATTATTTACACTGTCATCTCTACTGCTATGTACACTGGTATTCAAAACTTGCTGATTATTTTCACTAATGTAGTCTGCTATTTAAATTACCATTTACACTATGGTTTACACCTAATTCTTGAAATCCTGCAAATTTCTTCTGGCTGTTACAAATATAGTTTGAATAGCATTAGCATGTTCATCTATATCCATTTGCAAATGTGAAGCTGAAATATTATATACTCCTCTATGTCGAACTGTACATATGAAATGGAAATCTGCTCCCAATTTTTGGTTTTCCATCTAGCTGCACCACATTTTCTTTGTTTCCTTCTTTTCGTTATTTCTATTCACCGCCTTACGCCAACATGATAAAACAGCATGCATTATGCTGTTTATATAGCTAACAATGCACTACACTACAGGAAAAGCAAATAACATGCATATACACATATTTAATTATTTAAAATAAACTAAACGAAAGCACATTTCTCTCATGGAAGTCGCCATTACACATTGGAGCAAACACAGGCAGTCAAAACAAGAATGAATCTACAAATATTCCCTAAGTTTATTGCAAAGAACATAGAATAATTACAGATATTCTGAACTGTTTTGTATTTTCTTAGGTGCTAAACACTCTACGACTACACTCTACACTCTACACTGACGACATTTTATATGACATTTACGTTTGAATGTTTATGATTAAACACTTTGCATTGAATACATAGGAATAGTTTACCAAACTGTCTCTAGATAGTAGCACTAAGCTATGCCGCAAGATTTGAACACAGTTTTAGAGCAAAAGTTGCCGAAAAACGATCAGAATTGGCAAAAACAGACCACCGTGCTGGATAAGGAAGAAAGGGGCATTTAAATGGCCACGCCCCTAGATCTTAAAGATGACGGAAATAAAAAAAATTGATACCATAATTCAATAGAGGAAAGTTTGGGGAACATTTGTATGTGTAAATCTAAAACTTTTAATTTTTGAGACTTTGGGGCTATTTTTCAGTCCCAGTGTCGCTTACATAAACCACCTTATGATTGGTCTTAACATAGTTAATATTTCCTACATGATAGACGAGTGAGCTCACATGAGAAATTAAGAATAACAATGAAAATA
The DNA here is from genome assembly GCA_030765055.1 of Mantis religiosa. Classification (NCBI taxonomy): domain Eukaryota; kingdom Metazoa; phylum Arthropoda; class Insecta; order Mantodea; family Mantidae; genus Mantis; species Mantis religiosa. The sequence goes on along the minus strand of CM060958.1, from coordinate 111,298,702 downwards.
GTTGACCTCCTTTAAGGAAATTCAGTATATTTGCAAAGAGAGGGTTCAAAAAGTTCTTTAAGCATAGGAAACGAATCCTTCGTTTTCTGCATTACTCTCGCAATGCTTTATCCGCTTAAGAAGAAAACCTCCTGATGCATAGTCACGTAGCTCATACCAGAAACTAATCAAAGCGGTTAGATGCAAATGTGGTTTTCTCAAAGCTCGTCTGCACTGCTTACTAATTTTCTCTTCTACGTATAGTTAAGTAGAAGAGGTTTAATGTTGAAGCTTCCTTGGGAGTACATTTTTTGAGGCTCTCTGAATTTAATATAAGCATTTTTAGAAAAATGGCCTCTCCCTGTGTGTGTGTGTGTGTGTGTGTGTGTGTGTGTGTGTGTGTGTGTGTGTGTGTGTGTGTGCATATGCGTGCGCGCGTGCATAACTTAAAAAAGAAAACGAGGTCAAATACTATTATGTATTTTAAATGGGATGATGTTTGTCCTTGAGCTCTGCTAGGTGAGCAACCAATCGGAGTACTCCTGTGTTGTATTACTGCATTCCCCCTATGTGGTGTCTGACGAGCGCCAAACTAATCAATCTCTAATAAATACTATCCGCGCTAAGACAAAAATTAAAATTTTTCAAAATCTGATACATCAGGAAGGTAGAGAGCAATGTATTTAACATAACCCTAATGTTAGCTCATATAGTTTTCCTAATAAAAATAAAGTACTATTATATTATAACAATGCATCGCGTCGTAAGCAATGCCATGAATAGTATTTAGCTTGGCATATATGCGTGAAATTACTGACGCATGACTGAAGTTTGTAATTACTGACAACAGAAACGTAAACGTTTTACTTTGAATAAGCCAAAGTGTTTGTTAAATTCGAGTGAGAGGAAACAGTACACTTACTACTGGCCTAGCAGAACATATCTGTTCACATTATATCTTTGTTTATGAATGGTTTTGTAACCTCTATTTTCTCTAGAGAGTTCAAAGCAGCATTATTCAGTTGTTTTTCCGTTTTAAAAGCAGGGAAAGTGGATCAGCCGGATCAACTTGCAATTGAAATGAGGCACGAGGTATTATAAACCATCTTACCCTTTACCACTGCCAGAACAATTCAATTGAGCTAATGTGGGCTCAAATTATGTTGCAAACGGAAATAATACTTTTAGACTGACGGAAGTTAAACGGCTTATTCACGAAGAAATTGACAAGGAACACAACAAGACTGGGAAAACTGCTTGAGATATCAGATAAACTACAAGAAGACGACGTCTGGAAAGAAGTAGCACGTGATGGGATTTTGAAACCTAAATTTGCAATACTCAGACGATGAGAAAATGTTGAATTGCCTGTTAACGTAAGTTACATTCACAGATATATGGATGCACCGCATAGCATTTTCGTTGAAATAGAAAAATAAGTAATGCATAAAATATAATTATTTTTATACTATATACTTAAAACATGTGAGTAATATACGAATTTCCATGTTATAATTGTGATTTGAACAACTGAATTATAATAAAATTTTGGAAAATTCAGTTTGCGTTCCCTTACGTTTAGCGCCAAGAAGACTCGTAAGTGAGTGAGAGAGCGAGAGAGAGGAAAATATAAAAAGAGTGGGGGTAACGAAGTGGCAACACTGAAGGCTCTAACGCATCTGATTCGCTACAACCCAGAACTCTTCCCATGTGAAACACATAATAAATTCAGTATATAGGATACGATTTTACATGCACATCAATCAGACTGACTTTGGTACCAGCCCCAAGTGGAGCATAGCCGGGAGGGAGGAAGAGGCGAGAGGAAACAAGAGGGCGACCGACCCCAAGGAGTCAGAGGGGGGCCTACATTTACCAGTTGGAAACTCCTCAGAGGTCCAGAGCAACCGGTATCCCTCCGAACGCGGACCGAAACAGTCCACGAGGCCAGACTCGGAGACCGGAGGTGCCTCCAGAGCTGGGAATATACAACCGTTCCTGAAACGGCCCACTATAGGCTGGCGTTGGGACCAGAGTCTGTCCTCTTGGAGGACAAAGTATTTAACCAGAGCATATCATCCTGCCATACAGCGCCGAGACTCCCGCTGAGGCTTTTGCCCTGAAGGAGACCACCAAATGAGAGGTGTTGTAAAATGATAATGGAGATGAAATGCAGGGACAGAAAATTTGGGGGATGTAAGTAATCTATTCTGTATTCGCCTGGCGACTCGGGAAAACCCCAGAAAACCCATGGGTCAGGTACATCTGCTACGGGAACCGAACATGTAACACCCAAATATGGGCCGAGACAAAACCATCTGAGCCATCCCACTTGGTAGTGTAGTACATAAGTTCAGTATGTTTCCAGGATGATACGCGAAGGTTTTAAAGTTGTCGCAGCACAAACTATATCTATATAGGTATTTTTGGAAAACGTCTTTCTAAAAAGTGAATCAAAAGAGTTTAATTAAAATGAAATATGTTTATAGTATATTATTCAAAGAAACTCTAATGATAGCAATTAGAACGCAAACATTATTAACCCAGCGAACCGAGGTTAATTAGGATACGAGTGTTTTAATTACCATTATAGTCAAGTTTCATACGAATGTTTATGCTTGATCATGTATCTAAATTAAAGATTTCATTTCAAAGTATTCATTTCTGGTTTGAGTGATATGTTATAATCGTAAAGTGGGACGTAGTACATAGTACGCCGGCGCAGAAATATTGATTGCTTCCCAAAAAACAGTTGTTAACGTGTGACATAGTTTAACCCAAAAGGTACTACATGGCAAAGCGAGAACGCGTATCGGGAAAAATTCGCAACACAGAGATGTTTACCTGAGCTTATCGTACATACACGGCGAGTTCAGTGTATGATATAATCATGTCTTCTGGACAGCAGCGTGTCATACATCCGCAGGCGACAGAAAACATATCATATAGACACACGCAGCTTCCACTCACTCTATTTGTGTTTCGTAACTTACTGTACGTCTACTTGCTAATATTTCACTCTTCTATTTCACTCAGATAAGACCCGATAAGAGACGATCACAGTGCTGGTCACCTGAAAGTCAATACTTCTCAACACTCTGTCGAGAAATATAGACAAACTGTACCAAATTTAATAATTAAATGTTGAGTGTTGATTTCATAATAGAGTAGTGAGTCCACAAGGTCAATGTGCCCACCTCGCTAACGTGGTGGTAGCATGTCTGCTTCACATTCAAGAGCTCCAGTGTTCGAATCTCGATCAGGTTGAGTTACCTGAATAAGGTTTTCCGGGGTTTTCCCTTATCCTGAAAGAGGAATGTCGGGTAACTCTAAGCGATATGAACTCTGGATTTATTTGCGCATCATTTCACCTATTCCATTCATCGTCCGTTATGACCTAACTTTGGAGGAGGAAAATTACAAGAAAAGATAGGTGATTTTATACTTTTAGATAATTCTCCGAAATACCCTAGGAATACATTTTCTGAGAACGAATTTACACCTTTAGGTACAATTGTGAATAGAATTTCTCGTATATCTTCATTGGCCCTTGCGACAAGCTATTGGTATCATTGAATGCTTTTGCGTAATTTCTGGGGGTGTAAGTTCAATGTCACTGTTACTAGTGTCACACATTTTGGCTTTTTTCTAAACTGTTGCTAATACCGTTATCGATCGAAACTAGAATAATTGATTCTTGCGCTTTCACAATGTTAAGTAACCACTTCTGATTGGTCGAATACCAATACTGAACAGGTGTACTTTAGTAAGGCGTATTAAAGTACTGCTACCAGTCGTATAAATACTTAAGTTTGGCATGGTCGGGCAGAAAGATGTTTTTATGACAAATGAAATGTGTGTCTTGGAGTCTCTGAAGTCTTCTCAGTTCTCACTGACTTTTTGCACAGCTGGTAAGTCGTAAGAGATATCCTACTGTACGAAAGTATAGTATCTTCTTCTCTTGATAGGGACACAGTCGTGTTCATTTTGGATCCTCTATCCCTTATGTCACTTTAGACGTCGGATGAGGGGGAGAGATCTGAGAGAGAAATCCAGGGATGTGTGATCAACCCAGTCCCCGGAATGAGATTGAAGCAGATGAAGAGATCGAGGGCGAAGTGAATGAAGGGAAGGATGCTAATACAGCAATTGGTGGAATGATGGCGGGAGAAACCGGAGATCCCGGAGAATACCCGCCTCAGTGTCGTGTTGTCTACTTTAAATCTCACTTTGCGGTCTCCTGGAATCGAACCCGGGCCGCCTTGGTGAGAGTCAAGCGTCTAATCCTCTCATAGGAATTTGATATCGCTTAAAGCCTCCCATATACTCCTATACCCCTTGTAGCTTCAAGAAAACATGTGATTAAGGAAACATTCGAAATGAGTTTCTCGATTAACATGAAGTAGATAGAGGAATATGAATTGTTTGAGACCTGTTTGGACAGAAGTAGAGAAAGTAATGTGAGTGTAAAACAACAGATGTTTCTCCCACAAGGGTAGTTCTGCACCAACGTGTTTCGTTTCCTAAAATAAATGCGAGATCTCTCTGCAATGAAGGACACGTACTTCTGCTTTGTTTCCAACTCCCAGGCATGGCGCGTTGCGCTCTCGAGAGTTCTTGTCGCGTTAAAAATCCCTTCGTCTCTCCAGTGACCTCAGCTGTCGACCTCAAGTAATCATTAGCAGAGAATCTGTATGAAAACGAATCTGTGCTCTAGAGATCTTAATGAAATACATTTGTTCAGAGATGCATGCCGCCAAGGTGCTTCTCGGCTTATTCACAGGTCCTTTGCATTTTGTCTTGTCATAAAACAAATAAAAGGCCTGTTACTGTTTATTGTGAAGGTTTGAATGTCATTTAAAATTTAATGCCATAGTCTAATATCTAGCTCAAATCTTTACTTTTCTTTGTTGAAACTACCATGGCAACTGCCCGTATGATATAAAACACTGAAGATCAGCTCAGAGTTCGTTGAAGGCAGAAAAAGTCTTTGACTATAGCCATACCGGAACACTGTGCCTTTTATATAGCTAATAAATGACGGTAGGTAGAGGGTGGCATATTTAAGTTATGGTCCAATTTATTATTTTAAATATATCATTTTTAGTACAGATATACAGTGAGATCCATATAAACCTGAACCATGTCAATAAGCCATAACTTTAGAACCAATAACAGACACACGTGTAACTTTGGGAGGATATAATACACAATTGGGAGATTAAATTACACTATTTACACCTCAGAGAAAGTGCTGGAAGTGTCCTCCACCAGCATCTATACATGTTTGCACTCGTCTCCCCATATTCTCTGAAGTTTTGCGGAGAGTATCCTCGCCAATGTTACTTATTTCGGTTCGAAAGGATTCCTTGAGAACATCAATTGTCCGTGACCTATTCTTGTACAAACCATGTTTTAGATACCCTCACAAGAAAATATGCGGTGAGGTTAGATCAAGGGATCTAAGCACCACAGACCCGCCTCGGTAGTGTAGATGGTAGCGTGTCTGCCTCACGTTCAAGTGGTCCCGAGTTGAAATCTCGGTCAGGGTGAGTTACCTGGATAAGGTTTTTCCAGAGTTTTCCCTTATCCTTCAAGACGGATGTCGGGTAACTCTAAGCTCTATGGACCCTGGACTCATTTGAGCAATATTTCAGCCAATTCATTCACCGTCCGATATTACTTAACGTCGGAGGACGTAAATTACCACAAGAAAGACACCACAGACCTTTTGAGATTATTCGATTATCAAAGAAACTGGTTACAAGTCCCATGTGTCATTAGATGTATGGCACGTTGCTCCATCTTGCTGGAAATGGCCTTCTCTCAATTCGATATCATTTCTGTAAAACTTCAGAGAATATGGTGAGACGAGTTCAAACATGTATAGATGGTGGTAGAGGACACTTCCAACATTTTCTCTGAGATGTAAATAGAGTAATGTAATCTCCCAAATTTACACTTGTGTCCTGTTATTATTGGTTCAAAGCTTATGGCCTATTGGAATGGCTGTGATTTGTATGGATCACACTATATCTTAGTTTTAATTCTTTAAGGCTGGGCTAATACAAAACTAGGGCGCTTGTAGTTTCCTCTAGGGACAAGGTTTTACTCCTCTGGGCCACGGATAAACTGGCTGAAGGTAGTTGGTAGTTTAGCATAGGGACTGTGTGACACGTGGAGGATGTAGTCTGTTAGTTTGCGGAAGGAGAGGTTACAATGAATGTTGTCATTTGGACATATATTCCAGTCGACAGAAGCTGCTGTTTGTAGATACCTTTTTAATTTAGTCCTCCAACGTTAAGTCATATAGGGCAGTGAATGAATTGACTGAACAGATGTTCAAATGATTAAGGGTCCGTGGAGCTTAGGGTTACCCGACATTCGTCTTTCAGGATAAGGGATACACTGGAGAAACGTTATTCAGGTAACTCACCCTGACCGAGATTCGAATCTGGGACCTCTTGTACTTGAGGCAGACATGCTACCATCTACGCTACAGAGGCGGGCATATCTATTTTGCAGATCTTTAGCTTGTAAAGATGAGCTTTAGCTGCCATTCCCCAGACTTAGCAGGCGTATGTGAGTACCGGCCTCAGCACTTGCTTATAGATGAGAAGCTTGTTTTTAGTGCCATTGAAGATTTTTGTTGGACAGGAAGTACTGTATTGCCATCCTTCTGCTCCCTGTTTGTTAATGTTTGAATATGGGCCTTCCAAGTTAGGCGCATATCCAAAGTCACTTCAAGATAGATTGCTTCTGTGGACCATGGGGCTCTTGTACCAGCCAGGCGGAGATCTGAGACATCCATCAATTTTCGTCTGGTGAAAGTGACGGCATGTATTTTGGTGCCTTTGATCTTCAAATGCCAGGCGGTGAACTAAGCGGAAAGCATGTGAGCATATTTTAAGTTATTTTATGGAAATTAATCGTTCTTTACACTAGCGTTATATATGCTAAGGTTTTGGTTAGATAACTTTTAGATAGATAACTTTCAAACTGAAACGTTCAATGCCATGGTCGGGATTTGAACCAAAGATCTCCTGGTTTCCGACCAGTCGCTCTTACCCATTGAGCTATCATGGCCAACTTTCCGTCCTGGCCATAAATTCTCCAATTGACTCATGTATTTCCAGTAAGCCACTAGGGGCTCTCGTATTGGTCTACTTCAGTGCTTATCATAGTAAGTCGTCATAAACGGTGTATCTCAGCCCCTAGCGGTTTACCGGGAAAACATGGGTCAGTTTTAGTATTTAGTGTCAAAACAGCAAGTTGGCCATGGCAGCTCAATGAGTAGGAGTGACTGGGCGGTAACCAGGAGATCTATGGTTCAAATCCCGGCCATGATATTGAACTTTTCAGTTTGACTATGTGAGCATATTGTTGAGCTAGCTGTACTGAAGAAATTTGTTGTTTCGATGCAAGTATTATTGCAGTATCGTCGGCAAAAAGCTATAGGTTGGAACGGTTTTTATATGAGTGAGGAAAAGCTGGGAGGCCAGGACACTACCTTGAGGTACCCCTTCGTTACAGGCGTAAGGTTGAGGGACGATGTCTTTCGAAACGACGAAGGAACGATTGCTCAGGTAGTTGTCTGTAAGGTTTATTAGATAAGAAGGAATATTATAGTAAATAGGTGGTGAAGGAGGTCTTCATGCCACACTGAATCAAAGGCTCGGGAGATATCTAGGAAGAGGGTTACAACGTACTGGCGATTTTTGAACCCACATATTACTTCATCCACAAAGCGGAGGAGTTGTGTTGTGGAGAATTAGTGTCGAAATCCCAAATGTTCATGGCATAGCACATTATGTCTATATAGCAGATGTTGGAGGCGTAATTTTATTACACTTTCAAAGAGCTTGCTGATGTCCGGGGGGAGGCTGACGGATCTATGATTCTTGACACTTTTAGGTTCCTTACCAGGTTTAGCTAGTATGATGATTATAGCATGCTTCCAAGCTGCAGGGAAGTGTGCCTAAAACAGAAAAACTGTTGAAAAGGTGGACCAATGATGGTGGGAGTGCCTTAAATGCGACGCAAGGCAAGGCGTCATTTCCTGCCCCTTTATAGGGCCACATCTGGTCCATGATGCTCCTAACTTCAACTGATGTTAAGCATACATCTTGTGTTTCAGGTGGAGTCGATGATGACTAAACCATTTCGTTCATTCAATGGAGAATTTGCACTGAAGATTGCAATTACTTATTACATGTACTATTAATTGTTACTGAAGTTCTGGAAGGAGATTAAATAGTTTTATAATCCAAGTGAATATATTGAACTTTTCCTTACATATATTTCATTTTACAGGCTGTTCTACTTATGACATTAGTTGTTATCATGTTTACTTTCGTAAGACGCTACAGGCCTTGTTAGGAAAGGTTTAATTATTTAAATAATCATAATACAGTTTCTTTGGAAGTTTAGTGAGCTGTATGTCAACTATGGAAGAAAATCTAAATGAAATATAGGTTTGTTAAATAAATATTTGATTACTTTACAATTAAGACAAATTTTACTCAGAACATATATTCCACAAAATGCCTGTTACTTATTTGTGAAATAAATTTTCGTAAATATTTACCATGGAAGTGGAGAACGATGGAACTCTTCCATTCCTGGACATTTTTGTTTAAAAAAACAGCAACGGTACACTGGCGCATGTTGTATACCGCAAGCATACACACACCGATCTCTATCTGAACGCTTATAGTTTCCATCATATGTCTCAATGACAGGGAGTTCTCAATACACTGGCCCACAGAGCTTTGTCTATCTCTGATCCCAGCCACTTAGCACCTGAGACTCACTTTCCGTCAAAACGGCTACTCCGAATATGACGTTGAACCCTCGATCACCAAAGCTAGGAAAGGGAAACCTGTAATACAGCAAGCGTCAGATAAGCCTACCGCTGCAGCCTGCATCCCGTTTATCGGCAATCTATCCGGCAAAATCAGCAGTATTCTCGCTTACAACATCAGGACCATCCACAAGCCTCCTCCGAGGATTAAGGATCTGTTGAAACCAGTGGAAGACAAACTGGACTTCCAAGTTACGGGAGTGTACCGCATTCCCTGTGAATGTGGGATACCGTATATAGGACAAACCGCAAGGACCATCGCTATTAGAATAATCGAACATGAACGCCCGCCTCGGTAGCGTAGATGGTAGCATGTCTGCTTGACGTTCAAGAGGTACCGAGTTCGAATCTCGGTCAGGGTGAGTTACCTGGATAAGGTTGTTCCGGGGTTTTCCCTTATTCTGAAAGGCGAATGTCGGGTAGCTCTAAGCTCCATGGACCCTGGACAAATTTGAGCATCATTTCACCCATTTCATTCACCGTCCGATATGACTTAACGTTAGAGGACGTAAAATTACAAAAGAAAATCGAACATGAACGGAGCATTCGTTTAATGCAACCTGAAAGGTCTGGGCTGGCAGAACGACCATCTTGGCAAAATGCAACAGTTACTGGGAGCGGGGAATTAAGAAAGCTTCGGCGATTTCCTCTGAAAGAAGCACGCTTAATCGTGATGCTGGATTTCAGTTCAGCTCATCTTGGAAACCGGCCTTAAAATGGAAATCCGTCAAATTAAGAAGCAAAGATCAATACAACTTGATAATCAAGTTACGTAGTCACGTATCTTTGACCCAACTTTCTATACTCACGCCATCTCCTGACCTGGCATTTAATTTACTGAAAACAGTCTTTTGTTCAGTAATGCGAATTTTGATGGTGTTTTGTCATTGTTTATATTTCTGTTATAACCAGTATTTAATTTGTGGTTATAACATTTTATAAATATCCTGATGATGGGGGAGATGCACACTCTCGAAACGTCGATTTCTAATCATCTTTTCACCTGGCAGGCTGCCCCAGACCAAAGTGAGCGCATTCGTCGCCAGGAAAGCTTCAGTTCTTATTTCACATTTTCGTAAATATTTCACTGTGCATTCAATCCTGAAAATTATCTTAATAGGGTGCCATAAAAGCAAATTAATCTGCAAAAACTATATCTCAGTACTTTGCTGAATTGGAGTAGATCCATGCTGTACCTTGTATGGTCTAAATCACGCTGTTCACTACAGATGGTGTTGGAGAATTATTCAATTTTACTCCACTATGAAGATTCGACACCTTGAGCTTTTTGCTACCCCTAATTACAATTCTGTCATCTGAGTATGCTTTGATAAAGCATATTTTAAAATCTGTTTAGAACCTTTCCACTACGATCTGATAGAACTTAAGTGTATCAACAGCTCTTTTGAACTAGATAAAGTGACGTGTATCTGCACATTGAAATAGTATCAGGTAAAATACCGTCACAGGAGTTCCTTTAAGAGAAGCAGTTCTATTCTTCGGATTTCTTGTTAAAACTTCCTATAGTTCCTATTTTGGAACATCAGTATGAATTTTGTATCAGGTGTTTAATAGGGTTGTATAACAAAATAATTGTATATTAAAATAAATAGCCTCGTCTTTATTCATGGATATATAATGGACTTTGATAACTTTTCTGCGATTTGTTTTCACTCCTAAGAATAAAATTCTTATAAATTCCATTCAACAGGCATAACTAAGATAGCACCGCCCTGCAAAATATAACCTTTGTTCGCCGGTTTGCGATCTGAGAGGTGATGTTTAATTTTGGTATGCTAAATGTGATGATGCGATCTTAAAGAATGTAAAACATACTTTCTGAAAAGGATGTGTAATGTTAGCTTTCTACCTTTGCAATAAGACCAGCAGGGAATGGGTGTGCTCTCCAGAACAATGGAGAGCATGTTCACCTTCTAACTTTGTAGTTCCATTTCACATACCTCTGTCCTATCTGTAGGCCGTCACTGACATATACCCCGTTTTATCCTGAAAGAGGCAGATGAAGTGAGAGCATATGGGGAGAGAAGAGAGCTGTGATAGAAAATACTACACCAGCATTAGGTTTGCCGGACAGGGAAAACTACGTAAAAATCAGTGATAGAGTGGGTGACTCTAGGAATCGCATGTGGGACATCTGGAACGCAAGCTTCACGCATTACAGCTGAACCATTTGGTTTGGCGTGAAGAATGGGAAATAGCAGTGTGGCCGTGCCTGAACGTCGACGTTTCACAACTTGGTTGAAGCAGCTACCTGAATATGTATCAAACATGCATTTTAGACGCGGTTTGTCTAGGCCACTATCCACCGGTTGTTTGCTGTTTGGTCAGCGCTGTACTACGGAAGCTCAAAGCATTTTTAATTTACTATTGTGTTTGTTGTTATGGGGCCTGAAATAACTAGGATAGGTTACATAATTGGCTATCAATTTGGCTTGGTGCTCTTCCACTTCATCAAACATTGCTCAGAATGCATGTAGAAATAAAATATAGTTGTACAAAAAATAGTTTCAAATTACTCTCCAGAATACTAAACCTTTTTGGTGTGCATTTGAAATATTAAATGAGGTTAATATAACTCCATGGTGCCTTACGAAAAACCTACTATATTTGAAACTAAAACTGAGAATTTTTCGTAATATTCCATTAATATGTTGCATTTTGGATATTGATCAATAAGCTTCATTTGTGTCTTGTGAATCAGTTACCTCGTTCAGTTATCTCATGTTTGCCAGGATGTACTCTATCGGATAAAACAGCAACATTTTACTGAATGATACTATACGTATCAGTGACTAATGTTACGTCATACAATTGTATTTTTAATCAGAGCATTTTCAAGTACCGATAGTTTAAAAGTAATTTGTATTTTTGGAAAAAAGATGTCGTTAGCGACTTTAGCTCATTTGTAAGTTACGAGGACTATTCAATAAAGAATGATCACATTTTTTTTTTTTGACAAGGTACCTTTACTCTTTCTCATAATTTTGATGGCCCTTCTCAAAATAGTCTCCCCTGAATGCGATTCACATGTCCCAGCGTTTCTACCAGTCTTCAAAGACATGCTGGAAACCATTTTTGAGAAATCCTTCAAAATCGCCTCCGCAGCCGTCACCACTACTTCTGATGATGGATAATGCCTCCCACGAAGGCGTTTCTTCAAGTTAGGGAATAGAAAAAGTCACATGGGGCTAAATCCGGACAAAAGCTACGGTGAGAGATGTACTTCACGTTGATTTTTGCAAGGTATTCACAAACAACATTGGCAATATGCGCCTGCACATTATCGTGGTGCAGCATCCAGCCTGCTTCATGGAAATGTCCTTTTTTGCGGATGATATGGACTTGCAATATTTTCAGGACAATCCTGCAGTATTTTATAGTTACTGATGTGTGTGCAGGTACAACATGCTGATAAACCATTCCATGAAAGTCAAAGAATGAGATGACCATAACTTTCCCAGCAGAAGCAACCACTTTTGCTTTGTTGGGGGGGTTGGTGATGAAGATTTCCACACTGAGCTTTGCTATTTACTCTCAGGATCAAAATGATGTAGCCAAGTTTCATCAGCAGTGATTACGTTTGAAAGAAACGCCGGATCTTCCTCTAACATAAACTTTAACTGCATGTTACCTCCATTGCAGCGGTAGGCGATACTGAACATGTCTGAATTTGCCTGGTTCTCACAGGCGGGAACCAGGAGTACCAACAATGAAACTGATACGGTGTGTTTGTTTCACATTAAGCTAGTAGAATATAATGAGGTTGAATTTTAGTGCAAAAATTATGACCCTAAAAAATTATGATCATTCTTTATTGAACAGCTCTCGTATTTGTCATTATTGGTGGCACTGGTTGGTATTCCATAACACATTAAATTGTTCATTGATTTAATAGACTTGCCATAATCTGGCATCTTAACAAGAGCAATGAATTTTATCAATAAAACCTATGATTCTCTTTAGATAAGTCTTAATGTGGGTTAAGTGTTAATTTATGAATATTTTATTTTAAGGCATGTTATGAACTGAATTTTTACATTATGTGCTTAACATATCCGAAATTTAAAAGGATGTCATTCATTATGACAAAGAAAATGGATTGTGTTAGAATTTATTATTTAACTATGAAGAAATAGCAATGGAGAAGCATTATGAGCGATGTTCATACCTTAGCTTTGTAGTAGAGTGCAGATCTGAAAAAGTCTTGGCTTGCGAACTACAGTGACAAAATATGCAAGAAGTTTGGATAGTCAAACTGATAATCTGAACGTATTGTACTTATCAATGTTTCAATAAGTGTTACGAATAATATACAGTAAAGTATAAAATAATGTACAATGTTTTATTATAAGGAAGTACTTAAATTTACCTCCTTGTGAACACCTCCCTGGAGAGAAGGGAGAGTTTCTCAGTGCTATGTTCGGAATTTTAAAGTCTTCCAGCCTTAAGACGATAAATAAAATGGATGAAATGTTGTTTAAATGAGTTTTATAACTCAGTTGCCCTATAATTATCTTTTAGGATGAGAAAACCCCGGAATAAATGTTATCTAAATAACTCGCCCTGACAGAGATTCGAACTTGGGACCTCTTGTAGTGAGGCAGACACGCCACTATCTACGCTAAGGAATCGAGTGTGAACGGAACTGCACTGAGGCAATGGACGCCAACAGGTAAAATTATAACAGAACATGATATTCGGTACAGAAACGTCTCAAATGTGGAGGAAAAAGAAATGACACGTAGTTCAGGGATCTTTCTGAAGATTCCCAGAATTTTGAAATTTATCCGTAGTACACAGAGGCCTAGAGGCCTCTATGGTTATGTGATAATGCTGGTTCTTATAAAAAGTCTGTTTCCTAGTTATTTGGAGAAAAATGGCAAAGAAACTTCCAAATGGATTACAAGAACTAATTGTTTATAAGGAGGGGTTGTAAGGCATCTCAGTGACCTCTGATAGTAGGCCGAAGTGCTACTAGATGGCGAAAGAGAGCGTTGTACGTCCTACAGAGGTTTTGTGTTCCCTTTGGGGTTAAGGTACCTGAATGGGAACCTCACACATTGCAACATAGCTATCCTTCTGAATTCCCAACATGATGATTGCAACAGTGAAACGTTACAATTGCACATGGACATTGCTATAGAAATAGGTGTGGAATCATCGAAAATATCGAGTAGAAGCTCTTCGAGAACATGTCAGTAAATTTACTTAATAGGTTAGTACAAGAGAGGAAAAACTGGATGGTTTAGCTTGTTAGGCGCTGTTCAATGATCCCAAAGTCGCGGCTTCCAAACCAGTAAAAACCGATTGCTCTTAAGTGTGTGACAAACCAATGTCAGATTTACCAGCATGTATCAGTACTCCTGTGGGGGAAAAATTTCAGCACACTGGCAGCCCTTATGTCACATTAAAGATCATTATCTCACTATAGCGCTACTACGTAGGATAAAAAGGGATTTGGAATCTACCTCCAGTAAGGGCAAGAATAATTTCCCCTGTTAAAGGAGCTGGAAGGGATGCACTCAGATCCAGTGATCCAATCGAGGAGTAACTTTGCAGGAACAATGGCGCTTGATGTTCTCGTGCTGACCCATACCGCCTTATTGATCATGTTCCATCCCTTTTACTATATTGTGCTTAGAATTTCCTGGGTGTTGGGGGACGGAGGGAACTGACTATTCGCAAACGGCCGAAGCCAACAGTTTCTATATCGCTTATGAATGCTGTACCATGCTCAAGCGGAGCGCTGTTGCCAAGCCTGGTGCGTCTACATAGAGCAGTTTTACCCGCCAGCAAAGGTTTTGGCTATTCTTCCCGCAATTAAACAACACATTAAATATTCCTAAAACATTAAGATCTTACCTTGACACACGTCACAGCAAGCATGGCTTCCAATCCAGGAACTCGCTTTCCGAATTCATGAATCTTTCCTGGAGATTGAAACACAGGCACACTCCCTTTCTCTAAGGATGAAGCTGCTTCACTACAAATTCGTGACACTGTGTGTACACTACCTACATCACAAGGTTACAGAGTTAATTTCTGGGATTTTGAAAGGTCTACAGTTACCCCATACCCTGGATTGGAGAGCTTTCGTAAATACTAGTTCATATCAAATATAATTTTTCTGCCCTGAGAATGAATCACTTCACGTTTGTTAATGGAAAAACCACTTGTCCCAGCTTCGAGGGACATGTTCATGCACTCAGATCACAAACACTGAAGAAAATATATGTGTACAATAATAATTTAATGTAATATTAACAATATTTCAGCTCCAGTTCAACACACGACTTAATGATGTCATTCACTTCAACAAAACAACACCTCTACTATGAAAACGAACTGAAAATTAACTCTGTTTCAAACTGCGTGACTTCTGTTTTAATAGTAGATGCATTATTTATGTATGCTTGAGATAAATGTTATGAGGAAAGAATGCTGTTGTTTTTCAGGCTTAACTGCGTTGAATAAATGAACATTGGGTGACCATAACATGTGAAGATAAAACGTGCATCGTTCGTGTTCTAAGTATCGTAGAGACATTCTTTTTGTACGGCCATGATCAGAAAATAAAGTTTTTCTTATTATAAGTTTGATGTCTGTCATTTTCAAATATTTGTCCAAGCGCAATTAATTAATATAATGTGCTTATTTCAGGCGTGCGAGATGCGAGTACCACATTAGGCAGCGCTGGTAGGAAGGGCAAGCTTAGGAAAGGCTGGAATCTGCCATATGCATTTAACTTTTGCGAATATTACAATACGTTGGTATTACTGTTATGTGTCTGTGCATGCTGTGATAACTATGCTACTCCTGAATAGTGTCATGCATAAAAAGTGCGATACATTAGTTCTTTCCTCTTTATTTTCACTTTACCTGGAAATATTCGTTAGCTTTTTAATACCAAAATGATGTCGGCGATTTTTATTTCAATTGCGTATATTCAGAACATTCACATAGCAAAATGAAGCTGTTTTCGTCCTTATTTTTGCTCAAGCCCTTCAAAAACTTAAGTCCAAATCTGGTCCGCAGCTTGGCCGAACCAGCTGAAAAGGTGGACTAATTACTTAGAATTTCAAGTTTTTTCACTTTTGTTTTTCTGCACAATATTCATTGACGTGTGTGGGCTGGCGATTTTATGTATACTGGCAACGTTCGCACCGGCTTATAATGTAGGGGTATCATGCCAATTGGCATGGAGTTTGCAGTACGGAGTGTCCGGTTATAAGCTGCACTCATGTCTTTTTTTTCTTTTTACTTCGGAAGCTAACACAAGTATACACTGTCGATATCCATAAGAAGTTAATCTCAGTCAATAGAGAAGGCTAAATTAACATTCAAATGACCCATGTTTGCGCGTGTAATTTGTGAAAATAGGACAAAGATGTGAATGACGAACACCGCCCAATGTAGCGAAATGTGATGTCATTATGCAATTCGCAGTCTTATGAAGCAAGATGGTTTGGTTACCATTGTACTAACACGCGACCTCTTAGGGGCCGCGCCTGGCTGTGTGGTTAGACCTCTCGACTCTCACCAAGGCGGCTCGAGTTCGATATCAGGCAAGCGCAAAGTGAGATTTGTGGTGGATATCACGGCGCTAGGGCGGGTTTTCTGCGGGAGGAGATGGCTTTCCTCGCCATCTCATTCTTCCGATGCTCCATCTTCATCTCATATTGCTGTATAATCTATCTCAACCTAATCTCTGTTTCACATAATGAATGAATGAGCAATGAAACTGAAACAAGTTCTTTGAGTCTTAAAAGTCATGTTACGTCATACTTGCCATGTGTTCTTCAACCAAGTCTCGTCAAGGTAGCATATTTTGCGATTTGTATCCCGATACAGACCGATTGTCCTTAAATAGCGTCTTCGCCACACAGCAATATCGCCTCTGGAGTGGTAAGTTCTCCTGCTGTCTCAATTTCATGTCGCGATGTTCCTACGCATCTAACACTCACACCTGTAAGTTCAGAGCACAGCTGTTCGATTTCTCTCACTGACAAAGACGGATTCTTCTCTGTGAGTGCATTAAACACATGCACCACAATTATGTTTTCGCCGCTTTGTAAAGGTTCTCCCTTGCGATGCTTCAGCGAAAAACTGGTGCTAGACTCTGTCATTTTACATAAAATAAGTACACGCGCAATAAACGATCAATGAAATAATTTAACTCTCGCACTTGGCACAACATACCTTCGAATGGCGATATATGACTAATCCAGTTCAAAACAAGGTCAGTGATAAAAGTCATATAAACAAATATGTCATCACTACCGTTAAAGCACGTGCTATCGTGTCATATGAAAGGAACCTCCTCCTTACTTCGTTTAAGAATTAACATGCATTTCAGATAAATCAACTCTGTTGCGTAATATATTTAATTAAAACAGTTACGAAAATATAAATTTGACAATTCTCTTCCAACATTTAACGAACTAATTTTTACCGCACAACATTCTATACTGCAACAGCAGCCAATGAGAGGTGATAAGGTCACTAGACCATTAAGAGATATGGGGTAAGCTTATGTGAAACAAGGATTAGTTTAAATCTGCTGTAAACATCTAGGTCGGAAGAGAGACAGAGACAGAGATATTGGGACAGAAAACGGTTAAACTGTTGATTGGCTTAGCGAAGTTAATGGACGTTTTCTTTTATTTGCATACGTACGATAAACCCCTCCTTTAAGTACAGTACTGTAAGTAGTTTTCTGATCACTGCTCTGTGCGAGCTAATTTCGGAGAGAAAAGTATGCAAATGTTTTGATTATTGTAAACGTAAAAGTTCCACATTTTATCTTTCTCCTTCACATACCACACATATGTGTTCTGTATAATATATACAAATTAGACAGAAGACAGGTGGAATTATACACATATTAACTTATTATATTAAATTAAGCTGCATTTTATTTAACATGCATTGCTATTATATACACTTTTTGCATTCCTATACCAGGCAGATGACTCGCAACGACGTGTGTATCGAGGTGAATTTTGATTAACATGTTATTGTTGATGGTGTGAAGCTGCTTCTGATATTTAACACTGTATTTACATCTCGCATACTGTATAAGCCCAAGTACATGCAATTTAAAATCAGTAAGCTTTTCATTATAGAGTAGGCGGGTGCTTCAGCCGAAATTATACACAATCGAGGCAAGCCTTTAAAGAGCGGCGAGGGGCGAATTATCGCGCATTGTTTCGTGGTGCTCAAAGAAAGAAACCCGGAATCGTCTATAAAAACTTGAGAAAGAAAGAAACTGATATTCTCCTAGGTGTTTGCGCAAGTAGTGTATAATGAACACATCCGGAAATTTTAACATCGGGAAAATCGCGTAAATGCAAACAGCGCGTGGAGAAATACGACGATTTTATGAAAAGTGTTATACGCAGTAAAGTTCGTGATTATTTTTTCAGAAATGAACCAACTCATATAATTAATAAGTTAAAGTAGTGTTGTAAAACTTGGTGCATTCATGTAGCGTCTAACAGGCTGCTACTTGATTCAGCTCCGCTTTGTTGTTTACAGCAGGATTAAACTACCGTGGGATAGAGTATAGTAAATCCGGGCGTTAGCGTTACACATAACACACATTACCTCCTAATGCTGCAATTGAAACCTTATTCATCCGATTCTTATAAATTACTCTATCTTCGCTATTGCATAGTCTGTGCCTCATGGCTCTAAGCTTCCTGAGAGATGTCCACAAGTAGCAACATATGGATTTGACCAGAATTTTGGTGGAAGTGTACCACAGAGTAGGAGAAATACTGGTATAATGGCGTTTCATCGGATGAATGAGACCTTGATTCCTCATTTTACCTCTGAGACAAAAGGTCAGAGCATATTGTGAAAGATACCTATCGAAAGTCTCCAAAAAGGCAAATGCCACTCATTCAGCAGGGAAAGATATGATAGGTGTCCTTAAGGTCTCACCGAGTGGGATACCTCAGGTAGTTTCGTCTGTGGCCCGCATTCGGGAGGCCCGGGTTTGATTCCTTGGCCAACCTACCTGACCGATGGGCTTTTTCGGGGGTTATCCCGGGTCACTAGGCGAATACTGGGTAGGTTAATTAAATCCCCCGAAATTCCTGTCCCTCCATTTCATCTCCATTATCATTTCATATCATCTCTCAACTGGTGGTCTCTTTCAGGGCAGAAGGGTCGGCGGGTTTCGCGGCGGTACATGATATGCTCTGAGGAAAACTACTTCCTTCTCCGGTAGGTCGGTTGCCGGTCTCTGGACCTCTGCTGGTACCATTTCGGGACCGCCAGCCAGGGACCGGGCTCGGATCGCCTGCCTTGCTACCATTAGGGCTTGGCTGCTGGGCTCGTTGCCGCCCCGCTGCAGGGGAGCGAGTTCGTTGTCATGGCCTGTCTGGGGGAGGTCTCTATTCAAGTAAACTGTAGGGACCCTGCTCTCTGTACTGCCGTGGCTACTTGGGTCGGCCTCCCACTGTCTCCTTCACCTCATCCTTCCTCCCGGGGGTGTCTCCACTTGGGGGCATAGGAACAAAGGGCTCAGCGGTGGCCTCCGTACCGAATCCCCTCCGTAATTAAATCCCAATCCCCAATCCCTTAGGATCTCCCTGGGGATTTTAATATCTGCCTCGATACATCTCAGTAATGCAATATCTTGAGGAACCTCCGAACTACATTCAAAAGAAAAGTCTTAGAATGTTGTCTGGGACATTTCTCTTCCTTTATGACAAATCTGGACCTCACACAGCTCAACATCCTCCATGTTGATCAGATCTTGTCTCCAGTAATTTTCATATGTTCCCTCAACTCAAAGGTCATCTTGAAGATGAACACTTCAACACCGATTATGAAGTCAAAGCAGCAGTGAACAGCTGGTTACGAGCATATGATTATATCTAGTAAAACTGGTTTGGAAGAACTGTCTCGTTAGCAAAAACGCATAGAAGAGCATGGCGACAAGTAACAGGAACGTTTTACAGTGTAAATAAATTATTTCAGCGTGACAAATTTTGTGCAATTTTTCCGCAAATTAGAGTACTGCTCTCGTGCCTAAATAAGCAGACTTAAAAACATTAGGCTGTGAAAATAAGGAATATTAAGTCTAATTTAGTGATTCAAGCCTCTTACAAGGATAACCTCTAAAGATGTTTTAAAACCACAACTCACTAGAACGTACTACAAAGATAATTATAAACCTTTGGCTCCTGACGCTGATCGGATATACCAAAGAGGCAACCTAATGAAACTATGCAAACAAGTGCGCCAGCTGGAGTGGAATACAGGTGCTAATAAGTGGATCTTCACACACGCTAATGGATATGGTAAAACGATGCTGGAGAGAGCTTTAAAGATGGAAATTAATTGTTCTTTCACACTGGCCGTGTGTAGGCTAAAGTATGGATAGATAGTCACACTGAAAAACTCAACGCCATAGCCGGAACCCGAATCACGGATCTTCCGGCTGCCATCGCCGGGATTTAAACCTCGGATCTCCCGCTGTCCGTGTGGTTGCTCTGAACTACTATGGCCGACATTCAATACGTGGTTCAAATCCCGGCTATGGCATTGAAATTTTTCAGTCTGACTCTACTCATCCAAACCTTACGCTACACACGGCTTGTGTAGAAGAAATGATTATTTCCAACAATTTACCTAAAATAGCTATGAAAAGTTTACGCACAGCTTTGGGACATTCGAGAAGGAAAACATACAGAAAGCTCCAGTTATCTCTTAATAGCGCTTATCGTACTTACGCTGGACGAGCGCGTGGTTTATCTGTTCAAGAGTTCCCGCTGTCCAGCGCCAATCTTCCGATAATTTTGCAGCAAGCCCATCATATTTTAAAACTAATGTTAGTGTAATTATCGTGATATATGTATGTTTTCTATGACTGTAAACTAATAATTAGGTCTTGCGCCGTCGGGTAGCGGGCTAAGGCATCACGCCTTGGTCGCTGGCCACGATCCCACCCATGGGGTGCGGATTTTCAGTGCCGGGTGTATAACTGGTGCGCACTAGCATCGTGAGGAATGTGAGGAGCTTACGCTAGGTAAGCGGCCCTGGTCACGAAAACCAACATTCCGGCTAGAGGATGCCGAGATGCTGACCACATCTTTCTTCAGTTGGATGATCGCCCACCGCTGCCGTGCATAGGTGCGCGTGAGGCCGGCAATCGGGTTGGTAGGCCTTTGCTGTCTTAAGACTGTCGCGCGAGGTTTATTATTATTTATTAAGCTGATAAGTAGCGATTTTATATTGACATCCTGTGGAAATATACCAAAGTGTGTTCGTCAGAGAACGCATTATGGGAGCCGAAAAATTTCAGCCAATCATACGATTAGGGAGGTAAAGTTATTACATATGATATGCAATTTGTATAAATAATTTGATTCAGGACTTTCAATGGTGTTCTTCGCCAGGACAAGGTTATCGAAAGTGGGGTGTGTCGGGATGTACTATCTGTAAACGCTAGTGATCCCACTTTGATATTGGGACGCTTCTTGGTAATCTTTGAACCATCCCTTTCTTCTGTATGTCGAGACGCCAATCATATGCTACGCAATAACTTCAAGAAATGTTTGTTATAAACAGGTCATAACTTCTGTAATTGTCAAAACGCTTTTATGTATTCTTAAGTAAAGGAAATGCATAATAATCCTTTTCCTCAGCTCCCAATTTCAATTATTAATTTTTTTTTCAAATACAAAGTATAAAATTTAAAAGTTGTTACTGTTACTGAAAAGATCGGACCGTAAAGAAAGTGAAACGAAGCGATGGAACGGGAAGTTGTGCACACTATAAGAAGGCAAGCGGAGCCTGAAGAGGGAGAGGGGTTTTAATTATTTATCTGCTGTGGTAGCTGATCTGTTAATTATGAAATGAGTGTATGAGAGTACACATTAGAACCTATGCTACCAGATCTCATGCTCGTTTCACTAACTGCAGCAATAGTTATTGTACATGGATGAGTTATATGACAACACTCTATTTCGCATGCACCTGGCGTCCTTTATCATATCCAGAATGCGAGAATAAACACCATACGGTCAGAAAAAGTGATTACATTATACTGGGACTTTGGGTTTGTGAAATTAAATTTCCAGTTTACAAACACCAAAAATTGCCCTTTATTTCCATAGAAACACACTTTAGTCAACCTCACAATCGCAGAATTACGTCACATACACAACCACTTGCAAGGTCAACGATCGCAGCTCACAAAGCTGTTCACGCACGCGAGTTCAATTAACCACTGACTGTAGCAGGCCGCGGCTCCTTTTATAGTTACTCACTATTCCAGAACTTCGTGGAATTGAATTTTTCAATTTGGCTCTACACTTTCAATCAGGACGGTGTTAGAACAAAGACGAACTCTCCAGAAATCCATCTCCTCTCCCCCCCCCCCCGTTTCGGCGAGCTTTTATCTCCGCTCTGCACTGCCTGTCTCTTTGAACTCGTCGCCTTCGCCGCTTAGCCGCAACAATGCGTTCGCGACAATACATTCCTCTACCTTGGCGTCTTGTGGTATGTAGACAGTATCGAATCCAGCATGGTCCTAGTATCCAAGATAAAGCGCGAAGGGACCTTTGGGCAATTTAAGTTCCAGATGTTACATCTGAATCACACCCCGCTCGGTGCAAAATGTATGAAGGAATGTCATGACGAGAGCAGTTTCTGTAAAGAATGACGGCAGAAACCGTTAAACCTGGAGGAGGCTTGCTTAGATGCTGCTTAGTCCATCATATGCCATTCGATCCTTTTGGACCGAATCTGGAACATCTTGGTGAGAGGTGAATGATTAAACCATTCCGCCACTGCACCGTTGTTTCTTGTAAATACAAAATATCTAATTCTAAAAGGATGGTCCAGTGAATACTCTCTGGAGTCACTGTTAGAGTTGCAGCATTACTGAAGTGTAGAATTCCTATGTTTGTTTTTCTTTCTCATTCCAGTTCTGCGAGAGTCATGTGAGATGTCAAAGGCTTTGTATAAAGCTTGCAGATGTCCATTAATTAAACTAGTTAGTTTTGTTACTTCCTTTACATAAAAAGGAAAAATGACCTTTGAGTTTCTGGTAGAATACGTTGGCGCAAATGCAGAAAGTGTGGTTGGTTAATCAGAGCAGGACATCCAGTTGTTGAAAGCAAAGAGACGATGGGTGCTGTGAGTGAAGAAGTGAGTTTAATGGAAAATCGATAGATGGTACAAAAAGGCACTGTAACTGTTGCCCTAGCTCTATTCATCAACGTCAGATATAGACTGTGTCTTTTCTTTAATAACCTTGGCGACCTGTAAGCAACGTCTTTTAGGGTATATCTAAGGCCACATTATCATAAGATGTACTTCTTGTACCAGTTACTTAAACCTCTTGTAGTAAAAACGTCAGTGTACTGATAGGAGAATGATGTACAGAGTTTTTGATCGCTATCGATTGAGATACTTTCGGATACACATAAAACAGGGGCGTAGATGATTCATAAGTGTTGATGGTTACTTCTGAGTTAATCTGGGAACTGGCAGTCACGAATTCGACGGTATCCAGGTTAACATTATATAGATTATTGCACAGTATAAAGCAGACACAGATATAGAAATAAAAATTAAAGTGAAAGACCTTATTTAAAATGTACTTACAATTTCTCCAATTTACAGTGTCTATTTGTATTTCAGTTCAATGTTGCTTGCTGCTGCTTTTTAAGTTCATTAAACAACCCCGTTTTGCATTGATAAAAAGGACAGAGATGAAAGTCTATTTTGAGTTGAAATGCTTATTAGATATGCGTGTACTGTGCGCAGCGCTGAAAAAGACCGTTCTCCTGATGCACTGGTGGGAGGAATGGTCATGTGATCGCTTGATGTGACGGTGTGATTTAGCTTTTAAGGGTTGAAGATCCGGAGTTGGCCTTCCTGTTGAAATTATATTAAATGTTTCACCAAAAGTTCGCGAACTCAAAGGACCGATTTAAAAGGCTTAGAGCACGGAACACAGTCACTTTTGCCCCCAAATTTTGATGCAATTCATCTTATTGTACTTTTAACTTTAAATCATTCACTATATTACTGTTACACGCAACGAATTAACACCAAAACGCAAGGTTTGCCGTTTCACTGCACTGGCAACAATCGTTCTATAAACAAATACCTATAGCCTCCGTTGCCTTGCAGGGTCACTGATTTCCCACACGAGCCTATACGCTTCGAGTTTGCCGATGAGCGCCACTAGTAACGAGTAACGAGTTATTCAGAACTAGAAGACGCTGGACCACCGGCCTTGGGGGATCCATCACCAACCGGTCCCGGTGGGTCCATCACAACTTTACCTAATTGAAATCTGAAAGTGAAGTCGCTTGGACTTTGCATTATTCTTTGAAAAATATATGTGAAATTTGGATAGACTTTCTTTAAATTATTAGCTGTTGTCGGAGGCAACAGAGGCAACATTAAGGCCACGCCACTGACATAAGGAATTACAAACTCTATATTGAATTTTAATCAATTAGAGCCAACTGAAAAATTCAGTGCCATGGCTGGGCTACGATAAAAATCCTGGTAATTAAGTACTTACAATAGTAAGTCGCCACAAGTGGTCTCAAATTTGAGAACCCTAAATGGTCTACCGGGAAATATGATGAGTAAATTGGAGAATTTAATGTCAGGAAGGCACGTTGAACATGGTAGCTTAAGGGAAACCAGTAGATCCGTGGTTCAAATTCCGGCCATGGCACTGAATTTTTCAGTTGGCTCTATCTGATTAAAAATCACCCGTATATCGAAGTAATGTATTTAAAAGAATTAATTCTTTAAGGATTAAGTCCTCAATATAAATCTATATTGATTACTTTTGTACGACTTATAAACCAACAGAAAAAATATCTTGACATATCAATATACAATCCACAATTTCGGGGATGTATGAATTATTTAAAAGATGTTAGACTTGAAATATGAACATACGAATGTAACCTAGGTAAGTTACGGATGAAGCCAAAGACCAAAAGAGTGTTCAGGCACAACATTGCAGGTGTTTTATTATATTTAGATTTAGTATGCGTGAAAACAAACAGATATGCCATACCGATAAAGAAACACTTCTCTGCTCAAAGCATGTGCACCGCATAAACCACATATCACCGAACACTATACCAGCCCTGCAACCCTGTGTGACGAAACGACATGTAACCAGGGACAATTTGTTCATAACAATTATTCGTCTAAAGATCCAGGAGAAACATAAAAAGCAACTGAAGATCAGGTTGCCAACCAAACAGAAATGCAACCTTTAAGGGGGTCGGAACAGCCCATCTTACCAATGTTAAAATGAGCTTTCTGGTGCGTTTAGTTCAAGAACCACTGAACGCATCAGTTTGAAACTTTCACTTGTTAATTTACATTTTCACAATTCATTAAATATAATAGATCTTCTTTTGGAATTTTAATAAAGGATATGTTAGTTTCTAAATAAATATCTTGAATTTACTACTAAAATATTCAAGATTTTTGTCTTTTAAATTCACGTTTTCACATATATGTCTAAAATTACCTTTAAAAGGTTTCGGTATTGCTTTAATTCCAGAAAAATTGTTGACTTGTAGCTGCACTATGTTTGTAGACTAGGGCACCCAAACAGAAAAAAAAACAGCATTAAAGCTTTGCTATATTGGAACTACACCTCAGAATTTCCCCAGATCCATATTATGCACATTCTGTGTAGCAATATTTTCTGTATCTTACAGTTAGCCAGTTACGAAATCCATATAGAACGAAGAGAATATCTCAGGTCATACCCAGGAAACTCAAGGTAAACGAGTATAGTTAATTTGTTATTTGCTATCTTAAACATGTGAGGTTTTAATTAAAATTATTAATTATCTTTGAGAAGATCAACAATTAAAGAAAGCGTACCGTGTAAACGGTAGTTTGATATAGGAGAGATTTTGTAGAAATGTCATCATTGCCAGAAACAACATCTTGTGCTAGATTGTTCACACAGAGAGACACCTTATCCTAAAGCACCTATTCTTTTTGGATTAAGGAGACCTCAAAATGTACTCGTATATATCGTCTAATTATGATATGGAATATTTGGATGGATGCAATAACTGCTCTACCAATTAGGTGGTTAATGGATGAAGTAAAAAGCCAATCAGGTTTCTCAATAAGGGAATTTGAAACCCAATACTCCCATTACAATCCTTTACAAACCGCACCACTAGCACATATCAGAGGGAGTTGCTCGGATTGTGTTGGACTCGGCGTGGTGTTCCAGTAGCTTGTGGGAGATTGAGTACGTCTGTGCGGTGAATTTCAGGCGGGGTTGTCAGACCCATCTGCTCCAAAGTAGCCGTCAGTCCAACTGATGTGCTCGGTAGTCTATAATTTGTAGAGATGCGAGTAAGTGGGTTACATAAGTTTCATCGACTCTAGATATTGCTATAAGGAAAGCACCACGGTTACTCTCGCTGACTGTCAGAGGTAGCCCCGGCTGCGCATGGATCTCTTGTCCTCCACGCTATTAGCGCTGTCCTGCCACCGAGCACGTCATATAGAATTTTAAATTTCAAATTTGAACTATCTCAATGTTATTCAATTAAATATATTAAAGAAATTAGAAATAATAAATATTGAATTAGCCATCATCTATTATTTAAAAAACATAAAGGGGTTAAACAATTAAAAAGTATAATATATCTTAACATTGCAATAAAACAAACTGTCTAATTGACTTAGGAAGTAGGGGCAAAACCTTGGTAACAAATTTGTCCCTACCCCTATTTATAATTGTACCTGAGCCCCCGGGTGCAGTTCAGTGGTAGCAGGGCGTGGTTACGATCGACGGACCTCTGGGTTATGGGCCCAGCACGCTTCCACTCCAGTTACCAGGACCAATTTGTGATGAAGGTTTTGCCCCTAAGTCAGTTAAACAGATCGTCTGAATAACAGACCTTTAATTGCAAAGGGAAAATTACAACTCTTGCCTTTCAGGCATTACAAATTGACAAACGGCGTTTACATAACAAACCCATGCGGTTTCGGTCGCACAGAAAACTTTGGGGGGGGGGGTGTACCAGCCTATTTGACACTTAAATATAAAACAACGAATTACTCAACATGCGCCCGCAATGAAAGCAGAACCCCAACTATACTCCTCCATAGGAGAGTAAGTATCCGAGGACGAGACGCAGGGGGTTTGGCAAAGTTTCCCTCACCCTCCCTGGACAGGTTTATGACACCCCATGTCAATACAGTTACAGACCATTCAAAACCATTCTGACTGCTTCTACTTTTGTGAATGAATCTTCTCGGTTTTAGTGTACAGAGTGAATAGGGCGCATTTTTAACGGTTCTGCTCCTTGTGTAGCAGGCGTTCTCTGCCACACACATTCGCTGTCCTTGTGCCACAGCACATTCCTTAAGGAGATTTTCTTTGTGTAGCTATACTATACCTTGACTCGCCTTCCCGGAGTTACTCCGAGAGGAAAGCCAAGGCAACCACCACGCGCCCACACGGGAAAAGGGGGAAACGAAAAACAACTGAGACAAAAGTTTCGTAAGAAAGTGCAATCAGCACAGGTGCTTTGACTAAAGATTTATGTTTCCCAACGGTTTATGACAGACATATGTAAATTCCTTAGTCCTATGTTCTCACTCGATTCTTAACTGGATATGGCAAATTTCCTGCCTACTTATTTCGATGCAAAATCAAATCCACCTCTGGCAGTATTTGTGGAAATCAGCTTCAAGATAACTCTCATATTTTATTTGATTGCCCTTCTTCTGTTTTGAAAGATATGAACTTGAATTATTGCTTCAATCCTTAGGTTACACTTTTTCAAATCCACTTATACATATTTTGATTAATTAAAAAACTGATAAATATTTCATGGCTTTCTTGAACGAAATATTTCTTAAGCTAAAGGATTCATCTTGTTTACTGTTTGTCAACTTGATATTCTATTTGTTTATGTTTTGTAATTTTATTATATTAATTTTATAATTAGTAAACTACATTCCTAATATACCTTTGCGTAAAATAGGAATCACAAAATTGGATAAAAAATAAATAAGCAAATAAATAAGTAAATGAATAAATGCCCGCCTCGGTAGCGTAGATGGTAGCATGTTTGCCTCAAATTCAAGAGGTCCCGAGTTCGAATCTTGGCCAGGGTGAGTTACCTAGATAAGGCTCTTTCCGGGATTTTCCCTTATCCTGATAGACGAATGTCAGATAACTCTAAGGTCCATGGACTCTGGACATATTTGAGCATCATTTCACCCATTTTATTCACCGTCAGACATGACTTAATGTTTGAGGACGTAAAATTACAAAAAATGAATAAATAAATGAATAAATAAATAAACGAATGGATATATGAACGAATAAATTAATGAATAAATAAATAAATTGATGAATGAATAAACGAATGGACAAATAAGTGAATAAACACGTTTTACTCTGGTTTCAACAATAGTTATTATAATTGACTTTAAAGGCATACTTTTTATTATTTGAATTATTTAGCGATGGGTAAAAATATTACATAAACTCTCAGTTTATGTCTTAGACAGTAAATAGTCTTAGTTTTCACTTTTCTTAGATAAATTAAGGAAATCCTCTTTCACCTCATGCGTATATGCATTGTCAGGAGCAAAAAAGCAATTAGGTTATTTAGAAATACATATAATATTAATTGTAATCTACAACGAAATATGACGTTGTTAATTAAAATTATTATTACTATTTTATGCTGAAATAAGCGGATATCTCCCAGGCGGTTTGGAAATGACCATTGGCGACTCATTAGTTTGTGAAATGTGGGTCATTAATAACCTTTACAGTGGAGGAATTAAAAATAAATGAAATAGGATATTAAAACGCTTTCAGTTTTAATTAGTGAATATGAAAACATTTTTACTAAGAGCTCCTTCCATTTTGCTTTCATCATGGTATAAATTAAAGCTGGATAACTTGTGGTGACCTTACATCAAGCGTAGGACTTCTTAGTTTGAAATCCCATAAGGTATTTTCTGGAGCTTTTATTAATATCAGGCTAGAAGGAGACGGAATCGTTAAACATGACGCATACAGTTGCATCCAAATATTGATCGCCAACGTTCATCTTTGTAGTACCTAAAATTAATCTTGAGCAGTTTACTTGTATTACAAGAACGTAGCAGTTGAATCACTTATTTTTGTTTAAATACCAAAATATTGGTGCTTCCTTTATTGTTTTTATTATTCCTTCGCGAAGAACCCATTTAGCCATCTGCGGGGATCTGTTATCTCTACTGGCGCACATATATACAATACACATAGACAACCCATCACATATACACCCATGCCCGAGGCGGGACTCAAAACCGTGACCCTCTGCGCGACGGTATAGTAGCCGTGTTCATTTCATCCCAAGCGACATCAAAGTTTTCCTTCTGACCACACATTTTCACATGTAAGCAATTATAAGGGTCTTCGACCCTTAAACATATGGAGTGGTCCTTCTCAATACGTTCACCAAATTTAAGGGCTGTTGCAGTATTTTCCTTGTGTCCTCAGAACTGCGGTATCTTTTATTAGCTTAGACTGTTTAATCGCGCTCCTTATGTGTTAATTAAGCTTATATTTATAGAAATTATATAGTGTTTTACTTAGTGTAGTTTTATAAATTTATTGGTGTTTATTAGTTATTGGTGTTAACACTTGCGTAATTTAATTAAGATGTGGAGACCGTGGCTATCGAATCTAACATGGATATGCTAACATGGATTTCCATTCACACTTGTAACAGTATTCTAACAGTATTTCTAACCTTTCTCGAGTTCCAAAGCGTTTATGACATTTAATTATTATGCGGAATGTACGTGATTATTTATTTAAATTGTGTTTAACAGAAGGTCCCCCCCCACCCAAAAAAATTACACTCTTAACTTCATTCAAACTTGTAGAATTATCAGACATCCTTGTATAAATCTTCCAGCATTTAAAAAGAGCAATAGTTTCCTTACTAGTTTTCCTTTAATTCCTTAGTTCGTATTTTTTTTTTTTTTTTTACTTTTGAAGTGTATACTTTGTTAAATGAACTGAAATTCACCACCTGTAGCTGCCATAGAATATACGAAAATGTTTTAGGACAAATCGGCTCACAATTGCAATAAACAAAGCTCTAACGTGCAATCTTTGCTTATGAATTATTATTAACTACCAGAATATACAAAGTGCTTCTGTAATTTGTAAGTAAATATCCGTCGCAAATTCATGCACACTGACGCAATTTAACCCTTTTAAAATTGTAATGATGTTGTCCTAAATTTTCCTTTAATACGCATATAGGTCTTGTGGGGTAATATAAGTACTATGCCATAACAACATAGGTAATGTATCTCTTTTCAGTTATCTTATAAAGGGTTGTAGCATTATGTATTATTATAGCATACATTAATCATTTAACATTTATTTAAAACTATCAATAAGTAAACGAAATGACTAGTTCTTACAGTGAAATTAGCTTCAAATTTTTCTCCTTCTAAATATTATATGAACAACGGCAACTCTGGGTATTTTCAGATATGAAGACGAGCCTAACATTCTTCACCCCTCCACCCCAGCAAGTATAACCTAATATATTTATAACATTGCGGTTACAGGTGATAACAGTTTTTCCGTACTAAGCTAACCGCCTGGGTATGCTTTAAGTGCGGTCACCAAACCTTAGAGACTTACGCTCTAACGACCATGGCTACGAGGGCCAGCCGCTTCGTTCTTGTTATATCATGTATTATGAAGCTGTTGAATGTAGAAACTCACGGCTTGTAAGTTCATATCAAGATGATGAGTTTTTACAGTCGGTGAGATGTCTTATGATTTACATTTGTGCGGTTTTTGTCAGCTGGGCAGTGGATCTTTAAGTTGATTAATATATTAGTAAAAATACATTACCATCGGTGGTACATCATTGGCGTTGGAATATCTACGGGTTTAGTGGACATTTACGAGTGCTATCACAGACAAGTAGCGATCTGATTTGTTGTATGTAATTACACCATTAATGAAGTGTTGTATAAAGTGGTTATGCAGGAATAAATCATTCTAAGTGTTATTTTAAATCAGAATTTTACTGACTTCTACATCTCGCGAACATTGGATGATCTGAGAGTGTATCCGCTGAAAGCGGACGGGTAAATATGGCAACAATGTATCAAGACGGTCTCGGTAACCTTCCGTAAACCGTAATTAACAGCTATCTTACCGTACCTCATATTGTGAACGTTTGAGGTTCTATTCTTGTTAGACCGTACGTTCTGACCTCTAGTTTTTTCGTGATTTCTCAGGTCGGTAGGTGGGTGTGAAGCTTGGCTGATGGTTGTTCCTGGAAGGTTCTTTCATTTTGGGCCTTGGGGCAGCCGGATTCGAGATTACATAGGCATGATTTCATTCTGGAACGGTTAGGGATCCCGTTCTGGCTAATTTGCGTTGTTCGTCCCTGGGTCTTCGCTTCATCACTTCCCCTCAGATGTCATTTAAGTTAAATGGGCCTTCAACGCACTATGTGATTTGCTGTGCCTAGGTAGCTAGAACTCCCTTCGTCTAACTATAATACATAATTAGAGTTGAAAGGGCAGAGCCAGACTGAATAATTGAGCCATTTCAGTTACTATGGCCAACATACCGACATTACATTAAATCCTCGAGTCATTTGGAGAGTCGGATAGTCAAGTGGTTAGAGCGGCTGGACGGAAACCAGAAGATTCGTGGTTCAAATCCCGGCTATGGCATGCATTTTTCAGTCTGGCTCTACCCATTTATAGTACGTCCTACACACGGCTAGTGTGAAATAACAATTAATTTCCAATAATTACAGTTCTTTGTTATTTTAATTGTTTTGCATGTAGATCTGCTAAATTTCTCCTTCCTTCATTACTTCCTTGTGTTTTTAACAACCAGATGAGTAATGTTTGTACAACGATATTACATCAAAGCAAACAGAGTGACTTGAGGTGGATAATAAAACAAAGCATATTTTTCTAAACTCAGTTAATTACTTCAGTAGATGTGACACAGTGCGGAAGTTAAACATCCGGCGCTTAACTCTGATATTCTTATGTGCATAAATTTAAGACAGCAAGGCAAATTACGGTCGCAACGCCCTATCGTCTTCATTTGACAACAGAGTTGTTAAGGTAAGAAGATACTTCACTTGGGGTTAGTATTCACTTTTTTATTTATACATTTTATAATAATGTCGTCCCTCCAAATTACCAAAATATAGTTATAAAGTTTATTTGAGCAACATTTTATACTTAATTTGCTTATTATGTTAGTGTGTTAAGTTTTTGCCACGCCCCTTTTCGTAAGATTCCAGAAAATCGATCATAACTTCTGTAATACCGAACAGATGTTTCTGAACTAAGCCTTGTTTTGTAAGGGATATTTCAAGCTTTCTGCTGGCACCACAGTAACTCCAATAGTGCTAGACTTTCTTTTGTATTTAACTGTGTATGTGAACACCTGTTTTTAATAATATTTTGTACTAGTTATTGGTGAATATGGTATGGGTAGGTCAAAAACATTTGGAAAGAGAAAGTTTACAGGCAATATTTGTACTAAAACAGAACAGTAAATGTGGAAAATATGAACACAATAGACAATGAAACCACATGTAATATTGAGGTTAGTAGGCCCAGTTCAACAATGCCTGTGCTTATTATGATAGTAATCATATAAAGTCTGTCTAGTGAACGCGAGTGCAGTTTGCTCCTCAAAGGAAACTCACCCTCCAGCCCACTAATGACCGTCATAAATCTATCTCCACACTTCAGAAATGGAACACTGTCGTTGAGGACCAATATCAACCCTGATTTTCTGGAAATGACAGGCTCATATTTACTCCACGTGCAGTCTCAGATGTCAAAGTTCCAACTTCCAGTTGATCTGTTTCATTACGTGCAGAAGTTCGTTGTGTGTCACGATGTGGAGACCGTGGGAGGGTAGTGCAGTGGTAAATGCAAGTGATGTAGTAGATAACCTTCAGTCAAGTGAAAATAATCAAAGTGATGAAAATAGTGTGATTAACTGGGCCGAGTTATACTACAGGAAAAGCCTCAAAAAGCAAAGTTATAACGGGAACTGTTTCTAAGCAAATTCAAGCGCATATTTTGAACACGTATAAATATTTGTTGACAAATAATCTTGTTAAGGGGTCGTGCAATGAACCTGATGATAAATTCAGTTTAATCACAGAAATACAGTAAGAAATATTATGACGAAAGGAATACCAAAGCCGCTGATCAAATGTGAAAACAAATGGAAACGTTTCTCCAAAGTAGATAATTTCACATGCGATTTAATTCGTCGAGAAATTTATAGATTCTATGCTAAAGGGAGAGAGCACACAATAGACGAATTAGTTGCACATTTGCAAGAAACTTTTTTGATTTTCCTTATGGGCACTGCACTTTGCGCGGTCTCCTAAAGGAGCTGGGTTTCAAATATCGCACTTTGAATAAGATAAGAGTTAAGAATCCAGCAGAATTGTAGCATGGCAATATATATCGTCAAAACTAAGAAAGTTTTGCAGTAATGGACATAAGATAATTTATTTAAACGAAACCTCGTACGATACGCATGACGTATCGAGAATTGGAGAAGGAGGATCTGCGTTGTAAAACGAATATAGCAGTTCGTCAAAGGCAGCGACCGACGTGCACACGCGTTAACTAAACAGACTCTACAGAAATTGATCATCTGCGAGTCCTTAAAGCAGATAAAATGGTTGAGGAACTGGTCAAGAAGGCAAGAAAAATGAAGAGGAACTTGAAAAGAACAAGTGAGAATACAGAGGGTCAAGACTATGCTGCAGGAATGTTCTGACTCATGTGAGAAGTCAGTAATCCATATATGAATTTTAAAGCTGCTGTTCTCCGTTTCACATTTTTTTAGGTTCCGGTACACGTTTTTTATAAATAACTATTAAACCAAAACATTTTAAGTTTTTGAGTGTATTAAGCAGACTTATAAGAATAATAATAAGAAGGCATTTCCTCTGTGATTCATAATACTTGTTTAAAAAAATAAAATTATCTGAAACTTCAGTGCATTTAAAAAAATAAAACTTATAACAAATTAACAGTACAACATTTTAAAATAATAAGATATTATTCAAGACAAAAGTTTGAAGAATATGACTGAACATTTTCATGCACATATCTGTAATAATTTATAGTAATGTGCACCCAAAAATCATAGAAATAACATTATGCAGATAGGCAGTACCTTCTCACCTTAAGTCAAAGCTTCAGAACATTTTAAGTTTCTGTTCCTATCATATTACATATACAGAAGTATATGTTGCTATTTTACACCATAAAGGTAGTAATTTATACTTATAATATTTTGTTCTTTTATAAGAAAAGCCAAAATGTATTCAACTGCAATAAAGTTTAATTCCGTCATGATCAATGCCCGTTCTTAATAAGGCATATTTTGATGGACTCGCTTGGGATTTGAACTATACAAATTGCCTTTGAATAGGTGACCAGGCGATTCGATCTCGCTGCTGCTGAGAGTTATGTATAAAGCGGTCGAGTAATGAGAACAGAGGTTGTGGATAAAAAAGGGATGTTATTTTGAATATTTTATCATATCTCCTTAGGATCATATGTATAAACATGTAAATGTCATGTGCTTCTGTTGTTTATTTGAATGGTTTGACGCGTAGAGGACTGCTGTTGGGTTCCCACAGCTACACTGACGTGTCTTTGCCTATGACGTTTCCATTCAAATAGGCGTCATTCATTCAGCAGCCTAAGTAAAAAGCAGTTCTGATTGGTTTGCAGTACACTGTGCGCATCTAGCAGTGTCCTTTTCATATTATATTACCTCTTTATGGGACCAAAGGAGGAGATTGGAGTTGGAAAAACGTGCTGTTATTGTAGCTCTGCATCAATAAGGCCATTCTAGTAGGGCAATAGCAAGAAAATTTGGCGTACCTCAGTCTACAGTAGTATTTACATTACAGCTGTTCAAACAAACTGGTACCAATGAAAGTGTTTCTCGATCTGGAAGACCCCGAGTAACATCATATAGGGAAGATCATTTTATCTGTGTACAGAGTAAATATCAGAGAAATCGTACATCACCTGAAATTTGCGAGGAAGTTAATAGTATGAGAACAGCTCCAATTTCTCTGTTAACCGTGCAACGTCGCCTTCGTGAATAACGTTTAAAGAGGTGCATAACGGCCCAACAATCTTTATTACGCAACAAAATAAAGTGGAAAGGAATACAATGGGTAAAGTAACATAAAAACTGGGGCGTGCAGCAATGGTCTAAGGTGATATTTAAGGACGTCTCTGTGTTTGGAAGCCACTGTAGAACATTTGTTTGTCGACTTCGTGGAGAACGTATGAACAGTCAATGCGTAATGCCACTGGTGAAGCATGATGGAGGGTCGGATATGATGTCGGGATATTCTGGAGGACACTGATCAAAAATACTGTTCCATCTGACAAGAGATTTATTTATCTTGGGTTTATTCTGCAGCAAGACAATGATGCAAAACATGCATCTAAGTTGTGCAGAGGGTATATCGATAGAAGAGAGCAATATGGGGTACTGTAAAATATGATTTAGCTAAGTCAGTTACTTGATTTAAAACCCATTGAACTCTTGTGGGACGAAGTTGACAGATAATTGAGAAAACTGCGATCATCTAATACTGAATACCTGTGGAATAATTTACAGACGTGTTGGATTGCAGTATCTACAAAAACATAATTGAATTTCATCTTCAGAATGCCTGGAGTTCGTGCACCAGTTACGAGGGCAAAGATTGGATACTTTAAACAGTCTAAAATATAAACAGCCATTGTTGTATTGTACTTAATACAAGAGAGAGAGAGAAACTGTTAATTTTGTTGATGTTTTAAATTTTTACTACGTGTTTGACATTGAAATAAAGTATTAAGTCTTTTTCATAGGTGGATGAAAACTATTGGCCGGTAGAGTATATATTATACAGGTGTTTCAAAACGAAATAGAACAAATATATAGAAGTAATTGCTCAGCTTTTCTGACACACACATAGATAGTTTTTACCACTAATAGAGCTGAATTAAAAAGAACGCTCCAGAATGAGTCTGGATTAGGCAGTGACAGGAGCAACGACAAGTGCTTCACGCTATCGAAGGCATCGCAGGTAGGTGACACTGTGCCGCCTGTTGTAGCAGTTTGTAAACATACCAACATACTCCACGGTAGCTTGCTACTATTAAAATTTTGTTTGACTTATGAAACCTCAATAACGAAGCTATTCCTCAGTTAATTGTTTAACGTGTTCCAAAATTCCGTTATAACAGACGAGGACGGCAAATATGGTGGTGAACATAAGCAACTGAAACCTTTTAGAGGGAAGATAATGTTAGTGAGGTTGAGGAAGGAAACATTAAAGGATAAACAGAACAGAGAACAGTATCAAAGAAATGTAGATAAAGTTAACCAAAACCAAATGCCTTATGCAATGCGACAATAATTTTATTTCACTGTATTTAATAATACTAAATAAGGCATTTGTAACTTAAGAGGAAGCTGTTGGTTATACATTAACTGGTTGAAATCCCTGTACAGTTAAGATCATAGTAAAATGAGCAACCATGGAACTGTCAGAGCCATTATGAACTATTTCGCAAGTAACTGCTATTTGCCCATTACCGGATAGCGAGGCTAGGGTCACTGATAGAGAGCAAGGAGTGATACTTTTGTTTTCGTGACCGGTGCGTCTCAATAACAAATTTTGAGGTTCGCACACCAGTGGTTCCTGCGCTGCCTAATCGCAAAATAATGTAATATTTAACGTTGCTGAAAATTATACATAAGATAATTTCGTAGCTGTGATACCGTTAAGATATAAACTACAAAACGGCTATATTCGTTCGGTGTCGTTTCTAAACAACCTCTATATGAAAATAATGAAATGAAGTAAAGAATTAAGTGCGGCCGTGCCATGGCCAAGTGGTTGAACCACTTACTCTCATCAAGGTGTTCTGGGTTCAACCCCAGGCGACCGCAAAGTAAGATTTGTTGTGAACAACATGGCGCTGTGGCGGGTTTTCTCCGGAACTTCCGGTTTCCCGCACCATAATTCTATAAATTGTTCTATTATATTTCCTTTCATCTTCTTTCCCCATTCTCACTTCGGAGACCGGGCTGTTCACCCATCCCTGGATTTCTCTCTCTGTGGATCCCTCACCCGACGCCTACAAATGCCACAAGGAGTTTAAGACCGTACATGAACAGGACTGTGCCTTGTATCAAGAAATGAAGAACAATATTAATGCCCGATTTCACCAACAGATGTTAAAATCGATGCTAACAGATGTAACGTAACAATTGTTACAGCGCCAACACTACTGTTAAATTTCTTGCACTTCACCAACCTGTTTTCTTAAAATGTTAAACACGTGTTAACGCCAAGAAGTTTGTAAATATTAAAGCTTTAGAAGGCTATGGATGAGTCTATTATTTTCTGAACGTACTGTGATGCCCTTTTGTTTTCATTTTCGTTTGCACGTGGTCTGCACACAGCTGACAAAATGGCGGGTGAACAAAATCGTAAAGAAAAGCCGCGAGACAAATTTCCCATCGTTGGAGAAGGAATTGTTAATTGAGTTGCTGACGAAGTGTAAGGATATCGTAGAAAATAAGAGGACGGATGCGATGAATGTGAAAGAGAAATATGTCACGAGGGAAAAAATTATAAAAGACTTTAATTCAAATGCATGTTCAGTACTACAAGCACCAAACAACTTCGTCATTGTTACGTAAATTTAAAACGAGGTGCGAAGAACAACTGACTTGAACGTTTTTAGACGGGAGGTGGACAGTGTATTATCCACATAATTCGGTGCGAGATCGGCATATTCCTTTCGATGCATGTAATAAGTATTACGTAAATTTAAAACGAGGTGCGAAGGACAAGTAATGAGTAACTTGAACGTTTCAAGATGGTAGGGAGAGAATGTATTATCCACATAATTTAGTGAATTATAAATAGCATTGTTATTAATACTTGAAGCAAAGGAGAGATCGGCATATTCCTTTCGATGCATGTAATAAGTATTGCGTAAACTTAAAACGAGGTGCGAAGGACAGGTGTTGAGTAACTTGGACATTTCAAGATGGGAGGGAAACAGTGTATTATGCACATAATTTAGTGAATTATAAATAGCAAAGTTATTAATA
This sequence comes from Mantis religiosa, assembly GCA_030765055.1. NCBI lineage: Eukaryota > Metazoa > Arthropoda > Insecta > Mantodea > Mantidae > Mantis > Mantis religiosa. The sequence continues at coordinate 111,260,618 of CM060958.1, read as the reverse complement.
CTTGAAGGAAATGCGAGATTGGCATATTCCTTTCAAAGCATGTTCTAACTCAGTATTACGTAAATTTAAAACGAGGAGCGAAGGACAAGTGACAAGTGACTTGAACGTTTCAAGACGGGAGGTGGACAGTGTATTATCCACATAATTCAGTGAATTATAAAATCTCAAAGTTATTAATACTTGAAGGCGAGATCGGCATATTCCTTTCGATGCATGTGCAAACCTCTCTTGTACTTTTGCAGTAACCTTCATAACAACATGTTTCGACAGTCCATACCTCTGTAGAAAATTTTCTTATGGTAGCTCCTCAAAATCGTTTTTGCTCATAGGCCGTAATCTATTACGAATGCCATTTAGACTGTCTTAAGTATAGCAAATCGACACCAGCAGCTGCTTTCATGCCCCCCATCTTAACTATTTACAATAGTTAAGGATTTAACAACAGAAATTTGCTTGCTTTTTAAACAACAGATTTAACGCGAGTGTTACGCTAACACTTGTTGGTGAAATGCAACTTTTTGTAACTATTGCTAAACTCTTGTTATGTCTTAACATCTCCTGGTGAAATCGGGCATAAATCCAACATCTCTTAAGAATGGAACATGAGATTTTCACCAAAATCAGCTAACTTTGAGACACAAAATAATTTATTTTCTAGTTTTCTAATAGATCTAGCAGCATTGAACAAAACAGTATTTTTCACAGATTGTCACCAGAAGAGAAAAGTGTTACCTGAAGTTTCTTTGAATACCTTTTCATAACCGCTTCATTCTGTTTCAACATTGGGACCTCAAGAGAAACACGAAAATCTACGCGAAAAAGGCAGAACACGTTAAAAAATTTTGACTTTGTGAGTTCGTAAAATTAAAAGTCCAAATTACAGAAATTTAAAGTGTTCTTTATTTCCGTAGCAATACACTTTGTAAATCTCTTACAGTAGCAGAATTACGTAACATACACTAATACGATAATCTATGTCGTCGACCACAAACAAGGAGTTGACTTTCAAAACGCAGCTGCACGCGCACGTTATCAAGTTTCGATTACGACTCTATCTACTGGCGGGTCGCCAGTAACTTCCAGTCATCTAACTTCATCTGTTTCGGCAAGCCTATCTCCGCGCTGCACTATCCGTCCTATTGGGCGCGCCGGCCGCGCTTTCGCAATAATGGCTCGTGACAATATGTAGATCCTGTGAGAAAAGTTCTGTGTTTGTGTTATTAGATTTCAAATAAATTCATCCTCCTATTCTGCTTCCTTTCCTCCCCCACTTTTTCCTAACTTCATCTTCTCTTATCTTCCTTATCCTCTTTCCGTATCTACCTGCTTTGTCTCTCTTTCCCTTCTCTATTAAAATGTAAATTTTTTACTGACTAAATATCCTGGGATATTATATTACTCTGTGTGGCTGTTTAATCTCTGCGTCCGCGAGCGAAAAAGAGCATACGCATTAATGTGCTGCTATTTGCTAATTAAATTATAATTATAACATTATAAAGTTCATGTTAACATGCTATTCAATTATAACCTGCAAATGAGATTCAGGAAATTGCAGCTTACAAACATGTAAACTGGAATATTCTGACCTAATATATTACACTTTAGATGCTTTGCAACTATGTAATAATCTTCTATTCGTGAATCCGAACGTCTTTAATCACAACGAAACTGACCGTTGAAATTGTATATTTAGGAGGTTAAACGAGATTTGCCTTAATTTTTCAGTTTTGGCTGAAGTATTTAAAGTAGTTTAGGTGAGAAGACTTGTACTAATTTTGCACTTTCAGGAGAAGCATTGCGCATAATTTTGCGCAAAATCTGTCAGTACGTTTAATATTTGGTTTTTCAGCTACTGTTAATATTTACGATAAAAGGGTCTTTAAATAGAGTTTGCAGATGTGTACCGAGGTTGGATACAGGAGGTAGGGCCTTTGGAACTTTAATAGCTAAAAGAAAACACATGTAACTGAATGAAAATAGGGGAAAAATAAATACTATGAGGCATTTACTGGATCAGGGGAAGACAGGTTGTGCCAGCGTGACGTTAGCTGCGTCAACTCTAACTGCCAAATGTGCTCCCGAACGAAAGGTACGTTAGCGGGTGACGTCACCATACTGATTTCTGCTGCACAAGAGGAAAACAGTTTGAAAGACAGGAAACGTATCGGGTATTAATAATATGTACAACTTGTGTGTTGTAATATTAATGCTGACTGCTTTAATTACACAATTGGTGACAGTTTATAAAGAATTACATTTTGGCTCTGTGCTATGAGAAAATATATAAAACTTCAACTCGAGGTTTATCTGAAGTTTAGGCATTTATAAAGTAAATAAAATAAAATATAATATAAAGTAATTCTCCCTGCAAACTACAGGAGACCCACTCGGAACAGAATTACGTGGTATTTTCTGACACTTTCTGTATCGTTTTACTTTAACTAATTTATCAATGCCAGGACCTAATATCTGGGAAATGTAATCGAAGGCTGCATGTTTGATTGTGATACGACAAGGTACTTCGGGGGGTTTGACTTAGCTAATTTCATAACAGAAAAAATAAATTTTCCAACATATATGTGGAGCCAGAACATACACAAAATCCGTACGATAAATGAATTCAATCTCGGAAGTCTGATTTGGGGGACATTCTTGTAAATATCAGCCAAGTCTTTCTTGTGAGCATATTTGTCCTTCAATAAACCGTCATATTGTACATTTAACAGCTCTATTAGGTACGTGGCAGCTATAGTCTAGCAACGCAAAGAAGGTCTCTGTAAGGAATGTGGTGTGTTACACAGTGGGACAAGGACAGCGAATGTGTATGGCAGAGAACGCATGCTACACAAGGAGCAGGACCGTTAAAAGGCATGTACCCTATTCACTCTGTACACTAAAACCGAGGAGGTTCATTCACAAAAGTATAAATCGTCAGAATGTTTTTGAATGGTCTGTAACTATACTGATATGAGGTGTCATAAACCTGTCCAGAGAGGGTGTGGGAACCTTCGGCAACACCCCTGTGTAATATCCCTCGGAGAATTTCTCTCCTGTGGAGGAGTATACATTGTTGTCATCGAGTGTGCTACATCTGACTGAACCCTCAGATTATCTGATTCACAGCGCCATTTATACAGTCACCTTGGTGCTACACGACTCTTGTCTGACGTTACATGCAATGCAAACCTCGCTACCGGCTGAAATACGTCACAAATCTCGAAGCGGTCTTCCTCTGTACTGGATAGTCCACATACAGCAGAACAGGTTTCTCGGCTCTTTCTCACCCGCCCATAGTGTTGAGCGTTGATAGGATGTCCGTAGTAAGCTGAGCAGACTCGGTTAATCGCTTAAATTATTTCTAACAAACAAACAAAGCCTGCCTCGGTAGCGTGTCTGCCTCACGTTCAATAGTTCCCGAGCTCGAATCTCGGTCAGGGTGAGTTACCTGATTAAGGATTTTCCGTGGTTTTCCCTTATCCTGAAAGACGAATGTTAGGTAGCTCTAAGCTCCAATGGCACCGGAATCATTTGAGCATCATTTCAGCAATTTCATTCATCGTCCGATATGACTTAACGTTGGAGGACTTAAATTACAACAAAAAAAAAACAAGATAACAAAATAAAAAGAGCCTTCTTTCTTTCGTGGTTTAGGCTAAGTGGCCTGTTCGGGCTTCATCCCATCTCTGCCTTGGTCGTCGAGTTTTAGGTTGTCTTATTGGTTTTTATGGCTGGATTATTTATGGTATTTTAACAAAAGAAGAGAGTCCAACCTACCTACATATATGACACTCATTGATTTGGTGAAAGCACTTAATAAAATTAACTGGAAAATATTCGGGTGAAAATGTACTAATTAATCAAGTATAAACAAGGGTACATATTATCCCCCAGTCATTTTTAACATTGGTTGGACATCTTATATACATGGAAGGCGGAAGTACCATCTCGAATTCGCATTGAAGGAACTGAAATTAAAATTTTAGCACAGGCAGATGACCTCGTAATTATACAAGATCAGGAGGAAAAACTTTAAAAATCAGTTTGTTTATTATATCAAGTCGTAAATGAGCACCATTTTAAAATCTCAAACTAAATCATGGCATTACATTAAATGTCAGAAGGAGCAACATTTATATTAGAGGATAAATATCTGGAAGAACCCCAAAGTTCTAATTGTATAGCCTGTGACACTGCTTATATTGATACCGATAAAGCCCAGGCTGCTTTGTCTGTGGTCCGCATTCGGGACCCCCGAGTTCAATTCCCGTGGGCGACCTACCTGACCCACGGTTTTTTTCGGGGCTTTCCCGGGTCGCTAGCCGAATGCTGGGTGGGTTAATTACATCCCCAGGAATTTCCTATCCCTCCATTATCATTTCACATCATCTGTTATCTGGTGGTCTCCTTCAGGGTAGAAGTGTCGTAGTCTCTGCGGTGCAGGACGGAATGACTTGCTGTGAGGTAAACGCTTTCCCTTCGACAGGACGGACTTCGGTCTCCCAGCCGGCCTAGTGAGCCGGTTCAGAAGCTCGGAGGCGGGAGGCCTGTTTTGCAAGCCCTCCTGGAATACTCTGCTCTGGAGAGGCGGTGTACGGTCTCCGAACCGGCCTCATGACTGTTTCGGGGCCACTACAGGTGGGATGACAACTGTTCTTAGCCTACAGCCAGGGAGTTAAGTCATATCGGACGATGAATGAAATGGGTGAAATAGTGCTCAAATGAGCCCAGGGTCCATAGAGCTTAGAGTTACCTGACATTCGTCTTTTAGGATAAGGGAAAACCCTGGAAAAATACATTTTCCTGGTAACTCCCCCTGACAGAGATTCGAACTCGGGACCTCCTGAACGTGAGGCAGACTTGCTACCATCTACACTACCGAGGCGGGCATTTTCTGTCTGGTAAAGAGTATGGTTCTCGCCCTCTGAACTGTAGTGACTCCTTGGGGTCGTCCGTCCTTTGTCTCCTGTCACCTCATTCTCCCTGTCAGGGACGCCCCGCTTGGGGCATAGGAAGAATAGGTCTATTCTGGTCGACGTCTGGAATCCCCTCCGAATAATCCACCACCACTATCTTATTGATCAAGATATTACAAGTAAATTGAACCGATATCAAATGGTGTGTGGAACAGAAGAAAAGCTTTAAAAATTCTGAAAAATAGGAAACACTTAAAGAATAATTGCATATATCAAGTCAGGAGATACTGGAAGTGTTTCCCCTCATTGTCCAAGCAACTCTCGTAACTATTTAGAATATTGGCCATTACATATCAATGTTCCCTCTTAGATGTGGCAGCAATTTCTTTATGAATGCTATTTTTAAGCTCTTATAAAGAGTGTGATTTTGTTGTAATTTTTCTACTTTAATCCTCTCCATAAAGATAATTTCAGGTGTTAAAACGAAGGAATGCGGCTATATGTGGTAAAAAAATATTTATTTTAAGCACTTCATGGGTTACGCTTAGGAAAACATTGACTGTATGTGCCGTAAGAGGACCTACCCGTATTTTGTAATATATTTACTGCTCTATGTATCATGGTTAGACCTGGAACTTAAGCATTTTTAGACATCTCTTGAAATAATTTCCTTTAGCCACTTGCAGATTCTGTACGCGCCTATGAATTATAAACACATACCTTTTGCAGAACAGAATACCTGTAACACAGTAAGAGCTATTTCGTTTAATACGCATTGTATCATGCCAACTAACAAACATATATTGCATTTACAGAGGTTTAGTTCATGTAAAATCTCACGTTTCATCGCATGAAAACAAACCCTTTCTATTTGATCACTAAATATTTTAAAATATTGATAACTGTGATCTCATAAAGTTAGCGGGTTAAAAACTAAATTTTAAGGCATACGTAAGATTAGCTTTGCAATTGTTGGATGCTTATACAAGCAAGGGAACATCAGATTTAAAGGAGACTTTTCGAAAGATACTCCCGCAAGATACACGTGTAAGGAAGTATGCAAATTATGACAAGCAAATTATTTAGAAGGAAGTAATACTTTAGTATATATAACATTTTAAGTTAGGACCGTTGACGCCTCTCTCTGTCTGTCTCTCTCAAATTATCAGATGTCTAGAAGAAGTTGATCATGCTCGGATAAACCATTAGCATGACAAAGATGACCACCAGACCTCAGCCGTCAGTTCTAAAATTAAAGTAAGTCCTAGATAAAGAGTTATAAATCAGTAGTGTCCACCCTTCATCATCTCTCCATAATTCCCCTCCGGCGAACTTTGACCCTCTAACATGCAAATCCTTGCTAACACCCATTTGTCACTTCTGCAAAGTGGCGTTGTTGCAAAGGCATCGTGAAAATGCCCACCTCCCGCACTTAATGTTTATTAACAGTGGAAGCAGTATATGGGCACCAGGGAAATCCACGAAAAAACACGCAACACTTACGGTATTTACAGATCTATTCAAGGAGAACTGCATTATGTTTATTTTGTTTTTGAGGTTAGACTGGGTTTCAATTCCATACCGTATGTAAACAGTTATATCAACCTAGTCACGTCTTAATTTGCATTTTCTTCAAATTCATTTAAGAATGTAACTACAACACTTGTTTTAAATCACTTATAAATTGAAAGTTATTAGACTTTTAAAGTTCTCTGGTAACTCCCATCGCACAAAGTACGGTTCTGGGTAGTCTTAGAGGTGTAGATGACAGTACAAACGGAGCCTATAATTCGGGAGAGAGAGAAGTTGGGCAACTTGGGCTCCCTAACCTGTGCTGGAGATACTTCATTACGGTCCTAGATTTCTTCATGAAGGCGCCAAACTCATACGTTTCGACACAGCCAACTCTCTGCCCATACTCGCCCTTAAATCTATACTTTCGATCTGGAAACACAGAAGTTAAGGCAAGGCTACACTGAAAATTCGCCGAAGATGTTGATAGTCATGGAATTTTCTTTTTTGGCACTTTTGGTAGCTTAGAGTATGTAGTAATGGATGGCATGCTATTTTTATCATTTGCACCACCTTAGACCATCATGTAACAATTTAAAGAGATCTTTAATAATCGTTAAAGGTAACAATAATGACTTTAAAATTGATTTTATGAGAAACTTTTTTCAAACACTTTACAGTATACAAAATGCCTCACGCGTCAAAGTTTTCCATTTAAGTTGGTGAAACTTACAGGATGCTCCATAATATGTAAATAAGAAACTTCACATTCCTCTTTTTTGTTAATGCTAATGTTTTGAAAATTATATGGTGTTAGGTAGTAATATAAGTTAATATTTTCAAAATTTTGAGAGCTAACATGTGGAAATAATTTTAGAACAAATGCTACAAGAGTATTCCAAAAGATAAGAATGTGGGTCTTTTAAAATTGTTCTTTATTAGCCAGAAACAAAGATTCAACTTAAAATCTCAAATTTATTGACGCGTAGAACATTTTTAATTTTTACAATATTTTCAGAAAAATAATTAATAATTAATGAACTATTTGGTGTAGCAACTAAAAATTTGCATGCTAGTTTAAAATGATACTCTAATTATTTGGCTAAATTTTCATAATGTTAGGTTTGCTATTATAGAATTTGGAATTTTCAGTGTAGCCTTGCCTTAAATGAAAAAAACTCAGGACCTGCCGAATGTAACTGCGTCACCCGACTCGATTAAACAATCTTACAAAACTCGAACAATATACTGATATAATATACATATGTAATACATATGCTCCAGCCGTTAACTTGGTATTATTTAAATTGAGAAGAAATAGGTGTTAAATTGAAGAAACCTCAATTTTTACAACACACTAAGCGAAGAAGATATATACCTATCATATATTTTCGTCAAGCTCTTGCTTGTTTTAGTATTATTGTGTTAATAGTAACTTACAGAACAAATAACTTTATATTGTCACCTAATTTTCGGAAGGCCCGACCAGCCAGCAACCGGGAAGGCGACAGGAGGCATTTAGACCACGCCTTCCCATTTATCTTGTAGCGCTAACGAGGGGGATGGTTGGAAAAACATCACAAGCCATCACTTTCCCCTCCCCCTGCCGTCTGCAACCTTCGGGATGATTTCACTGAACCGCGAGACTTCCAGAAACAGCGATATTCCTGTAAAAAGGGGCTGCAGTTGGGGAGTCAGTTCAGTTCTTGGCGAGCAGCCGTGAGGAGCGCCGAGTGAGTGAACGGACCGGAAGACTGTGTACGTGTATCAGAGGAGTTGTACGTAATTGTGGGTGTAGAGTGCACCTGTGACAGACGAACTGGCGAATTGTAATTATGTGCACTACGTAATTCTGTGTAATAGGCAAGTGTTTCAACTGTAATTCGGGGGAAAGAAAGAACATTTTGAGTTTGTGCAATTAGACTTTTAATTTCACTAACCCACAAAATCAACTTATTTTTATTAAATATCACGGAACATTGTCTTTAATGATTTACTGATAATGGTGTACTTTTCTTAAGCTCATATAATCTTGAATTCGCGTATGAATTTTTAATTTACCAGTCATTTTACAGATACTGAAACTGTTAGAAAACTTGAAAATAAAGTAGTAAATGCTCATGCATTTTATTCACATGACCTCCACTATTTAATTTTCTACAATATATTATTTTTGAACTTTATAGTTCCAGCTATTTGCTCTTAATTTACATAAAGATTCAATATGAATTTAAAATTTCATTTGTGGCATAGTAAGTAAAGTGATACTTTCTAAAGAATATGTTATAATCAGACATCGGATCCCGTACACATTCAAAGGGAAGTTTACGATTCTCCCAGTATATAACTGCTGACGTCAGTCTCGAGGACAACACGCAGGGATACTCCGGTGCGCTATGCGTAGCTTCTGCTTCACTACAACTACTGCTCCCCACACAGGTAGATCTTCATCTCAGGTAATGCAAGGTGTCGGACATATTGTGTTAATAGAACTACTTTCACAATTATTGGACAATCACGATTTTAGAAATAAAAAGTTTTGGGCATTATCGAAAACCATTAAACAGCTTGAAGAATGTAATTTCGAGCTTTTAAAATGCAGCCGAGGCGATATCTGCAAAAATTAACAATATAAAGAATACACCACCTACCAAACGAACAAAAAGTGAATTGCCCAGTATTCTACACAAAAATACTGGGTTTTCACTGCTGCCTAATGTAAGAAATAAACTAGTCTCGGACAAACATATGAAAAGGATTTGTACTACTCATATGCACCATTAACGTTATGGGGCATTGAATGGACTTTCTCCCAAGTTTGAGTGAGAGGTGTAGGAAATTCGCATTCGACAATTTACGAATGAACATGGTTGTTCAATGTAATTCCCGTATAGAAAGCAATGAGAAGGATGGCATGTTGTAACATAGCTTACACTTTGTATCCGTACCGGACTGTACACACACAGCGCTTCGGTATACTTAGCAGACGTTTGTTTATGTCGCGCCTGACCTTGTATAATACCTGTGCGCGTACATTGATTGCTAAGGTGTACGGTATCCGATGTCTGGTTATAATGATATTGTCGCGAGCCCATTGTTGATCGAGGCATTCAAAGGGACGGGCAGTGTAGTGTGTAGATAACAGCCCAACTAAACGGCGGGGGGAAAGAGGCGGATTTCTTTGAGAGTTCCAGTACTTTATTCTAGCCGCGTCTCGATTACATGAGAAATTTCTGGAATGTGAGGAATCTATAAAAAGGGAGCCCAATTGCCATGAGTAAGTCAGTTTTAATTGAACTCGCCTGTGTGAACAGCTGTTTGTTTGTAGTGAATGACCTTGCAAGTTGTATTGTGTATGTGACGTAATTCTGGACTACAGTGTACGAAGTGTGTTTCTACGGAAATAAAGTGCAATATTTGGTGTTTGTATCCTGGACTTTTAATTTCACGAACCAACAAAGTCACAATATAATAATGTAACTGTTAACATTATTTCACCCCTAAGTTTCCTCAAGACTCTGGGAGTGCCTTGTACTTGCTGTTAAGACAACGTTAATTGGCATATTATAGATCTCCGTGTTGTCTCTGCATTCGCTCTACTTACTTTCTTGTACCTACTTATGTATAATCTAGCTCCCACTTTGCTCTACCATTTAACTCTACCATCTGCACCCATATCCTTCCAGCTGCGCTGCCAGTTATGGAGTAGACTGTGAACCCGATGTTTTAAGCATTACAATTAACCATACGCAACAATATGGTGGAGGCGCCGCGCATAGTTTTGTAGAAATCAATATTTGCATAGCATTTAATTTTTTTATTAGGAATATTGAATATTTTAAGCACAAACAAGCCATTTGTGTACTCCTCTTTACCTTCAAACCAACAGAGACAGCACAATACTATGTAAAGCAACTATATGCAATATTTATACTTTCAAACATATTTATTCTCCTTAGTTGTTTAAGCATGTCACTGAAAGACTGCTTTCATCTACAACCGAAGCGAAACGTGATCTACTCAATTCATATTTCATATTTATTACTTCTATCAGTTTTCGTTGTTAAAAGACATCGATTTAGCACTGAAAAATTGAGCATCGGAAATTTCATAAATATGAGCTGAATTTTATTATAATGATGTTATCTACAACATAAAACACCTCATCAATCAAAACAGAAAAAAGGCAAGCTTCTTTTAGTAACGTTGTAGGGTGTTATGGCTTCAGAAACGTTGGTTACGATTTTTCTCTGACTAGAGCGATACTTAACTACACATATGGAAGTGGCAAAAGAGAATCGGTGAAAGGAGACGCTCTTAGGTCACTGATTGTTGGAGGAAAGTTCATGAGTACTTTTGTTACTTATCGCACAACCACCTCTAAACGATACAGCATAGTGAGTAGTTCTTGATCATTGCTCAGAGATAACTTCGATGAGAGAATGGTATAGAAGTAATTATATTCATTTCTCGGCACAGCACGGATGCATATGATATAGCCTATTGGATACTAAAAGAAATACCTATATCAAGGGGGCGCAGTTATATACTATTATCTCGTTATCTTTGGGTTTTTTAATCATTAGATCACGCACACATTCACACTCTCGTCTATACTTATAGACTCTGGGGAAAATGGGGAGTTATCTTGGTCGGAGAAAAATCCCCACCCACCCCCACCGCCGGGAATCGAACCCGGGACCCCTAGCACGGTAGGCAGGTGCTCTACCGACTGAGCTACGGGGCCAGCCTCAGATATTATTGTTTATCGTTCAGAGTCATGTTTGGTAAGGCTGCGACGCGGCTGAGTGGTTAGGCTGCTCGACTCTTAACAAGGCTCCCGAGTAAAGTTGGATTTGGGTGGACAACACGGCACCCAGGTTTTTCCCCGGTTTCTCCCGGCACCTCATTACACCGGTGCTCTACCTTCATCTCATGCATCATCAGTGTCCCGCATGCTTGGGGCGTTAAGTATTTTATGTGTTCACGTTTGGTATTTAAGTATCTAAATGTAAGTTCTTACGCCTTATCTTCTATAATTTAAAAGACCAGAATATTTGTTTGTAGTTTAAAAGTAGTTAGCTTAGTTTTCATGGAACATTCCTGTAAATGTTTTGTAAGTTTTGAGTATGTATCATTGCATGACATCTACGAGGGGGTGTCGTGAAGTTTTAATTATGCCGTTTTAAAAATGTGATAGAGAGTTTGTGTTGATATCTGCTTGTTAGTTCTTCTGTTCTAGTCACCATCCTGATTTACACATTTTACCCAGTGTTTCTTGAACTTCCGACTACCTTGATTGTAGAAATCTGTAGAATTCGCTTGAAACCACTCTTCCACTTCATTAATGACGTCATTTATGTTGTTAAATCGGCGACCATATAGCGGATTTTTCATTTCGGCTAGCAAGAAAGTAACTTGCTGCGAGATCTGGCGAATAAGGCGGATGCTGTTAGGTCTCAAAGCCACATTCTCTTGTTTTGTCAACTGTAACTTGAGATGAATGAGCTGGTGCGTTGTCAGCCAAAAGACGAACAACTTTGGAGAGCATACCGCGTCGTTTCTTAATCAGAGCTGCTCTTAACTTGTCCAGAAGATTGCAGTACTGATGGTTTGACCCTTGGCAAGATAATCTGTAAGGATGACTCCACGACACTCCCAGAAAATTGATAGTGTATCCTTCGCAGCTGATTTTTGCACCTTTTACATTTTGGGAGGGTTGAATCCGCATGTTTCCATTTCCTGCTCATGGTTTTTGTCTCTGGATCACAGTGATAGCTCCAGGATTCATCCATGGTTACCAGACCATCAACACATCATCTTCATACTGTTCCAACAGGATCGACATCTGTCTTGACATGTCTTAGACATGTGCAGTTCGTCATGAATAATTTTCCACACACTACCATAACTAAGATGTGTCTTATTCATGATCATTTGGATGGTTGTGTGTCTATCTTACAGTATTAAACACTCCACTTTCTTCACTGTGACAGCATCATCTATCATTGACGGTCTACCAGCTCTTGGCTTATCTTGGCTTATAGTTAACCACTATAAAGCCCGGGCCTTAAAGTACTTACATGTTGTATGGCGCCATTAAGGTAGTTGTCTTGTACTTATGTACTTATGAGAACTCCTAAGAGGTTTACAGGGAAAGCACGAGTCAGTTGAAGAATTTAATGTCATGTGGGCACGTTGGCCATAGTAGCTCAAGGGTTAGAGCGGCTGGACGGCAACCAGAAAATCCGTGGTTCAAATCCCGACTATGACATTGCATTTTTCAGTCTGACTCTATCTTTACAAACGGTTTCTTATGTGTCCGATTTCTCCTCGATAACTTCCCTTTAACTTCCTTTGTTTCTCATTTTACAAGGTTTCAGTGTTTTGCGGTATTGAAATGTGGCACACATGCTTTCTCAAAGAAAAGAGTACTTCTTCGTGGACGGTGGAGGACCACTTGGTCGACAGATCGTTTACCCTCTTCTCGAGCCAGCTCCAGCAGCGGGGTAGCAACTGTTAGGTAGGCCGCACACCACAGCCGTCAACGTCTGCAACCCAACTTTGGGATATGACTCTCTTGTTTGTTGCTCTCGCAGACTTGTATTATCGTGCTGCTCAAAACGTTACCCTGGTTTTATTTTTGTTAATAGAAATCTGTCAGATGAGGCATTGATTACTCTACATGGCCAAAACATCTATCTGTCCTTTGTGATTCCTGCGCATTCAATTGGCTAAAGTGATGCGTTCATTGGTGCTTAGCAGTCGTTCGAGAAGCGTACCGGTAAGCCCCCTCACTCTTCCGAGAATAATCGGTACGTTATCTGAGAGGTTTTTACAAGGTGCGTTCAAGTTATAAGATCTATTTTTTCTCAGGACTGGGACCAGATAGGGACTTCTGGCTTGTTTTTAAAATACACGTGGACTCTTTGTGAATGCGTGACATAGATCGCACCACTATACAGTGTATACAACTCAAGTGGCAGCGATGAGAATAAGAACTGTTTTTGATACTTAAAATGGCGACGTTTCATTGCAAGAAAAGCGTGTTATCATTCGTTTGCTCCACTTTCATGGTATGATACTTATTGAAATTCATCGCCAGTTGTAGCGTGTCTGCCTCACGTTCAAGAGCTCTCGAATTCGAATCTCGGTCAGGGTGAATTCCCTGTACAAAGATTTTTCCAGGGTTTTCTCTTATTCTTCAAGACCAATTTCGGATAACTGTAAGCTCCATAGACTCTTGACTCATTTTAGCATCATTTCACCAAATTCATTCGCCGTCCGATATAACTTAACGTTGGAGGACGTAAACTGCAGAAAAAAAATCGCCAGTTGAGTGAGGCATATGGTGATGGTACCATGGTTGTGTGTAATGTACGTCCTGGGAGCGACAGTTCAATGAAGGCAGAATATCGTGTGACAACAAACCCAGATACTCACGACCTCACACCAGCCGGTCTGACGACATGATCCAGCGAGTGGAGAATGCTGTTTCGGAGGATCGCCATTTGAGCATTTTCATATCTTGTAGGATTGTGTGCACAGATCTCACGGAAATGCCAATTTTAGTGCTGACGTCTGCAACGCTTAATCGGCACTACAGCACAGCTCGAAGGTGGTATAAAATGTTTAAAGAGAGGAGACAATCAGTTTCAAAGGAAGGTGGACCCGGTGCTCCAGTTACAGAAGAAAACATCAACACTGCTGCTGCCATTGTGAGAGAGGATCAACGAATTACCTTAAGATCACTTTCAGAAATACTGAACATTTCATTGGGGCCGGGTGGCACGTTGCTGACAGAAACATTACACATGAGATGTGTTTCTGCGAAATGGGCTCCATGATTGTTGCTTCCCGAACAAAAGGACATTCTCATGCAGGTCTGCATGCAGTTAAATTTCATGTTAGAGGAAGATCCGGAGTTTCTTACAAACGTAATCACTGCTGATGAGACTTGCCTACGTCTTTTTGATCCTGGGAGCAAACAGCAAAGCTCAGCGTGGAAATCTCCTACATCACCAACCCCCCAAAAAGCAAAGGTGTTTGCTTCTGCTGAGAAAGTTATGGTCATCTGATTCTTTGATATTTATGAAATGGTATATCAACATGTTGTACATGCACACACATCAGTAACTGGACAATACTACAGGGATGTTCTGAAAACCTTGCAAGTCCATATCAGGCGCAAAAGACCACATTTCCGTGAAGCAGACTGGATGCTGCACCACGATAATGCACAGCCACATATTCCCAATGTTGTTGCTGAATATCATGCAAAAGTCAACGTGAACTGCATCCCTCACCCTCCCTACAGTCCAGATTTAGCCCCATGTGACATTTTCCTATTCCCTAACTTGAAGAAGCGCATCGTGGGAGGCATTATGCATCATCAGAAGCAGTGTTGAAGGCTGCGGAGGCACTTTTGAAGGATCTTTCAAAACAATGGTTTCCAGCTTGTCTTTGAAGACTAGGAGAAGCGCTGGGACAAGTGCATAGCAATCGGGGCCCACTATTTTGAGAAGGACCATAAAAATTATGAGGATGAGTAGATATATGTTGTCAGAAAATTTGTGATCGTTCTTTATTGAACAGCCCTCGTAATATGTTTTTATCCATTGTTACGTGTATCATGTATTTAAATCTATGTCGGTCCCAGTAAGACCTCTGTAATCCGACTTCAAATAAAGCATTAAAAATTGCACTATTAGAAGCTGTTTGTTTAAAACATGACGCATAGAAATGGAGTATGCACTGTCTGCAGCACGATGTCAATGGCATCAAGACGCAGCCCGGTGTGTGGCGATTCACGTTTTTCCATTGCTTAGCATTATTATCCCTTTTGATGCAACGTGTTGCTGTGGCGCTCACCTACTTGACGTATCGGGTATGCGGTCTCCCTTAGACTTACGTGCGTCTTGAAGCCCTGTCTGGTTGCGGCCTGTAGCCTCTTGACTTCATTCCTTCCCCCTAGTAGCTTAGCCACATTTAATGCGCAGAGGATCTACCCAAATGTCCGAAGACTTTGGCCTCCTCCTACCCGGAAGCGATGGATAACTCCGGGGATCTTTCCATAGGGCAAAACCTGGTTTCCTAAAAAAAGCCCACCCCCTCATCGACAACAGCGTCAAGACGGGATGAAAGTGAATATGCCACTTACGCGGGTCAACCCAGCAGGGAAGACTACCGAAAAACCTCGGTGGGGCCGCCTGGTGATCTAGCACACCTTCTATTAGCTCTGCAGGCTAGTACGCGGGACTTCTTAGGCAACCTTATACCACGTCCGGGCAGCCAAGGCTTGGCCGGAGGTACCCGATTTCCCGCGGATGTCGGGAACACATTACCCGCTTCAGTCCAACCCAACCGGAACAACTCCCCTACGGGAGAGGCCCGGCAGTTCGGCCCGAGGTTCTTCTAGTAACGTTAGAGGTACCACGAGTGCTAATGGTCCGCAACACCCACACCACAGCAGCTGAAGGTTACGGATCACCTCCCTTACGGGAAGTAGCTTAGCCAGAATAGAGCACTCGTTGTGCAACCTATAAACTTCACATTTGTGTATTCCAAAGTGATAAAATATAGATATTTTTGTTAGCTTTTAGTGATAATCTCTCTTAATCCTATTATTTACTGCACATGGCCGATAAAACCCTTGTCCGGTGTAAACGTGCACTCTCCAACATTGCTTCAGCACAGCGGGTGCTTTTTTAGATTATTTTCACACAAATGAAATATTTGAATTCTGAAATTGACTGGCTACTGTACTGAATTTATTTTTAATTCTTTTATTTTTATTACGTCGTCCTGGTGCATTTATAATTCACAGACGCAGTGCTGTAATGTTCATCAGATCGATATAAATGGCGCTACCAACAAGCGCCGTGTTCATTGGAATAGAATATGACGTCCATTGCTATGTAAATGTTATTCGGAAGTAGTATGAAAATGGATTGCCTTTTGATAGGCGTTATTCAACAAATACGATGACGCTTCAGTAAATACACATCGGCAGCCAGTTGGTGTGGATTAACATGACAATGAATGCATTGAAACCAGTTACAGTGTCGGGTATTATTTTATATCCGAAGCTCGTTTACAAATTCCATCCCAGTCACTTTTAATTTCTTTATACGCTTCATACTTTCATGTGGCTTGTAATTTTGCATTTCATGTAACATTTTGTGATGCTACACAAATTGACAATTTTAGGATAAAGTAAAACATATATATGTTTATATTTAGGACAGTTGGCTTTTACCTCTCGTCTAAAAGCTTTAAGGAAGTTCAAAAGAAAGATTAGAAGATATTTTAGGAGAAAAAAACTGATTCGGTTGAATCTTATCGAGGAAGTTGATTCCTTTTTCCGACTGGGTAAGTGATGGCGACTGGTTTCTGGGATAGTCATGAAGTTATTTTAATCGATTTTCTTCAAAAAGGTAAATACATTATAGAACCATACTACGCATCATTACTTGACAAGCTGAAGGCAGAACTTGCGTAAAAACGGCCACATGTGCAAATAAGAAAATGGTGTTTCACCAAGACAACGAACGCACCGTCTCACACCTCAGCGTTTTTTTTTTTTTTGTAACTTACGTCCTCCAACGTTAAGTCATATCGGACGATGAATGGAATGGATGAAATGATGCTCAAATGAGTCCGGGGTCCATGGAGCTTAGAGTTACCTGACATTCGTCTTACAGGAAAAGGGAAAAACCCGGAAAAAACCTTATCCAGGTAACTCACCCTGACCGAGATTCGAACTCGGGACCTCTTGAACGTGAGGCAGACATGCTACCACCACGCTACCAAGGCGGGCTCCTCAGCGGTGAATGTGCTCCTCAGCTACCAAAATTCTGCTAATAACCTCCCCTTCTGTTATTGCCCCGGACCCCACTAATAGTTTCAAATACGATGTTGCCACTCCATTTCTATATTATTCAAAATCGCTTCTTTCCGTCATAAAGTCTCTCTAGAGACTTCTAAGAAATCCTCTCACATATTCCACGAATCCCAAGCTATCCTGCCATACCTAAACTGGCAATTTTGGATAGTAACATTGCCCTCACTATTTCTCCGAATCTGCTTAGAAATTGCCCTCACTAGTAACCTTACTTAACGAGACATCTTACCCCGAGTAAAACTGTACTCGTAATTAACTGCCAAACCTAAAGTTCCTTAACATTTAACGCAATTTATTTAACTGATCTATATCATATTTCTCGGTGATACCTATAAGTACTGTACCAAAGGAATCTCATAAAATCATAGTCATGCCTTTCGCTGCAAACGAAATAAACGGCAGTTTCTTTGTTGCACCCTTGTCTACCTATTGTTTGAATTGCTCTTCCTTTGGGGTGAGGTGATGAGTCCACCTTTGTAACATTTCGACTTCTGCCTCACAGTGTTTCCCAGTTAAATGTAGCATAAAGCTGGTGATGCAGCATTTCGACCAAAGAAATTGGGTCACTCATTTCATGAAGTAATTGTCAAGTGTTTGGGCAAAGCAGAATTAGTACCGTGGTGGTAGCTCTGGCAGTGAAGTCTAGAAACTGATAAGCAGGCAATTCTTGGAGAGCTTGTGGATAGGAAAGGAAGCTGGAATCCAGAGGTCACAAAATGTAAGTTAAGGCACACTGGGGAATGGCGTATGTTCATAAATTAGTGTGACATTATAGCTGTGATCTACCGTGCAAGGTTTCCAAAATTCTAATTGCTTTCTGGCTAATACGTGGGATGTGATATTCGATCAGAATATAGGGGATTAACATTTCCTGTAATAAAACTTTTATCATTTAATGCTCAGTTTAACTTATGTAATTGCGAAAATGTTATCGAATTTGTTAACTTGAGAGTGAATTTGTTGATTCATAAATTCTGATCTTTTCTATGAGAAAAAAGAGACTTGTGTGAAAATATATGAACTTGTATAAAAATATTAGTGAAAGGCTCTTATGTATAGAAATGATTTTTGTAGTTATACTTTGTTGAGGATAGCTTAAGAAGCTATGGATCGATACCAGTTTTCTCGATACTCGATTCTCGATACCGATAAACGATATTTTCCACGATACAAAATACCGTCATTTCTGCTTCTAGTTTCAATACAAAATAAAATGTTGAGAACTGTGTAATATAAGTAAAATTCAAGAGGTGCATATATTTAATGATACCGAACTTAAAACTATCACTGGCACTATTTTTCAACTCTACATTAGATATTTGAAAGCAAAACAGTGCACTTTTATAAGTTTTTCTACACAAATACTAGCATTTTCTCTATTTTGGGGTAAAGTCTACCTTTTCTGTCACATATGAGTCCTGCTGTGCAAAATAGTCTGTCAGAGAAAACTGTTACAGGTGGAATACACAAATGTTTAGTTTTGGAAAATTTGAATTACTTTTCCAGTAATCCAGTACACTAGAAAGTGGTGAGAAATTGTCGTTGAGTTATGCAGTAATTTATGCTTGGAAACAAGTAATTGACACTGAATTTGACACACGATTATTTTCTTTTATAATGTTACTGTACAGGTACAACATTCCTGGCAATTTCTCAGGCTGTGCAATGGTCTACTTGCGGCTATAATATTTTGTGATTTTAAAATAAAATAAAAATTGCAGAAACACCACCGAAGCATCGAGCGAAGTTTCTGAAGTGTCGTTCAATTTCGATACCATGACTTGTTATCCAGGTATCGCAAGTATCGATTTTGTCATTGGCTATATCCGCTTAGTTTTATAGCTTCTACATAGCGATCCATGTAGTTGTCATTTGTCACGTATTTTAAGAGGTAAAGCCATTCAACACCATCTCTGTATTTACGAAATTTCAAGTGTACCTATAGGGAATTGACAATTCTCTAGCCTATTATATGAAAGTACAGAGGGAAGCATATATATAAAGTTGTAGTTATACCAGTATAATCTACTACTTAGAATCTTCCAAGAAACTCCGTGGAAATTCGTTTAAACGAGTTTAAAGCTCCTAATAAATTTTCACATGAATGCGTTTTGATCCTTTGTCAGTAAATGCATCTGCCACTAGGAGAAAGCATTCCTGTACCAAAACCTTGGTGCAAAATGTAATAGACATGGCCTATCGAGGCCAGCCAACTCCTGTAACTTCAATTAGCGATCACTGAGTACGCCATTGTGACCTGTCGTAAACTGGTAACCCGTATGAGGAATCAATATCCGCAGCAAATGGTGACGCGGCTATAATTCTTGACCAAAATGATGCAATTTATGGTTACACATAGTATTGGGCGTTTTGCGATAAACCTATGCTTTTTATAAAAGAATAGATGGTCATCCACTCTGCATATTTTTCAATAACAGTAATTTATTAACTTCAAATTATACAATAATATAAAGTTAATGATTTATATATATATATATATATCCAAAATGACACCGAACGCGCATATAGAAGTAGTTCCTCAGCTTCTATGTGACACATATAGATAGCTTTTACCGTTAATATAGCCTCATAAAAATGCTACAAAATGAGTGTGAATTAGGCACTGACAGGAACAACGATGCGTGCCTCACGCTGTCGGAGTTTACAGGTATTAGGTCACACGCCATGCCGCGTGCTGTAGCTGTTTGTAAACATACCGACATACTCCTCAGTAGCTTGCTACTATCAAGAATTTATTTGGCTTTTGAAACCGCAATAAAGAAGCTATTTGATGGATAGAGTCAACATGAAAAATTCAATGCCATGGCCAAATATCTTAGCCTATATACGGCTAGTGTGGAGAAATGATTAATTTCCATCAATTAACTAAAAAAAGAAGCTATTGCTTAATTATTGCTTATGAGTGTTTAACGTGCACCAAAATTCCGTTATAGCAGTACATGATGGCAAATTAGCTGGTGGACATATGCAACTTATACCTTTCAGAGGGAAGTTAGTGAGGTTGATAATACAAGTATCAAATGATAAACAGAATAGAAAAGAGCATTAAAAATTGCAGATAATTTAATCAATGAGACCAGCACTTTACTTCACGTGTTTGATAACACTAAATAAAGCATTTATAACTGAAAAGCAGGCTGTTCATATTTACAGTAAGTGGTTGAAAGTATTATACAATTAAGATCATAACAAAATCCTCTGAAGTTAAACAAATAAGCATTATGATTTATGTAACTATTTTTACAATTCATATTTTAATGAAACTAAATTAATCGCGCGTTCGTTGAACTCCCTTCAGCTCTTCCATCTATCAAAACCATATCCGTCATTTCGGCTTTCGTATAGCGCTCCATATTGCTTGGATTTGCTATCTAATTACGCGCAAAATCCTCCCTGTTAGGACGGAATAAGTAGTTTAACACTGAAGAACAACCTTGCAGCTGTTCGAGTTATTAGTCAATTTTTGCACAAGAAATTGCCCTTTGCCCCTTTACCTGAAAGGTAGGCTAGGGTCACTTGTAAAGGGCAAGCAGAATTTTATTTGTTTGTTTTTTGTTTTGTTCTCGTGGTCGGTGCTTCCCAGTTATGACTTCTGAGGTTCGCACACAACTGGTTCCTGCGCTGCCTAGTCACGAAATCATGTAAAATTTAATTCTGCATAAAATTATACCTAATAGAACTTCGAAGCTGCGACGCCAAAATTCGGAGTAGTTAGGTTGTAAACTACGCAACGGCTATAATCGTTCGGTGGCGTTTTGAAACAACCCATTTATATATATATATACTTTTCTAAAGTGCCAGTACGCCACCGCTAATGATAACACCACTTGAGTACACAGCACAGGAAAATGAAGACACGTGTCGAGGCACTGCCTCTGGCACAATGCTTATGATTAGCTTTCAAGTGAAGGTTTAACAGATCGAGTCTCCTCCACTTTTTTGTCGTGTTTTGTTTTGTTTCGCTGTTTGTTAATATTTTGTCTAAGTTCCTAATTGTTGTATAAATGAATGCATTTTACGCAGTAATTCCACCTTGTTAGTGCAATTAACTACACATATTTCTAACAAATGTTAAATCCTGTTTAATACTTGCATATGCTGTATGTCTAAATGAGAGATGATTTAAATGATGGGCGAACTTACCTAAAATAAAAAAGTAAATGCAACTCTTTACGTGAGGTTTATATGAACCTCTCAAAATGGAGACCTGCGTTTTCAATGAAAAGTGTCTGAAGTCAAGGAAATCATAGTAGTGTAACTGCACTGGCCAATCAGATGCACGTTCTTAACTATAAATCACGCCATTTCTGCTTATTAGAATTTAGGTATTAAGAAGATGAAGAAAATAGTCGGCTACATGACAGGAAGCGAACGAACGACCCTTAGAACAGCAATTTCCAGCACTACAGATGCGGCCACCGGAACGGTTACGGAAGCATCACTAGAGTAGGTCACATGCTACGTGAAGGTAAGGTAATCGCTGTTCAGTGTCACACTGGCAGGTGATTAGTTCGAGATTTGAAACATTTTGGAGGCATTAAATCTTGAGAATGCCAATAACGAGCTACTAAGAATTTATATTTGTATACTCAGGAAGCATTTTTAAAGACATTATAATCCAGTAATTTCATTCCTTTGTTTAAATGCCAATTTATCAAAATCTGGTACCAATTAGATTTAACACAATTAAATGCGTTATATTCAGCTGTAGACCGTGCATTGCATAACTCAATTTGTTGATGTCAGGGACGTCTACAATCGCTGAAATTATTTCGGTGCTGTTCACTTACACCCTGTATATGATAGACACCTATTTTACGTAAATGTATACAACTGTAAATAGTTAACTCTGTTCATGGAACTGAGGTATGTAATACGAAAGTCGTACTGCACACCTCCAGTATAACATAAGGTACCTTATGAAATGTTTAATGTCCGTACATAACAGTTAAACTTACTGCTAAGCTCATTGAAAGTCATTTTAACCCCCTCCGCTGCCGTTTAAGAATACGGATCTTTGCACATTTCTCTATGATGCTTATAACAAATATCCAGTAAAACAGACAGGGTAATGATGCATACAGAAAACCGGATTAGACTAAAAGAACCAAAAAGGATTGATGAAGATGTTTACTCACCAGAAACCCAGCTGCCGTTGAACCTGTGCGGTGTGAACTCGTGGCCGAGGATGTCTTGGAGCTTGAAGCGATGACCTTTCACCCGCGGACCGTCATCCGGTGGTGTGAGCAGCACCACCGATGTCACGATCAGAGCCAGCACAATGACGATGACGAGAAGTGCGATCAAGATACCTCGCCAGTTGCGCTGGTTCGGGTTGCTGGACACCAGCTCCTGGAAAAACCAGACTATCATCAATAAACTGCAACTTTCAAAATAATACACTGCGGCATATATTCTTAAGATATCGCTATCCTCTAATTTGAAATTCTGAAATTAGATAAGTTCTAGAATTATTTTTAGTTTGGCTGTATGCAGAGCCTTCGGCAAAGCCAAGTATCATCAAGCCAAACCAGGCCCTTCATACAGCGCAACATATTCCACTTTACTTGTTTTTATATATCCATCGCTTAATTCATGGGCGGTATTGATTGAGCCTTAACTAAAGTGCAATGTATTCTTCTTCTTTAACTGCCCTCCTATAACACCACGTGGTGTAAAGGTATTCTTGTTGATTTTAACCCTTATACGGGTTGATACGGGTTAATGGACTCTTTGGATCTGTGAGAGAGAGAACCCAGGAGGGGTGATCAGCCCGTTTCCTGGTATGAGTGAGGGAAATAGATGATAGAATGAGGGCAAGATTTAATGTTAGGAAACATAATGATGGAGCAATAAGTTGAATGCTGGCGGGGGAAACCGGAGGAACTGGGGTTTTCTCCACTCCAGCGCCATGTTATCCACTAAAAATCTCACTTTGCGGTCGCCTGGGATCGAACCCGGCCTGCTTTGTGAGAGCCAAGCGGTCTGATCACTCGACAACGGCGCGGCGGTGTGCAGTGTATACGAGATACATATTTTATAAGCGAATGCTAAACTTTTTCATGATATCTCAAAAGCATGGCATACTTCCTCACCGGTATATCTGTCACGGTTGTTCAAGCTACTCCTGGGAATACATATTATTTCTACCTCAACATAGCTTGGACTCCAGGGGACATGGTTCCCGATACTCGTGGAAGATCGGGAACGTATGTTTCAGACGGGGTTGAGGGAGGCCTCAAGTACCCAGGTGCTGGCCTGTAAAGTTAGTAGTCGATGTGCTAGATCACCGGGCGCCGCGACTGAGGGATTCGGTGGTCTTCCCTGATAGGTTGACGCGCGTAAGTGGCGTATCCACTTCCACTCTGTAATGGGACGGGGTGCTTGTTAATCTCTAGGTCTTGCCCTATAGGAAAGATCCCCGGAGTGCGCCCGGCGGCCCTTTGGGGACAGCTTGGTAGCTCTCGGTTAACGAGAGTAGGGCGGTTTACCGTCCATGTTGATACTCTTATCTTGAATTGAAACTTAACATAGCGTTTCCTCACCAAAACGACCAAGAAATGTTATGTTATGTCTTCATAACGTCCTTCTTGTGTTCAAAAACATCTATCATTTATGTTGATTGCTCGATGTTTTATGGACTCTGATCATCCCAGTTTGATAATAGATTCTTGTCCAGTCTAACTGTATACTGCCTTGACAACAAAGATTCAAGAGATTGCCTGCCTGAATGCTAAAATCTTTTACTTGTGTCAACACACATAGTGGAATAAGATGATTTTGAGACTTAACAGTAGAATGTGCAGGAAAATGCTGTCTAATGTTATCAGCATTTGTAAAACTTAACAAAATTGGCACATTGCCACAAAACATCCCAGTGTACTATACTTTCTAACAATTTAATCAGCCAATTAAAGATAACAGCAATACAATACGAACAAAAATTAAGATGATTAATGTGGCAGTAAGAGTATATTGGTACACATATTTTGAAAAGGTAAGAAATATTACATTACATTTAGCAGCAACGCACTCTAAGATTTCCCTAAAATCTCTCCGGTCGTATACTCTCTAGTGACGAAAATGGAAGTCGCACAAAACTTTGTCTCGCAAGCATCGCTCCCTTTCATTGGTCCAGAAGAGATCAAATATCACCATCCGGCATTGCCTTTGATTGCCTGTTGAAAGGTTGCTTCATGACGTCAACCGCACATTTTTCAAGTACTGCTTTATTAGAAAATGTAGAGCCAGGTGGCTTTACTGTTTTCCTTGATGCTTCACTGCGACTGCCTGATTGAAACTGTTACAGCTCCCGAAATTTCATTAGTTTTCTTAAATATCTCTCTACATTTTAGTTCATTAATGGACTCATTAATGATAATAGGGAATTTTTTAAATTCCATAAGCCAAAACGTGTAGTTTCATTAAAACACTGGTATACAATTATTAGTAAATAGCTCGCGTGAAACAGCTGTTTCTGTTTTCCTGAAGAGAGGTAATGTGCGGAGAGTTTAACAAATTGAACTACAACGCAGAGTTAATATTTTATGCTCCAAACTCGTATAGCAATAGCGTTGTAGTGTCGTTTTGTTTCTCGTTTTCAATATTAACTGATTTATAGATGACATTCAAACATGAAAATCAGAATTTCAGCCCGACTATTTGGTGTGAGAAAATGAGGTAAGACAAGGTGAGGACAGTAAAGAGGGACTCAGCTTCAACCTTTTAGGTAGATCACAACAAGGTCCTCAGGGAAGGAGGTATGCGATGAGAGCTACTCTTGAACCACGAACAGAGCAGAGGACATGATCACTAAGAGCTCCAGAGTTTCCAGGCACTCTCCTCCATACAACTTCGCACCTCACTGGGGTACTTGGAAATCAGAAACCGCACTCTCGTGGGCAGAGGTTTGCAAACAGTATCTTTTCCTCCTGCCATGCAGCGCAAAGTCAAAACACTAAGCAGATGAATGATGAAGTGGGCTGAATTGGATGGAGAGATCATCATCAACTTTGCACGGTTTGAGCCATCAAGGCTCGTTCCGGTCTCGTGTATTTTAAATTAAAAGTGTTGTATCCATCTTTCTCTTTATCTACCAATATTTGTTCTACCTAATGGTTTGTAATCTAAATCTAATTTTGGAATGCGGCTAACATTCATTCTGTCAACATGTTCGTTCCAGTTATTTCTATAGTGTTTTGTTCTATCTGTTAGCTTAAAAATATTCAATTACTTTCGAATGTCCTCACTTCTTTGCTACAGTTCTTTAAAGTCTTCATTTCCGCCGTTTCAATCATTTGTTCTTCCTTTTTTGTTGAAGTCCAAAATTCACTACCATATAATAATATAGGAACTGTCATTACTTTATAAAACTTTAATTTAGCCTCTCTTTCGTATTTTTTAAGGTTCTCTTTATGGTGCCACATATACGAGGGCTGTTCAATAAAGAATGATCATAATTTTTTACGATCATAATTTTTCGCACTAAAATTTAATTTCATTATATTATGTTAGCTTAATGTGAAACAAACACGCCTAGTGGTTTCATTGTTGGTACTCCTGGTTCCCGCCTGTGAGAACCAGGTAAGTTCAGACATGTTCACTATTGCCTACCACTGCAATGGAGATAACACGCAGCTAAAGTTGATGTTAGAGGAAGATCCGGAGGTTCTTTCGAACGTAATCAATGCTGATGGAACTTGGCTACATCATTTTGATCCTGACAGCAAACAGCAAAGCTCACAAAACGCAAAAGTGGTTGCTTCTACTGGGAAAGTTATAGTCATCTCATTCTTTGATATTGTGGATTTGTGGGTTCGTAGTATTAAAAGTCCGAGTTGCAGATATTCCAAATGACTTTATTTATGTAGAAATGCACTGTTCAATTCTCACGTAAGAACATTACGTCACATACACAGCGCAATCTACTAAGGTCGATGACAATAACAAACGACGTTCTGATTATATCAGCTCTCGTTACAACTCTCTACAATTGTTTACTGCTTACGACTGTTCGCGACTGACTCTTGGCAAGTCGCCGCCTTCTTAAATACCTCATTGGTAAATTCTAGATATTTCCGGAACAATAAGGAAACCGAAAAATCTATAAATCAAGATGTCACCAGAAATTTCAGTTTGTCTCTGTTTGTTTCGGCAGACCTTTATCTCGCGCTATCTTTAACTGCTTATGCAAGCTCTTTATTACCGTGCAACAATATCCGTCTGTTATCCATTTGCGCCGAAACATTTATGCCCGTTGCCGCGACAATATTCATGGAATGGTTTATCAGCATGATGTACTTGCACACACATTAGTAACTGGACAATACTACAGGGATATCCTGAAAACATTGAAAGTCCATATCAGGTGCAAAAGACCACATTTCGGTGAAGCACGCTGGATGCTGCACCACGATAATGCGTGGCCGCATATTGCCAAAGTTGTTGCTGAATATCTTGCAAAAATCAACGTGAAGTGCATCCCTCACCCTCCTATTAGCCCCACGTTACTTTTTCTATTCCCTAACTTGAAGAAACGCCTTCGTGGTAGGCATTATCCGTCATCAGAATCAGTGGTGAAGGTTGCGGAGACGATTTTGAAGGATCTCTCAAAAATGGTTTCCAGCTTGTCTTTGAAGACTGGCAGAAACGCTGGGACAATACATCGCATTCAGGGGAGACTATTTTGAGAACGACCATCAAAATTATGAGGAAGAGTAAAGGTAGGTTGTTAAAAAACTGTGATCGTTCTTTACTGAACAGCCCTCGTACCATTAAATCTGTTGAGTTCATTTAAAATGCCACTATTTTTAAAATAAGAGATATTGCAACCAAGATAATTAAAGCAGTTGACTTGTTCAACGGGTTTTCCTTCTAGTAATATTTTGGATCTTATGATATTAGACCCTTGAGGGCTAAAACTTGCGGCAGTACTTTCTTTCGCCTAACGGCTGCACGTATCTGGATTTGACGTCGGGACTCCATCGTCGGTCTCCACGTCGTCGTCCGCTGCCTACTTCGCCCTGCCTGCAACTGCGGTCTCCTGCATGTGCTCTTTGAGTTCTCAGGGTGTCAAGGTCGAGACAACTAACGTCCGATTATTTCTGAACTGCTTTAATTTGTTTTTACACTTGTGCGGAAGCCGGGCGGTGACATTTTACAATACAACTGCTATTGGAAGTTGACGCGGCAGGGCGTGAAATAAAAGCCGTGGGACACACCAGACGAAGGCATACAATATACTTGACTACAATGCGGACTGAATGGGCGTTTCTACCCTCTTATATACTCAGCACGGCGTTGCAAGGAAAAACTAACGGAATATTAGCCTGTGTAAAGGTACCGCAAAATAGCTGACATTCAAATCTATTGTCCAACATCCGGTCTTTCTAGGCTGTCAACCGGGAGTCAAGGTTTCTCACATATCTCACGTTACAATATTTTACATCAAAATATACAATTTCACTTTCACAGACATAGCGAATTATCCCTTTTACAGTTCTCAAATGCATCTATAATTATTAAACATATTACATCATTAATTGAATAATTGATCAGGACCAAAGGTTCCTGTTTCAAACTTTAGATTTGTTTATAGATATTGTTAAACTATATTGACAGACACTGTTATTTAATATATGTAACGCTTTTTGTAGACCATTTTCTGAGCTAGACGTGAGCACTCGATTGTCTGCAAATAATAAAGTATCTAAAGATCTATTTCTAATTATAAAATGCGAATCTAATTTTGTCTGCCAATCAGACATGGCATCGTCAATATAAATATTAAAAAGTGAAGGTGAAAGTGGACACCCTCTTTTGTTTATTGTTGCCTTAAATCCGTCTTCATGCCAGTTCCTATGATCTTATTTTCTACATATAAACTTATTATTGTTGTTATAAAATGTTGGCATACACCTTTCTGTTTCATAATACTCCATAGATAATAATTCGGAAATTAAATAAACTTGACACCTTGCGTTAGAGATTCGCGAAAGTCCCAGAAAATACCCATGGGCCAGTATGGATGTTCGCAGGCATCGAACCCACGACCCCAAACATGAATTTAAAAAAAGAATTAATACGTTTCATAGGTTATCTCTCTTATAAATTCAGTTCATATGTATAGCAATATACACCAACTTCAACAGAAAACTTTACAGACAACTTACAACTTTAGCCGAATTTTGTGGGTTTAGGTTATATAGAAGGATTGCATAGTTTATATACAACTGTGGTAGACCTTCTGTATTGTTCTGTGTATACCATCAACCACCACTACGTCACTATTTACACACCCTTGAGTCTAACAAGGTAAAGACGCTTATGTTAACAAACATTGCCCATTGTTGTGGAGTAGATTGCTGCTCACAGAACGTACCACCGCAGGCTCCAAACTCAGGAACTGTGGTGAATGACCTTTGGAGTGTTAATGTGAAGAACTAAGGCACCTTTCGAGTTATTTCATAAGCGTATATACTTGCACAATTCCCACTTATTCTTATTAAATCTAAATGTTGTGAAATTGTTTATCATGTACCTTCTTTGCTTCTTCCTTCTAGTTGAGAGCTCTTAATACTGGTTTGGTAACTATCTACGACCAAGGTTAAGTTCTGTTGGTTAGTCACGATTGCCATTTGTTTTAGAAATTAAATCCGCGTCATACAGGAAAAAAAAATGTATCTTATAAGGACCATCTGGCTTGTGAGCCTTTCCCACACGTTTTCCACATAATTCTTGTAATTAACAAATAATGTGCACTGTTGCTACTAATATAAATTGTTTATATTTGTGTTATATCCAGTGTTTCATTACTAGTTACCTGTAACATTTAATGAATATCCTGATGGTGGGAGAGATGCACACTCCCAAAACGTCTATTTCTAATCATGTTTTCACCTGGCTTGTTGCCCGAGAAGAAATTGGGCATATTCGTCACCAGGAAAGCTTCAGGTTTTATTTTACGGTTTGAATTGATTGACCAACCACCTTACTCACCAGATCTAGCCTCAAGCGACTTCTTTTTGTTACCTCATTTGAAAATTGCACTCGGAGGAGAGAGATTTTCCTCAAATGAAGAGGCAAGCATCTTCATGAACAATTATTTTGCAGAGAAAAACGCCGAATATTATTTGGACGGGTTACAGAGATTGGAGCATCGCTGGGAGAAGTGTGCAGAGTTACAAGGAGACTATGTTGGAAAAAGTCTGAAAAAGTATCTTGTATCTTTGTGAGGTCGGAACATTTTCAGACCAGCTATATGTGTATACATCAGCGATCTCATACGATTTAGAAAGTTGCAGTGAAGTGACAAAAATGAGTGTGCCTTGCTTAAACACACCTCTCCAAGTTGCTACTGATGGGACA
Source organism: Mantis religiosa (assembly GCA_030765055.1). Taxonomy (NCBI): domain Eukaryota; kingdom Metazoa; phylum Arthropoda; class Insecta; order Mantodea; family Mantidae; genus Mantis; species Mantis religiosa. The sequence goes on along the minus strand of CM060958.1, from coordinate 111,230,903 downwards.
GTAATGATCTGCATTTAAACAGTGTGGCCGTTGGTTCATTAGCATGACACAGGTTGCAAATGTTGGGATATTTCCTAACCAAAGGTACATACATGTAACAAACACATTATCCTATTCTCGCTTTTGGTTCATCTGCTGTTTTCGTCGTATGCATACGGGATCTAATGTTCTGTAGTTGGTGTTGATACTCGTATTAGAAGAGACAATATCCGCTCTACCTGGACTCAACAGCGTCATTATTATCGTAATAATCATACAGAATGCCACGAAATAATGCTGCTTCCTTTCGTTGATACTGAACATGCAAACCTTACACTGCTATCATTTCCTTACCAAGCAGGATACTTGCATACGTCTGTGGTCCCATTTGGAGGTCACTGGCTCAAATCCGCAGGACCAACCAAACTGATTCACTTTCTTTGAGTATATTTCTGTAAATTTAAAGACATTCCAGTTCACATGCAGTAACAGTTCAGCTAAAATCAGGATTTCAGACAGTTGCTTTTCTGGTCATTTGTAATCACAGGTCACTTTTGTCGCACACGCAGTGGTCAATTTGACACATGTACTAAACCATGATTCCGCAGTCGTTCCGACATGATTACAAGAGAAAAGTATATTGTGACTTCGTGGGTTCGTAGAATCAAAAGTCCTGTTTGCAGAAATTTCAAACACTCTTTATTGCAGTAAACAGAAACTTTGTACAACCCTTGCAGCAGCAAAAGGACGTGACGCTGAGAAACAGCAGACTTCAAGGTCGTCTCATTGCTGCGCCACACGTAAACAAACAAAAGAACCACTGCGGTATAATTCAAATGTCCTGTCGCAATAATCCTCACAAATATATAACTGCACAATTACAACTGACTGCTTTTCACACGTTTCCGCTATTTATACCTCCCAGTCATGGTTTCTAGAATACAGCAGATCATTCGATAAGAATCGCGACGGGATCAGAAGAGCGGATAGTTCCAGAACTTCTCTCTGTCTCTTTCTCTCTCGGCAAGCGTTCAGATTTGCGCGCCACTTTCTGTCTCTTTCTTTCCTGCCCACGTGCACAGCTCTGGCTTTGCGGCAGCTCCAACACAACAATGCTATCGGTGACAATATGCTACTCATTTTTTATTTTGCTCATATCACATAGTTACCAAGTTTCGGCAGTGCCCACTAGGAAGCTACACATCCGCTCTGTAGAATGTTACCCTGCATAGTAGGCCTCCCAGTCTGCTTCTCAGAAGATAATTTTATATTGGCCTAACTTCAGTTATAATATCGGCCATTTTAGGCAGCTACATTAGAAAATTAGAACGATTTTGGAGTAATCATTAACGTTTGCTTTCAGGAAAGTTCTTAAAATACTAAATGTTTACTACTCGTGCTTATGAATATGCCTCGTAGCAAAGGAGGTTAATGCTTATATCCTGCAATCCGAAGCAGTAACGTAATTACTTTAAATGGAGAGTACATTTGCAAGCTCAATCCCTATCATGGGGCCAACATTTTAATGCATGCGAGAGTGGATAGGCCTCCGGTAAGAGATGTAGCTACAACTGGCCTTTCTCTGATTATGTTGCCAAATTAAACAACATAGACTTTTGAATGAATAATTCAGTTTTCTGCGAATATAGATTTGATGCCTATATTTAAAAAAATTCTAGTAAATATAATTTTATAATTTTAGAATGTCCATAACATGTTTTGAGAGGAATAATGTAATTGGCGTTTGAAATTATGGCAAATCCGGGATGCTTAAAGTAAGAAGGGGTTATCCTGTGATTTCAGAGGAACGTTTTCCCGAATATTTACACAAGGATCACACGTGTATAGAATTATACAAACCATGCTGACGTTGCTTATGTTAATGCCAAAGGAAACACAAAAATCAGCATACATGACGTCAGGACTTTTAACATCTGTTCCTCCGCAGCCCCCCTCTCCCTATGTGTGTGCCACGTGTTTGGCAGTACTTTGTGATGCTCACCTCTTTTATTTTCGGCTAATTTTTAACTTTGACTGAGATTTAAGTACAGCCAAAATGAATAGCCGAGCCTACGCCGTCAACCAGGTAATTATTAAGGCCATTTGGAGCAACCTAATCATTCTTTCATTCCAAACACTAACTCTTTTGTTTGATATGTTCAAAGCCCTACTGTTGATACGCATTGTGTAACTTCTCATATGAGCTGAAAAATAAAAACAGAGATTCTGCAATGTCATCAACTCCGAAAAACCAATATGGATCCAGAGATAAAAGTGTGACTGTTTCTCTCTTCCTATCTGGATACTTAATAATGAAGCAGTGCAATATCGCCATGAAATTCAATTTCTTCATAAAATTGTGCTATCCAACCAGGATGGGTCAAATGTATCAGCCACAAAAATGTACCGTTAATTTTCATAATATAGGAAACCCCCACACATTATCAATAGAGAACTGCCAGTACTTAATGCTATCAGCTCAATGTTCAGCCTATATCTTGGCGAGTAACCTTCATCACTGTACGCTACGTCTTCTACTTTAGAGTGGTTGTATCTTCCAGATGAACCATAACAATTTCAAATGATTCTTCACACAAAAGCTATGAAGTACAAGAGAAACAACCACACCAGATTGGGAGCAAACCATTTAACGTATGTTATCGTAATTTTTATTCCAATATTCGACCAATATCTCTCATGTTTGTGTTTCAAATCAAGCCATGTTACACCAATAATAATAATTACACTATCCAACAAAAGGAAACTTATTTCATTCCTATGCGATAAAAGTAGATGATTCTTAATAAAAAATGGTGTATTTAAAGGATAGTTTTAAAATTGACAGAGAAATCTCGTATAATTTCGGATTAGAAGAATATAAAGGCGTTAAATTCCTACCCATGAGGTTTCACATAACATATTGTGTTACTTATTATTGTGGTATAATAATGTATTGTATTGATTACACATCATGGTGAGTTAAGATAAATTAACAAGCTTGTTTCAGATGCATGCAATGATATTCGCACTATATATTTAAGGGACTATGACTGTGCTTGGAAGTGCTTGGTAGCATGTGATTGCCCCTTGTACTCCTGTCTGCTTTGTCTTACAAGGAACCTAAAATGAACCCCGTCATTACTGGATCCTTATGACTTTGGTACCTCTTCTCCATGACGGAAATGTCGTAATATTCCTTGACCATCACTAACATCATCCAGATTTTTCCGAAAAAAAATCTAAATGTGAATGTAGAAAAAGGAATGTCAAAGGCATTCTACAAGTCATGAGAGTTTCCACAAATTTGAGACCAGAGTTCTATAGTTTTATAGTGTTTCCAATAAAATCATACACAACTGTTGCCAAGCTGCTAATTTCACCGTTTCTAATGCTTACTTAAACATTTTATCCTCAAGAGATTTCGGATTTGAACTAAAACATATATTTCTCTCAATTTTGCATAAGCTAACTGTAGAAACGTGCCTTGCGAATTTGCAAATCCACTACCACTCTTGTTGAGTGCCGTATCAAAAGTCTTTATCAACCCAGGTTTTATGTGTAAGGAAGGGAGAAGATTCTTATCAGGCTGAACCAGTTGTGTGTGGTTTACCTCACTTCTTATCTGAGAGACATTCCTGCTGCTTGCCTCATTGTTCTGCCATATGTTTCTGCGTATCACGGCTGTCCCACAAATACAAAAACATCAGTATTTTGGAATCCAATTTGTAATGCCATCAGCAAGGCAATCACGAGAGTGTTCTGAATAATTTCCTTCCTCAACATAAAGATGGCAGCACTCGTAAATAAAATCTAGTGAATTTCATTGTTCGACTGTTGACAGTTGTCATGTAACAGTCGTTTCAGTGAGTTGATGTGAGTGTTTTTATGAAAATTGGCAAAATCGAGTATCGAGCTGTCATTAAATATTTGTTTTTGTAAGGCAATACGACTATGCAAATTAAATACAAGTTGGATTCTGTGTATAAGGACTCTGCACCATCATTTACCACAGTGAAATTTTGGACAGCTGAATTTAAACGTGGCCATAAGAGCTTGGGAGACAATGAACGTCCAGAAACTGCAACTACCGACGAAAACATCGCCAAAGTTCACCAAGTGGTGCTAGACGACCGCCGAATTAAAGTGAGAGAGATAACAGAGGCTATAAACATGTCAAAAGAACGTGTTTGTCACATATCAAATCAACATTTGGACACGAGAAAAACGTCCGCACGTTGGGTGCCATGTTTGTTCACATTAGACCAAAAACGTGTTCGAATGAACATTTCCAACGCTCTGTTGGCGCAGTTTAGGCGCAATAAATCCGAGCTTTGGCGCCGATTAATTACTGTAGATGAAACTTGGGTCCACCATTACACGCCCGAAACAAAAATACAGTCCAAACAGTGAACTTCGAAGGGGAAACCGGTTCCAGAAAAAAAAAACAAAAACCGGTTTTTTTCCTGCTGGGAAAGTGATGGCGACTGTTTTTTTTTTTGGGGGGGGGGGGGATAGTCATAGGGTTAGTTTAATCGATTGTGTTCTAAAAGGAAAAACATTATAACAGCATAATGCGCATCATTACTTGACAATCTGAAGGCAGAACTTGAGGAAAACCGGCGACATTTGCAGAAAAAGGAAATCCTGTTTCACCAAGAGAACGCACCGTCTCACACCTCAGTGGTGGCAATGGCAAAAATCCGCGAATTGCGGTTTGAACTGCTTGACTGTCCACTTTACTTACCAGATCTATCCCCAAGCGACTTCTTTTTGTTCCCTCATCTGTCCTCATCGGAGGACAGAGATTTTCGTCAAACGAAGAGGCAAACACCTCCATGAACAATTATTTTTCAGAGAAAAACCCCCGAGTACTATTTGCACGGGCTACAGAGATGGGAGCATCGCTGGGAGAAGTGTGTAGAGTTACAAGGAGACTTTGTTGGAAAAAAATTCTGAATAAAGATCTCGTATCTATGTTTATGATGTCGAAAAAATTCAGACCCCTCGTGCTTTAAGGTCACCACATATTTTACAACAATGTACCTCATATTTTAAAACACGTAAAGTGTTTTACTTCCTTAAATTTAAGACCTATAGAATGGAAAACTGGAAAAGATGGAAGCTTGTTACCACAATCTCTAAGGCTAGGCTATACTGAGAAGTCGCCGAAAATGTTTAAAGTCATGGAAGTTTCTTTTTTGGCAGTTTTTGTAGCTTAGGGTTTGTAGTAATAGTTGACATGCTATTTTCATCATTTATACCATTTAAAGCAATCACGTGACAGTTTAAGGACAGCTCTAACAATAATTAAAAGTAACATTCATTACTTTAAAGTTAATTTTCTGAGAAACATTTTTCTAACACTTTTCAGTGTACAAAATGTCTCAGACGTCAAAGTTTTCCATTTAACTTGACGAAACTTACACGATAGGTCCATAAAATGTAAATAAGAAATATCATATTCCCCTTTTTTTGTTAATGCTTATGTTTTGAAAATTACATGGTGTTAAGGAAAAAAGGTAACATTTTCAAAATTTTGAGAGCTAACACCTGGAAAATACTTTAGAACAAATGCTACAAGAATATTCCAGAAAATAAGAATGTGGGTCTTTTAAAAGTGTTCTTTGCAAGCCAAAAAATAAAAATTCAACTTAAAAGCCCAAATTTTTTGACTCATATAACGCTTTTAAATTTTACAATATTTTCACAAAAACTAATTAATAATTAATCTATTTGGTAGAGTTGCATAGAAATTGGCATGCAAGCTTAAAATGATACTCTGTATGGCTAAATTTTCATAATGACAGGTTTATTGTTATAGAAGTTGGAATTTTCAGTGTACCCTTGCCTTAAGCTGTACTGCCACTTATCTGTAAACAATTGCCAGTCATTCGGATTATGCTTAATTCTTATTGACGTTTATAAGAAACATATATCCATTCGGTTCCATTGAAAGATATTTGCCAAATTTCTGGGTCAATTTTGAGACTTTTTAATGTTTGGACCAGATGCAAGTGATTTCCGTGGTTGCAGCTCGGAACGTAGAAGTTCAGATCTTTCTGTTAAGAAATTTAAGTCACGTGCTAAATCATTCAAGTCTACTTGCTACACAAAATGTTGCTCACTTTGAGAATGTTTTTGGTTTAAAGTCACGATCTTTTTAAGTAGAGTCCTGGTTAAATTGTACAGCATGTTTTCATCTTTACATTTTATAAGTACCTGCATAAGTCATCGTGTTGGTCAAGAGTGGACAATCTACGACTTACACAGTGATACGCGAAGGCTCTTTCGATTACGTATACCTAAAGTGTTTCAAACTGTGACGTGATATGCCATTTTAAGCATCATTTTCAGAATTTAGTCTGAAAATAGATCACAAACGCGTATTATCTTCGCGTAGGTAAATTTCATGTTGGATAATGTTATTATTCTTAATATTATTATTACTATAAAAAATTAACGTAGAGCTCCCGAATGAAGTGAATTAGTAGTTATGCTTAATTAATGAGTTAATTAAGATTCCCACATACTATGTATAACATATAATACATAATATATTTCTATATGTACGTATTTATATATTTAATAAATAAGCGGGAAGCCTAAAACTTGCAAGTGGGTGTTACCAGGTTCATTTCCCATTAGATGATCACCGTAATATTCGGGTTTCTCGTGGGTTTTCTAGGCCGATTGGCAAAAGCTGGAGTTACTATACTATTTCGTTACTACTCATGCGTCAGTATTACAAGATCTGTCGTAATTGTCGGTGTTAGTTGGCTTATACTATAACAAGTAAAACCTGAAGCTTTCCTGGCGACGAATATGAAAGGTGAAAAGACGATAAGAAATCGTTGTTTCGGGAGTGTACATCTCTCCCATCATCAGGATATTTATTAAATGTTATAACCACCAATGAATGGCTGGATATAACACAAATATAAACAAAGACAAAACACTATCAACATTCGCATTAGTGTTTTCAGTAAATTAAATGACAGGTTAGGAGATGGCGTGAGCATAGGAAGTAATTGGACAAAGAAACGTAACTGCTTAACTTGATTATCAAGCTGTATAGGTCTGTGTTCCTTAATTCGACTGATTTCCATTTTAAGGCAGGTTTTCAAGAGGAGCTGAACTGCGGAGGAAATGGCCAGAGTCTCCATAACTCTCCGCTCCCGTTAACTGCTGCATTTTGCCAAGTAGTAAATATTCTGATGATTCTGGAGATGTACGCTCCCAAAACATCGGCTTGCTTCCGTAGGATAACTTGAACATGGCTTATACTATGTTTGTGCTTTTAGGAGAATACGTGTGGGGTAGGATTGGCTCCCCAGAAATATTCATTCTGTAAACGGTTGGGATCTCACTGCGCTGCATCTGCTGCGACCTTGGTTAACCTTTATATTATACTTCATAGAATTACAGAGAGCAACAAATGAGATTATCAATATGTGTATGGAATCGGGGATATGAATCATTAAGCAAGTCAAAAATAGTAGTGTTTAGGAAGGGTGATAAGTGCAGAATATATCATAAGTGTTATTTAAATGACCAGTAAGTGGAAGTGGTAAAGCAGTTTAGTTAGGTATGAGACTGTGCTATAATGAAGGTTGGAGAGCACATGGGAGAAAGGTGAGAGTGAAAGGAAGATAGTGATGTCTGGGGTAAGGAACTGCAAATACAAATTACCAGATATGTGAGTTAAGTGGATTTAAGCAATAGTGGAATGAAAGATGACATATGAGGTAACTATGGGGGATTAATGAGTCAAAGCCTGTGGAACTTGCATATGAACAGTTTTGTAAGCAGTTAGGTGTTAGATATGTAGTCAACGCCAAATGGAGTAACTAGAGTGGAACTTAGAAAACCCTGTAGAAGTGGGGTAATCCTAGAAAGGAGCTTAACATATTGTCACAGCTGTACAAAAAAGAGTGATAACATTGTGACTTTGTGGGTTCGTAAAATTAAAAGTCTGGTTTGCAGAAATTCAAAATGTCCATTATTTCCGTAGAAAGACAGTTTTTGTACAGCCCTGAACAGTAGAATTACATAACATACACAAATACAACCTTCCAGGTCGTCTGCCAACCGACCTCAGACAAAGGATTTCACTTTCGAATCTCAGCTGTACGCACAAGATTATCGAGTCCAATTGCGACTGTCCCAATAAACAATAAACATCTCCACTCATTGTTCTAGAACTTAGTGGAATGTTCTCTAACAATCAAGACGGCACCAGAAGAAAGACGAAACTTACAGTCATCTGTCCCTTTCTTTTTCTGTTTCGGCAAACTTTTATCTCCGCGCTACACTGTCTCTTTGTGCGCGCCGGCCACGCCCGCCGCAACAATGCTCGCGACAATATATTAAACATTTGTTTAGAATAACAGAAGAACTCACTATATAAGGATAGCTTGTGGTCGGAGCTATCCTTATATCGTGAGTTCTTCTGTTTCTATTGTGATCAGAGCTAGAGAGGAGATTATGACCCCACTAGACGCCGTTCTAGACAACATCGGTTCCCCCGCATGGCATACGGGCACCCAAGATAACCCAGGAGCTAATCCTAACATCAGCTAAAGCTGAGCTCCACATAATCTCCTAAGTTGTTTGCCAACAAAATTCACCTCAACCCAAAACTAAATTAAAAACACCATGGTGCAGGGAATTGCATCCTGTCCTTTCATCCTGAAGGTACAATAAATGTAACCTCACGAAAGTTCTTCAAATCTCAAAACCTACACCACATCCATCCTACAAAGTCCCGTTCAAATACCTTACCTGCGGTAAAACCCTTATCGGGTGGGCACGCAGCAAAAACCTTCTGGCTATATACAGCCAGCCAGCACGTCATGGTCATGGAGATAGAGAGAACGTTGGGTAGAGTAGGGATGGAGGATATGTGGCAGGAGAGCGAAAGAAATGTAAAGAATATATGGACAGTGGCTAGAACAGGGTAGAGGACATTGATAGACAAGTGAATGGGGGACCTCGGTAAGTAGGAAATCAGTAAAGTGTACCTGAAAATGAAAAGAGAATGGGAAAGGGAAATATAGACATATGATAGATATGAGAGGGAGGTTTCAGCTTGGTTAAGGACCGAAGCTGTACTTAGAGGAGGTTCACCAAGGGAGACATTTTATGTGGAAATAAAGTAATCATAGTGCATTATGTAGTGGAATGTAAAAAAATAGAAAGATGGAGCAGATTAATATGGTATAAGGATTGATATAATAAAGGGGCTAGCGCAATAGCTATAAAATGCTTGCGCTGAAAAGAGAGAAAAGAATAAGGGAGGCAGTGCAGTTTGCAGAAAAAAATTTAAAGAGAAATGGAGGAGAAGAGTAAGAGAGTTAAGGGACAGAGAAATGGAGAACAGAACGGAATATAACATAAATGTTGCATAAGAGCTTGAATAAGGGTAAACGGTTAGGGAGCCAGTATCACTATTACCCCGTATTAGGTAGGAAAGTTTTACTTATAATTAAATTGATTAATTGTGATTGGAATTGTAAGGAAGTATGTATATTTAAATACAAATAAAAAGAACTAAACTTGTACTATGCTTATCCCTATGTTCAAAACTGTAAACGAATATATCTCTTGTCGTTCTCAAAAGTCTTAAGTCGAGACACCTCAACTGTGTGTATCACGTTATACTTTTCACGGCTGTTCTGACATTTCTAACCTCAAAGAGAGAATCATGTAAACGCAGATACAAGGCAGAACCACAAGCAACATAAATATGCATATATACATCCCACAGATATGTATGTAGTATTCCGCAACATTTGTATCGGAAGTGAGAGCTGTCTTTCAGCATTCGTATTCATCAAATTTTGATTTGTGGTAAAGGCAGTGTTGCGAGCTCTCGCTGTTTGCTGTCTATTGATTGCAATATAAAGCACATACTGAGAGAACAAATACGAGTGCAACACAGCTCAGAATACAACATCAATAAAGGGTATATCCCAGCCTATTTGTTAGTACATTATCTAAATGTTGAAACTGCCTAAGATCTAGCAGCAAAACGAAAGATAAATATTGAAACCTAAATTAAAAGAAAGGTTACTGTACAGGCAATAACCTGCTTAAAGCAGTATTTTAAATATTTTATTTTCAAATATTTATACCCTTCTCAAGTAGGAAGTCATTGCTTTATCCTCTGGTCGTGCAAACAGAACGCAATTTCCAAGCCGTAGCATGGCGCCCAGCTCCTAAAACAGTTGACTATCGTTAAATATACTGCGTTCTCGTATTTCTGTTGTAATTATAAGAAATGTGTAACTGTATAATTTCAATGAACATCTATCTTAAATCTAAATAGATAAAATAATTAAAATTAACAAAAATATTTTGTAAAAGAGTCGAGAAGCCAATGTGACTGCACACAAGATTTTTCTGTTATATCAAAGTTTTCCCTACTCTGTAGCATAGGTGGTAGTTTCTGTCCTTCGTACAGGAGGTCCAGAGCAAGAATCTCGATAAGGGTGACTCTGGATAAGACTTTTCAGGGCTTTGATCTCATGCTGAAAGATGATTGTTGGTAACTCTAAGCTCTATGAACCCTGGACACATTTGAACATCATTTCATCTATTTCATTCATCGTACGATGTGACTTAAATTTACAGGACGTGAATTAAAAAAATAAATCTCTAGAATTTAAAAGGAACATGCGTTCACATAGTTGAAATGACAACATGTGTATTCGCAAGATAAGTTGATGCGAGGTTAAACAGCGATTATTTGAAACGCTTTCATAACTCTCGAGAAATATTTCTTGCAAAGTGGGGGAACAAACGAGACACTCGAGAATTGGGGCACCATGTTATCGGGGCTAAGCTTGGGGTAACCTTTGCTGTTGGCAGCCAGCCGGCACCCCATCACCACCTCGGTGTGGAGGGATAATTGGGGATGAGTTCAGCTCAGAGTGCAGTAATCGATTTTCCAAAAGTCCGCGCCCCATTCCTCAGTGAACTGACCCCAGCCATCTCTTTGCCTGAACCTTCGAATTTGAATGTTTATGTGACAGTTCTGGCCAGCACTCGACCTAGTGATAGGAACTGATAGGAACGTTTCTGCCCGGAGTGGAAAATATTTCGGGAATTAGAACTTATTCCATTAATCAGTCCACCCTTAATGACATAGGCACAAGACCAAAATTACATTGCCTCGCTGTGTTATAGCCTGAAGGAAGATTTTGAAACCAATATATAATATTCCGATATCAACACTCTATGTAGCAACCACAGTCTTTGACTTACGAGAAAAATGTACTTAGCTGCTGAAATGACATTTGGTAAGGCGAGTTTAATGCTGTCCCTTTAACTACAAGAGTTAACTTTTTAACTGATTCCATGGAAGATTAGGCATGTTTAATACTCCCTATATATTGGTTGGAGTTCATACCTCTTATGGAATGTTGCTTTTGTAGAACTATTATATAGTGCGATCCATATTGTGACTTTGTGGGTTCGTAGAATTAAAAGATTGAGTTGCAGAAATTAAAAATCTCCTTTATTTCAATGGAAATGCTCGTATAGATTCCAGCAGCATTATGTTACATACACATCAGTCTACCAAGGTCGATCAAAATAACAAACAGTGACAGCAGATTACATCCTTAGCTCTTGTTACAACAACACAGCTGGCTGTCTCTCATTTCACAACACTGTTTCACACAACTTCAGAGAATATGGTAGACGAGTGCAAACATGTATAGATGCTGGTGGAGGACACTTCCAACACTTTCTCTGAGATTTAAATGGTGTAATGTAATTTCCAAATTGTTTATTATTTTCTCCCTAAGTTGTACGTGTGTCCTATTATTGGTTCAAATGTTATGGCCTATTGAAATAGCTCAGAATTATATGGATCGCACTATAATCTGTGATCTCCCACGCCGAAGAGTGACGTCATAGTTGACCAATGAGGCTAGGTTGAAAACACAATTACCCTCTATAAAATGAAAGAAAGGCGAGGAAATAAAGCAAACCCAGGAACTGCAGTGAAATTATGTTATAGGTTATATATAAACAAATGACGTACAAACGTTAGATTTGAAACACAAGAGATAGGAAGCATGTTCTTAGAACAAAGAAAGGGGTTCAAATAATAAGAGATCAGAGCAGACGGTGACATTAGAAAGGAGACGATTTGAAAATTTTCTGCTTCTTATTGCCAACTTTATCAAAATATATCAAAAGACACTTTTGGCAGTGTGTAATGGCTGGGATATGATTTCCTCAACAGAAAGATTATAAGTAGGAATAGTGTAGCAGATATTTTATGTTGTGTGTGTGTGTGTGTGTGTGTGTGTGTGTGTGTGTGTGTGTGTGTGTGTGTGTGTGTGTGTATTTAAAGTACAGCAAGCCATGAGTATGATACAAAAAAAACTTAAGGTTTGTAAAGGATTATGAGTATTGGTAATTTCTAGAATGAGGTTACGTAACCTATGATTTTAACGAATAAAAGGTTAGAATTTGAGTAACGATGGCAATATAATAAGGAAGAAGTTGGAATCTTTGCAAGAACCAGGTCTTCTGCAAGCATCCGTCTTAGGAATCAGACTTTTTTTTACGAGACGCTCTGCAAGTCTTCAGAAAACATTTAAGTTATATTAATCTGCGTCTGCAGGATATTTTCGCCGTGCAACAATGGTATTGAGATATAGCTCAGTGTAAGCTTATTAAAGACAAAGCGACAGCAGTAAAGTGCACAAAAGATCTATTGACGACGCGTGCGTTAAAGACGAGTCACTAGCAGTTCTTTCATTCGACAATTTAGAAAATTAAACATCCTATAATACACAACATTCTGTAAATAACCAGCAAATACATATTATTTGAGAATAAATAAAACATATTTTGGAAAAAATTTCGGAATTATTCTTAAATTGGTAGCAAAACGCTTAATTCTTCAGTTCCGTTCCGATACCTCGACCCTGGGTTCAGAGATCATAGCACGAGATCAGCCATGGAGAACTTTCAGAATTCTGCTAGAACTTCACCAAAGGTTAGAACTCCATCCTCACCACCTTCATCCACAATAAACCGCTACAATAGGAAATTGAAGAAAAATCTTTTTCTTTATGTCCATTTTTGCCTTTTTAGCTATTTTTTATTACAGTTCCATTTTTGAGACTTTTATTTTCGTTTTTTGCTAAAGTTATATTTTGGATCTTTTGTGTAGTTAAACAGTTCTTTTTGCTTCTTTCTTAAACTTTAACTTCTTTTCACTATATTTTTCCTTTTCAGCAGAGTCTAGCTTAAATTCCAGTTTCTAATACACACTTCTTAGGCTGGCTGCAGCAGGTGACAGGTGAGAGAACCTTTCTATTATATATTCAAGTCATTAATACTAGCATAGAACCCAGTTAGTCCCCTCTAAATATCTCGTAATTTTTGACCATGACCTCGAGCAGGAGGTAGGAGTGGGTATGTTGGTTTCACTGCAGTTTAACAATTTGTGAACGAAATCCTGACCTATACGTGCCAAAACTAAGCCTAGTAAAACGTCTTTGTATTTGTTCAATATTTAGGTTCCTTTTGGGACACTTTTAGGTATTTTAAAGGTCCTTTTCAGACAATTTATAGGTCCTCAACGTTCTACCTGTACTTGTGGCACATTTAGTTTGAAGAGCGTAACCTTCTCTGCAAATAGCGTTACAAATATGATTGTTGCTTCGCTCCAGTAAACAATGCGGGAGTACCAAAGGACGTGCTAATAAAAGAAAGCTTATTGTTTAAATTAACCAGATGTTAATATGCTATGACTATACACCATATCCCTTGCTTGGTGTCTGGGGTCTTTATAGACTCCAAGGCTGCTTTAACTACGAAGAAACTGTTTTGTTTTAATGTGAACGTAGACTTCTCATCTTCCAGATATGCGTTCTGTGTAATTTTTATTGGAAATGGTAAAATATTTTTGTTAATACACGGTTGGTAGCACAAAATTTTGAATTATTTGTAAAAGGGTCAGAAAATACCCCAGGTATAGAGATTTTGCATGTTATATTACAAATTTACTACAATAATTAAAGCTTAACAACAATTCACCTTCTGAACCTTCATTTATATGTCCATTGTTGTTACAAATACGTAGACATACACATGCACAGTAACGAAAAATTATTATAAAATACCAATGCAGTTAGCAATTGCGTTTTGTGGAATTTGGAGTGAAAAAAGACCTGCAAAAATAAAAACCTGAAGTTATAATGTTCTACAACTCAGCAAAGTCAAGTGTTGATATTGTTGATAAGATGGCTAGACACTTCTCCGTGAAAGATGGAACAAGAAGGTGGCCACTTGCTATATTTATTGATATACTTGACGTACGTCCTGTACTGTTAAGTTTTACATCATATGAGAGGTAAAAATGCTAGAAGAAAATTCCTCTCAGAACTGGGAAAGTAGCTAGTCAGACTTCAAATTGAGAGATGAATGATTTTCCCCAATGCAGAACACAACGCATACGTTCAACAATAACTCAAGGTGATTTCAAGAATCTTCTAAATGGCAACCAAATATTATGTGTTTCATATGGGAAGGTGTTTGTCCTTCAGCTCTACTAGGTGAGCAACCAATCGGAATCCTCCGGTGTTGTCATATTGTATTCCTCCTAAGTGGTGTGTGACGAGCCCCAAACTAATCAATCTCTAATAAATACTATTCGCGTTAAGACAAATTTTCAGATTTTGCAGGATTTTGAGGAAGGAGAGAGTAATGTATTTAACATAACCGTAAAAACCCCATTCTTTTAGCTCAAATAGTTTTCCTAATATAAATACATAAATTAGATATCATGACAACAATGCATTGCGACTTAAAAATTTTAAGGAATATCATTATTGGTTGGCATGCATTTGAAATTACTCAGAACTGAAACGAAATCATTTGACATGACGTGGTAAAAGAAATATGTACTTTGAATAAGCCAAGGTGTTTGTTCAATTCCATGAGAGGAAACAATACACTTCCTGCTAGTCTGGAGAACGTGTGTGGTCACATTATATTTCTGTTTATGAATGGTTCGTAATCTCTATTTACTCTAGAAAGTTCAAAGCAGTATTATTCAGTTACTCTTCCATGAAAAAATGTATCACCTGGAACAATGAGACACGTTCTACGTTCCCCCTTACTACTGCCAGAACAATCCAATTGAGTTAATGTGGGCTCAAATTATGTTGCAAACAGAAGTACGATTCTTAAACTGACTGACGTTGAACGACTTATTCACGAAGAAATTGACAAGGAGCCCAACAAAGGCTTGGAAACCTGTATGAGACGTCAGATAAGCTACAAGAAGACTATTTTTTGAAAGAAAGAGCACGTGACGGAATTTTGGAACCTATCATCATAAATTGTCAGTACTCAGACGATGAAGAAAATGACAATGACGAATTATCTCTTAACCTAAGTAACATTCACAGCTATACGGATGCACCGCAGGTATTTTCATTGGATTAGAAAAATAGGTAATTCATAAACTATGATTAACTTTTAAATATATATTTAAAACATTTGCGTAATATACTGTCGCGAACCCCTATCTACGTTCGCGCGGCTTGTTTACACAAAAGAAACTGATAGTCGGGCAGTGTGAAAACCAAGAGTCGGCAGACAAAGATAACATGCAGATAAATGTCTGCCGAAACAAACTGAGATAAATGGAAATTTCTTATACATCTGAACTGATAGACGTAATTCGGTTTCTGTTTTATTTTAGAATGATCTAGAAATTATCAGGAGATATATAAGCGATTGTGCCACGCCAGCCGGGCAGTTGTAAACAGAGTGACTAGTAGAGTTGTGAAACAAAAATTGTTGTAAAGACATGTAACAAGAGTGTTGTAAAACAGTCGCGGGAGAGGCAAGCGGAGAACAGCAGAGAGTTGTGTGTAAAACGAGAGTCAGCTGTGAAGTGTTGTAAGGAAAGCTAATGTTTGTTATTGTCAACGACCTTGGTGCTGTAGATTGTGATATGTGATGCAGTGTTGTTACGTGAGAGTTGAACAGTGTATTCCTACGGATATAAAGAACATTTAGAATATCTGCAACTTTTAATCTGCCTTTTAATTCTACAAACCCAAAAAGTCACAATACGAATATCTATGTTACAATTGTGATTTCAACAACTGAATTATTGTAAAACTTTGGAAAATTCAGAAAACGAGGTGGCAACCGTGAAGGCTCTAACGCATCTGATTCGCTACAGGCGAGAACTCTTCCCATTTGAAACATATAATAGACCAAGATGCAGATGTTCCAAATATGAAATAGAAAAAATGTGATTTCTAACCAAGGTTAAAGGATAAGAAAGTGAAGAAACAATGCGATGAATGTCATAAATTTATCTGCAAAGAACATGTAAGAGTAAAAGTGCTCTGCAATGAGCGTTTATCATTTCAAGTGGAGAATGAGTAGAAGCTTATTTATAACAGGATTTTTTATAAAGTGATAATGCACATCATAATAAAAAATTATAGTACTTCTTTAAAATGTGAGTGAGGTAAATGAACATTTTGTGTTAAAGTAGTACATATATTTTTTGGAACTAAAACATAAATCTATATGTTTTCATATTTCAAACATGGCTAGTACATAACTTATATAGCTTACAACAATGGAGATTTAATTTAAAAGATGTGCTTTGGTCTCAAAATACATTATTATTTTTGTGGAAATATTTTACATTTTAGTGCCACATAGTGATTAGAATCACTTTGGGGTAAAAAATGACCCCAGACATATAATGTTTTTTTTTCCAGAGGAATATTCATTCATCAAATGCAGTAAGGAACTACTTTCATTACGTTGTAAGTTGTACTCGCCGATGACACGTGCATTTGTTTACGCTAAGACTGGACTGAGCATGGTAGACTCACCTCAGAGGGGGCCCTCGTCTTGGCAATATTGAGAGCTTATGTACGTGAAATAGTAAAAAGTAAGCAACCCTTTTCCAAACCCAGTTGCTTTATTTATTAACTCATTTATTGCCTACTATGATTCTTCATAGCTACCGTGGAAAACCGCTACAAAATATTCGATTCGTAATACGCAGATACCTCGACGGTTAAATGTACCACTTGAAACTGGAATTACGTCATTGCTGGGCTGCCTGTGAAGTTTACTACCCCGAACCCATAAAGATGCAATGTTCACGCAATAAAGCGGCAATTACTCGAGGCGGAAACCAGTTTTAGTGTCGATTATCGCTGCCGACGTTCCACACATTTGTTCTTTATTAAACTTTCATGCATCTTTCCCATCTTGATGCATTATAAACCTGCCTAAACTTTGTACCACACTGAGACTGTTTTGTAGT
Source organism: Mantis religiosa (assembly GCA_030765055.1). Taxonomy (NCBI): domain Eukaryota; kingdom Metazoa; phylum Arthropoda; class Insecta; order Mantodea; family Mantidae; genus Mantis; species Mantis religiosa. The sequence goes on along the minus strand of CM060958.1, from coordinate 111,213,592 downwards.
AGCACTGCGGTTTTACGACCTTCCACCGCTGCTACTCTGTATCTCCAAGTTACTGAACAAATTAATTTGATATGCGACGTAAACATTACGGCGTGTTAATTTATACCTGTAAGATACTGCGAAATTTGGTTTTTAAATGAAAAATCGCCATATCATAAGTACACACTATAACTAATTTTGATGGACTGCCACCTCTAAAAGTACTGCTGTGATTTTTGTTATAACAACAATGCATTTAGAAAAACGTTAATAATTTCGCGAACCCGATCGTGATAGCGCGGCTTGTGTACACCAAAAGCCTGCAGATGAGGAGTATGCCGGAAGAAATAATGATAGCGCGAGATAAAAGACCGATAGGGTTACGCTTCTGGAAGATGATAGAACATTCGATTCCTGTTTGGTCCAGAAAAATCTCGAATTTACGAAATAGGTATTTGAAGACGTGACGGCTCGCAAAGAGTTAGTTGTCAACATTTGTTGTGAAACGAGAGACAGCTGGAAGTGTTATTGTAACTAGAGCTAAGGATGTAATCTGCTGTCACTGTTATTGTCATCGATCTTGGTAGACTGATGGTGACGTAACGTAATGCTGCTGTAATCTATAAGAGTATTTCTACGGAAATAAAGGAAATTTTTAATTTCTCCAACTTGGCCTTTTAATTCTACGAACCCACAAAGTTACAATATGAAATAGTCGGGTACTATGGAATAGGTGATTTAAACATTGACTAAGTCTAGAATAACAGAGACGCACAGCTTTTGTGTGCATTTCAATGAATTTAGTTGTTTAAAATATACCTTGGATTTGAATTAGAATGTATTTATATTTATATAAAATTATTTAGCTACTAATATTATACTCAAAACTCACGTTTAACTTTATTTTTTATTCAGTAAATTTTGTAGGGTTATATGAAACATACTTTTACATCAGCATTAAGAAGCACCTGGTATTCCATACTACCCGACACAGCTTCTTGGAAAAATGAAATGTGTAGTGTTTAACGCCCGCTTTTACTACATACGGTACCGCAGGCGGTGACACTGATGATACATGAGATGAAGATGGAGCACCGGTGGAATGAGATGGCGGGGGTAACCGGAGGTCCCGGAGAAAACCCGCCCCAGCACCGTATTATCCACCACAAATCTCACTTTGTGGTCGCCTGGGATCGAACCCCGGCCGCCTTGGTGAGACGGCTTCTTGGACAATAACCATTTAAAGTAATGGACAAAACATTGTCAGCTAAAAGCGACCACAATATAACAAAATACAATTATTTTAGTGTACCTTACGCTTAACAACAATGTTCAAGTCTCATACGTACTAATGGGTTAAAAAGTTTGAAAATGTTCCTGCAAAGGCTTTTGAATATCACAAAACACACTTTATTCTTTAGTGAGTGAAATGACAACAAACTGTCAGCTCCCATTGCAGTGCATCATGGGTGTCTTTCTTGACTACTTCAATGCACTCCCACGTGACAGCAGCAGCAGCAAACTTAGCTTAAATTTTCGTATTTCATACGTTAATCTCCCCTATATGCACTGTAATAAACATGTAATAAAAGAGGCCTATATCTCTCTATCTCTCTCGGGTGCATTAGTGTGAAAGTTAACTCCATAATGACGGCAGATTGAATAATGGTTAATTTAAAACATACGTCAAACGTCACTTAGAATTCAGAGAATATTCCCATTGCTTCCTTCTCAGTGAGTATTATAAAAGGTAAACAAATATAAATAAAAAAGTAATTTTACTGCTAATGCGTGCAAAGTATCCCGAAACAAAGCATTAGCATTAGCAGCTCTATTTAAATCCATCTATTGGTTTAACCTAAGGAAGTCGATTTGGCATTTTAGGCATTTTGGTAAAACAAATCGGTTTCTGTTGTAGAAAACTCAACGTATTTCAAACTACAAGGGCTGATCAACAAAGACTGAGATTCATTTCTTTCTGTAGCTTCCGTGATAGTTTTGTATCATTAATATAAATATTTGAAAAGAGCGGGTTTTTATGTATAATGCCGGTAGGCAGCAGCATTCTCGTATTGGTAGGTTGGTAGTAATGCTACATTTTGTGCACCCTACGTGCATTTCGCATCCAGACAATGGAGGTGATGCGAGAGGAGCAGTACAGCGCAATCAAATTCTGTTTTGGTTTAAACCATACAGCCACCGAAACTTATGAGAGATGAAGCAAGCACACAGTGAAGATGTACTACCTGGTGCAACAGTGTTCAAGTGGTTCAAGGACTTCAAAGAAGGCCGAATTGTCAGTGTTAGGCAAGGTGGGCCTGGTGTTTCGGCTTCTGCAGTGACTGAAGTCAACATCAACACAGCTGCTGTGATTGTCCGAGAGGATCGCCGTATAACATTACTTATCCTCAGTGAAGTGTCGGGAATTTCATTTGGCAGTGTGTTTGCAATTATGCAGGACCATCTCCATGTGGTCCCAGTTTGTGCTCGTTGGATGCCATGTCTGTTGACTTCCGAACAAAAGGCTGTGCGAGCCATGAGGTCTGCGTCTCTACTAATGTAGGGTATGCATTCTTAAATCGATTATCAGCGGTGATGAGTCATAGCTGCATCATTATGATCCTGAAGGAAAACAAGCCAGCACAGGGTGAAAATCGCCAGGTTTACCAACACTAAAAAAGACAAAAGTTGTTCCATCTGCAGGGAAAGTATTGGTGATCACATTTTTTGACTGGAATGGAATGGTTTACCAGCATGCAGTTCCCACTCACACTACTGTTACAGCAGCATACTACACCTCAGTATTGCCTACACTGAGGAAGCACATTGCAAAGAAAGGACCAGCTCTTTCGGAGACTGGGTGGCGACTTCATCATGGCAATGCACGGCTTCACGTCGCAAATCATGTCGTGCAGTTTCTGACTCGATTCAACATTACCTGTATACCACATCTACATTATAGCCCAGATCTTGCACCATGAGACTTGTTTGCAATTCCCATCACTAAAGGCAAAGCTTAGGGGTATTCGATTTGAGAACTCTGAAGTAGTGCTCAAGAAAAGTGAGGCGATTCTCAAGGACCTGACAAAGAATGGTCTGCAGCACGTGTTCAAGGACTGGCAGAGACGCTGTAAAAGGTGCATTGAAGTAAGAGGGGACTACTTTGAAAAAGATCATGTAATCATTGAATTGCAGTAATAACCATCCGTGGGGAAAAAATCAGTGTCAGTGTTTGTTGATCAGCCCTTGTATATATTTACAAATTTTTGGTTCACTAGATTGTTGAAACATATTTGGAGGATATTTTCAAGGTCCTTTGGAAATTAAATAGTCACCCTTTACTGCTTTGAAATACTTGAGAAAATCCGGCTCACTTCGGGGTTCATCGGATTACTGACATAGGAGTGAGTGTTTTTGTAACAGGATGAGAAACGAAATTCTATTTCTGTAGTTATGTGATAGCTTACGTAGGTAACAGCTCTCTCCCACACTTAATAATAAAAAGATACTTAATGGAGTATAACTTTAAACGTAGTTAAGATTCTATTACCTCCACAGACGTGAATTTGCAATAGTAGGCTTCCTGCGCAGCAAATAGCAGTCGCGCCACCTGAAGGCCTTGCTTAATGTAGATACACGCTTAGTATCAGCTAGCTGAGATTCATGACAAACTGGAAAATGACGGGAAATATTCTCTCCAGTTCCTTTTTATATACCTTCTCCCGCAATAGCCCAGTTAAATAAATATTTTCCACAATACTCTTCAGAATGTGGGCAGTAAAATGCTGTCTAGGATTTAGAATCAGTTATAGGTTATATTTAATAGATCTTTATGGGACTTGCGTGGCAAATTGATGTTTATTAGCTAGTGAAAAAATATAACATCCGAGACGTTAGCAGCATAAGCATCAAACCTCGTTAGTCCAAAACATAGTTTTAACCGTTATCTGTCGACTTTAATTATGAATTATAAAAAGATTAAAAACTGTTTTACAAATGACTTATAATAGATGTTTTTACTAGTCCTTATATGATATTGGAGACTTTGAATAATGAAGAATCCTAACTAGGGTGATGCTAAAATAAAACAATGATAAAAAATGAGTGATTCATGCCCGTTTTCACCAACGGATGTTAATACTTAACATGAGTTTAGCAATAGTTAAAACAAAATTTGCATTTCACCAACAAGTGTTAGCTTAACACTCGTGTTAAACATCTTGTTAAGCTAACAAACCAAATTTGTGTTGTTAAGTCCTTAACAATTGTAAATAGTCAAGATGGCGAGCATGAACTCATCTGCTGAAGTCGATTTGCTGTATTTAAGACCGTCTAAGTGATATTCGTAATAGAGTATGGCCTATGAGGAGAAATGATTTTGAGGAGCTATCAGAAAAAGTTTTCTTCAGAGATCTAGACTGTCGAAACAAGTTGTTATGAAGGTTACTGCGGAAGTACAAGAGAGGTTAGAACATGCATCGAATGGAATATGCCGATCTTGACTTTGCTTCAATTATTAATAGCTTTGCTATTTTATAATTCACTGAATTATGTGGATAATATACTGTCCACCTCCCGTCTTGAAACGTTCAAGTCACTTGTCCTTCTTCGCTCCTCGTTTTAAATTTAGGTAATAATGAGTTAGAACATGCATCGAAAGGAATATACCGATCTCGCCTTTGCTTCAAGTATTAATAACTTTGCGATTTTATAATTCACTGAATTATGTGACCCCTCCCGTCTTGAAACATTCAAGTCTTTAGCACCTCGTTTTAAATTTACGTAAACTGACAAAGTTGTTCGCTGCTTGCATAGTGACACATGCATTTGAATTAAACTCGTTTCCAAAACGTTCCCACGTTACATCTCTCTCTTTTACATTCACCGCATACGCTCTCTTATTTCCCACGATATCCTTACACTTCGTCACTAATTCAACTAACAATTCTTTCTCCATAGATGAGAGATTTGTTCCACAGCTTTTGTTTATGATTTTGTTCACCCGCCATTTTTTCAGCTGTGTGCAGACGAAAATGAAAAAAAAAAAAAAAAATGTCTGCCTCACGTTCAAGAGGCCCCGAGTTTGAATCTCGGACAGGGTGAGTCACGGATAAGCTTTTTTCGGGATTTTCCCTTATTCTAAAGGACGAATGTCGGGTAACTCTAAGATCCATGAACCCTGGGCCCATTTTAGCATCATTTCACCCATTCCATTCATCGTCCGATATGGCTTTAAAAAGATAAAGGACGTAAATTGCACAAAAAAGCGCATCGCAGTACGTACAGGAAGTGATACGACTCATTCATAGCCTTCTATAGGTGTAATACTTACAAGTTTCTTGTCGTTATCACGTGTTTGTTAACACTTTCAGAAAAGAGCTTGTGAAATGCAAGACATTTAACAGTAGTGTTAACGCTGTGACAATTGTTACATTACAGTTGTTAACGTCGATTTTAACATATGTTGGTGAAATCGGGCATTAGTCGACGAAAATTTGTTGCCTGATGAAATTCAAGACGAAGTTAGAATTAGTAATCTTACTTTGCTAGCACAAACTCATTTGCAATTTATGAAAAAGAAGGTTTATGCTTTAAGCAATAATGCAGTTCCAAAAGTGTTACAAATATTTACGAGAAGTAATTTTAGCATTTCTTTTTCAGGTAATTAAAGAAAAATTGAACTTCGGACTAAGCCATCTACAAAGTAATCGATAATCATACTAGGTATAATATAATGTCTTCGACACTATATTAGAGTAGGCATGCGTTCTTGAGGAATAATATGCTTTTGTCTCGCAAATTTAGACATTCCTCTTCTGCTTCACCTGCTATATTGGCTCTGGTAAACATAATTCGACTCTCGCAGAGATTATTCATCTCTAATAGTAAAATGGTAACTTTTAATTAACAAAAGTATCACGCAATGATGTGTCCTTTCTTATGTAGGCAGATAAAATAAATAATGAGTACTCTTAGGTGCTCCTATAAGCTATTGTGTACATAAAATTATCTACTACATGAAGATCTTCATAACTGAATTGATTACAAAGCTCATAAAGAATATGTTTGTAAAAACTGACTTTAACTCTCACAGGAGTTAGCTTCATTATATGTCATTAATAAAAATAAATTAATATATAAATAGTGTCATTACGAAGTGAAGTAATCTATGTTCAGACATAGCTCCATGGGTAAAAGTACATTTTCAGATTTAAAATTTTGATATTTCCAAATGCAAATTTATTTAAATAATTCTAATGTATTACTTAAAAATTAACTTGTAATCTTATTGGCCCAAACTATACATTATTGATATATTTGTTTACGTGAGCAGGAGGTCAATATATAATGTTTACCAACAGCTGTCATAGATACAGGTGTTGCGTGGATCGATGTGTAGGGATGGGATGCTGTAACTCAGTAGTGCAGCTGCGTGTTCTGTTAGTGGGAGTTTGCACATAACAGTCGTGTTGCAAATGTGACCCCCCCACCGGGTCACGGAACGTGTACCTCCTGTGTGGCAGTTCCACATGACCTGGCTATGTTCATACTTTATTTCATCTGCTGTTTTCTTCATTTTTGTTTCTACAAGAAATGGCACATAAACACATATTATTTACGTGTGGTCTTTATTTGGTTTTACTGAAGAGACAAAATAATAACCTACACCTCGAGGAGTCAAAAGTGGTTGCAACAATTAAAACAAGGCATAGAAAAATAAGAAAACAGTTAAAAAGTAGATTAGGGCAGCTGATACTTCAGGAATTTTAACATCTTACAACCTTTGTCGTCCTTATAGATTTTAGCAAATCTGCTGTAATATTTACTGAAAATTGAATAGCATTAATGAATATCATACATTCTGTATCTCCAGCTAATCATTTTGATGTAAGAAGTACATTAGATTGCAGCCTTATTTAGAAATTTACAAACATCATATTATTCTCTATGTTGGTTGAACATATGGTATAGGTAAGAATTAAGCATACTTTAATAATTAAAAAAAACACATTGTTAATACACGTATTCCATAACATCCCACTTATTTGCATTGAAAAAATGCAGCAGTTGCATCTCTGATTGGAATACTGCAGTACTCTGATTGAAATGAATATTCTGTTGGTCTTAATAATGCATTATCAATTAAACATGTGTTTTCTATATGTTCATATTACGAAAGCTGAAAGCTAATTTCCTGTATGAAGTTGCACTGAAAGTGGTGGGCAACCAACTGCTAAAATTCCATTCCAATAATATAAAAATGGACTAGATCTTTCCATTCCACAGATGTTACACCATATGTTGCCATATTGTGACATGATTAGCTTCTTTTACTCGACTACAGATGATCTTCCAAAATGTCATACATGAATGTATTATTTCGTGCTGTCGTTGAATCCTTGTTAAAGAGGAAAATATGCTGTTGAAATTCACTTCAAGCTTCAAAGGACCTATGGAGAAGTATCAATGTGTGCCAGCAATGTTAATAGATTCTGAAACATTTCAAAGTGGGAATACGAGTATCCAAGTCGTACCTCGTAGCGTTGCCGTTGAACTGCCTCCACGAAACACAAGGAAAAGTTTAATGACCACTTTAGAGAAAGCAGGCCTGTCACTGTAAGTGAAATTGCTGCAAAACTTGCAGTATGATTTACAAGGCGATCCATATAAACCTGAACCATTTTAATAGGCATAACTTTTGAAACAATAATAGGACACACGTGTGACTTTGGGAGAATATAATACACAGTTGGAAAGTTAAATTAAACTGTTTACATCTCAGAGAAAATGTTGGAAGTGTCCTCCATCAGCATCTATGGCTGGTTGGTCCCATTTTCTTTGATACGGCTGTAGACATTGAAATTTTGTGGGTATCTTCAAGACATTTGTGGAGCAGCTAGATGATATCGAATTGAGAGAAGGTTATTTCCAGCAAGATGGAGCAACGTGCCATACATTTAATAACACCCTGAATCTATTAACCATTTGCTTTGATACTCGAATAATCTCAGTCAAATATGTGTGGAGGACACTTCCAAAATTTTCTCTGAGATGTAGATAGTGTAGTGTAATTTCGCAATTGTGTATTATTTTATCCCAAAGTTGCACGTGTGTCATATTATTGGTTCAAAAGTTATGACCTATTGAAATGGTACAGGTTTATATGGATCGCGCTATAGTACACCGCAGGAAATGATTGAAAACCTGCTCATCAAACTGTTTATGTCTATTGTCTTGAGTCGACTGAAAAAAGACTGCAATGTACAGAAAACAATCGTCACCCAAAATCGTCCTCAAATGTTTCAAAGTAAATGTGATAATTTTTGTGACAGGCGACGGAAGTTGTTTCCATTATTACGAACCGAAACAAAACATTTGAGTATCGTGCGACACCACCAATTGTAAAGAAGTTCAATTGTAAATATATTCTGAAATGGAGATTATGTTGAAACGTGATATAATAGTTTATAGATTAAGATGCATGAAGATGAAGATTTTTAAAACAATTGCTCACATTTTTCAGTGTTTGGATGAAATTTAGTCCCCTTTTCTCCCACTAGCTCTCATTACTAAACATTTACACTGTGAACATTAAATACCAAATATATAAACAGATGAAAGAGTCCTTTGTTTCAGTTTAATGTTGTGCGTTGTTCCATTGTCAGCGCTAGGATTGTCTACTTTCCTTCAGCATTGCGGATACGGTCAGGTATAGTTAAAACTGGCAAATTTTCCAGGCTGTATGCTTCTTGTTCTGTTATTCTGATTCAACGAAGGACAGCAACTAATCCATTTACGAAGTAGTTGTTTACTACAAACACGAAATGAAATTGAGCTATTTTGTTGTAATGCTGCTTGGCATCACATCAGATAGTCTATGAAATGGGTGTGATACATAAATTATGGCCGGATATGCTGGACAGTTTGATAAAGAAATGACTGGCATAAATAATTTCCAATCGTTAAACTAAATGTATAATGTAAGAGCGATGTACTCCCATTGTTGGTCAGAGACATGGGGTCATTAGAGAGTTCTTTGAGGAAAAGGGATTATTATAAGTCAGTGTAGCTGAGATAATAAGGAGTTCATTGAATTTAGTGGACAAGAAATGAAAGTCTAGGCGTAGGATGTACGAGGATAAAGCTCTGAAAATCAGAAGGCAAATGTAATCTTAGAATTTACGTTTCGCCGAGTGGAAAATTGTGTTTCATATGAGAATGAAATGCTTATTTTTCCCAACATATAAGTAATGATGTTATATGGAGGAATTAAGTTGATAAACAAGTGAGAATTTGTAAATTTGGCGATGTCTTGTCAGGAATATCTAAATTGAATATACTAAAATTGTTCACATCTATCTATTCGCCTCCATCAAGTGGATTAGCCAAATTCACGGTGTGTATGCATGTTCACGCGAACTTACCGGGGATGAAAAGGTTTCGGCCGGTAAAATAGTAACCCAGTATTATTATCTTCGCAAATGTAAAAGTCATATGGAGGCGGGCCGTACTGCACATTCCAGCGAAACCCACGCTTGCTCCTCCTACCGGCGCTGCCTAATGTGGTACATGCATCTCGTGCTCCTAGACTGAGCAAATTATATTAATTATATAATGTTTAAAATGACAGATGCCAATCTTATAATAAGAAATAATTTTATTTTCTGATCATAACCGCACAAAAATCCTGTCTCTAGGATACTTACAACACGAGGGATGTACGTTTCATCTTCACATGGTTATGTTTACCGAACATCCATCCCTTCAACACAGATAAGCCATAAAAACACCATTTATTCCTCACAATATCTCAAGTATAAATAAATAATGCACCTAAAATGAAGACAGAAATCATGCAGTTTGAAACAGAGTTAATTTTCAGTTCGTTTTCAGAGCAGAGGTGTGTTTTGTTACGTGAGAAGCTACTTCAATTGGAGTTAAAATTCGCTTTTTTGTTTTTACATTTTATTATAATGTCATCCCTCTAGATTACAAATATGTACATGGCAAAAAAGTTAATTGGAGCAATATTTTATACCTAATTTTCTTATTATATTAGTAGGTGTTATGTCTTTGCCACACCTCTTTCTGTAAACTTTCAGAAAATCTATCCTAACTTCTGTAATAATGAACAGATATTTCTGAACTAAGCCTTGTTTTGTTAGGTATTGGTGAATATATGATATGGGTAAGCCAAAAACATTTCGAAAGAGAAAGTTTACACGCAATAGGTTTACTAAAACAGAACAGTAAATGTGTAAAATATAAATAGAACAGACAATGAAACCACGTGTAATATTGAGGTTAGTAGGCCCAGTTCAACAATACATGTGCTAATCATGATAGCAGTTATATACAGAAATTGATGAACTACGAGTCCTGAAAGTAGATAAAATGGTTGAGGAACTGGCCAAGAAGGCAAGAAGGAATGAAGAGGAACTTGAAAAGAACAAGTGAGAATACAGAGGCTCAAGACTATGCAGCAGGAATGTTCTGACTCATGTGAGAAGTACGTAATCAATATATATATATATATAAACTTGAAAGCTGTTTTTACCAGTTTCATATATTTTGATGCTCCGGTACACTTTAAAAGAAAAGAAAAACTATTTATCCAAATCATATGAATATCTGTTTGTGTTAAACAGACTTACAAGAATAATAATAAGAAGGGATTTTACTCTGAGATTCATAAGACTTGTTTTAAAAAATTATTGGAAATTTCAGTGCCTTTTTTAAAAATATATAAAATGTCATAACAATTATCAGTACAAAATTTTATAATAATAGCTGTTATTCAAGACAAAGGTTTTAAGAACATGCCTGAAAATTTTCATGTTAATATCAATAATAATTTTTTAGTAATGTGCACTCAAAAATCATGGAAATAGCATTGCGGGGATAGGCAATACCTTCTCTCCTTAAAGTGAATGGTGTCGTTAAGTCGTGTGATGAACTCGAGTTGAAATATTGTTAATATTACATTAAATTATTATTATACACATATATTTTTCCCAGTGTTTGTGATTCGAGTGCATGAACATTTCCCTCGAAGCCGGTACAAGTGATGTTTCGATCAACAAACGTGAAGTGATTCATTCTCATGGCAGAAAGTCATATTTAATATGAAAACGTCTTGAAGAAAGCGTTCCAATCCAGGATATAGGGAAACTGTAGATTTTTCAAAATCCCAGCAATTAGCTCTGTAACTTTGTGGTGTAAGTAGTGTGCACACAGTACCACGAATTTGTAGTGAAGCAGCTTCATCCTTAGAAAAGGTAAGCGTACCTGTGTTTCAATCTCCGGGAAAGATCCATGAAGTCGGAAAGCGAGTTACCGGATACGAAACCGTGCTTGCTGTTCCACTGCTGTGACGTATGTCAACGTAAGATCTTAATGTTTTGGGAATATACATATCATGTTTAATTACATGAGGAATAGCCAAAACCTTTGCTGGCGGGTAAAGCTGCTCTTATGTACAGAAACTCTGCGGAAGACGCACTACGCTTGGCAACAGCGCTCCGCTTGAGCATTGGCCACCGTTAATATGCCTTTAGCTTTTGCGAGCGGTATAGTGTCATTTCGGAAGGCATTGGCTTCTGAGGACAGCGGTCTAGTGCTGGCACGAGATTGGTTGACTTCGCAGAACAGTAAAAGAACTTGGATGAACTGAGAAACTTCCTATCGAAAATGACTTTGGCTTCGCTCTTATGGGACACTGTAGATTTATACACAGTTAAGGGGAACCCTGTCTCTGTAACAAAGCTCTCTCGGTCCATCCTGTGTAGCTAGAGAATTTCTTCCGGAATCTCTGCAGCTGTCGGCCAGTCTTGGAGAGGTCCTAGCTTACGATAAAAAGTGGCTGAAAGAGCTCTGGCTTAATAAACTAGAATTTATCTCTGGGTTTTGAAAAATTAATTATGCATATTTACCTACATGAGTGACATGCTTTGGATTTTTACATTTTTAGTCAATTTTTATCTCTGGTCATTGCCTTCATTGATTTATAAGGGCGGTGGTGACCCTCTAGTGAGCGATTGTAGACCATCAACTTAAATGGTAACATCCATTCCCATGCGCACCGACGCATACACTGAGAAAAATTCGGAATTCACTAACTGGCAGCAAATTCATTCAGTATCCAGATGCTGGAGATGACATAAAAACCTCATATTAGAAACACTGTGTCAGGTGAAATATTACTTAAGCTTGTCTAGATACAGTACAGCTTGAGATTACCCATCATTCATCCCCATAAATAGCTCATCCGGATAATTAGTCCTTAGCGAGATTCGAAGTCCAGATTTCTTGTAAAAGAGGCAGACACGATACCCGCACACTGCGATGGTTGACCAACGAAATATTTCTGTCGCAAACGTTAGCATTTCCTTAGCTCTTTATTTAGTCGTTAAACTGTTAAGCGCTTTTACATGCTTCCCATTATAACAACGTCATTCCGCTTTGTGCTTCACGCCTGCAGTCATTTAAAGATGAACTCATAATCGTAAACATGAGCTGAATAGCTCAACATGCACAACGTTCATAAGCGGGCTTGAGTAACGCTCTGCTTCAAAGTAAATAATTACCATTCTGTTGGAAATTAATCGTCATTTAATAGTAGGTATGCGCAAGACACGGTCAGAAAGGTAAAGTCAGACTGAAAAATTAATGCTATATTGGTGATTTCTAATCTCCGTAAGGTTGATCATACAGACTGAGCTACCATGACCACTTTCTGTTGTTACCATTACTGCGTTAACTGTGTGATAAGGCTATTCAGTAAGACTACTCTGGAAAGTCTCATAAACTAACAGGAAACAGGGTTTTGGAAGTCTACCTTTTAGTACAGCTATCCGATTTATTTATAACAATTATTTCCATAGCGAGCTAGACTACTATAACTGCAGTGTAGTTCCTATATTTGAGGCTCAATGGAACAATGTCTGAAACTCCTCATGACTCCTATAACAGACTGTGTACAAGCCATTTGTTGCTCATGCATGACAGTGTACACGTTTGTTCAGGTAGGGTATACAAGATTGCTCTAGCAGTTTGATGATGATCACAGACAGTCCAGCCTGTAGCATAGTGCTAACGTGCCTGCCTCACGTTCAAGAGGTTCAGCGATCTAATCTCGATCAGGGTGAGTTAGATATGTGTAGTAACGTCACGAGTGATTGTGAAATTACTGATAAATTCCCACGCGACGGAATTTAAAAGGTTCACAAGCACGAGTTGCACTTGTTCAGACTGTAACACAAATCCAAGAGAGTTGTTACATATGGCTTTATTTGGAACTTAAACAATTACATTTGGAAACTCATTTAACACAAATAACAATACAACATGTGAACATGAGGAAACATATAAACAAATAAGCAATAAACATATTTAATTTGCACTGTCAGTTTTAAAATGACTCTAGCCTTCCAGAATATATTACATATACCACCCTGTTGCTGGTGATCTTCGTTTAAGCCTGGGCACACCAAAAGTTGGGAGGAATTCATGACACCAGCTCTGCAGATGGGGCACTCACTTGCTGGTAGTACACCTATCCTATTTAGGTCCTCATTCAAGCAATCATATCCGGTTGTTAACCTAAATTTAGCTACTACTTCTTTTCTTGGTTTTTCCAGATGTTTTCCCAAGTTTTCCCATTTGCTTCATCCTTGGAGTTGTCCTTCCATATTTCAGTTAATTTTCTTTGTACTACTTTCTTAAGTGTATTTGGTGGGAGTGGTATCTATCCAGACTGTAGTTTTGTTCCCTTTTTGGGCAAAATAGTCTGCTGTTTCATTGCCAATAATAATTACATGAGAGGGTATTCATTGAAAAAACTATCAATTTGTTCTTTGTCATTAGAGATTTTATTATTTGCCTTATTTTAGATATTATTTCTGTTTCATGTGGATGATTGATTGTGATAGCTTGGATAGCTTCTCTAGAGTCAACTAAAATTACTGCCTTAGTAAAGAGGTCGCACCGATGAATAATCTGGATTATTATATTGTTATTAGATACTTCAGTAGTCATATATAACTTTATGGGTTTGCATACATTTATACCCATCAGTGTTCACTGCAACTGGATTCTGACGAACTGAGAAAATATAATAGGCTTTTGTTTGCTTGACTACAAGAGACACCTATCAGAAACAGTAGAACTTACATTTTATTACTCCACGTAGTACAGAAATCTTTAGTGTACAATAGAGGTTAGAACGTATTAATGTATTTATAAATAAAATGTATTATGAGGTTTGAATTTGAGTTACTTGAAATAACAATTATTAAAACACAGTTTCTCAAATACTAATTTGGATGGATCGCTTCTGTTCTCAGAGAGATTGAAAATAGAAGTTGTTGTTGTTGTTGTTGTTGTTGTTGTTGTTGTTTACAAATCTAGGCTTTGGCAATGAAGCCATTAGCTCCCTTGCTCTCCAATATTTCTGTGTAGTGGGTCCGGCAGTTGGGGCTTCACAGGTTAATAGATGTTCTTCAGTCATTTCCTCTTCATTGGAATAGAAGATGTTGAAGTTGGCATTTAAACCATTTTAAATTTTCAGCCATTTTGACATTTGAAAGTCGCGCTAACAGTCGACGATCCGTGAGATCTATAATCCTTTGCCTTTTAGCAAACATGCAGAATATGTTATCGTGTCTGAGGGTGCGATAACAAAATAGTTGTTGCTGTCGTGCATGACTTCATGAATCTGATTGGTCGACTTCAACACGATCAATATAGGATGACCTCATATAAGGGAAATAGTCGTGATAAAGTATTTTCTTGGTATTTCCCTCATCCTGAAAGGTTAATTTCACTTAACTCTAAGCTCTATGGACGGTTGGCTCATTTCAGCATAATATCACCCAGTTCAGTAATCTTCCAATATGATTTAAATGGAGGTATATCAAATTTAAAAACTCCCCAGAGTCCAAATCTTGTATTTAGTGAGTTTTATTTGCTTCCAGATTATTTATTTGCATAAAAAACAAAAAACAAATGACGAACCCTTAGGAGTAGGCCGTGACTCTTAAATGTGTAGATACTATTCCCTTTTCCTTGTTTTATTATTTTGCCAAACTTCTGTTAGCATATTGACTATAGATTCCAATATTTATGCTTTATATTCTCTCTCACATCCCACTACTGATACAATTTTTGTTTGTCATAAGAATTATCGCTAAAAAGCGGCGAGAAGGTAATTTTGCCTTTTTTTTTGAGAAGACCTATTGGGATAAGACGGCAGAGAGAGCCCACCTCGGTAGCGTGACAGTAGCATGTCTGCTTCACGTTCAAGGATTCCCGAGTTCGAATCTTAGTCAGGGTGAGTTATCTGAATAAAGTTTTTCCGGGGCTTTCCCTTATCTTGAAAGACGAATGCCGAGTAACCCTAAGCTCTATGGACCCTGGGCTCATTTGAGCATAATTTCGCCCATTCCATTCATCGTCCGATATGACTTATCGTTGGAAGACGTCAAATAAAAAAAGGCAGAGATATATATTTTTATGGTGAACACGAATTCTGTTTGAGATTGTGATAAAAGGAAGCATAAAATTACATTCTTGAAGCAGGTAAGATATACTCACCTTCCTTCCACACTGCAGTAAGAATGAAGAAGGCGCCATCGTAAATCGTGCCATCACAAATCGGGTGTAGTTTTCCTTTTGTGGGATGTATACAGGAAAATTTATAGGTACCCTTACAAACAGTATGGCCATTTTCTCATTACACGATAAATAGTTTGATTTTTTTTGTGTTTGCTCCAATAAAGCAAGTTTCTACCAATATTTGTTACGGTAATTAGGATATTTGACCCAAATTCAACGAAGATCCGAAACGAGACAACAAGAGCTATTGTTAAAGTCGTAGCTGCCAACACATTCTGGCAATCGAATCCAGACTGGGAGAGTGCCAAGCTACTATACGATCCACCGGTTTTGCTTTACTACATTAAGCTGAAATCCATATCTTCACACTCGTCTGAACAAGCAGTCACTTAATCAGCGCCTAGTTTAACCGGCCTCATTCGTGGGTAGATGGTCCATTTCAAGTGATGGTCGATCTGTGCTGGAATTGTTCCGTCTCCAGAAGAGGAACAAAGGAGGTCAGATGTCAACATCCCAATCCGGAAAAAGACTTGCCAATCAGTTCTCTTGTAACTGGTATATGAAGTTACAAGGAACTATCTATAACATTTGAAAATAGATTTTCTTAGAGGCAACGAAACTTCGTCATGGATGAAACAGGCTACGTTTAACTATAAAAAGTTTGTGAGAAGTAGAACTCCAGAGAAAGTAAGGGCAAGTCAAAACAAATGAATGTGATATGAAACTCGACTTGCTAAGCCACTGTTGACACTTTTGAATGTTTCAAAAATGATTTCCCAATCTTCATAACAAGCCTACCTTTGTTGTACATTTCGTTTATCCAGGAAAATAATTTATGTATAGGAGTGTGCATAAATATATACCTTTGACACTTAGTGATATGTGCATTTACAAATGAAAATTCTTCCATTTTATGTGCTTTTACACTTCATTTATCTTTATAGGAGAACATGGAGAAAGTCCGGGTACAGGAATGAAAGCGGATATGCACTTATTTTTACTGGAGTGTGGTGACATCTGACACCGACACATGTAAGTTCTTGTTCCCTGTTTATTAGTCATATATAGCATGTTCCTCCCAGTATCACGTGATTAAAGGATTTATTGCATTTCGAGGAAAACCCTAGTTTGTGACCAAATTGTTCTTATTTTTGAAATACAAGCAGTAAAAGTTGTACCGGTGTGTTTTGTAAGTGTGGTAATGCCATTAGTGTAAAGCTTTGAAATGCATTTTAACTGTAGCAATAGGGGGGTGACCGGGAGGGGCAGAATTGGAAATGTCTGCATGCATTTAGGGATTTTATGGTCGATTCAAAGAAGATAATTGAACTTTGTAATACAAATTAATGTAATTTTTAGTTGATCTTCACACAGTTTTTTTATTCTAGGTTGCATTCTTAATATGCCACGGATTTATATTCGTAAAACCACGCAAAAGGTTTCCTTTTCTTCTGTCTACCACCAAGAGATATAGTCCCAATTACAACATATTTACGACCAGTTTTTAAACGATCAAGAAAAAACACCGTTATAATAATTTATTTTCCTTATAGAAACGAACTCGTCGCATCTTTGTTGCAAATTCGTGGGTGGTAAGCTTGATTATTCAAAAGAACATTTGAATACGCCAACACAAACGGTTCATTGCTGACAACCCTCTGAACGGGTCAGTGTGATAGCTGCGATTGAAAATAAAATAATAAACAGAGTTCTGTGCTGTTATTAAAACATTTTCATTTGAAGGGCTGGACAGCCGCACAAGACAAAACTGAATTGGATGAAGTTCACGTGGGCTATACACCAACATTGAAGACCATTTACCTTTGAATCAATGAATTTAAACGTAGGCATAAAAGCACCAAAGATGAATCATGCTCTGGTCGCCCAATTTAGGTCACCACACTGGAAACAATTGAAAAGATCAGATCGAGTATGCAATACCGCCGAATAAAAATAGTGCCAGATTGCTGAGGCAGCAGGTATCTCAAGTGAATGAGTGCACAATATTCTGCATGAAAAATTGGCAATGAAACATGTGTGCAAGATGGGTGCCGCGACTGCTCATAGTCGACCCATCCGGAAGAACGTTTCTATCGAGTGTCTGGGGATGTTTAATCGCAATCCGCGAGATCTTTGTGCTGATTTGTGACCGTGGATGAAACTTATATCCACTGTTGCACAATAGAGTCAAAACAGTAGTCAAAACAATGGACAAATGCTGGTGAAGGTACACCAACGAAAACAAGGATCATTCTATAAGCTGGTAAAGTGATGGTTACTGTTGGATTCTCAATGAAAAATCCTCATAGACTGTTTAGAAAAAGGCAGAACAACACTGGAGCCTATTATGCTTCATTTGCATAATCGTTGGATCGTTTGCAACATGAGTTGACTGAAAAGTGACTGAGATTGAAACGCAAAAGGTGCCCTTTTCACCATCGCACGCGTCAGCATCGTAATGGCGAAAGTGTATGAGTTGGGCTTTGAATTGGTTCCTCATCCAACTTATCCAACTGACTTAGCCACAAGCGAAGTCTTCCTGTTCCCAAAATTGAAAATTTGGTTTGTTACTAAGACATGTTTATCAAATGAAGAAGTGATAGCCACCGTCAACAAGTATTTTGCAGATCTGGCGGAACCTATTTTTCCGACAGGATAAGGAAACCGGATCATCCCTGGACTAAGTGTATAGCCAGAAATATCGAGAAATAAGGTGTTCAAGAAAAAAAATTCTAGGGGTCTAACCAGACTTATCAAACGACCTTTAAGGCAAGACTACATTGAAAATTCGTCGAAAATGTTGAAATTATGGAATTTTCTTTTTCGGCATATTTTAGTAGCTTAGGGTAAGTAGTATAAGATGGTATGCTATTTTTATCATTTTCAAAATTTTAGACCATCACGTGACAATTTAAAGAGACCTTTAAGAATCGTTAAAAGTAACAATATTTACTTTAAAGTTATATTTCTGAGAAACTTTTTTCTAACGCTTTTCAGTATACAAAATGTCTCACGCGTCAAAGTTTTTCATTTAACTTGGTGAAACTTTGAGGATAGGTCCATAATACAAGGGGCGTCCAGAAAGTAAGTTCTGTTTCACTTTATCTCCGCTGCAGCGCTGCGAATGCAGTTCCGCACATGCGCGGTAGACACTCTGCATCAAGCAGAAGAAATGTACGGCATTGTGAGTTCGCTGCCAACCACGTACGCTTTGTTGTGCTTGTTTACAATATCGGTGTTAATTGAAAATCCCGCCGCTTGTGAAATCAGATCTGTGATTCGTTTTCTGAATGCTAGAAAGTGAAGCCAATTGAAATTTATCGGAAAATTTGCGATGTCAAAAGGTGTTGTGTTTCTTCACGACAACGCACGACTACACACTGCAAATACGACGAAAAACACCCTACAGGGATTTGGCTGGGACGTGTTTGACCACCCCCGCACAGCACTTACCTCGCTGCTAGCGACTTTCATCTGTTTTTGCATCTCAAATCTTTCCTTGGCGGTCAACACTTCAACAATGACGAAGAGCTGAAAGAAAATGTTTCTAACTGGTTGAAGACACAGGCGGCAAACTTCTATGGAGAAGGTATACACAAAGTTGTGCCTCGCTATGACAAATGCCTGCAAAATTTCGGCAGTTACGTGGAAAAGTAGTTTAAGAGTTTTAGAATTTTGAGTAATAAATAATTTTTCTGTATCTGTACTCAATTTAATTTTATTACCAAACAGACGTACCTCTATGTAAATAACACACTTAACATTACCCCGTTTAGCTCCTGTTTTTTAAATTTATATGGTGTTAAGGAAAAAAGTT
Source organism: Mantis religiosa (assembly GCA_030765055.1). Classification (NCBI taxonomy): domain Eukaryota; kingdom Metazoa; phylum Arthropoda; class Insecta; order Mantodea; family Mantidae; genus Mantis; species Mantis religiosa. The sequence goes on along the minus strand of CM060958.1, from coordinate 111,194,181 downwards.
AATATTTTAAAAATTTTGAGAGCTAACACATTGAAAATATTTTACAACAAATGCTACAGGAATATTCCAAAGAATAAGAATGTGGTCTTTTAAAATTGCTCTGTACTAGCCGAAAACAAAAATTCAACTTTAAAAACTCAAAATGTTTGATGCGTAGAACATTTTATAGGGTGAGTAATGTTTACAATATTTTCACAAAGAAATAATTAATAATTAATGAGCTATTTCGTGCAGCAACATGAAAATTTGAATTCAAGTTTAAAATGATTTTCATAAATGATATATTCATTATTACAGAAGTTGGAATGTTCAGTGTAGCCTTGACTTAACTTACGTTTTTCTTCCCTGAGCCACTGAATATATCTCTAAATGTATGCAATGGACATTACATAGAAATTACATTGTCATTGATAGGCACCACATGTCATTTAACTATCTTAATGAGATGGGAGCGACCACCTACATTCCCCAGACACCCAAAATCAGTGAACGCTTTGAATATAGGTGAACAACATAACATTAAAAGCAATGAACCGAAAAAAATTATGCTGCAACGATACTTGTGCTTAAGTGTTACTCTTAAAGATAATAGAATTACTAATAATCTCGCAATGTTCTTTAAATATTCCGTAATAATTGTAAAGGCAGGTAAATCTTACGAATTTCAATTTTCGCAAAATGGCATGAATATTACAGCTTATTTTATATACTGTGGTTGTTTTAATAAATGGTGGAATGGAAAACATAAATAAAGAAAAAAGGGACATGAAGAAAAATCGAAGACACGTAAGCGCAAGGGTACGATATTTAAAAGTGTAGAAAAGGCAAAGGTGCCAAAATGCAATTAATTTCCTTGGTGCGTAGTAGTTAAGATAATCATTCTATATAAAATTTAAGCTTCTCCATTCGGAGGCTTAATAAATAAAGCAAAACATTAAGAGCATTACTCCGTGTGTCCCTTACACCACATACAAATAAATATGTCACTTTCACGTTCCGCATGCCATTTCTTTCCTCGTTTACCGCAAGTTAATGGTTTTACACATCCGTGAGCACCGGGAAACATTTTTATACCTAACCGAGCAAAACAAATGAAATTACTTCTTCCCACTGACCAATGTCTCTGTAGTTTATAGTATCAATTCAGTAGAATGACAGCCTTTGGAGGACTGAATTTAAGTGTATATTTGCAGTTCTAAATTGGAATTTTTAATGAATATTGTGCTAAATTTTGCATACATATAGTAGTGGAGGAGGAATGAAGCACGTTAATGAAGGATAGTTTGACTTTCCAGATTACGATGATTAAAATAAACAAAAAAATAAGTGAATAAGTAAAAGTATACACCCACTTTTTGTCCATAATTAATCAGACATTTTGATCATGCTTGGTGGCCTAAGATTCTGCATCAATTGAAAACTAAAAAATGCTCCACAATTTATTGTTTAATCATGAATTACTTTAGGGATCGCAAATCCTTGCTTACTCTAAGTGGAGAAATCATCACAAAGGAAGTTACACGCGGCTGCCCCCAAGGACCTATGTGTGGTCCAGGTATTTTGTTATACTGTATGATGATCTGTTACAGCAACAAATACCGTAAGATTGTAGTATTTTTGCTTATGTAGATGCTTTACTACTTGTTAAATCAAATGATGCTAAAATCCTTGAAGAAAGAACAAATGAAGCACTTAAAATAATATACATAGCGATGATTGTTACCAGAAGAAGAAAAATGGAGCCCATCACTTTTACCATGAATAACGTCAACTTGAAGGTGGTAACTACGGTCAAATACCTTGGCGTTATACTGGATTGTAATTTAACATTCCGTTCACACTTTGATTATATTGCTGAAAGAGCCAGCAAGTTCCTTGGTGCCCTTGCAGCAACAAGACCCACCTGGGGTCTGAATTCTAGTTTTCTTAAAATTATATATCAAGGTGCTGTAGTACCCCTAATTTTGTACTGTGTATCTGCATTCCAGGATGTTCTTAATCAAAATGGGCAGTTAAAAAACTTGCACAAATTCAAAGGGGATTCCTCCTTCGCATAATTCGAGGATATCGTACAATCTCCACAATGCAGCTCAGATTATAGCTAACATCGAACCTTTGGCTCTCACTAGTTTATCAACAGTAACTATTACGAATTTAAGACATGAACGTGAATTTGCGTCTTATCTGTCTCACTTAAAACTACAAATCCCGGAACATCCTACCACAGCAGGACACCCATCAAGTGTTGTAACCTGTTTAAAGGAAATGTGTAATTTTCATGATTATTACATATATACAGACGGTTCGCGTTTCCAATTTGAAGATAATATATCTGCAGTAGAATGTGCTTTTGTTGTTTACGAAAACCAAACGGAACTAACTCACTCCATGTTTAAATTGTCACCTGAATGTTCGGTATTCCAGTCGGAGCTCTTAGCAATTAAAGAAGCTATAAAATGGTGTACTGTTAATGGGAACAGTGCCCGTATTCTTAGTGATTCACAATCAGCTCTACTCGCTATTAATGATAAATACAATTTAAATTCATTAGCACATGAAATCAGAACCTTGCTTGACAACCACCAAGGACATATTTGCATGGGATGGCTTAAAGGACACAGTGGAATTTTAGGTAACGAGAGAGCTGATTGATTGGTTAAGAAGGCTGCAGATTCCAATCTTCCTGTGACATACCCTTTATGTTCTATTTCTAATGTAAGGAGAATAATGCACCAATATATTCCTAAAGAATGTAACCAACAATGGCTAACAACTCCAAATGGAAGTTTAACAAAAACATTATTTTCCCCTAGTGTATATGACAGAGGAAAATGTGAAACTCTTGTACCAAACTTTATTTTGACACAATTTTTAAGCGGACATGTTAAATTTGGTGTATACCTATCACACTTTAACTTAACATCCAACCCCGAGTGCATGTGTGGTGAAGATTTCAAACTGTGGTGCATCTCCTTTTCTGTTGTCGCATTTTTTTGGAGAGAAAGACAAAAATTAATATCCAAGCTAGACTCTCTAGAAACTGAATTTTCTGCTCCGCTTACATCTTTGCTAATGAAGCCACAACAGTATAAGTACTTCATGATGTTTATAAACTCAGTCTTTAAACGTCTGAAATAGTTTAAATTAATATTCATTCGATTAAAAATCATTTCTTCCTTGTAGTATTTAAAATATTTTTGTTAAAATTGTATATTTTTATGTATCAACTCTAACCCTAATATACCATTGTGTAAAATAGGGTTCAACAAATCTGGATATAAAATCAGACAATTTACTTAAGGTACTTCTAAGCAACTATTTGCGACACTCTTGTGCTTTTTGTATGAATTAAGTCCGTGGGTTTCTAATGAAGAATTTGAGTTGGAAACCTATCTCTTTTTTGAGTTCAGACAGCAATTGAAGCGGTCGGAAGCAGAAGTTGCTAAGTCACTGTTTCAAAATTGTGCAGGAGAGCTGCTCAAAGTAATTTTAAATACCAAAATAGTGATACAAATGAAAGAATTGTATGTGATGCGTCCGTTTGGAGCAACAAAGTGCTGTGTTGTAGTGTTTCTTATGGTTTGACATATGTAGCATCTGTGACAGGATATTTTATGATTAAGACTTAACAACTTTTCACTGAAAATGCATGAAAAGCTGTTAAGTCACTTGATTTAAGAGCTTCTGATTCTTAATTCTAGAGTTTTTCCATTATACAATATTATAATGTGTAGGCCATGGGTAAACATTATTTTCATCAATACATCTCTACTAATCGAGTATCCACTTCATGGATTGACATACAACATTGTCACCAAAGCATCACTCCATCTCTACTACATCATCTTCTACATCACTTCCATATGTCATTGTGTCATAAAATGTGATACCTTCTGGCAGAGTGACATGTACCAGCAGTAAACGAACATCGTATTATTTTGCCTTCTTAATCTTCCGAAGCCTATCTGGTTTGCTTTTCGCACTATCACATGCCTTGTGTGAGGCTTGCAACCTCAATATTCTTCTCAAAAGAGACTGGGGATGAAAGAGCGAGGAAGACACTGTGTGGCAAACTTCTGGTACACATCCTCTTTGGAAATACACACTCCGGATTAAAGTGAATTCAGGAATACATCTTACAAGTACATGGTCGAGGGTATCTTTGAAATCAAAATCTTCAACAACTGGATTGCCAATACTGTTTCCCCTTATTGGTCAGTGGACGTTTGACATGGCCAACTTCAGTGGGCTTCATCTGTAATGAATCTTTGATCAATTTTTCCATGTCGAAGGGAATAAGTCTTCATCCATTGATCGTTTCTTCTTCTCAATATTGCCAAAAATTCTGTCAATAGGCATCAAAGAGTGCCCTGGTATTGAGAGGTACAGATAAACTTTCTGCAAGCGCACTTAAGGAATATTTAAAAATTTCTATTGTCTATATGTATAATCTAAAATATATCAACAGCTGATATCAAAGAGCTTGCGTGGAACATTGTAGTTGCACCACCAAAAGGCTATTGCGGCAACTATTTGACTTCACAGCATCTAATTCAAAAATGCTTACGTACCAACTTTTATTACTGAAATTGATGCCCATTCAACATGCCAGGGTCATAATATGTTCCACCTAACATCTTTTGATCCGCAAATCTTTTAGCACTATTACTGAGCTGGTATTCAGAGTGCTTATCGTGTGTTAAATAGGATTTCTAAAAAACATTGACTTACGAACTTCTGAATCTGGGTGCTTCATTTGTACAGACATATATGAATGAAATAAAATGGAAAAACACACACATAATAGAAAATAGAGGCCATTTATACAACATATATACGTAATTATGTTTTCCCTATTTCTAGGCATTTTGTTAAATATTGTATTGTGGCAACATGAAAACGCGAAGTTTAGGTTTTATTAGAACGGTTAGCCCATTACCAATCTGCAGTTCTTTTCACGTTTTCAAACACACATGCCCAAAGCGCAAGTACCTAAGTAATATTTCTCTATATAGCATGCACCTACATGTGCTGCTCGAAACTTCTCGACAATCAATGTCAGACCAATACTCACGTACACACTGTTCGCTTGTCAAATCTGAGAAATTTCAACAAACTTTGTCATTGTTTTCGCCAAAAGATTCAGAGCTCACCACTCGTCAACTCATATTTAGCAACCCCATTTTATTGCCTGCCAATCATGAAAGAAATTTTCCAGAAACGAGGTCTCTCATGTAGAAGAAATGCAACATTGCTGAAGTCGAATTTTCAAGATATACCGAAAGCGAACGGCCTGGAAGACAGAGCGCGGCACGAAAATGGGTCACGTATTTCCTGTTAGTTACCACGTCAGTGGCTGTCTTATACTGTTCCATTTTTAGCTCCTCTTACGGCAAACAACAAAGTTGATATGACTACATTTGATCCCTTTGCGGTAGGCATTCCCTGCCGACGTTACATATTTATAAGCTAGAGGAATACGTTTCCAGAATTTGTTTTAGAAAATAGAAGTATCGATTTTTTTATATTTTATCGCCATACACATTAACGAAGCGATGTACACTAACAAAGAGTACATAATGTTAGCACTATCTTGAGATTGCAGAAAACGTTTCTGCTGCACGAACAGTGTATCAGATCAGCATCGTTTACCTTCAGTGATGTGTTGGAGCGCGTTGTTGTAAGTTAAAAGATGCGGAACTAAGCAATATCCTTCACCAAGATTAGGCCGTTTGTCGCCGTGCGTCGGGAAGGTTTTCTGGCTTTATTTCTATAGGAACCCTATATAAGTATCATACAAGTTATAGTTGTGTTAGGAATGGCTCCATTCATAAAATAATTTGTGAACTGAAGTGACACAGAACTTATATTTTTTAGAGACAAACGAAAGGGAATTTCATGTCTATCTGTAAACAATACTATGCCAGAACTTCAACAATACTACAAAGTAAAACGACACAACCCTGGGCAGATGACAATCTCCTTTGGTTCCTTGGGAACCATATTCCAAATGGAAGGAGGATGTATACCGTAGCATTTTCATTCTATTGAAGGGGATCTTCCAGAAGATAATTTCGTAAATTTTCTGTACACCCATCTATTCGATAGTGTCCCTCTGGCGCTGACAACACATCGCTGGCCACAATCATGCCTTTCGACAGAGCCTGTCTGGTCGCAATGGGACTATAGCCTGACCCCTCGTTCTCGGATCTCATACACTTTTTTGTCCGAGGACATCTAAAAGCACAGATCCATCTTAGCTTGCCGGAAGGTGACATCAGAGATTCTTGAGCGAGTACACGTGAATGCAGAGCGGTATCTGCAGCACTGCGTACGTAGATAATATCACCCAATTATCGGAAGGCACGACCGATTGGCAGCTGGGTGTGCGAGAGGAGGCATTCAGTCCACGCCTACCCATTTATTTTGTAGCGTTCACTGAGGGGATGGTTGGAAAAGCATCACTAGCCGTCTCTTTCCCTTCCCCTGACGTCTAGAACAGTCGGGATGCTGTTCCGAGCAGCGAAGCTTCCAGAAACAGCGATCTTCCCATATAATAGCAGCAGTGGGCGAGTCAGTTCAGTTCTTGGCGAGCAGCCGTGAAGAGCGCTGTGCTAGAAACGGACTGCGTACGTGTATCAGAGGAGTTGTACGTAATTGCGAGTGTGGAGTGCACCTGTGACAGAAGAACTGGTGGATTGTAATTGTGTGCGCGACGTAATTCTATGTGATCGGCAAGTGTTCCAACTGTAATTCGGTGGAAATAAAGAACATTTTGAGTTTGTGCAATTGGACTTTTAATCATACGAACCCACGAAGTCACAATAAATTTTGAACCGAAATAATGAGATAAATCAAAGATCATTGTTACAATGCCATTGTTTAATATATTTATATTTAAATTCAAATACCGCAGGAGAAGGACGTTCTCAACTATAACTGCAGTTCACGAACAGTTGCAGTATGTATATAATAGGGCATATTTTGTAAAATTCTTGAATTTAATGCCTTCTTTATTAATTCTATAGTGCACATTCATGTGTTCATTAAATAACATCGTGTGACAGCTAACCAAGGCAGTTGCAGACATCGCCGCCAAATTGGCATTTCCTGGGATCTGTGCACACAGTCCTGCATGAACTCGCGATCCTCCAAAACAGCGTTCTCCACTCGCTGGATCATGTCGTCAGACCGGCTGTTGCGTGGCCGTAACTGTCTTGGTTTGTTGTCACACGATGTTCTGCCTTCACTGAACTGTCGTACCCAGGAACGCACATTAGACATATCCATGGTACTATCATATGCCTCACTGAACTGGCGATGAATTTCAATAGGTGTCACACCACGAAAATAGAGAAAATGAATGATTACACGCTGCTCTTGCAATGAAAAGGTCGTCATTTTAAGTATTAAAAACAGTCCTAACTCTCGTCGCTGCCACTAGAGTTATATTCACTGTACAGTGCTGCCATCTTTGTCACTCATTCCGAAGAGTCCACGTGTATTTAAAAAAAAAAGAAGTTCCCATCTGGTCCCAGTCCTGAAAAAAATAGGTGTTATAACTTGAACACACCTCATATTTAACCTACTTAGGTTATGTTTTTCATAAACCGAAAGACAGACACATGGACATTTTTCCTAAAGTTTACTATTTTTTTATTCAAGTAGTCTAAAATGTGTATTTCTGGTGAAATATCGGTAGCTAACTTTGTTAAAACTTCTCCTATCTAACACGCGTACTGAGAAATTATAAATACAAATTTTAGAAGATTTTATAATCAGTGGAACTTTCTAAGTAGTTCCTGATCTGTGTTAACATCCACGTTTTCTTGCGGTCCACAATACGACGACAAGCTGCTAGACATGAAGGTAAATTATATCCCTAGTCATGCATTGCCTTTCCCAGTTTTCGACATTGAACAGGCTTTTTATTGCAGTCGGTATAAACTTGAATGGAAGAGACGGACCGCATTTGCATGTTTGCCTCACGAGTTTCCTGCGGATCGTCGTCCTACACAGGAATTAGACAGAGCGAGGAATGCGATGAAATATCGAGAAGGCGAGGAGTTCCACAAAGTAGAATCGATACTTGGGCTAGGCCAGATCTGCATGGCGGTGGTGCGATCTGTTTGTTTCACACCACCGGCATTTCCCTGCTGATTAAATCGCTGCCATATTTCTCGAATCGTAACTAACCACCAATTGCATGCAATCCCTTCCTCTAATCCGGAGCTGTCAAGACACAAACTATCCTTATGGAAGAATAAGTAGAATAAGAATAGAAATAGTTAACTATTTTAACAGCATTTTATTACTTATTTTTGCATGATCATAATATTATATAAAAATGAACTATTACTTTCTATTTGAAATAAGCTAGTCTTCACAAACAATTGACCTGCATTTTGTGCCTCAGCGAGATTTAAATTGTTTGTGATGTAAGAACTTGTATACATTATTTTAGCCCTCAGTAAGTAACAGGGGTTACCCGTAATCCCAAACAAAATTATTTATGGTGGTAATGTTACTATTTCGTAAGACTCATACCGGTTGCTCCCTGTAATCTTCTATGCAATCGAAACGCTTCATCTAACATAATCAGTTTGTGCAGACATAATTGTTGCATCGTTGTTGGGGTCAAGCATGCGTTCTATTATCTTCCGCAGTTGTATTTCTACGACCTGAATTTCTTCACTCCTTCCTTAAACACAGATCTTTCATAATTTCTGTGGCGGGAATGTCATCTACAAGAAGGTCTATCACAGGTGAAGTGCCCGAAGGCTCTGTGCTATCTCCAACACTCTTCAGCGTCTACGTGGCTCACCTTCCCACTGAGCAACACGTCAATATAGCACAATTTGCTGACGATAAGTTGCTATTATCTACAGATAAACACCCACGCAGGGCCTTCAACCCCACACAGAGACACCTCCACCTCATCCAAGAATGGTGCACACTCTGGCAGTTGTCCATAAATACAGAGTAAAGCCAGGCAATCTTATATGCTAAGCGCTGCTTTCCGCCAACCTCCCCATATTTACATATTCTAAGCGTAGGATAGGGTGGGCGAACACCATTAAATACTTGGGAGTGACGCTGGATAAGAGTAACTTTCCGGAAGCATATTCGTGGTTTGTCTCATTGGGCGTGCAGAGCCTTGGCTTCGTTATAACCGGTGATGCGTTCCGGTATGCCAAAACCTCTAAAGTTAGTGCTTTAGTGCTTCCTCTAATGCTGTATACGTGTAAAGTCTGGGGCATGGCTGCAGGCTCCAATCTGCTGATACTTCAACGAGTGCTGAACAGATGCCTTCGGGTCATTTGTTCTGTCGTTCGTAGTTTTCCCGTGAGATACCTTCACGAAGCCTCATCCCTCTATCACATGGAGGATGAAATTAGGCGCTGGGCTACCAAATTTTACGATAATTTACCATTCCATCAGAGCGCCCTAGTTAGGTCTCTTAGGGATTATCGTTCCAGTGATCACTGCAAGAGGCAGTACCAGCTCCGCATGGCTTGTGGTTACTACCGTTAACCCTAAGGTACATCTACCAACCTCAAAATTAGACAACCTAAGAACTAGTCTGGAAAATCAAAATTGTGTTTTTTCTAAATTTTAATCGCCATCTGTGAGTATTGCACAAGAAGTTGTTACACCTGGATCCTCAGCCGTTGAGGAGCTTATGCTACCTTCAAAATTCACCCGTCACCTGTCAATACGGGGCCAAGTCCTTACTAGGACAGGCATACGAATAACACACCTGGCCTGCAATCTGCCAAGTGAACGACGACGACGATGACGCAGTTGTATTATTTTCACATAGTCTCTTCAGAAATGACGCACAGAAAGCGAAGTGTCCTAGATTTTTCTGATTTTATGCTTCGTACCTTGGAAAAATTGGACGGAAAGCCGGACTTTTGTGATGAAGCCTCATCAGGTGAAGAAGATAATGTGTAATTCTCTTCTGAAGAAAATAGTTAAGAGGAAGCCTTATCTTTGGGAGATGAGGAGAGAATATATCCATTTTAAAATACAGTGTTACATAAGAACTTCCTTGTTTGGTTTCTCATAACTTCTAGCAAAACACAGTGCAGGAACATTGTCAAAATTACTAAATATTAGCTAAGAAAGATGCCTTCAAAATCATTCCAAATGAAGAAATGATTCATATTATTATAAAGTACACTAATACATACATTCGAATATAATTAATTACAGTAATCAAAGATATATTTGGCACCACTAATATAGAGCAAGAGCTTCGACAGGTCTTCGTTTGCCGCAAGAACTTTCTTAAGTATAGCTTCGTTTCTAGCACACACACTCTTGAATTTGAAGAAGCACCGGTCAAACTTGAGAACATATCACGATGTCTTATCTGATTTAATACCTCCCATCAGGAAAACGGTTATCACTGCCAATATGCAAAATGAGGACGCGCTTACCTTTGCCATTTGGATTATATAAATCTTTGTAAAGCCGAGAAAAAGTACATCTTTCTTTGAGTCTACAGTTGTGTCTGTCCAAGCCTTTGAAGTGACGTGTCCTTCATTTTCCCTACTTTGGTCTATGTAATATATTATGCGCCCTTCTACACAGAAAGGTCTCACAGATCTTAGGTAAATTCTTCTCCACATCACAATATCTTCCCAGTCAATTATTTTGTTTGTTTTTTAAAATTGAAACTTCATGTGTTTCAGAAGAGTGTGTAAGGTGGTTTTCTTAAAATTTGGAACATCTGGGTCACTGTTCATTAAAGCAAGTACCTGATCTATAATAGGAGGCCTGTTATTTTAAAAGAAACACTGCAAATTAGAGCCAATATGACTCTTAACAAAAATTATCCATTTGATCTAAAACACTAAATAGTCTTTCTCTTCTCTTTTTAGTGCTTTTACAATTCCTGTTTGTTTAATTTTGGTTCCCACATTTGAAACAGTGTACACCAGTTGCTTCAGACTCTAGATTTTACGTATTTCACAGCCAGGGTGTCACAACGTTGAAAGAAAAAGTTAAACACCTTTATTACAATAGTCCTTTCATCACTTTTTAGATGCTTTCCACTTTTATGCTTCTGTACACTACTCCTATGAACTGAACTCTCCGCCATAGTCACTCAACGCCCGAACAAGCAACACTGACAGGACGAGTGGCAAAGCAACGCTTCCCTGCACTAAACAACCCAATCGGGGAAGTACCGAATAGTAGGCGAGAATAAATGGAAGTAAAACATTTAAGCTCGTGTTTATATGTTTTAGAATTTTAATGCATTACTTAAATGTATTAAATAAGTAACAAAATATTATATAATAACGAACTATTTCCACTCGCACTTCACTGTTTGACTCGCTCTAAAAGTTTTGCTATGGTTCACTGTTGATGTACCTAAACACTTTAAGACCAAACCGAGTGTAACTGCTGTGTAACTGGTAGATGAACCGTTGTGCATATACACATTGTTCTATCTACAGCTTTAGTCCTATAGAAATGCAACAAACACCATGGTATGCTGAAGTCAATTATTTTATGTTCGTTTGTTTCCACACTATAAACCGCTTGTTGCTTGAGCAAAGATACACAATTTATGTAAATTGCAAAACATGAAGATTGGTTGTAGAGCCCCAGGACGAAGCGTTTTACATCTTCTCTTTTAAAATAAACCTTTAAATATTGAAAAGGGTGTATAAAACGTACATTATATGGATGGATGAAGAAAACATGCACATAAACATTTCTAAGGGAGAACTAAATGTGATCCTTTTGGATGGATGCACATGAAAAGACGCACGCCCTTAGCAGATGTGTCTGGCTTGAGTACTAGGGTAATATAACCTCTTTTTACTTGTTCACTGATTCGTGACATGCACGCAGTGATGTTTATGTTAAAATAGAAGAGATATTACAGATTTTGTTAGCTCTGGTATTAAGACATATGTTAAAGTAATGGAAAGAAACAAAGTTAAAATTTTATAAAACGATGGCAGTTCCAATGCTTATGTATGGAAGTAAGTCCTGGATATTAAAAGAGATAAAAGTAAGATACAGGCAGCAGAAATGAGGTTCTTAAGAACAGTTAAGAATGTACTACACGAGATTCAATAAGATATGAAACTATTCGAGAGGAACTAGACATATATAAATTACAGGACAAAATAGAAGAAAATACACAGAACTGGAAAGAGCATATGAAGAAGAAGAAGAAGAAGAAGAAGAAGAAGAAGAAGAAGAAGAAGAAGAAGAAGAAGAAGAAGAAGAAGAAGAAGAAGAAGAAGAAGAAGTACCGCTGTTAATAAGAAGATACAATCCTCGAGGAAGAAGAGATGGACGTCCTAGAAGAAGACGGGAATAGTTGATGGAATGGAAGACGGAACAGGCAGAAATGCCTAATCCCGGAAGTGAAGAAGAAGAAGAAGAAGAAGAGGAAGAATATGATGATTTATCTTTATTGCTCAACATAATCTGCAGAAAGGCTAATTCATTTGTATACTAGTGTTCTAAATTAATTAAATCATCTCTGTAGTGCAATTTATCAGGGTCCTCAAAATAGCTGTATACCACAATAATGACTGCCTCGTTGCTGTGAAGTCTTCATCCTCCAAGAAATGTTTTGAGCTTCGGGAATAGGTGGTAGTCACTGGGTGCTAGATCTCACGAATAGGATGGATGTTCAAGCAATTCGAAATTTAATTCACACATTTTTCCCATTGCATTGACTGAACGATGTGCCATAGCATTGTCGTGAAGAAACAAGACCTTTTTCTTCTTTGTCAAAAGAGGTTCTGTTGTTTTCACCTCATCACAGAAACGTTGCAGTAAGCTTTCATAATATTCACCAGTGCTACTTTTATCCTCTCCCAAGTAATAAATACAAATAGTTATTTTTGCATCCCAGAAAGACTCGCCATAAACTCGTTAGCTGACAAAATTGACTTTGCCTACTTTGGAGTCGGTTCACCTGGCGCAGTGCACTATTTTGACCGTGATTTATTTTCTGGAGTGTAGTGATGCAACTAAGTTTCATCCATGGTGGTAACTATCTAAATCCTTTAGTTTCTAATTATTTATTATATTATGTATATCTTGTTTTTTCTTTATTTTTATCTTTAATTTTATGAATACTTATACCTTATATAAGAGGTTTATTTACTTTTAATTTGGGTATATTCTTTTTTAGTATGTACAAGTATAGATGTTTATATTGTAATCAGGAAGTTATACGATAAACCTCCAAATTCTTAATAGAAACAGTTTTTCTTTGTAACCTGTGCTCAGGTATCAACAAACGCGGTACACAATTTGCACAGCCCAAAACATTACTTAAAGTATTACCTGCACGTTCTTTTGAGATATTTACAGCCTCTGCTATCTCAAGTTTAATCTGCGGTCTTGCAGTACTAGACGATGAACTTTTTCAATGATATCTGGTGTTGAGACTTCCACAGGACGTCCAGAGCGAGGCTCATCACTAGTACTCGTACGTCTCATTTTAAACTATGCATACCACCTTTTAATCATTGTATATGAAGAGGCAGGGCCTTTCAATGTACTATCCATCTCCTTGATTTATTTAGGCGTTAAACCTTTCAAATGGAAGTATTAAATCACTGCTCGTTTATACAAATCCTCCATTTTCGTGAAACCTCTACCCATGTCTTGTTTAAAATACTGTCATTCAAAACTTAAACGAACTACTGACCTGTAACCATGAACACAAGCTGCTCTGGAGTTATACTATATGGTGCTATCCGTCAAACTGGCCCAGTGGCGCAATCTCTATGTGAAACCCGGGACTTACCAGCCGACCCTCGTATTCGTTGTAACATTTGGAGATACAACTTGAAGTCGTAAGCACGTCTCATTCCATGGGATAATTAACATGTATACATGGAGTATCATTTTATATATATATATATATATTATTGTTTGTTAAAAATAGGTTCTATTTATGTTTAAAAATTTTGTTTGACTTGGCACGAGTTCTTATCCTCACCACGAATGTTTCGTTTCCCAGATCATTTAGTTATTCTACTCCTTGCAATTCTAGCGTCTTTCCTGTATTTATACCACAGTCCAAAATAACGATCTCAGACAAATTCCTTTGCATATCTCATGGAAAATCCAATGAATGGTAATCAGCGGATATACATAAGACAATTTGTGTTCTACGTATGAAATAGTATGATTTATGTACTCGTTTCCCTCGCGAATAATGTATGGGGGCTTCTGTGTTCAAAGTGCAAAGTAAAATAACATCAAAGCTTGGTATTACCTGAAACTGATTTTAAGCAGGTCCAAACTTCTTCCTTTCCTTCCTTAATTTTCTTTTCTCGATTACTCGTTTGAGGTTTCAAGAGCGAAGGATACTGCAGTAGTAGATACTGTGGTGGGTATACCGCGTTTATTTTGGCAGGCTTCTTCGGGCGAGCCTCCCGGCCCAGGGGTGGTAGCGTTGAACCGGGAGGCTACTCCCAGGGCTTGTGGTAATAGTAGTAGCTTACTGACACGCTGAAGAAAGGAGCTAAGGGAGAAACTAAGAAGAATATTAAAACAGTTGGAATACTGTGGAAGCTGTGCATGTACTGAGATCTGCAGGTGTAAACAGTGTGTACGTCTGTAATTTGTACCTTGTGAACGAAGATGTAACTTGGTCAATCATTGTACACATGACACATTTATTTTTGAATTATATACAACATTAATCCAATAATATGGATATAAATATACATAAATAAGGGTTGATATTAACAATACACACAGATAATTAATTGTGACCTCATTATACATAATTTTGTGTATATTTTTTTACAATAAATAACAATATATATCTTTAAGTTTGCAAATGAAGACAATCTTCTCTTTGTTTTGGGAAGAGCTTCTCTCTAAATTGCATGACGTCAATGATGCAAATATAAACCAAGATTGTATTTTACTGTTTCTCTTATATGAGTTAATATTTTCTATAGAGCCCTCTTGGTCAGCTGCAATGGTACAGGTGTAGATTAACCTTTATCTTTCTAGAAACTGCTTGAAATAGTGGTGTTTATTTTCCAAAAAGGGATAATCGTGTGCAGACCACGACACAATGTATTTTATCTGTTTAAATTAAGATTAAATTTTGAAGGAATGTTATTGTCCTTCTTTGATTAATCATTATCTGAAGTTTGTTATTTAAAGAAAACTTTTCCTTGTCTAAAAAATGTAAAGTATTGAAATAGATACAAGTAATTTTTGGAATACTAATTAATTAGAGTCAACTGAGAAGCTCAATGCCATGGCCGGGATTTAACCACGGATCTACTGGTTTCCGTCCAGTTGCTCTACCCCTTGAGCTACCATGGCCAAAGTGCCTTCCTGACATTAAATTCTCCAATTGACTCATTATATTTCCCGGTATACTCTTTGTTCTTTTCAGTATACCTATGGTATAATGTAAATCAAGATACATTTGTAGAAATGATTTGATTATAGATCCCTTGTAGCTATAATGAGAATATAGTATGTTTAACTAAGCGACAAGAAGCTGGTTGCTACGAGACAGATTTGGAATTCCATTTTCTTTGCATATCCCAAGAGAGAGAGAGAGAATAAATAAAACGTTAGTTGTTAATAGCACTGCAATTGCCCGGAAGTTGTCAGTGCCGCTCGTATGGCGGAATTTCTGTGACAGAAATTATCTTACACGCCATATGGGGCTGTCGCTTTTAAGCGCACTTAAAAACTAGCAGTCTCATATGAAATTGAGACCTTGGGATTAGTAGTCCAGCTGCTAGATATTTAAGACCAGGGGAAGACAGGTACTGGCGATGTGACGTCAGCTCCTTCAGCTTCACACCTAAATATACCTCCGAACGAAAGGTAGGTTAGCGTGTGACGTCACCGCGCTGATTTCTGGTGCCCAAGAGGAAGGAAATTGATGTGTTGGGATTCCCAGAGCGTAGGAAAGACAGGAAACGTATGGGGTATTAATAATATGTACAACTTACATCTTGGGCGTTGACTGCTTTAATTACACAATTGGTCACAGTTTATAAACAATTACATTTTGGCTCTGTGCCATGAGAAAATTTATAAAACTTCAACTCGTAGTCTGAAGGTCAGTCATGTTATAAAGTAAATAAAATAAAACATATAGTAATTTTCTTTGCAAATTAGAGGAGATTCACTCAACAGAATTACATGGATATTTTCCAACACTTTCTGTTCCGTTTTACTTTCTAGTTTATCAATATCAGGCCGTAATGTCCGGGAAATTTGTAACCGAAGGCTGCATGTTAGATTGCGATCAGACAAGGGGGGTACTTCGGAGTTTGGACTTAGCTAATTTCATAACATAAAAAAAAATGTTCGCATACATATGTCGAGCCAAACATACACAGGGGTATATTCTTGTAAATATCAGCCAACTCTTTCTTGTATATATATATATATATATATATATATCCTTCAATAAATCGTCGCAATGTAAGTTTAACAGTTACATTAGGTATGTGGCTGCTACATTGTTATTGAGTGTGCCATACCTGACTGAACCCTCAGATTCTGTACTAACAGCGCCATTTATATAGGCAACTTGGTACTACAAGACTCTTGCCTGACGTCACACGCACGGTTCCGGCTGAAATACGTCACAACTCTCGAAACTGTATTCCTCTGTCTAAGACAGTCAGACTGACAAAGAAGGAGGGCAAGAAAGAAACTAATAAGGACTTCCAATATAGGAAAATTATCAGTTACTAAACCTGAATCCAATAGCAAGAAATGTCCCAGATCTGGCCAAGGCCACAAAACAATTCGGTAGTCTGTCTTTTAACTAGATCTCTTAGCGTATAGAATATCGAAGTTGTCATTCAGAATGAAGACCACTTCATAAGCTATTAAAAACTCTTATAGGTATGGAGAGTTACTGGACATGAGATTTCCGACAGATAGCGCCATGCGCTTTTACGAGAGCCTGGCACAGATTGTAGACTCTTGTACATGTTTACTTGCAAAGTGGGAACACTTAAAGTTAGAGTCCTCATTCTATTAAAGACATGAAGTACGATGTATGAAAATAAACCAAAACATTAGTGCTTAAATAACTTCTAGGTACATTCTAAAATTTAATGTTGCTTTGTGGCAAAAATAGCTTCAAGTCAGTAATGCTGAAGGGTACGTGAATAACTGTTGCTATTAAACAGGACATAAACTATGTTTTAGGATAGTCAACGGTGTTCATTTTTATCTGCGATTTTACCGCGCAAAATTTGACGTCATCAATACCATCGAGTTTAAATACGATTCCCCTAGCGGCTGGCGATCGTGTTTGGTGTGCTGACAGCAGCTATGAGGCAGGTAGACATACTATTTGAGAGGTGGGTCTGCCCACGTAATGTAAAGGTGCGTAATTTCGCCTGGTGCGTAGATACGATAACTATTTTCAGAAACTGTATACCACAATACGATGCACTACAAAGCTAATTATGCAGCCATAAAAGTATACCATGAGGAATATACGAAATGATAAGTCAATGAACACTTATTTCATAATGAACATCTGTTTTTCTGTTATAGTAGACATATATGCATATTGTAAATCTGTCACATAAAATAGAAAAAGTTGAATTTTATCTCAATTATTTTCTATTACCCACAGCTTCCTCAAACTGCACCTTTCTTACAAACCAGAAAATTTGAAGAACATATTTTAGGGACGAAAAATAAATTAGTGTTACAATATGTACAAAGCTTTTATCCAAGTCTAAACATGAAAATATCTCTAGTACATACTCTTATGTGTCCATTTTCTTAAATTTCCTTTCTCTCATCCTCTTAAACACTGTTTGTAATACGAGAAGGTATCCTAGTGGCCTTTATTAATTGCTTCTAGATTATGACCAATCACAATAGCGTCCAGTGTCTCTCCTTTTGCGAGTAACTGAACCTGTATCTTGGAAATATTTGATGCACCTGTTGGTTTTAAAAGACATAAGGATACCAACATTAATAGACATTTTAATTAAGTGTGAGAATGACAAAAAATTATATCGCATATTGATAGAACGTAAGACGTTTATGTTGCAAACAAAAATATGTCAATTTGACGGTACCTGGACACTTTTGACAACATTACGCTCCGAGGGACTTCTCTGAATGCTGGATAGCGTAGCATAAATTTCTCTATGCAGCGGTTAAGTTATATTTATATGTCGTACCAATTTTAATGCCGGTACGAAAGTAGCATTCAACTATGAAGACGTGGTAGTCTGTGTTCATATCCAGGGGAAGCTGGTTGTATTAGTTACCAGTGCAACACATTAAGAGCGCTGTAATTTGCTTACTGTTCCGAAAATATTACCTCTTCTTCTCCGTAGAGGACACTATGATTTGAAGATAGACTCACCAGTCAACTATGACATCATTCCTCGGTGGGAAATAATGAATAAAAATGAACACCGTGTATATTACAGGGGAAATCTCTAGAACAATATTCTAAAGAAAGGGACTCGGGGTTGTTATTAGGTTTGCCTACCGTTCAATAGGCATTCTGTTCTCTTAGCAAGTGTCGCCGTAAAATCCAACCACTTTAACAGAACAGTGGCTGATGGGGAAAATAGAATGGCACTACATGTCTTAAATTGGCGTATGTAACCCATGTTATTTTAATACACAGGTTGTAAAACGTTTAATAGTTACGATTCCGATTTCTTCGTGAACACCGCTTAGAGAACCAATTTAAACCTCTATTGACAATGCACTCAATGATATCACCGACAGCATAGCCTAGGGGGCGACACCTGCCCTCCAGCTAGCATATGACAGCTTCGATTTTACATCACTACAAACTGTTCATTGTGTTAACAAATCCGAACATGATTTCCCAAATGTGGGACAGCAATTGACAGCAATTTTTCTATAATCCCTCAGAAAAGTTTACTTTAAAAAATAATGATAGTAAATCAGATGAATTCGAGTTATTCAAATAAACACACCAACTCCTACGAACTTGGGCTAGTACATACTAATGCATTTATATTATACAGGTGTATAACTAGAAGTTTCAGCAGCAGTTACCTTCTTCCTGCCTTTATCATTTAATTTCATTACTTCCTTACACTAAGTTAACTATCAACATCTGGTAATATCTGTGAATACGAGAGTGGTCTGAAAAGTTTCCGATCTAATAAAGATACAAGATATTATTTTTCAACATAGTCTCCTTGTGACTCTACACACTTCTCCCAGAGATGTTCCCATCTCTGTAACCCGTTCAAATAGTACTCGGCGTTTTTATCTGTAAAATAATTGTTCACGAGGTGATTTGCCTCTTCATTTGACGAAAATCTCTGTTCTCTGAGAGCAATTTTCAGATGAGGGAACAAAAAGAAGTCGCCTGAGGCTAGATCTGGTGAGTAAGGCGGATGGTCAAGCACTTCAAACCGTAATTCATGGATTTTTGCCAGTGCAACCGCTAAGGTGTGACACGGTGCGTTGTCATGGTGAAACAGGATATTCTTTTTCTGCAATGTGGCCCTTTTCCGCAAGTTCTGCTTTCAACTTGTCAAGTAATGATGCGTAGTATACTCCTATGGTATTTTTTTCATTTTTAAGATAACTGATTAAAATAACTCCATGACTGTCCCAAAAGAAAGTCGCCATCACTTTTCCAGCCGACAAAACTGTTTTTGCTATTTTGGAGCCGGTTCCTTCTTTGCAGCCCACTGTTTCGACTATATTTTTGTTTCGGCGTATAATGGTGTACTAAGTTTCATCTAAGGTAATTAATGGTGGCCAAAACTAGGATCTCATGTCTAAATGTTGATTTAATATGTGATAAACACGTTTTTTGACATGCACATAGCCTCTGCTATCTCTCTCACTTTAATTCGGCGGTCATCCAGCACCATTTTGGTGAACTTTGGCGATGTTTTCGTCGGTGGTTGGAGTTTATGGAGGTCCCGAACATTCATCGTCTCCCAGGCGCTTACGGCCGCGTTGAAATTCAAGTGCCCAAAATTTTACTGTAGTAAATGATGGTGCAGAGTCCCCATATACAGAATCCAACTCATCTTTGATTTGTGTAGGCGTATTGCTTTTCAAAAACAAATATTTAATAACAGCTCGATACTCGAGTTTGTCCATTTTCATAAAAACACTCACATCAACTCACTCAAACGACTGTTACATAACTTAGCATCCAAAATGGTTGAACATTTGGTGAGTAACTGTCAACAGATGAAGAACCAAATTCACTAGCTTTTATTTACGAGTGTTGCTATCTTCATGTTGAGATCAGAAACTTTACAGACCATCATGGTAATATTTAATATAGTTCTGACTTCTCTGTTAAGTCTTCTTTCTCTGTAATTTAAGTTTGAGTAATTCTTATTTCTCAAGTACTACCGCAGCTAATTTTAATGAAACAGTTTCAATGTTTGGTGTGTTGGAATCACGGTAACTTCCAATCATTGCTTTCACTAATGGCTGTTTAGATAAGCGTAACGCAGTAATCTTCCACTCATAATTTCAAGCCTCTGTTAAACTAAAAATCAGTAAACTAACGGATTCTCATAACATTAATGTGCTGATGTTATATTAAACAAACTGAAGAGGGCAATTTTTTTTCTGTTAGACGGTCGGTTTTTTTATTTTGTTGTTCTGGAAACTTCATTGGTCTTCTTTGTTTCGGCATGGCTAGTGTTGCGTACATTACGACCATATGTCAGTCTTCAGTTGTTAATAAACAATCACAAAATGTAGATAACAATGTTTGAACTTAAGAGTCCTTCTAAACCACTACTAGAAACAAGATTATAAAGTCGCTGCCGCAGCTCGAAGAATATATAAAGTGGAAGGAGAAGATGTCGTTATGACAACGGTTCTAAAGTTTCAACAATGGAGACGAAAACACTAAAGATTTACCACGTTCTGGAAGATCTAAGGTATGGAATATTGAAGATACACGCCAAGTTTTGCGAGTAAATCCGCCAAAAGTACCCCTAGGCTTTCAGAAGAACTTGATGCTTTAAAAAATGCCATACATCGCCACATTAAGACACTTGGAAAATCATACAGAAGCTGTAGCTCTGTACCTCATGAACTGACACTTGAAAAGGCTAAACGTAGATTGGATATCTGTCGTTATCTTATCCGTAATCCCACAGATGATACATTATCAGGTGAATTGACACTTTTGATGAAAAATGAGTATATTACCGAAACGCTGATGTCCCGAAACAGTGACTTGATCCCCGCCAACCTGCCAAAGTCATCGTTAGAAAAATCAGTTCGGTCCCTAAAGTAATGCTGTATGTCTGGTGGAGTTTTGAAGGTGTGATTCACTGAGAGTTTGTTCCAAACGAGCGAGCGATTGATGAGGATCTTTATTGAGAACAAGTGGAACGATTTCATGAAATGTTGAGACGGAGATACCCAGAATTAGTTAACCAAAATAAGAGTTTTATTGCATCAGGGCATACTGCACGAACAACCATGGAAAAAAAATCAGGAATTGCGAGGCATCGAACTTCTACCACACCCAGCATACAGCCCTGATCTCGCACCATCCGATTGTCATCCTTTTCGATCCATGAACTACTTTCTACATGGAAGAAATTTTGACAAAATTAAAGCAGTGTAACTGGGTGCCACCGAAATCTTTGAATCAAAAATCTGAGACTGATACCACTGTGGGATAATTAACTACGCTGTACGATGTCTCTAGATCATAGAATCTAACGGTCTATACTTTGAAAATTAGTTAATTGCTTGTCAGAACACATTTCAAATAGCTTTTTCTCTTAAAAAGAACGAAATTACATATTAGACGGTGTATATGTAAAGAAAAGCATAAACTGATGGTTTACACACAACTTCTTTTACCGCTGTTGCTTATTTTCATACTATTTATATAATCTGTTCTTAAAAACTCACATTGACTTATTTCTCCATTTAATTAAGCAGATAAATGTTGAAAAGAAATGGACAAATAGTAACAAATTTAAATCAGTATAAACGGATGCCTCGCAAAGTATCACATATGGAAAAATAGTAATTTAACTTCAGGAGCTCTTTAAGGATATCTAGATCGTGTGGTAACTCTTGGCTATCCTTACAGTTAACCACCTACACTTTATTTAAAATTACAAATATAAGCTATCCCTTAAATCTCCAGTATGCACATGTTTATGCTTAATAATGTCACCTAATTATCGCCAGCCTCGGTAGCGTAGATGGTAGCATGTCTGCCTCAGGTCCAAGAGGTCCCGATTTCGAACCCCGGTCAGGGTGAGTTACCTGGGTAAGGTTTTTTCCGGGGTTTTCCCTTATCCTTCAAGACGAATGTCGGGTAACTCTAAGCTCCTTGGACCCTGGACTCATTTGAGCATCATTTCACCCAATTCATTCACCGTCCGATATGACTTAACGTTAGAGGACGTAAATTAAAAAAAAAACTAATTATCGGAAGGCCCGACCAGCTAGAGGCTAGGAGGGCGACAGAAGGCATTCAAACCTCGCCTACCCATTTATCTTGTAGCGCTAACAAGGGGATGGTTGGAAAAACATCTCTTTCCCCATCCCCTGATGTCTGGAACAGTCGGGATGTTTCACTGAATCGCGAGGCTTCCAGAAACAGCGATCTCCTTATAAAAGGGGCTGCAGTTGGCGAATCAGTTCAGTTCTTGGCGAGCAGCCGGAGGAGCGCCGTGCTAGTGAACGGACTGAAAGACTGTGTACGTGCATCGGAGGAGTTGTACGTAATTGCGAGTGCGCAGTGCACCTGTGACAGACGAACTGGTGAATTGTAATTGTGTGCGCTACGTAATTCTATGTAATCGGCAAGTGTTCCAACTGTAATTCGGTGGAAATTAAGAATAATTTGAGTTTGTGCAACTGGACTTTTAATTTCACGAACCCACAAAGTCACAATACCTAGGGTATTTAAATAAACATTGTTAATACAATTTTTGGACATAATATAAGTTCTCCATGTAAAGGATAATTAAGCATAAATAATATTCTTTCAAAACTTTATGTTGTATTTTTGAAGGGTACTAGTATGTGCCCAAGAACACCTTTACTCTAAAATGTATTATATTATACATAGGGTTCAAAAGAGATGTTCTCGATAGAAACTTAGATATCGAATTTTTGGTTGAAATGTCTTACACTACCCACTAGGTATACCTTAGAGAAATGAAAATTGGTTGACGTTTTAGATTCGTTATTAAAGAAGTGTTAGGTTTAATGTTTTTAAGTTAATAGTGAAAAATTTAATATAGGTACACTTAGATAACATCTATACATGTTTGAACTCGTCTCACAATATTATCTGAAGTCTTACACCCTTATTTATCGATACCCCCGTAAGAAAAACTCTGTGAGGTTAGGTCTGTGGCCTACTAGATCCCCTGACCTAACATCACCAGATTTTTCCTTGTATCTAAAAATAGAGTTTATAAGAATAGGCCACGGACCATTGATGTTCTCAAGGAATCCATTCGAACCTAAATAAGTAACATTGGAGAGGATACTCTCCGTAAAACTTCAGAGAATATTCTGAGACGAGTACAAACATGTATAGATGCTGGTGGAGGACACTTACAACATTTTCTCTAAAATGTAACTAGTGTAATGTAATATGCCAATTGTGTATTATATTCTCCCAAAGTTACATGTGTGTTCCATTTTTGGTACAAAACTTATGACCTATTGAAGTGGTTCAGGTTTATATGGATCGCACTGTACATTCGCCGCAAATAGCTTCCTCTGAATCTGTTTAATTCTTTATACACAGGACATGATTTCGCGTTTTAAATTTAAGATGCCTTTGGTACACTGCTTTTTGCAATGCAGAACGGTGTGTCCACTGTAGATGAACATTCCTCTTAAGTGAACGCGCCAAGCTAGGAAGATGCTTCCATTAGCAAGCTGGAAATCGATATGATAGTCCACTAATGGCCAGCACAAAAACCTTGTTCTCCACAAGGAAGTCGTCTTTTTCTTGTTCGTCTCAGGTTTCCCGGTAATGTACAGAACGTCTTCACTTCTACAAATCATTATGTAAGTAAAGTTTCGTATTTCCATTTAAAATTAATGTGCGCTTACAATTGGAAACAGCTCTGGAATTGCAGCTTCATAGAAGGTTGCTAAAGCAGCTTTAGTCGTAGCACTATACTGTATATAATATGTAGGATAATGATTATATTCGTTCTTGATTCAAAGGTTGTCAAAAATAATCAGAATAGTAAAAAGTGACACCGATGAAACAGGTCATTGTAACTATTCCAGGCTTGTATACAGATCGAGTGAGCAACAAATAAAAACAAGAATGCGACACATCGCAAGACGTACTACCTTAATATTAGCTTCGAAGTATTTCAACACTAAAAGGACCGGCGAGTATGGTCTACCGAGAAGGATCAACCCGTCAGTTTGACGGGTGCACTTTTATTTGCCCTTTTTAAAATAGTAAACAAATTTGAATGCATACCAGTTTATTTAATATTATTTATACAGTTTACCAGTATATAGTTTTACTTTTGTCTGAAGAATTATATGGTGAAATGACATTTTAAGCCCAAAAATTAATTCAAATATATACGATAACCAAATTTGAAATACACAACTTCCCTTAGCAAACACGTGTTTAAACATAAAATTTTTAGTACCAAGTATATAGTATAAAACACTTATAAACCTGATTTCACTTATTCAAAGCCACCTGCATCATCGTGACACCTAACACACGTAAGTATATTCAGCGTTGCCGAAACATGGTCCACAGTCATACTTGCTGCACTTGTTACATAAATGTTTCCTCCTATTCTTGCCGCGGCATCCACCAATTTGGCAAGTCTTCCAAATGTTGCTCTGCGTTGGTACTGTGTTAGAAAGTGCATTTTGTACCCTTGTGGATTTATATGCTCTTCTGCTAAGTTGTATATGAACTGAGGTCTGCTTAATTTTGACCTGTTACTTCCTTATGGAGTACTCATTCATTAATAGCTGCCAAGGCCAACACATTGAAAAAAATATGCATAGGCTACCTTCTGCATCCATATTTCACTGTGTACAGTCGAGCCATTTGATCAGCGACGTCAGTGCCGTACTTGGTATTATTATAGTATGCCACTGGTTCTGGTAGCTTCTTAAGATATTGTTTATTTATACTAACTGTGTCATGCATTGAACTCAAAAGAAGCATATATTTGTTCTTTATATGCTGAGAGTATGTCAGAGTTATGTCACCTGACTTATAAAGTACAGTTGTGTGTAAAGGTGCTTCAGAACATTTTGCTGATTGAAGGATTTTCCTTCTACATGTTTTTACTGTGCCCACAATGCTTGTACTTTTACACTTAAGACTTTCTGCAAGGCATTTGGTCCTGGAAAAACTGTCACATGTAATATGTCTTCCTGCAAAAAGCAAAGGGATTTATAAGATGCATTACAACATGCTCTGTAAGAGGAACACCTGTGGGGCGCTGCTCGTCTTTGCCCAGTTAAGGAAAATCATTCACCAGATATTTTCAATTTCCATGAACTGCAAGCCAAAACTTTATTCCAAATTTGTCCGGTTTATTGCTCACATATTAAATGAAGGATCATCTAGCCTTGCAAGGAAATAATTGCTCATCCACAGTGATATTTTCATTTGGAATGTAACACTGCAAGGAATTGGCAATAAAAGGATTCCAGACAGGAGTAGCAGCTACAAAGCGATCTTTACTTAGTCTTTGAGAACGTGTGTCCTTGTCATACAATCGCATAAACTACAAAATTTCAGCCAATTTGTTTCTACTTATTGTGTTCCTGAAAAATGGTGCTCCCCAGGTATTCGACCATAGCAACTTCAACGGAAAGTGTTTTGCTCCGAAACCTCGTAAATATATAAGTGGCAGTACGAATTGGGCAGTAAAGCTTTCTTACTCATCGACAAAGTGTCTGCAGAGTGCCATAAATCAAGCAGGAAGGAAAACAACAACAGATGTCGACCAGTTGGTGGACCTTCTAGTAGGAGTTGTTTGTACCAGTTTTTAGAAAGGTCCAAAATACTTCATTTTTGCGGAACGTGAGTGTCATAAGTATTTAATTAAAAGACGTAAAACACTGCAAGTGTAGAAAAAAAACATGAATATGAAATAAGTCTTCTAAAGTAGCGCATCCCCCTAAGTGACGGGTGCGGTCCTTCTAGTGTGAGTGTTAAGGTTGGCAGTTTTCATAGTGCACTATCTCGGCTATAATTCCTTCACATAGAGAAATTAATTATATATGTGAGTATTCTTATTGGAAATGTCCAGATATTGACTGTAAAACACCTATTCATTGCTTCTTCAGGATATGCTTTTATGGATGTAGAAATAGTATGGGGTATAAATTGTAATCGAACCCTTTCGTGGCCTCTCTCTGCTGAGTGAGGTGGCCTGCAATCACCGGGAAACATACACCGGCAGATGCGGACTGGAATCCTTACCTCATAAAATATGTAAAATTTGCATCTTCTGCTTTTCTGCTCTAAAACAGGGAGCATATCTCTTGTAAATATTCTCGCTAACTTTCAGTGTATGAGGATTGCAACGATAGATGTCTGTTGAAACCGAAGCTCTATCGCTTTAACACGGAAGTGATATAGTCTAATGATCCCGTTAGCGTGTGAATTATTGTAACTGGGTTTCCCATTCCGTAAAAAGAGGTTTTACTAACCGACAACATTTGTTTTCCACTGATGAATCTTGTCTCGTTTTACTGGACGTTTGAATACATACAGGAATAACACTCTGATATTGGGTTTCAGAAAAACCTCTGTTACTGGATGAAACGCGTCTTACGAATACAAAAGTGGAGTGTGGTGTGCGCTAAGTGCTAGAAAAATAATTTGGTCCATATTCTTTAATGAAATGGTAAATGCAGAACGGTATCAGAGGTTTATTCTGTGGCAATTTTTCAATCGCTTGACAGAAGAAGAGAAATCGTGTGGTTGGTTCCACATAAATTCTACAACAGCACATATGCGTGCGGAATCACTTACTGTAGTAGGAGTGGTGTTTGATGATAGAATAATTTGTGTTGACCTGTGGCCCGCTCATTCACCTGACGTAACGAACTGTGGTTTACATTTATGGGGTTCTTTAAAAGGCAAAGTGTATCGGTCCAATCCTCATACACTTCAGGAACTTAGGGAACACATTATATATTAAATTACAAAAATACCTGCTGAGAGTGAATGAGGGTATTTACACGGGATATTCTGCTTGTTTGAGAGCAGATGATCAATATTTCCAATATTTCTTATAAGGAAACACCTCTATTTCGCCTGTGCCGGCATGAGCTCCCCGGTGACTGCCGGCCATCTCGCGCAGTAGAGAGAGGCCGTGTGTGGGTTCAATTATATTTTAACTACCCTATAGTAGAGTGTACGACAATATATTTTCTAAACATCTAAAAGGTAAATCATATCCGGTTTTCATTTAAGCACGTCTGTGAGGTTCCATGTGTGATGGGTTCTGTTCCTGCACTTTTATATTATGGACCGTTTTTAATAAATTCGTGATTTCCCAGTTTTGACATATCTAATATTTTTAAGTAGAACGGCAACATGACAGTAAACAGCTCTGCAATTTTCCAGAGTACAGTTAAATTGAAGCCTACCGTTTTTCTCCCATTGATGTCCGAGTTTCCCTCACTGTTTATAATGCTCGACACGAAATCATAATTGACAAAGGAAATTTTGAAGAAGGTACTACAGGTACATATAAGGTTACAATCTTCCTGGTATTGCTCAGTAATGAGACTAAAAAAGATTATCGTTATTATTAGACTTAAGGGATCTGGGTCGTTTCATTTTGGTGCTAAATGTTTGTATTTATACAGTATGATGCATACAAAAATAAATAAATGGAATTGTGTAATTTTAATGGAAAACTAAAATATGCATATGACTGCAATATGGCAGCTATGCAGGGACTGTTTCAATGTACATACGAAAGTTCTCTGAAGTTATATTCACAAGTCGGTTTGTTAATTTACTCAGTTATTGCACATGTGCTAGAAAACTTAAACCAGTCAGTTATAGTGAAACATATTAGTTATTTTTGGAACTTTGAATTAATTGCTCCGATTCAATTCCTTCTGTGAATTAAAGGCAAATTTCTCTAAGTTCCTCATATCATTGCATCTGTACTTACTCCCAAAATATCATCCAGATTATTGTTCCTTGGAAACGTTAGGTACCCATAGCATATGAACTCCTAGTTCACAGTGCCATTGCATAAAAGTATATAGGCCAAGCTTAGCTTACTCTTCCCTCCGATATGGAGAGGGGATATCAAACAGTTGCAGTAGGGGTACGCTTAAATGCTATACATTTATGCAAATGTAGTCTAAGCTTTGAAATTTTGAAAGCTTACTTTTCTGCAGATGCTTACGTGTGTACACATTGTGCTGTACACTCATAATCACTTTTGGGTTTACAAACATAGCTCTGGATCTCAAGAGTTCTGTATACTTTATTGATGCTTTGTTGAAGCTAGAAAGAAACCAAATCTCATCGTATAGGCCAAGTAGGTAGTTTACTGCATTCACTTACTACATCACTGAGAACGAAAGGGAAAAACGAATCGAAATTTAATTAAAACAAATTCAATATCACAGTGTATTCCCACAAAATAGATGGTCTGTAGTTACATGACTTACATAGCGGTCTCTGCTTACTTACAAATCTAGGTGTGACGAACTCTATTTATCATGTAATCCCAATCATTAGTGGACTTCCATGAAGTAAAACAATGGAAAGGGAGGCTTTGAATTGCTGATCAAATTATATGAATTGGATGACATAAAGTAATGAATGTATATTCAGTCTTTTCCAATATTTGCATTCAAATGACATTTGAATACAAATAATGGATTCCAATTTACAGATCTATGCAGCAATTTATTTGTGTATATGTTTGTAGTTGACGCAAAAGAATCTACAAATCAAACGTCAGTATTTTATTGCCCGAAATACACACTCATATGAAATGAAACAACATTCCCATTTGATTTTAAAATTCAAGATATATTTGGACTATGTATATTGTGATATATGTACCCTGTATATAATTTTCGAAAGACGCAACAAAGAAACTTTGCGTAGAACCTCAAACGATAAAGAAAGCAGAAGAAACAAAGATATATAAAAGATAAAAACAGCACATTATTATATCAGTGCAGAATATGAAACAAGTGTACAACAACATGAAAACGTACAGTCAAATATTTAATTTTTAGAAGCTGATATGACGAAGAATTATCGTGGACTGTATTTAAACATTTATGCCAAATAGGATGCTCCTATAGTAAATAATCAAGTCGAAGTGGCAAAGAAGTTTATTTAGGAGAGACTGTGCTACAATGGAGATTGGGGAGTACATCGGAGAAAGATCAGAGTGAAAGGAAAAATAGTGATGTCTGGGGTAAGGAACTGTAAATACAATTTACCAGATATGTCAATAAAGTGTGGAAACGTAGAGTCAGACTGAAAAATTCAATGCCATAGCCGGGATTTGAACCACGGATCTTCTGGTTTCCGTCCAGCCGCACTACCATTGTGCTACTATGGCCAACATGCCGATATGACATTAAATTCTCCAACTGACTCGTATTTTCCCGGTAAACCACTTAGGAGTTCTCATAAACACATGAGACAAACTACCTTAGGGGCGACTTACTACATGTAAGTACTTTAAGATCCGGGCTTTATAGTTAACCACTATTAGGTTAATTAATGGAAATTAATTATTCTTTCACACTGGCCGTGTGTAGGCTAAATTGTGGAAACGTAGAGTCAGACTGAAAAATTCAATGCCATAGCCGGGATTTGAACCACGGATCTTCTGGTTTCCGTCCAGCCGCACTACCATTGTGCTACTATGGCCAACATGCTGATATGACATTAAATTCTCCAACTGACTCGTATTTTCCCGGTAAACCACTTAGGAGTTCTCATAAACACATGAGACAAACTACCTTAGGGGCGACTTACTACATGTAAGTACTTTAAGATCCGGGCTTTATAGTTAACCACTATTAGGTTAATTAATGGAAATTAATTATTCTTTCACACTGGCCGTGTGTAGGCTAAATTGTGGAAACGTAGAGTCAGACTGAAAAATTCAATGCCATAGCCGGGATTTGAACCACGGATCTTCTGGTTTCCGTCCAGCCGCACTACCATTGTGCTACTATGGCCAACATGCCGATATGACATTAAATTCTCCAACTGACTCGTATTTTCCCGGTAAACCACTTAGGAGTTCTCATAAACACATGAGACAAACTACCTTAGGGGCGACTTACTACATGTAAGTACTTTAAGATCCGGGCTTTATAGTTAACCACTATTAGGTTAATTAATGGAAATTAATTATTCTTTCACACTGGCCGTGTGTAGGCTAAATTGTGGAAACGTAGAGTCAGACTGAAAAATTCAATGCCATAGCCGGGATTTGAACCACGGATCTTCTGGTTTCCGTCCAGCCGCACTACCATTGTGCTACTATGGCCAACATGCCGATATGACATTAAATTCTCCAACTGACTCGTATTTTCCCGGTAAACCACTTAGGAGTTCTCATAAACACATGAGACAAACTACCTTAGGGGCGACTTACTACATGTAAGTACTTTAAGATCCGGGCTTTATAGTTAACCACTATTAGGTTAATTATTAGGTAAATTAATTAACCTAATAGTGGTTAACTATAAAGCCCGGATCTTAAAGTACTTACATGTAGTAAGTCGCCCCTAAGGTAGTTTGTCTCATGTGTTTATGAGAACTCCTAAGTGGTTTACCGGGAAAATACGAGTCAGTTGGAGAATTTAATGTCATATCGGCATGTTGGCCATAGTAGCACAATGGTAGTGCGGCTGGACGGAAACCAGAAGATCCGTGGTTCAAATCCCGGCTATGGCATTGAATTTTTCAGTCTGACTCTACGTTTCCACAATTTAGCCTACACACGGCCAGTGTGAAAGAATAATTAATTTCCATTAATTAACCTAATAGTGGTTAACTATAAAGCCCGGATCTTAAAGTACTTACATGTAGTAAGTCGCCCCTAAGGTAGTTTGTCTCATGTGTTTATGAGAACTCCTAAGTGGTTTACCGGGAAAATACGAGTCAGTTGGAGAATTTAATGTCATATCGGCATGTTGGCCATAGTAGCACAATGGTAGTGCGGCTGGACGGAAACCAGAAGATCCGTGGTTCAAATCCCGGCTATGGCATTGAATTTTTCAGTCTGACTCTACGTTTCCACAATTTAGCCTACACACGGCCAGTGTGAAAGAATAATTAATTTCCATTAATTAACCTAATAGTGGTTAACTATAAAGCCCGGATCTTAAAGTACTTACATGTAGTAAGTCGCCCCTAAGGTAGTTTGTCTCATGTGTTTATGAGAACTCCTAAGTGGTTTACCGGGAAAATACGAGTCAGTTGGAGAATTTAATGTCATATCGGCATGTTGGCCATAGTAGCACAATGGTAGTGCGGCTGGACGGAAACCAGAAGATCCGTGGTTCAAATCCCGGCTATGGCATTGAATTTTTCAGTCTGACTCTACGTTTCCACAATTTAGCCTACACACGGCCAGTGTGAAAGAATAATTAATTTCCATTAATTAACCTAATAGTGGTTAACTATAAAGCCCGGATCTTAAAGTACTTACATGTAGTAAGTCGTCCCTAAGGTAGTTTGTCTCATGTGTTTATGAGAACTCCTAAGTGGTTTACCGGGAAAATACGAGTCAGTTGGAGAATTTAATGTCATATCGGCATGTTGGCCATAGTAGCACAATGGTAGTGCGGCTGGACGGAAACCAGAAGATCCGTGGTTCAAATCCCGGCTATGGCATTGAATTTTTCAGTCTGACTCTACGTTTCCACAATTTAGCCTACACACGGCCAGTGTGAAAGAATAATTAATTTCCACTGTCAATAAAGTGGCTTGGAAGAATTTATGAAGCAATAGTAGAATGAAAAATGACATTTGGTGTGAAATTATAGGGGGCTAACGAGATAAGAAAGCATGTTGAACACACATACGAATAGATTTGTAAATTGAGTTGCTAGGGAGGAACTGGGATGACCCTAAAGAAGTGGAGTAGTTATAGAAAAATGGTTAAAATACTGGTACACATGTATAAAAAGGATGATGATAATATATAAAAGGTCTGCTTAGAACATAAGAACTGAACATATAGGGGTAGTTGGTGGTCGGAGCTAAAAGGAACGTTGGGTAGAATACGAATGGGGGATATCTGGCAGGAGGGAGAAAGAAATTTGAAAGGATTTTTGACAATAATTACGAATACAGGACAAACAAGTGACATGAGGACACCTGATAAGTAGGAAATGGCTAAGTGTACATATACATGTAAAAGAAGATACAATGGGGAAGGGACACATATGTATATTGAATTATGTGATAGACACGAGAGGGAAAGTTTAGCTTGGTTAAGAGCAGAAGCCATATCGAGAGAGAGTTAACCTAAGGAGTGCATTTTATGTTTAAATAAAACAAATATATAACTTTATGTAGTGGAATGCAGTGAAATAGAAAACTGGAGGAAATGAACATGGGGCAAGAACTGAGATAATAAGGGCGCTTAACTATTTACTACAAAAATCCTCACATTGAAAGGAGAGAAAAGAATGAGAAAGATGGGGAAGTTTGCAGATAAAGTAAGAGAAATGGATGGGAATATTGTGGAAAAAGCATAAGACGTTCAATGTACCAACATACATCACGTTTACAGATTTCGAGAAGGCCTTTGACAAGGTAAATAGAAATAGACTTGAAGCTTTCGCGGCGAGCGTTATGTATTATGTCTTCATGGGTGATCAGCCGCGTCAAATTGATGAACATCGAGCTTTCGGCCTTGTGAACTCTATGGCCTTCTAAGTGTTCCTGATGAAGGCCATAGAGTTCACAATGGCCGAAAGCTCGATGTTCATCAATTTGACGCGGCTGATCACCCGTGAAGCCATAATCCATAAATAGAAATAAATTATTAAACAGAAAGGTGTACCCCAACATTTCATAACAGCAATAAGTTTATATGTAGAAAATAAGATCATGATAGAAACTGGAATGAAGACAGATCTAATGGAAACAATAAAGAAGGTAGTAAAACAAGGGTGTGTACTTTTATCGTCACTTTTTAATATTTATATTGACGACGCCATATCTGATTGGCAGACAAAATTAGATTTGCATTCTACAATTAGTAATTGATATTTAGATACTTTAATATTTTCAGACTATAAAGTTCTCCTATTTAGCTCAGAAAATGGTCTGCAAAAAGCCGTTACATATATAAAATAACACTGTCTGTCAATATAGTTTAACAATATCTATAAACAAAAGTAAAGTTTTAGCCTTAAAGGGTTCCAATACCATAAGAGCCCAAATATTATTAGAAGGAAAACCCGTTGAACAAGTCAACCGCGAATAGTATTTATTAGACATTGATTAGGTTGGCGCTCGTCACACAGCACTTAGGGGGAATACAATACAACACCGCAGGAATCCGATTGGTTGCTCACCTAGTAGCGCTCAAGCACAAACTTCTTCCCACTTGAAGCAGATAAAAGATAAATGATTTAGTTTTGTAGAATTTCTTTATCTACGTCCTACGACATTAGGATGTATCGAATGATGAATGAAATGAATATAATGATGCTCATATGAGTACACAATACATAGAACTTAAGAGTTACCAGATATTAAATTTTAGGATGAGATAGAACCCTGGAAGAAAAACCTTATGTAGATAACCAACCCTGACCGAGATTCGAGCTCGGGACGTATTGAATATGTGGCAGAAATGTACGTTACAGTAGCGAGAAATATAAAAATAGGTAGCGAAGGCCATGTGAAAGTGACATCAGCTTCTTTAATCAAAACATTTTTATATAATCCCTAATGTTTCTGCTGACGACCAATTACGAAGGTTTCTTTTCTGACAAACACATGGTGGATTGTATGAGCACATTTCACAGCTGGATAGACACGTCTGTTCCATCCCATATGTTTGGAGCCGAAATGTAGCGTCACTTTGATGTCAGAGAAGTCTTTTTTTACTCTTCTCTGTGCGGGAACAGTATGACAGGCGGAAGGCGTCTAACTGCGGGTGTGGGTGTTTTCACTGGCAACGCTTCAGCATCGATGTCACAACCAATCTCATTTTCGCTACATCTTCCTTCATCATATTAAATCAGCTCCGCGTCTATTTTATGAATTCTTCAATTACCGGCTTTGAAACCAAAGGGCTTCTTTCACGAGAAAAATTCATCAGTAAAGTAAGTACAGGCTGAACATACAGTTTCGATCCATTTTCGAGAAAATGTAATATTAGATTCAAATACATACAGGTATTGTAAACCATATGAAATGGTAGCACATAATCCATGTACGTTTTTTCTTAGTCTCATTCAATATGCCCACCTACCACTTCCATACAGGTTTTCCAGCGATACACTGCTGTCTCAAACACTTTGTTCAGCATTGCAGGTGTCATGTTGCGTAGTACCTGCCTGATACGCTCCTTAAGAATGGCAATGGAGGTTATTTTAACTTTGTAGATTTGTGATTTCACGTATCCTCATGCAAAAAGTCAAGAGGTGTCAGATCTGGTGAACGTGGCACCCATATGCGGTGTGAACTCCTGTCAATCCATTGATGTGGGGATGTGGTATCCAGGTACTTCCGAACAATCAGTGTGAAGTGAGAAGCATCTCCATCCTGTTGGAAAACCACAGTTTCCAAAATGTAATCCTGCTGTAATTGTGGTTGAAGGAACAGTTGTAGCCTGTCAAGGAATGAAATGCCTGTCAGTGTTTGTTCTCCACAGAAGAATGGCCCATACACCTTCGATTTTATCAGCCTCAACCACACATTTGCTTTTGGGCTGTTTGATTCCCACTCCATGACGGAATTTGGTTGTTCATCCACCCAAACTCTGCAGTTGTGTCTGTTGACCATGCCACATGTGTGGAAGGTGGGCTCATGACTAAACAACACACTTTGCAACAAATTGGCTTCTTCTACTGCCCTCAACAGGTCGTAACACATTGCTTCGCGAAAAGTGTAGTCTCTCCTTTCCAGTGCAGGTCGAATTTGGAAGTGGTATGACCGGTTTTTTTGGTGAAATGCGGAATCTTCCACACTATCAATTGTGGTACACCCAACTCTCGACTTAACCTGCTGACTGATACTGTCGGACTTCTGGTCACAGCATCGCTTACCATCATTGGTCACCCGGAGTGTACCCGAACGTTTCAAGTCCTGTACACTGCATGTACTTTGAAATTTCTGCATCAGTAGTCTGATATTAGGCTTTGTATTACCGGGTTTATTTATGTAATTTTCGTTCAAAATCCCCTGGAACCTCCTGATATGTAAATCCCCTAAAACGTGCAGAAACAACAGCGATTTGTTCTTCAGTTCACATCTTTCAGATCTCCTGTAAACTAGATTCAAAATTAACCGTTTTCTCAAAAACGGATTGACACTTTGTGTTCACCCTGTATATTAATGTGACGCTACCGTATGTTGTATGTCTTGCACCCGAACTGTTCCGAGTTCGGAAACAGGAGATTGCCCGCTTTGATATACTAGTACTTCATGGCATTCCCAGATCGGTAGGTGAAGCAAAGGATTTAGTTCATACTTGACATTCAAATGAGGTATTAATCTGTTCGCATGTAGTCCGAACCTTGTAAACAAAGGTAGCACATTCATAGCCCCATTATAGAGTAACGGATGATACACAAAGGATAATTTAGATAACTGATGTTAACGTATAATGAGCTATCATACCTTTCCTACTGCATGTAGTGAATACGAGAAGTGTTGTATTCTACCCAAAAGTTTGGTGACCAGATTTCACATGTTCTGGAACCATTCGAATCTGAAAATCGTTTTACGTGTTACGAACATAAACTAAAAGCGGAAAACTGGACGCATATCAAACTATTTTCTAAAATTTAGAATCCTTCAAGAATGAAACACGATATTTAAGAGAATTTTCAAAACCTTTAACAATATGGAACATTTCTCCAACCATGATGGCGCGTTAGCCATGGTAGCTCAATGGGTAAGAGCAACTCGACGGAAACAGGTAGATCCGTGGTTCAAATCCCGGCATTGGCATTCAATTTTTCAGTTTGACCCTCTCTATACATTTCCATTGTTATTAATACCTATTACTAGACTCTAGGGTGGATGGGGATTAATCCGAAGAATTTTTACTCTCCAACCGAGAATAGAACTCGGGACCTCTAAATCTAGAGGCTAGAATACAAGTCACCAGTGAACGTGGGCAGTGATTCCTAAATTAATGAACTTATATCTCAATCAATAAGGGACTTGGCTGTGCACGCGTTTGAATATTGACGCAACATTTCATGGCTGTAGATATTTTAATGTAGAGAAATTCGTTGATTGTAATTTCCTTTCCTTTAAACTGTTGAAGGAAGAGCCCTTTTCGTGTACTCGTGCAATTTTTCTATCCGGCACATCTCCAAGGCTTGCCGCTTGGCCTGGAGCAGTGCTGATGCGAACGGGGCGACGCTTGCGGAGAACAAAAGAAAAGTGTTTTAAACCAGAACTTTCGAAAAGTACAAGAGGCTGAAAGAAAGAGCAAACAACTTAAATGGAATCTCCAGGAATCATTTATCTTATTTTAAGCCAGCCGAGTGTGAAACTCCCAGAATGTGATGGGAATTTGATGTAGCCATCACTCGAAAGCCGAGACACGGTTTATCTTCGTTCTAACTGTAATGTGAAAACTGTGTTGGTTAATTACGCCGGCTAGGAATAGCGGTTTGCTTAATAGAAACAATCATATCTCTGGGGCTCCATGAAAGTGTTGATTTGTAACCTTTTAATGTCTGTCTTAAGAACGACAAACATTATAATTTGCTATAGCATAAGCTCAGTTTACTGCTAGGCTGATGAATCGTAAGGATCCAATTGTTAAAACAATGTAAAAAACTGCATGATAGTAAATAGACTTGACAAATATATTGCAACATTGTTACACAGGTGTGTATCCAAACTTTGGATTCTGCAGCCGCTGAGGAGCTTCAAGCTACAGCCATTTTCCCCCATCTAACTCTCGCCGCCATTCTGTAAATCCCATATCCTGTCTTTTCGTGAACCTAGGACAGGTACACGCATGACACATCTAGAACTGTTCCTGCCAGGTACGAAAAAGAATGTTAAAACAAGAATTTCACCTAATTCTTCAACATTTCTATAGAGATGTATGAATAAAGAATAATTTTTTGGAAAGATAGAGTCAGACAGAAAAATTCAATGCCATAGCCGGGATTTGAAACACGAATCTTCTGGTTTCCCTTACGGCCGCTCTAACCATAGAGCTACTACGGCCAACGTGCTGACCTGGCATTAAATTCTCCAAAATGACTCGTGTTTTTTCCGGTAAACCACTTAGGAGTTCTCATAAACACATGAGACAACTACCTTAAAGGCGACTTACAACGGGTAAGTACTTTAAGGCCCGGGTTTTATAGTTAGCCACTATTAGGCAACTTATCTTAATGGCAACTTAAAAGATGTGAATACTTTAAGGCCCGGGCCTAATAGTGATTAACTATAAAAGCCCGGGCCTTAACGTATTCACCCGTTGTAAGTTGCCATTAAGGTAGTTGCCTCATGTGTGTATGAGAACTCCTGGTTTACCGGGAAAAACACTAGTCAGTTGGAGAATTTAATGTTATGTCGGCACGTTGGCCATAGTAGCTCAATGGTTAGAGCGGCTGGACGGCAACCTGAAGATCCGTTCTTTAAATTCCAGCTATTGCCTTGAATTTTTCAGTCTTACTCTATCTTTCCATACTTTAGCCCACACAGGGCCAATGTGAAAGAACAATTAATTTCGAATAATCTTTATTCCTGAAAATTCTTTTTTACAATCTTTTATATTATGCCTTATAATTGTTTATATATCCTACACTATTTCATCTATTGCCTTGTTGCTACCTTGGCTTACAGCTCACCCTGGTCTTCTCTGCCAAGTAGCTCTTAACTTCCATGCCTCCTTGTTACTTAATTAGCCCCCTTCTCCCCCTCATCTTCTTATATTCTTTACATTTCTTGCCCATTTTCCTTTTACTTTCTGTAACTTCCCAATACCTTTTACCTTCTTTTCTTCCTTTTCTGTTAACATCTTTACAGCTACTATGCTCTTCTCTACTTTCTCCCAATTTGTCTCCCAAACCTTTTTCCTCCAAATTGCTAACTCCTTGCATTTTGCTTTCCTTTCCACCACACAATTAACAAATTCCGTTTTCCCTACCTCCTATCCCTCTTAGGAATATTGTTCCTGTTCTCATCCAAGCTAGCCCTTCTCACTCTTGCGTATTGCAGTAATCAACGTATGCTTCTCGTCCCCAGGTTCTTTTTGTTTGTTTGTAAAATTGTAATGATTTCATATTTTCTAGGGTATAAAGGTCATATGAAACCATCTTAAAGATATGCAACAGCATACATACAAATTATAAACATAATATACTAATCTTTATGTTTTAGACAAACTAGAACTCTCCCACTTTTCATCACTACAGGCTGAAATTATGTTTCAGGCTCGTAATTATGGAACCAGGATTCATCCATTCTCGGTCACAGTACCAAACGAAAACCGTCACCTTAATTTTTGAACCTATGATGAAAGTTTTGGGTAATTTTGCTCTGTGAAGTTTGGGATTTAACTAGCAGAAACCGTTTTATGACAGCTTACAATCATTTCTTGCAGTGCACTGAAGTTAACGGAGTGAATGTGATATCGTATATTTTCAATGCATTTAGGAGTTAAAAAGTACTCAGACAGAGATGTTTTGGAAAATGAACCACAACACAACAAGCAGGCTATACGTACTGCTTCGTGAAGGGAGACCCAAGGTTCAACTAGATATGGACGGCGATGTGCACTACAAATTTCTTTATTCACATGACTACTAAACGTGTCTTAGCCGCTCGCAACCTAGTAGATATCTAGTGTAGATAAGACACTTCGGGAAGGAAAGGGACCTTAACAGTCACGCCAACTGCCAGGGGAAAGTACTTCCAATACCGCAAATTTCACCGCCCTTCCGCAGCACTCAACCACCGTCGCTTTGTCATATACCTTTGTAGCAAATGAGATACATAAAGAAAATTATGCGGCCAGGAATTTGACGGTACAACAGGAACAGCCTCAGCAATCATAAATCCATGGTGAAATTGGCTAGCCAGACGAGAATTACTGAACCTTGGACTTCCAATTGTGAACCAAATACGTTAAACCGCAGCCAATGTATTGGCTACTGGTATTCCACCATTAAAAATTTATTTGGCTCATGAAACCGCAATAAAGAAGCTATTGTTTAACTATTGCTTATGAGTGCTTAACGTGTTCCAAAGTTCCGTTATAGCAGTCCATGATGGCAAATAAGCTGGTGGACATATGCAACTTAAACCTTTTAGAGGGAAGTTAATGTTAGTGAGGCTGAGGTTGGAAGCATTAGATGATAAACTGAACAGAAAACATCAAAGAATTGTAAATAAATTAACCAAAACTAAATAGCTTATACAATGAGGTCAGAATTTTATTTCACATGTTTGATAATACTAAATAAAGCATTTGTAACTGAAAAGGAAGTTATTGATATTTACAGTAAGTGGTTGAAAGTATTGTACAATTAAGATCATAACAAAATGCTCTGAAGTTAAATAAATATTATCATCGCTGTAACTATTTTTACAATTCATATTTTTAATGAAACTAAATTAATGGTGTGTTCGTTGAACTCCCTTCAGCTTTTCATTCCATCAAAGTCATAACCGTCATTTCGGCGTTCGTATAGCGCTCCATATTACTTGGATTTGCTATCTAAGTACGCGCAAAATCCTCCCTGTTAGGACGGAATGTGTAGTTTTACAATGAAGAGCAACCTTGCAACTGTCCGAGTTGTTACTCGACTTTTTCAGAAATAACTGCCCTTTGCACCATTACCTGAAAGGTAGGCAAGGGTCGCTGAAAAAGAGCAAGCAGCAATGTTTTTGTTTTCGTGGCTGGTGCGTCCCAATAACAACTTTTGAGGTTCGCACCCCAATGGTTCCTGCGCAGCCTAATCACAAAATCATGTTATATTTAATGCTGCATAAAATTATACTTTGAAGCTGCGACACCAAAATTCGGACTACTTAAGCTATAAACTACGCAACGACTAAACAATTCCCGCCTCGGTAGCGTAGATGGCGGCATGTCTGCCTCACGTTCAAGAGGTCCTGAGTTCAAATCTCGGTCAGGGTGAGTTACCTGGATAAGGTTTTTCCAGGATTTTCCCTTATCCTTACAGACGAATGTCGGTTAGCTCTAAGCTCCATGGACCCTGGACACATTTGAGCATCATTTCGCCCATTTCATTTACCGTCCGATATGATTTAACGTTGGAGGGCGTAAAATTACAAAAAAAAAAAAGACTATAATATTTCGGTTGCATTTTGAAACAACCTGTATATAGTATGTGCTTGGAACGATAAATTTGATGTGCTGTAGTTGTTCTTCTATCTATTAAGAACAAGGAAAATGTCATGCAAAAAGAGTGCAACTGGTTTCAACATTTCTAATTTAATACACACAATAAACAAATTGGAAGATAACATAAAACACTGAACAGTAAACAGAGTAACAAAGAAGGTAAATACAGTAAGCATGCAATTGTTGGAATTCATAATTATTGATTTCGTAAGGCAATAATCATTTAATATCTTGGAAACCATATAAAACCCGTGGTCTCCATCCAAATGTATATTACATGGTATTCGAGCTATTTAAGGCCTATTGTATCTGTAAACGAGATGCCTGTGTTTGCAATCACAACAGGACCGTTCTCAGTGAGTTTTTCTTTTCTAGGTTCTCACAACTGCTAAATGGAGATGAATCTTATGCCCGATTTCTCCTACTTATGTTATAATTGACGTTAACAAATATAACTTAACAATTGTTACAGAGTTAACTGAAGTGTTAAAATTCTTGCATTTCACAACCTTGGTTTCTGAAGATGTCAAAAAACACGTGGTAACACCGATATTTCTCTAATTTTTGCTCTTGAATCACCATGCTCCATTGCATACATATAGTAACATTACATGGATTTTAAATATTTTCTACAATTGTATATAGGTACAATTTCTCGTTTTCTGTAGTCGTTTTTGTGAATAATTTATTTTTATATGCTCCTATATTATCTTATCATTACACTTTCAAATCTTGGTCCGGGAACGTTTCCTTCGCACGATTACAGGCAAGATTCTTTTTCTTTGGGGGGGGGGCGGAGGGAGACCTGTGAACGAGAAATTATGAGAATCTAGGAAGTTTCTGCATTTAAATTTACTCATGTCATAATACTACAGGAGGTGTTCAAAGTTGTGTCCTTCAGCACTGATGAAGACATGGCAACATCGTACGATGTTCTGTCGTACTTGGACAAACAACGGTGGAGACTCTAATAGAATGACGCAGGGGCGAGAATTCTGTTCGGTTTCTACTGGTGTCTGGTACACAAGAATTTTCACATCACTCCACAAGAAAATATCAAATGGATTCAGATCGGACGGGCTGGCCATGTAGCTAGACCTCCTCTTCCCATCCACTTTTCAATGAGCATCGGGGTAAGATGTTCTCGAGCATGATGTGAAACATGAGCTGGGACTCCATCATGCTGAAACCACATTACGTCGATGTATCCCAAGTGGGTTAGGTTCCATCAACCCGGGAAGAGTGTCTTTCAAAAACACAATGTGCATTGCTCCAGTTAATCGGGAAGAAGAAATGGAGGTATTACGTCATCATTGTGTATACTCGCCCATAAATTCACTGAACATCTGTTTCGATGGCCTCTTAAAACTTAAGCGCGCGGATTCTCACCTACCTATGAATATAACTATCGTCTATAAATTTTGAAGGAGCCATTTCCGGACTAAGGTTTCTTACATCAGATTATTGCATTTGTCCTCCTTAATCTTCTGTGAAAGTTTCTATCACGTCACCATCAACTTAACAAAATAAGATGTACAGTATTTTTCACCAATGCTTTATATAGTTACTTTATCACATACACACACGAGGGTGGTCTGAAACGTTTCCAACCTCAACATGAATATGGCAACACTCGTAAATAAAAGCTAGTGACTTTGGTTGTTCATCTGTTGACGGTTACTCACCAAAGTTTCAGCAATTTTGGACGCTCAGTTGTTATGTAACAGACGTTTGAGTGAAATGATATGAGTGTATGTAAATGGATAAAATCGAGTATCGAGCTGTCATTAAACATTTGTTTTTGAAAGGCAATACGCCTACGCAAATCAAAGATGAGTTTGATTCTGTGTATGGGGACTATGCATCATCTTCTACCACAGTGAACTTGGGCAGCTGAATTTAAATGTGGCCGTAAGAGCTTGGGAGACGATGAGCGTTCGGGATGTCCAAAACTGCAGCTACCGAGGAAGTCATCGCCAAAGTACACTAAATGGTGCAAGACGTCCGCCAAATTAAAGGGAGAGAGATAGCAGAGGCTATGGATATGTCAAAAGAATGTGTTTGTTACATATTAAATCAACAGTTAAACACGAGGCAGTTGTCCGCGCGCTGGGTGCCGCGTTTTCTGAAGCTAGACCAAAAACGTGTTCGAATGAACATTTACAACACTCTTTTGGCGTAGTTTATTCGAAATAAATCCGGGTTTTGGTGCCGGTTAATTACTGTAGATGAAACTTGTATACACTGTTAGACGTCCGGAACAGAAATACAGTCCAAACAATGGAATGCAAAGGGGGAACCGGCTC
This sequence comes from Mantis religiosa, assembly GCA_030765055.1. Classification (NCBI taxonomy): domain Eukaryota; kingdom Metazoa; phylum Arthropoda; class Insecta; order Mantodea; family Mantidae; genus Mantis; species Mantis religiosa. Next base: position 111,151,301 of record CM060958.1, on the reverse strand, counting down.
CAAAAAAGCGAAATATGTTCTTTTTCGGCTTCGAAAGTGATGACGACTGTTTTTTTGGGGGGGGGGGGTCATAGTCATGGAGTTATTTTAATCGTTATTTTCAAAAAAGAAACACTATTACAGGAACATGCTATGCATTATTGCGTGACAAGCTAAAGGCAGAACTTGCGGGAAAACGGTCACATTTGTAGAAAAAGAAAATCCCATTTCACCAAGACAACGCACCGTAGCTATGGCGAAAATGAACGAATTACGGTTTGAACTACGTGACCATCTGCCTATCTCACCAGATCTAAGCCCAAGCGAATTTTGGTTGTTCCCTCATCTGTAAATTGCGCTCGGAGGACAGAGATTTTCGTCAGCTGAAGAGTCAGTCACCTTCGTGAACAATTATTTTGCAGAGAAAAACGCCGAGTTCTATTTGGACGGATTACAGAGATGGGAACATCGCTGGGAGAGGTGTGTAGGGTTACGAGGAGACTATGTTGAAAAATAAAAAACTGAGAAAGTGTTATCCCTTTAAAGCACCAATGTATAGGGTCCATCTAATTGTTGTCTTCCAGAGGCATATGCAGGTTCTGAAGAATATGTTTACGAATCTCTTGAACTTAATGGATGTACTAGATTATGCTTAGTCTCCTGTTTGCGTAAAATCAAATATATGTCTATATTATACTGAATATTTGATCGACCAAGAAGTAGCACAGACTATTTTGCTTTCATTTTATTTGCAGTGAAGCAAATCCCTTACTGAATTTTGAATACTGTTCTGGAAGGTAAAATCAAGAGACACAAAGTTAGGCATTTGGAGACAGAAGTGTTCCTCAGCATGTAAGTCTAGTATTTTATGCGAAATTTAAACTGTCAATTTTATGTTATTTTTACTTGATCACGAATGCATGATTGTTAAGAGTTCTTAGCATTCATCAGTCACTGATTGGTAGGTAAACACGGTCTGAACTGTGGATGTGGTTTGTATGCATAAAGTTCAACTTAATTTTCTTCCAGCCTGGGTTTAAAACTTTAAATGGCTGTGTCTGAGTATTATTTCTAGATGTAGAGCAAAGGGTTACTCCTTTCCCTTCGTAGCTTACGTTTATGTTCCTATGAAATGCAAGAGATTGTTGAAAAGTGAAATCCTGGAAATTTTGTTTATGCATCGTTAGATTAAAACTGTAAAATCAACGATCTCACTCCTTCTTTTACAGGATTAACTTCGCTGTGAATTTTTTGCAGATTGCTTGTCTTTCAAAACCGTCAGAAATTTAAATAGTTTATTTTGTGTGAAGTTTTACGTTGGAGTTAGTCTCTTTACTGAGTTTTTACGCTTTTAAAAAGTTAATTAGAGACTGCAGTACTTTATACATTTGCCGTTAATACAATGCCCAATTCAAGGCATTACTCACAGAGAAAGTTTATAATGAGGAAACGCGAGGATTTTTTATACAGAAACGACGTATGGTTAATACGTATCTGTATGCAAATATAGGACACTTAGCTACTTAAATTAAAGTCTTTACTCAAATAATTCAAAAATACCTTAAATTTCAGATTAAACTAAAAGAAAGCCTAATCTTTTAAGCAGAGTTAGAACAATCAAAGAGCTACAATGTCAGAACGTTACGTAAGAATCCTTTAAAAATTAAGGATAGTGGTTACAGACATATGTGTGAGTTTCGCCCGTCAGTATGTGGATCAGGGAAGTATTATGTTACAACTAAAAACTTGTGGTCTAAATATCCTATAAATACTTTTGTTCACTCCCCCAACCCCAGAAAGGGTACTCTAGTTTCATGTTGTACGCCTGTAAACAAAGGTACAAGCTTTACTTAATTTAGCATTCCTAATGACGTGCTACAGCATTTTGCAGAAAATTCCAAAACCCAGGTCCTCCATTAAATATTAATTTTTAGACTTGATATTTTATTTTATTACAAATAGACACAAATTTTGATTAAAGTACTATGTTCACGAGTGCTCTTAAATAAAGAATGATCACAATATTTTTGACAACGTACCTTTACTCATGCTTATAATTTTGATGATCCTTCTCAAAATAGTCTACCCTAAATGCAATGCACTTGTCCCAGCGTTTCTGCCAGTCTTAAAATACATGCCGGAAACCATTTTGAGAGGTCCTTCAAAATCGCTTCCGCAGCCTTCACCACTGCCTCCCACGAAGGCATTTCTTCAAGTGAGGGAATAGAAAAAAGTCACATGGGGCTAAATCCGGACTATAGGGAGGTTGAGAGACGCACTTCACGTTTATTTTTACAAGATATTCATCAACAACATTGGCAATATGCGGCCACGATTATCGTGGCGCAGCGTTTAACCTGCTTCATGGAAATGTGGTCTTTTGCACCTCATATGGACTTGCAATGTTTTCAGGACAACCTTGTAGTATTGTCTCATGTTGCACGTCGGCGGCTGCTTTTGAGGAACCCTTATTATTGTTTTACAACAATGACTCTCCTTCTCGCAGTCCGTTCTGCAAGGTTGCCACCTTACTCGATACGTCATGGGTATCCTACGAGGTTTCGTCTAAATAAATTATCTCATGTCCATTACTGCAAAACTTCCTTAGTTTTGACAAATATATATCACCAAGCTACAATTCTACTGGATTTCATAATAGCCCTTATCTTATTCAAAGGGCGGTATTTGAAACGCAGGTCCTTTAGGAGACCGCGCAAGGTGCAACGCCATGAGGAAAATCACAAATTTCTTGCAAATGTGCAACCAATTCGTCTAAGTTGAGCAGTCTCCCTTTTGCATAGAATCTATAAATTTCTCAGCGAATTAAATAGCATGTGAAATTATCTACTTTAGATATTTACTTTCACACTAGATGGGCGTCTTTGGTATTCCTTTGGTCAGAATATTTCTTACTGTTTTTCTGTGAATACTCAGAATTTATCATCAAGTTCATTGCATGATCCCTTATCAAGATTATTTTTCAGCAAATATAATGTGTTTAAAACAAGCGCTTGAATTTGCTTAGAAACACTTCCCGCTATAACTTTTGTTTTTAAGGCTTCTCCAGTAACATAACTCGGCCCAGAAACACTTCCCAATTTATTCACATTATTGTATTCACTTTGATTATTTTCACTTCACTGAAAGTTATCTACTACTTCATTTGCATTTACCACTGCATTTCCCTCCCACGGTCTCCACATCGTGACACACAACAAATTTCTGCACGTAATGAAATAGATCAACTGGAAGTTGGAACTTTGGCAACTGAGACTCCACGAGGAGCAAACATCCGACTGTCACTTCGAGAAAATCAGGGTTGCTGTTGGTCCTCAACGACAGTGTTCAATTTCTGAAGTGTGGAGATAGATTTATGACGGTCATTAGTGGGCGGTAGAGTGAGTTCACTAGACAGACACTACTGATGTGTGTGCAGGTACAATATGCTGATAAACCATTCCATGAACATAAGAATGAGATGACCATAGCTTTCCCAGCAGAAGCAACCACTTTTGCTTTTTGGGGGTTGGTGATGAAGGAGATTTCCACACTGAGCTTTGCTGTTTGCTCTCAGGATCAAGATGATATAGCCAAGTTTCATCAGCAGTGATTACGTTTGAAAGAAACTCCGCATCTTCCTCTAACATCAACTTTAGCTGCATGTTACCCCCATTGCAGTGGTAGGCGATACTGAACATGTCTGAACTTGCTGGTTCTCACAGGCGGGATCCAGGAGTACCAACAATGAAACTACTACGGTGTGTTTGTTTCACATTGAGCTAACAGAATATAATAAGATTGAATTTTAGTGCGAAAAATTATGTCCGTAAAAAATTATGATCATTCTTTATTGAACAACCCTCGTATTAACTATTTACATAACAAAAAGTGTAAGAGTCTGTTAACTCAATCTTCGTTACTTAGAGAAACGGATCATACAACATGGCTTCTGTTACGAAAACGTGGAATACCATATATTAGTTAGGAATATTAATTTTAAATTGTTAACCATAATTCAGTGATGATGGAATGCAATAACACTAAGTGCAGTGTAGGTACTTTCAAATTAAGATTTGAAGTTCAACATTTCAATGTGTAAGGATAAAAAATTAAGGATAATACTTTATAAGGTGAAATATAGCGTTAAAAATTGACGTTCGTCAGTCTCATAAACAGTCAACAACGGCTGAACCGATTTGTCTAATTTTGGATTTGAAATATTTGTATAAGTCCAAGGAGGGTTCAAAAGCTGAGAAAAGAGAACCTGGAGTGATAATGGACCAGGTTATTAAATAAATATAAAGGTACAGACTAAACTTTTACAGAAATCACACACACCTTCTTTTGTTTTCGACAAACAAAAGATTTACAAAGTAGAAAGGAATTCCACTCCACGCCAAAGTCTTCAAAGCTATTTGCCATCCCATATTTTGTGAAATAACGTTTATTGCTTGTTATCAAGACTGAAACTTGTTATGTAGCATGATATAACTTTCGAATATTAGACAGAAGATAATTTCTGAAGACACTATAACTCTGTAAATATTTGGCCACAGTAAATCATTGTTAAATATTGGAGAATCCTTGGATACCTTCTGTATAACTTGTGTTTGTGGATTGTGAATGTGAATTGAACTGAACAAAATTAATTGAACTCTTGTGACTTTGTGTAGTTAGCGGATTGGGATTTCATTACGGAGGGGATACGGTACTTAGGCCAAAATGCTGGGCCCATTGTTCCTATGCCCACAATTCGGGAGCTCCCCCAGGTGGAAGGATAAGGCGAAGGAGACAGAGGTCGGCTGATCCAAAGAGCCACGACAGTACAGAGGGCAGCGCTACAGTTTACTTGGATAAAGACTTCCCGCGACAGGCCAGGACAACCAACTCGCTCCCCTACTGCAGGACGGCAACGAGCCCAGCAGCCGAGCACTAATGGTCACAGGCAGGCGCTCCGAACCCCAAAGTTCCCTGGTTGGTGGCCCCGAGATGGTCCCAGCAGAGGAGCAGAGATCGGTAAGCGACCTACCGGAGGAGGAAGTAGATTTTCGTCAGAGCTATCATCCTGCCACGCACCACCGAGACTCCCGCCGACACTTCTACCCTGAAAGAGAACACAAGATGAGAGATGATATGAAATGATAATGGAGATGAAATGGAGTGACAGGAAATTCGGGGGATATAATTAACTTACCCAGAATTCACCAAGCGACCCGGGAAAACTCCCGAAAAATCCATGGGTCGGGTAGGTCGGCCACGGGAATCGAACCCGGGTCTCCCAAATGCGCGCCACAGACGAAACCACCTGAGCCATCTCCCTTGGTAATATCGCGGATACATCTTTTACTAGACCAAGAAGAAGACATACGGCTCAGGTCGTTGAGGTCATTCAAATCTGCGACAAGCTAAGTCACGTGCAGACCGCACTGATGAGCAGCGAGACGCAGTTTATGTTAATAGTCGTGCTGGTATATCAGAATTGCGTTCTAAGGTGTCTGCTTCCCCCGGAGGAGCTGTTTTCATACGAGCCAGTTGACACAGTTATAATCCAGGATGACAAAGTGAACTATCACTCAGAGATTCTAAATTCATTAGAATTGCCTGGACTCCGATCTCACAATTCAAATTTAAATGTAGGATCTGTTGTAATCATGCTGCGTAACATTAACCAACCACGTAACCACTTGGGTTACATGGTTAGATTAGGTTAGGTTAGGTTAGGTTAGGTTAGGTTAGGTTAGATTAGATACTCATCCGTACCGCTGCATGTACCGCGCTACATAAATTAATTGTTCCGGAATTTTCTAAAATTCTTCTACAAAGCTCTGCGCATAGACCACCTCCATTACTATGAAAATTTTATAACAGTTACGAAAGTTTTATAAAAAATTTACTATATTAGAAAAATCCAAAACCTACATGTGACATTATGTTTTATTTTATCGTGTAATATATTTTTAATATATATAGCGCATGTGATTACATTACAATATATAACTTCAAAATCTTTATGTGTACCTGTACATGCCAAGTATAGTAATATTTACATATTACTATTAATACCTGCATACTATATGAACCAAATATGCGTTAACAATAATTTTATAATGGTAGGATTCCATAAATTATACTACAGCTTATCTCAAGATCTACTTGTGTTTAGAGATGAGCTTTCAAAATGATTTCAGAACACAAATGAAAGACAAACAGCTAAGGATAAAAGAGGAAAGGACGCAGCTCTAGAAATACGTATTGCTGACTTTTGTTACACGGTCAGTAAGTATGAAGTTGCTGCCATTCCGTCCATTGTGAAAGTTTAATATGTAGAGGAGTATCCCCTTTATATAACGTTGGAATATGAAGTGGATCCCGGTTCACCGGATACAATCTCCTATGCAGATGAGAGAAAAACCGCAACTCCCTTGGAAGCTTAATTTTCCATTTCGCTTTTCAGACTTTCGTACCGGTCAGAATAAAAATAAGAAAAACGCTTTTAATGCTACTTATAAATGTGATTACAAAGTCTTATATACAAACATAAAAAGGCAATACCAAAAGTAAATGTATTCCTTATTCATAGGAATATTTCCATATGTCATCTTGTATCTGTAATGTTTGCTCTATGTAATTTCAGTTCATTAAAGTTGTTTCACCCAAATATGTGTACAGCTCTTACAATGTAAATGTTTTGACATTCTTTCAATTAAAATGTGATTACTACACTCATATTACATACTTTAACCATTACATACTTTATCCATTTATATATTGCGTATTAAACGTTGCAAAAATAATTTTATTGTAATTTACCATTTAATGCATGCGTGTTTTGCGATGTTAGGTACATTACTGCGTGCAGTCAACTTTTATTATTGCTTTGAAAGCAAGAAAATACCTGATGAAAATTCCTGAAAATTCCTCAACGTAACACTTTCTGTCAAACTATTTGCCCACCTCTGTAGCCTGGTGCTAGCGTGTCTCTCACGTTTAAGAGGTGCCGGATTTGAATCTCGAACAGAGTGAGCTATCTGGATGAGGACCCTCTATGGATCCTTTGCTAATTTGAATTTAATCCACTTCATTCATCGGCCGATGTACCTTCCGTGGGAGGACGTTAAATAAAATAAACTTCTTCACAAAAGTTTATACGAGGGTGGTCTGAAAAGTTTCCGACCTCAACATGAAGATGACAGCACTCGTAAATAAAAGCGAGTACATTTCGTGGTTCATCTGTTGACAGCTACTCACCAAAGTTTCAGCCATTTTAGACGCTCAGTTTTCATGTAACACTCGTTTGAATGAGATGATATGAGTGTTTTTTATTAAAATGGACAAAATCGAGTATCGAGCTGTCATTAGTGGTTTTTCAAAGGCAATTCGCCTACGCAAATCAAGTTAGATTCTGCGTATGGGTACTCTGCATCATTATTTACCACAGTGAAATTTTGGGCAGCGCGACGTCCAAAACTGCAACTACCGACGAAAACATCGCCAAATTTCACCAAATGGTGCTAGACGACCGCCGAATTAAAGTGAGAGAGATAGCAGAGGCTATGAGCATGACAAAAGAACGTGTGTGTTACATATTAAATCAACATTTAGACATGAGAAAGCTGTACGCACGTTGTGCACCGCGTTTGCTCACGTTAGACCAAAAGCGTATTCGAATGAACATTTAAAACGCTCTGTTGGCGCAGTTTAGGCGTAATAAATCCGAGTTTTGGCACCGATTAATTACTGTAGATGAAACTTGGATGCACCATTATACTCCAGAAACAAAAACACAACGCAAACTGTGGACTGCAAAGGGTAAACCTGCTCCAACAAAAGCAAAAGCTGTTGTTTTTTCGGCTGGGAAAGCGATGGCAACTGATTTTTGGGATGGTCATGAGGCTATTTTAATCGATTACCTTCAGAAAAGGAAAACCCGTTAGAAGAACATACTACGCATCATTACTTGACAAACTGAAGGCAGAAATTGCAGAAAACGGCCACATTTGCAGAAAAAGGAGATCCTGATTCACCAAGACAACGCACCATCTAACACCTCAGCGGTTGCAATGGCGAAATTCCATGAATTACGGTTTGAACTGCTTGACCATCCAACTTACTCACCAGATCTAGCCCCAAGCGAATTCTTTTTGTTCCCGCATCTGAAAATTGTGCTTGGAAGACAGAGATTTTCGTCAAGTGAAGAAGCAATCGCATTCGTGAACAATTATTATGCAGAGAAAAACACCGAGTACTCTATGGACGGGTTACAGAGATGGGAGCATCAGTGGGAGAAGTGTGTAGAGCTACAAGGAGACTGCTGAAATACGCAGAGTACTATTTGGACGGATTACAGAGATGGAAGCATCACTGGGAAAGTTTGTAGAGCTACAAGGAGACTATGTTGAAAACTAAGAGACGTATATGAAAAATATTTTTATGTTAATATGAGCATTTGTAGAAATTGTTGACTTATTTACTATTTCCTTTACCTTTGGGTTTATTTTCCATTAGGTTTGAAACATTGCCTTCACCATTTACACCTTCACCCATACTTCCATACTCTAGGGAAGATACTAATAAAACCCAGAACATCTAGATTTGGAAGCTATCGTGCTAACCATCAAACCACAGGCTTAGTGTGAAGCAGTCTCAGTGTATTAATTCATCATTTCTTTCACATCACAGAACTCCCTAGTTCTATTTATGTTTAAGATCCATTTATATATAAATTTCTACATAACTGCTGATAGCTGTTGTAGGTTTATCTCAAGTTGTAACGACAACATGCGTTATAACTATTAATCTTCTGCTACCTTCATATACATAAATCACTATAGATGATCTTGCGTCCAAGTATTTCCCTAAATATAAAAATTCCGTGAAAACATACCATTATTGTGTACCATGACGACGTTTCCACGGAGATAATAAATTTGGAAAGTTCTATTTCCGTCGTCAATGTTCTGTGCTATCTAAGGATTCCCCTTAAAGCTCCTCCAGAATAATTATAAGACTGTCGTGTAGTTGTTGCTGATTGTATGGTAAATATGGGCCATATTCAACGAAAGTAACGCATATCGACATTCCTTAATGTGTTCATATAAAGAAACACGTGCACTTTTATTTTATAGGCAACTCATATATAATCTTTATAAAACTAAACTGACTAAAAATTGTCATTTGCCTACAGGTCAATACATCGCCATGGTTCACCAAATGTGGCTAGACGACTGCCGAATTAAAGTGAGAGATATGAACATGTATCTATGAATATGTCAAAAGAACGTGTTAGTCACATATTAAATCAACATATAGACATGTGAAAGCTGTCCGAGCGTTGGGTGCTGCGTTTGCCCACGTTAGAAAAAAAAAAAAAAAAAAACGTATTCGAATGAACATTTCCAACGCTTTGTTGGCGCAGTTTAGGTGCAATAGATCCGAGTTTTGGCGCCGATTAAATACTCTAGATGAAACTTGGATACGTCATTATACTCCCGAAACAAAAATACAATCCAAACAGTGGACTGCAAAGGGGAAACCGGCTCTGAAAAAACAAAAACCCTTTTTTTCGGCTGGGAAAGTGATGGCGGCTGTTTTTGGGATACTCATAGAGTCATTTAAATCGATTATGTTCAAAAAGGAAAAACCATTACAGGAACACGCTACGCATTATTACGTGAGAAGCTGAAGGCAGAACTTGCGGAAAAACGGTCACATTTCTAGAAAAAGAAAATCCCGTTTCACCAAGACAACGCACCATCTGACACCTCAGCATTGCAATGGCGAAAATGCACGAATAACGGTTTGAACTTTTTGGCCATCTGCCTTACTCACCAGATCTAATCTCAAGCGACTTGTGTTTGTTATCTCATCTGTAAACTGCGCTCGGAGGACAAAGATTTCCGTCAAATGAAGAAGTAGCCACCTTCGTGAACAACTATTTTGCAGAGAAAAACGCCGAGTACTATTTGGACGGGTTACAAAGATGGGACCATTGCTGGGAGAAGTGTGTACAGTTACAAGGGGACTATGTGGGAAAAAATTGAATAACTGTATTATATCGTTATTAGGTCGGAAACATTTCAGACCACCCTCGTACGCCAAACCTTTGAAAATAAGCTGAACAATTGTTGAGTAATTTAATAGATCAAATAGAACAAAAATCCTTTTTGAAATACACAGGTTAGAATACCGGTTTAAAAGATTGTGGTGAACCTATGTCGCAAGGGTATTTTAAATATTACAAACGTACCTTCCTGTTACGAGATAGGATGCTGTGAAGCCATCAGTGCTTCGCTTAATCTTAACAGTAGTATTATATTTTACAACATCTTAGACAGAATAGCGATATTACCCCGGGGTAAAGTGCAATATTTGGATTAGTGAGGTACCGGTCTGCCAATAGCACCATTATATTTTTGTGATTTCTCCGAATAGCACGTGTAATTCTACCATAAAGGTCCAGTTCCGAACATTTCTTCATACCTGTAAGGATTAGCAATGGTGGTTGGTGTGTTACAGCAAAAATTTGCGTTCTGTAAAACTTGCTTCTGCTGCAGCTTTATATGGTGATGTGGTATCCGCCCCTTGTATCAATTATCTGATGTTACACTTCCAATGTCGTGTCGAATCTGGAAGATTTGACCAGTATCTTTCTGTTCTCCACAGCTACTCGAACCACCGATTGAGATTTCACCATCAGGGTATGCGCGGGTGGTCTAAGAATAACACAGAACTTTGTATCTTTCATTAGTTGTAATACTTAACATTTCATTGTTGTTTTCTTAGATATGCCGATCACAATTTTTGCAATTATTTCACTCGCAAACAAAATAATACTTTGAATGGATAATTAGATAGAAAGATTCAAAGCCATGGCGGGAGTTGAACCAATGATCTCCCGGTTTCCGTCCGGTCACTCTTAAGCATTGAGCTACCATAGCCAACGTGCCGTCATGACATTAAATTCTCCAACTGACTCATTTGTACACCGTAAACCACTCGGGGTTTTCGTATACAATGAGATACGCTGCGTTTGTGGCGACTTACTCTGTAAGTACTTATGTTCCAAGCTTTACAGCTACCACTGTTAGGCTATTTATTGGAAATTTAATAATTCTTTCACACTATCCCTGTGTAGTCTAAGATTTGAATAGACTCAGACTGAAATAATTCAATGCCAAAAATATATTATATCTGCTTTCTTAACCATGCAACATAATTGCGATCCGTGCTTTATGACTGCTAATCATTCAGTAGTGCTAGGGCACGCTAAATAAAAGCAAATTATGTTTTTCCTTTTTTTAAAATTCTTTAGCCTCCTACATGATTCAAGACAATCCGTACTTTTGTTAACTTTTTAATTCTTCTTTATTTTTTTCTATATCGTTGACCATTTGTATTAATCTTGTTATACCTTTCTCCTATTTTGCATTTATTTAAATGTATGTAATATAATTAACCTTCATATGACTCATTTAATGTAGCGTCAGACTGATGACGTCAACTGAAAGTCTATGAAAACTACTGATGTCAAGCGAATTTTCGTACCATTTCCTACAGTTAGGTGCTACTAGCAGCTGTATCGAAGGCCAGCATTAGCAACAATACATATATGAATGAATGAAAAGCCTGAAAATCCCTTGAAGGCAAAGGCTTCCTGCTGCGAAGGAGTAGCAATTGGGCATCTCATTAGGGTTGCATCTCCTAAGAGCCTTGTGCAGTTGCTGCGCTACAGTAACGGCGTACTTTCCTGCCCTTAGCTCTAACACCGTTAACTTCACACACTTAACACGTACACCATTGTACATATTTAGCTATGATGCACACACACACTTTCAGTTTAAAGCACCTGAGTAGATACTTCTTTCAGCGTCATAATTCAGCATCCTTGTAAGCTCTATGGTATATTTTCCTTTTCGGTTTTTCAGAACTGATTGGTACAATATTTGATAACTGATCCATATTTGATAACTGTTTAAGCCGAACTAGCTGGTGTCACGATTGATGGCATATTGGGATCACTGGGAACTCGATCCTTGCTAACGCACTTTGACCTTCGGGTCATTCGTTTATCCCCACCTTCCAGGGGTCACATTGGAAGCAAACAGAACCGATACTGGCCAATTTTCAGTGCTGCTCTCCAGTAGCTGGAGGTCCAAACCTGGGCCTGTTAGCTGGTTCAGTTAAACACGTTGCAGGGAGTCATATACCTCAGAAGTAATTTATGATCGTGATGGTTTTAACTGTTACGTCTAATATATAGAATTTTTCTGTAGCTATATTTACCTCCAGTAACAATACGATTATAAATAATAAAAATGATTGCAGAGTCACTGCCCATACACTTCTCATCCATTCCTCTTCTTACCTTTCGCGTGTATTTCTAGGTTTCGTGAAGTATGATGGTGGTGGACAGATGGCACTGGTACTTGCTCAAAGGAAGCACTACTACCCCTAGACACTACAGGTCTGCTTGGTCAACGGGTGGTTTAATTCTCTCTTTGTTTGTCTCTCTAGTCCCCCGGCCTTTAAGTAGAAATGCACATAAACACTGTGAGCTCTCCACCATCTGCTGTTTACGTCTGACTCATCAAATCTTGCGTATCTTTCACTGTAGCAGTGTAGGGTTAGAAAATTACTCGCGATATATTTAACTAATTAAAGTAACTGATAAAGAACAGTTACGTATTATAATTTTGCGAATAAAAATTAACTAAAGCAAATACTTTAACTATAGTATGAGGTCCATTGTTTAAAAGGAAAATACTGTCACCGATGGCATTCTGCTGCTGTCAGCCAGAGCTGGACGCGTGGGTAGGAGAGCTGGACGCTTGCCAAGAGAAAGTAAGAGACAGAGAGAGAGGCTCCCGAATGTTCTGTCTTTCTCTTGTTGTCGCGAGTGTTCTCGGAAGTTCTGCGGCATTCTAGAAACAATGACTGGAGGTATAAATACCGACGAAGTGTTAGAAGCGAGTGGGTGTTGTGTTGTGTGGCTGGGTGGTTAATGCGACAGTGCACGTGTGAAGTGTATCGCAGTGACTTCTTTCATTTGTTTACGTGTCGTGTAGCACCGCCTTCGACCTTGAGGACAACTGACTGTCAATTTCACGTCTTTTTACTGCAATAGTGTTCTAAGTTTCTGCAAATCAGAGTTTTGATTCTACGCAGCCCTCACAGTCACAATACGCACTTAAAAGCGAATAGCGCTTTTATCAAAATCGCCCACTTGCTTTAAACACTACATGGCACTTCTATTTTCTTTTAGAGATTTTTAAAGTTCCTGTTTGCTTAATTTCCGTTCTCACATGTAAACCTGTGTTCGGATACATCACTTGCTTCACGTACGCCTTGGTGTCATAGGTTGAAAGAAAAAGTTTAATAACTTTAATAAAATAGCCTTTTAAACAGATTTTATAGATTTTTCCACTCATATGTTTCTATACATCACTCAGAAAATCTCTCCGTAGGGGAGAGGATCCGTCTCCTTCAGCTGCCGTGGTGCGTGCGCTGCCGACTCTTAGCACTCGTGGTACCTCTGACGTTACTAGAGAAACCTCGGGCCGACCATTCGAGCCGCTCCTTGAATGGGAGTTGTTCAGATTGGGTTGGACTCGAGGGGGCAGTGTGTTCCCGACACTCCGGGAGATCGGGTACCTTCAGCCAGGTTTCGGCCGCCCGGAGGGGCAGAGGGTTGCCTAAAGAGTCCCGGGTACTAGCCTGCAGAGCTAGTAGAAGCTGTACTAGATCACCAGGTGGCCCCCACCGAGGTTTATCGGTAGTCTTCCCTGCGGAGTTGACGCGGAAAGTGGCGTATGCACTTCCACCCGTCTTGACGTTGTTATCGATGGGGGCCTTTTTAGATTCAAGGAATTGTCCCAAGGAAAGAACCCCGGAGTTTCCATCGCTCCCGGGCTGATAGAGGCCGGAGTCTTTGACTTTTGAGTAGACCTTGCACCAACTCAGAAAAACTGCCACCGCTCCACACTGATTTGATGCGCGAACACGCATTACTAATAGGACGAGTGGCATAGCATCGCTTCACTGCAGTAAACAACGCAATCGGGGAAGTACCAAGTACCACGTGACAATATTGCCCCCATCATTACTTGAATGAGTAAAATAACGAATAATACATGCAGTATAGTAACGAACAGTTTCCACTTGCGCTTCTCAGCTTCGCTTGCTCTAAGTTGTGATACGGAGCAGCGTTTACATCCGTATACCCTTTAAGACCGGAAACGCAGCTCCAGCAGGGGAAGGACGAATACTCGAACCTGGAATTATTACGGACTTCCGCTCGTTTCTTCAGTTCATCTCTTGCTTCTATAGGGAGGCAGCCCAAAAGATCTATTTGAAACGTGCGAGATGTCAATCTATGTTGTATAACTCCAATCCTAAACGCCTTCATATCCAGAATTGGGACTATAGACACACTTCGAGAATGTAAGAGTTGAAATTCAGTCGATTACTTTTATCTACTTCATCATCAATACACGAAGCTCAATAAACAATGTCACGTATCCGCCACTGAGCCGGTTCGTGTTATTGTTATGTACCTCTATTGTTCGCTCTGTGCTGCCCTTTGCTTGGTACTGACCCTTAAGTCACAAATAGAGCAGTTCTCGACCATTGTCGTCCTAAACGATGCAAGACCTTTCCTTTCTGCTTTTCCACTACACGAGGGATCCTTAAATTCGTAACAAGTTCACTGGCAAGGGGCTCATATTTTAGCTCAGGTCATAAATGACCGACTCAAATCCGATTTAGATAGCCTAAGTGGCAATAATTTACAGTTTTTAAATTTTTAAAGCTATACTCCAAACCTCTCAAAATAAGCCAAACTATTCTTGAATGTTTTAATAGAACACTGCATTAACATCTCAAACATCCTCGTTTGAAATACTCACGTTTAGAGTTTCGAAAATACAAAATTTTGCTGTTTTTAATATTAAGACTTCAAGCTTACGTAATACTGAATAACCTTTCTTCAATTCAAGAACTGCACTCTATAGAAAATTATGAATTTGAAACGTGTTGATTCTGCAGGATAATGCCAGACCACACACTGCAGCAGCAACGCAGCAAAAATGGGCCAAAACGCAAAGAAGCTCTTGGTGTACATCGTTTCACAACCAATGAGGAGGTGAAAGACTTCATGGTCAACTGGCTCTGCACACGTCCTTGTACTTTCTTTGAAACTGGCATTAAAAACTGCCTGTCCGTTGGAACAGATGTATAGAAAGTATGGGTGAATATGTAGAAAAGGAAGAAAAATGTTAATTTTAATTATTCTTCATGAATAAATTTTCTGGAACGAAAGGTCTGTTTATACTTGATTGCCCTAATATATTTCTAAGAACCTCGAAGACAGAAATTGGTGCTGGTACCGCAGTTTCCCTTGGTTACTGATGTCCGACGAATGAATGCAGACGCTGATAGTGGAACCTAGCGTAAACACAAACAGATGACGAGTATTACGTCACCATTCCCTGTACCGTTCGACAATACGGTAGTTGAGTCTCTTACAGTGGATAGTGACGAATCAAGTCACAACGCAAACACCACTGCGCCAAGTCATATACTCACAAATTAGAAAATTAGTATTCAATGTGTTAGTTTTTTTATTGTTCCGTTTATACCCTGCCTTTGACTGCAATGGTCATATCGACGGCCGTTCTCCTTTGGGATATATCGGGTCTCGTAGACATGCTGGTCCATTTTTTTCTTTTTAATCATTAGATCACGCACACATTCACAATATTTCATACTTCCAGACTCTGGGGAAGATGGAGAATCATCTCGGTTGGAGAAAAATCCCCATCCCCAGACGGGAATGGAACCTACGACCCCTTGCATGGCATGTGTTATAGTTTGGTAAAGTAGAGAAACGTAAAGGTCTAACGATTCCGATAAGCGATGCTATAAAAAGCGGGAATATATGAACGAACTGTGCAAAGCGTACGGTAATCAACTTTCAACACCTGATACACATAGCCCGCATCCAAAAAGGCTATAACTCAAATAATTTGAAAAATGTGTTTTGCGCCGAACTTTTCTCAAGTTTTACGAACAGAGAAGATACATCTTTACATAAATGCTGTTAAACAAAAGCTGAATTTTGAAGGTAGGATGATATACAACTGTTGCGTATATGCTATGAACAAGATTTGGAAACAATACTAATTATTGTAATTTAACATTTCATTTGCTGTATTGCAAATTTGAATATGTCTATGTGAATCAGTTTGTTCACTTAGCTAGATGAAGAGATATTCATTGAACTGTTGGATACTTCCTGCTTTGTCAACAAAACAAAGGAAGATTGAGGCAACTCATGTGAACAATGACTGCACTAGATGGTGCAATACTAGGAAGTCAGAAGTATCAAGAACCAAGCAGGAAGTCGGAATTTGAC
The DNA here is from genome assembly GCA_030765055.1 of Mantis religiosa. Taxonomy (NCBI): domain Eukaryota; kingdom Metazoa; phylum Arthropoda; class Insecta; order Mantodea; family Mantidae; genus Mantis; species Mantis religiosa. The sequence goes on along the minus strand of CM060958.1, from coordinate 111,134,911 downwards.
ATGGGAACCACCAAAATGACCCCACGATCATAAGAAACGCTGACTTATCAATTGGCGACCATTTTGGTGGGGATTGCTATTTAAATGATAGAAGCCGGTACGCGGGATGATTTTATGGATGATTTTATGTGTCTTTCAGGCTTACTATAAAGTCTATGGACGAAGTCAGGTCTGATCATAGAAGTCGGCTGTTGTACCTTCAAGCCGAAACAGGAAAATAGAGGATCTACACTAGACTACAGCATTCATATAGAACTTCGTTCAGACACCTACGCAACCCTTAAGAAAGGCTACAGCTTATTATGTCATCATTTATATAGCATTTGAATTGCACCTCTAATCTATTCTAGATGAGGGAGTGCCTTGTTCTGTTTTACCAAATTATAGAATATATTTACTAGTGTGGTTTAATATTAAGCGTTATCTCTAACCCTTCTCATGTCGTCAACACTTAACAATTAGCTCTGCCATCTGATTTGCCCATCCTTCCAGTAGCTGTGTCCCTAGTTGTGGCTTAGGACTGTACGTTATTCATGCCCCTTACAACCCTGGTTGCAACTCCCGCATTCGGGAGGCCCGGGTTCGATCCCTACGACCAACCCACCTGACCCATTAGTTTTTTCCTCCTTCAGTAGGTCGGTTGCCGGTCTCCGCTTCTCTGCTGGGACCATTTCGGGACCGCCAGCCAGGGAACTTTGGTCCTCGGATCGCCTGCCCGGGACCAGTAGGGGTCGGCTGCTGGGCTCGTTGCCATCCCGCTGTAGGGTAGCGAGTTCGTTGTCCTAGCCTGTCAGCGGAAGTCTCTCTCAAGTAAAGGGTAGGGAGCCTGCCCTCCGTACTGTCGTGGGTCCTTAGGTCGGCCACTCTCTGTCTCCTTCGCCTCATCCTTCCTCCCGGGGGTGCCCCACTCGGGGGCATAGGAACAATGGGCCCAGCATGGTGGCCTACGTACCGAAATCCCTCCGTAATGATAACCCTATCCCTATCCCTGGTTGCAATAATATTATGGAGAATATTTAAAGGCATGGGGTATCGACTTCGCAAGCGCTAAAATATACACTATATTCCCGCCTTCTATGAGCTCTCTAAACCGAGCCACGCTACTACATCAGCGACCTCCACATTCGGCAGAGAGGTAATACTGGGAGCCACATTCAGAATGTTTGAATCCCAAATATAATGATTCTGTAGCACAGACCAGTCAGTGGTCGAGAATTTTAAATTACGAAAAGGTGTAAATTGCAACACACGCGACGCTCCTAGAGATCAGCAAAGTCTTAAACAAAGCTTTTATGTAAACCACTGAAAGATTCAGGGCTATTTATGAATCCCAAATTATTCTGCCAGACACTATATCTATGACGTTAAAAATGTTGGTGTGTGTAAATATACGAGAATAAACTGTACAATCGTATATTGGAGCTCATTGCTCCATTGTGACCTCTACATTGGAAGCAAATAATTGTACATCTTCTGGCGTTTACATAGCCTATTCCTCACAGAACTTGAAGATCGGTCTATAAACTGAAAATCGTTTAACATTAATGTAAAATTTATTAAGGGGCTCAGAAAATCATACATTGTATCCGTTAGGGCTATTGTGAAGAATAAGTTTATTTCAACCGATCTTTTTGTTTTATAAGTTATTATTATAAAATTAAACATCAGGATGGTCACATGTATGTGCACAACGTGGAAATACTTGTGTTAGGGTCGAAAGCAGAGGCTATTGTCTGTCGTTTTGGCGGCATGCCACTTCCACGCAAATAGAATTATTAACGAATAAATCAACTCGATGTTGAAAGGAGATAAAAGTCTGGTATTAAATCAAAATAATGGGCACTAGGGAACTTTCTTATCCCTTACAGCTTTAAAGAAAATCATTATTCTATCATGTAACCTCTACCGAAGTCACTTAACTGTTTTCCTGATCTGCGACAAAAAATGGGACCTTAACCTTTCTCTAGCCTTGACCTCCCTCAACTTTGGCCTCCGGTCAAAACAGTTTGCAGGAAACAGCATTCGACAAGTTCAGTTCGACTGTGTTCCGACGGTCCTTCTCAAGATTAGTTGCATTGTTATTGCTGGCCCATTCCGGGATTTGGGGTTTTGAAGTTGCTGCTTGTTTACTTCATAGCTTAGACTTTTGCCTATTCTGCCCCAACAGAACTTAATTTCTAAAATGAGCACTGAGATTACAGGTAAGGTATTAATAGTAGCAAAGCGAAAGCAACTCGTAGCACGGGTATATAGTCCGATGTCTCTCATTGGTTAAAATTAGATGTGAATTGATTCCCATTAGAGGAAAGCAGGATAACAACGAAGTCTACTCTTGTAAGGAAGGATATAGTGGTAGCACGGTAGAAAGGATGGGAGAACAGGGTAAGTATTGACGTGTTCTTCGTTGATGAGTTTTAATATGGTCTGTGACACTCTCCAAGTCAGTACTTGTCTTATGCATCTATTTTCTTTTGGATTATATAAAAAGATCAGTTTGGAAGTACTATTGTATACAATTGTAAACGTTATCCGATTCCTTAGTGTAAAAAACTTGCAGCGCACATTAATCTACATCTTCTCTTAAATTCAACAATGTATCCTTTTCAGTTAATTGTTGGAAATTAAACATTTCTTCACACCAGCCTATATAGGCTAAGGTCTTTTATAGAGTCAACATGAAAATTTCAGTGCAATGGCAGGCATTTGAACCGCGGATCTCTTGGTTTCCGTCCAGTCGCTCTAACCCATTGAGCTTCCATGGTCAACTTGCCGTCACAACATTAAATTCTCCATTTGACTCGGTAGACCACTAGGGGCTCTCGCATTCCAGGTACGTCGTTTGTGGCGGCTTACTGTCGTAAGTACTTGAGTCCCAGGCTTCATAATTTAACTGTTAACTGAAATAATAAGAGTTAAATGATGAAGCCTGGGACTCAAGTATTTACGATAGTAAGTCGCCACAAGCGGTGTATCTCGAATGAGAGGGCCCCTAGTGGTCTACCGGGGAAATACACGGGTCAAATGAGAATTACACGTCGTGACCGCAAGTTGGGCATGGCGGCTCAAAGGGTTGGACGGAAATCAGGAGAACCGTGGTTCAAATTCCGGCCAGGGCATTGAATTTTTCACGTTGACTCTATCTATCAGTGTAATCATATTGCTTAAAAAGAAGTCATGTATAATTTTACATAATTGGCAGACAATGATAGGTGTTAAGCTCAGTGGGAGTCTATGCAGGGGTCAAATCTCCCCCTCCAAACCAGAGAGCCGCTGTTACACAGACTCTGTGGGGCTTTTCACTAGAGCAATACCTTGAGTTTAAAGAGTCCCTCCCCATAAGGTTGGAAAATATTATGCCACTTACACACGTCAACCCATCCGGGAAGACTACCGAGTGGCCGGTGTTCTTGAACACCATGCTACTATCTATCCAGCATAATCCAGATGAAGAAATTTGATAGTTTTTGGAAAATCACTAAAACAATTTTGGATGTGCTAATACTGATAGAATTTTTCCTCAACTTGTTGTACGAAAAAAAAATCAAGAATGAGATATTCGCGGTAAAGGAGAAAGCAGTAAAGCCGCCACTGACTGCGCGGGACCTCAGCTGTGCGGACCAACATCGATCCGTCTAGGCCACCCCCATACCACTCAACTGTTGAAAGTTTCAACAGAAACACGGCTGGAACCCTGTAGGGAGCTATAGGAGGCCTTGGTCTGGCCAGGTCAGGTGTTGCATCCCACTGGCTGAGCTCTCTCACTTGTCCAACCGATCATTTTATTTGAATCGATAATTGGACTTCTATGTTGCTATATCAAGTTACAGAACTCTTGTCCGATGTAACACACCTAATGCAGCTAAACTTGTTGTAACTTCATTTTTGTAATGGTATGCCAAGTAATGTTGAACTGCCTCATCTGTGACAGAAACCATGGTCTCTCACTACCTTCAGAATAAGGCTGTAGTTAAGAGATGGACCCTTCCACACAATGGTGGATAAGGTACAGCGGTTATAGTTCTAAGCACATCTATTGTCAGCAATACCAAAACTTACTGTTTCTGTGTCACATCACTCAATAGAACATAGTTATATGGTCATATCTTGCGTAATTTTGTGTCATATGATAAGATAGAATCATACAGCAATTTGGTTCGTCGATCGCACTTGATCTGACCATTCCTCAAGTTGGACATGTTTGGGATGAGGAAGAAGAATGAGGTAAGAAGAGATGGCGGTGGCCGAAATAGAGAGTTACAACAATGCAGGGTTCAGAGTCCCGAGTCCCTACTGTTGACCAGTAGGAAACTCCACTGAAGGTCATTACAACCGGTATTCCAGCCACCGTGACCCTGAAAATACCTCACCCCTAGGATGGCTCCAATATCGGAGACCGTGCTATTGGAAGAGAAGCATGTCATCCTGTCCTGCATCACCAAGACACCCGCCAGCCTATCCTAAAAGAAACCAACAGATGAGAGAAGATATGAAATTATAATGGAGATAAAATGGAGGGACAGGAAATTCGGGAGATGTAATTAATTTACACAACATTCGCCTGGCGACCCGGGAAAACGCCCAAAAGGTCATATGGGTCACTAAGGCCGGCCACGGGATTCGAACCCTCAGTTCTCGAACACAGAAGACGCTGCCCCAGCCATCCCACTCGTACATATACAGATAAAGAAGGAAAAACTAATATGCTTTATCCAGCACAGCTCTGAGAGAGAAACACAGTCAATGACCCTTGTCTATAATGCCTGGGGTAGAGATTTATTAAGGAGTTCTTGCCCATATTCTTGGCAACTAGCGTAAACGTTAGTGTGACGTGAGCGATGTTCTGCACATGCGCACGTTTACTGTCAACAGATAACCATTTACAGAAAGTCTTCGGGGTTACCATTTCTCTTACATGACCCAAGAAAGATTATGATTTACCATTAATGATGAAATAATACTGATGTGACAGGTAATTTCGTCCAACCCATATGAAGATCCAACTGTATGGAAAGAAACAGTTGCAAATATGGTAGCAGCATCTGGAAAAAATGTTTCCTACCGTACAATAACAGAGCATATAGATCACCGTCTCAAGCTGTACCATCTACCTAAAATGCCCAACAATTTCTTATAGGTGCTTCCTTTAAAGATACAGCAGGTGCATAATATTGCAATTTATTTCTGTCAAACCATGTTAGCTTAGCCAGAATTGTTAAACAGTGGTCTTTATTTCTATATATTATATTCATCGTTGCACTGGCTATTGCTGATGAATATGAAGAAGATACGGCAAAACTGCTTTCAAATCAGACAGCCTGTTGGGATATGCTAGACACCGAACATATATGCACAAAATTTCCAATCCTGATATAGTAAATGTACGAGGGCTGTTCAATAAAGAATGACCACAGTCTTTTTTTTTTTTTTTTGACAACGTACCTTTACAAATCCTCATAATTTTAATGGTCTTTATCAAAATAGTCTCCCTGAAGGCGATGCATTTGTCCCAGCGTTTATGCCAGTCTTCAAAGACATGCTGCAAACCATTTATTAGGAGATCCTTCAAAATTGCCTCCGCAGCCTTCACCACTGCTTCTGAAGATGGATAATGCCTCCCACGAAGGCTTTTATTCAAGTTAGGGAATAGAAGAAAGTCTCATGGGGCTAAATCTGGACTATAGGAAGGGTGAGGGATGCACCTCACGTTGATTTTTACAAGATATTCGGCAAAAACATTGGCAAAATGTGGCCGCGCATTATCGTGGTGAAGCATCCAGCCTGCTTCACGGAAATGTGGTCTTTTGTGACTGATATGGACTTGTAATATTTTCAGGACATCCCTGTTGCTTTGTCCAGTTACGCTGTGTGTGCAGGTACAACATGCTGATAAACCATTCTATGAATATCAAAGAATGATATGACCATAACATTCCCAGCAGAAGCAGCCACTTTTGCTTTTTTGGGGGTTGGTGATGAAGGAGATTTCCACACTGAGCTCTGCTGTTTGCTCTCAGGATCAAAATGATGTAGTCAAGTTTCATCAGCAGTGATTACATTTGAAAGAAATTCCGGATCTTCCTCTAACATCAACTTTAACTGCATACAGACCTACATGCGAATGTCCTTTTGTTCGGAAATCAACAGTGTTGGAACCCATCACATACAAAAGCACGTCTCGTGTGTAATGTATCAGTCACCAACGCCAAACTGTGGGTGGCACCCAATGAACTCTTCAGTAATTCAGAAAGTGATCTTAAGGTAATTCGTCGATCTTCTCTCACAATGGCAGCAGCAGTGTTGATGCTTTCTTCCGTAAGAGCAGTAACTGGAGGACCGGGTCCACCTAACTTTGAAATTGACTGTCTCTCCTCTTTAAAAATTTTAAACAACCTTCGGGCTGTGCTGTAGTGAAGAACAGACCCTCCATAGGCCTCCTGTAACATTTTGTAGGCCTCAACTAAGATGTGTTGAGACGAAATCAGAATTTCGAAGCCGCATAATGCTCCTCGCGTGTTACCTCCGTTACAGCGATAGGTGATATTGACCATGTATGAACCTGCGTAGTTCTTACAGGCGGGAACCAGGAGTACCAACAGTGAAACTACTACGGCGTGTTTGTTTCACATTAAGCTAACAGAATATAATAATTTTGAATTTTAGTGCGAAAAATTATGACCGTAAAAATTATGATCATTCTTTATTGAACAGCTCTCGTAGTATCAGTACAACATAACGTAATACATATACATACGAACGATGTAAATTGTTTATTGAAACTTACCTCTAGCAGAATATCGTTCTTGTTACAGTTATATTTAAAGCCTCTACTAGCTGTCGTAGAGCCATTTTATCAAAACGAAAATAGAGTCGGCATTCTTCTTCTGTAAATTGATTTAATTCTAGTCCCCGAATTGCCACACCTCCTTGGGAGATAGTTTTTTGTCTGTTAATATTATGAATTATGATATATTCCAATAGATCATCATCAATGCCACCGTACGCTGCGCTATCAAGTAATTGTTCCAATTTCTGTTCTTATTAACGTACCCTATCTAGCGACTCGTGCAAAAACTCTGACTCAGCAACATACACTAGAATATACACCGTATTCAAGCCACACAACAATAGCCGATACTATACCAGAAAGCACGCTATGTCAAAAACCCTATTATCTGTGCTATCCATCCACATATTGAACCTACATACTCTATCCACAAATTTCAAAGCAGCTATAAGAAACATCAGAATCAAATGTGCTCTCATTCACTCTACAACTTATGGTTTTGTCATCGATGAATATCCCCTAATATTTGACTGTAAAACAAAAGAATTTCAAATTAACTTAATTGGGTTAATTCACATTGCCACATCCATGCCTCAGACCTAATCTGCACAATGTCCTTGAATTGCATAGAAAATTGCTTTCTGCAGCTACAATAACTGTCAAGAGTAAAGCTTCAGTGTATTTGTTACATATTTTATCCCTATGTCATCGTTATGGAAACCCTAAATGTTGAAACGATTTAACAGATGTCTCATACTTTGACAATCCTTTATCAAATACTTATTATTTAACTGTTAAAATTAGGTTAAGAAACATTTATTTAAAAAGAATGACGATATATGTAGAAAAGTTGAAGGATGTTTAGTTGTCGTTATGGCAACGGCAAAATTATAAAAGCTGAGGCACATGAAGCCATTTTGTTCTTCTGCAAATGGACATGGTGGTGTGAGGGCGTGTTTTGCGTGTGTTTGTGCTTGCATTGAAAAGTATAATAAATGGTTGGAAAAGCTTCCTTTTAATTGAAATACAAATTTTATAGAACAAAGGAGGAACTGACATTTTATTTTAATTTATAGCTGAATTATCACTTCCCTGAAAGTAAGATCTTGTGTGAATGCCGGAGTGGCCGTGGAGCTTCTGGAGCCCAACAACCAGATTTTCAGCGAGGTTCGCCATCATCTTTTCCTACACAGCTCACTTTCAGCGACACCAAGTCGTTACAAAATTTAGTGTTCAAAATAAAAGAAACATTTAAAGTTATTTATTTGGAATAAGCAGACTAGAGATACATTCACAACGTTGACCTACAGGCAAGAATAAGAATTATGGCAATGGGCTCAGGAACTTATTAAGTTACATTTCCAATTACAGTATTGATAGGTAATTATATTAAACCTTCTAGCTAACAATGATGGACCCATAAAAATGACATAAAAAGTTTCTGTAGAACATTTGAGCTGTGAAGAACAGAGTGAGGTACATTACCTGAAAACTATTAGAGATATAGGGAAAATTGCCTAGAAACTGTATTACACACATCAGTGTTTTGACTCCACACTATTCCTCAAAAAACGATCGAGACAAGAGGATCAACACCAGGTAACCAATCGGGCAACTTTTTACGGAAATACACTTGACTTGCCAATAAAGTGAGAAACTTCGGCAGAACTTTGAGAGCTTATTTGTGTATTACAGTTACCCGAACTCCATCAGGTGTGCGCCAAATAAAATTACGAATATTTCAAGAGAAAGGAATGAAACTAATGGTACCGAAAATTATCAGTAAAGAGAGAAATGAAAAGCATGATATGACTAAAGTGCAGGCAACTTCCTAAATACGAAGTTTCGAATAGTAATTTAATTATAAATGTAACGAAAAAGCAATATATCTGAAAAATACTAAACCCACCTATCACATTTAAAGCTCGCGCAGTGCTTCTACTTTCATCCAAGTAGTCAGCGAGCCCAGGTGTAACTTTGTTTCTGTTCTATCTCCTACCTACTGCTGTATTCAGTGCTTATCGTTACTTGATGCCATATGCTGTGTGAATCGTTTGCCCCCTCGTATGTGATAATACCTCCTGTAATTTCCAGTAAAAGAAACATTCTTCATTTGACAAAATTTTTGGGTGATTGCCTATGTATATGAATACCGTAAGGAGGAGATATTGCATGAGGATCGCACAGAGTGACTAAGAAAGTGCAAGAAAGGTTATAAATGACAAGAAAAAGTTTGAACTCTTCCATAGGGAAATTAATATATTAAATTATGTTAAATAGCTTGCAAATTATAAAATCCGAATTTAAACCCTTAGTAAGAAATAATGCTTCTTACAATAATATTTAAAACTTCAAGTTCCTTATGAACAGATATTCTTTCTTGGTTACAATATTACGTTATTCCGTTTGATGAAAATTGTACCAAAACAAAATTGTATGATTTAATTCTAGACAATAAGCGGACTTAGAAGAACTATTTGATTGACCAAATACTTTCAGAAAATAATCACGCAACCTTAAGGCTTCCTCCGGATCTGAATCCAATAGAATTAAGTGGGCAGGTGTCAACCACTGTGTTGCTTTCCAAAACAAAAAATGTTGAGATTTCCCCCAATGATTTTTTGTTGTTGTAATTTACGACCTCCAACGTTAAGTCTAATCGGACGATGAATTGAATAGGTGAAATTATGCTCAAATAAGCCCAAGGTCCATAGAGTTTAGAGTTACCCAACATTCGTATTTCAAGATAAGGGAAAACCCCGGAAAACCCTTATCCAAGTATCTCACCCTGACCGAGATTCGAACTCGGGACCTCTTGAACGTGAGGCAAACATGCTACCACCACGCTACCTAGGCGCGCCCCCAATGATTTGAGTAAATTGACAGATGAAATAGAAAAAGGATGCCATCATGTGAATGAAATACAGCGCGATCCATATAAACTTGAACCACTTCAATAGGCAAAAAATTTTGAACCAAAAACAGGACACACGTACAACTTTGGGAGAACATAATACACAATTGGGATATTACATTACACTACTTACGTCTCAGAGAAAATGCTGGAAGTGTCCTCCACCAACATCTACACATGCCTGCATTTGTCTCACCATATTCTCTGAAGTTTTACGGAGAGCCTTCTCGACAACGTACTTATTTCGGTACGAACGGATGCCTTGAGAACATCAATTTTCCGTGGTCTATTCTTGTACACTCTAATTTTAGACATTCCCACAAGAAAAACTCCGGTGAGGTTAGGTCAGGGGATCTGGGGGGGGGGGGCACAGACCTTTTGAGTTTATTCGATTATCAAAGAAACTGATTACAAGTTCCATGGTGTCATTAGATGTATGGCACGTTGCTCCATCTTGCTGGAAATAACCTTCTCTCAATTAGATATCATCTCCGTAAAACTTCAGAGAATACGGTGCGATAAGCACAAACATGTATAGATGCTGGTGGAGGACACTTCTAACATTTTCTCTGAGATGTAAATAGTGCAATCTAATCTGGCAATTGTATATTATATTGTTCTAAAGTTGCACCTGTGTCCTATTTTTGATTCAAGAATTATGGCCTACTGAAATGGTTCAGATTTATATGAATCACACTATGGAACAGGGGTACTGGAAAAAAGATGAACTAATTGAAGAAGAAATTAAGGAATTATAATTGAAGAAAATGGGATGGAAAGTAGTACCGAGGATGACAGTAATAAAGACTTCACAGAAGAAGAAGAAGAAGAAGAAGAAGAAGAAGAAGAAGAAGAAGAAGAAGAAGAAGAAGAAGAAGAAGAAGAAGAAGAAGAAGAAGAAGAAGAAGAAGAAGAAGAAGAAGAAGAAGAAGAAGAAGAAGAAGAAGAAGAAGAAGAAGAAGAAGAAGAAGAAGAAGAAGAAGAAGAAGAAGAAGAAGAAGAAGAAGAAGAAGAAGAAGAAGAAGAAGAAGAAGAAGAAGAAGAAGAAGAAGAAGAAGAAGAAGAAGAAGAAGAAGAAAGAAGAAGAGGAAGATATTTCAGGCATAGAAGAATCAAAATATGATTAAAGGTAACATTGTTTAGATTCATGCTAAGTAATTGCTTGAAAATGAAGATATCTAAAACTATAGTATTTAAGTTACTAGAGAGTTCCCTAAATAGCAACAAATGAAACAGACAATCCAGTGATCCTTGAGAGGGTAGAGTCATGGTAGTGAGAAAAAGCAGGGAAAAGAGGTAAGAGTCTCGCATTAAAGCTTTCATTTGAATATTTCATTGTTCAAGAACCATTGTCGCTGTATAATAGAGCGCTGTGAAATTGTTGGAAAAATTAGAAACAAGTTGAGGAATTACAGAGAAGTAAAACGGGATTTGAAGTTATAATGCAATTATACGAGGGTGGTTTTAAAAGTTTCCAACCTCAACATGAAGATGAACAGCACTTGTAAATAAAAGCTAGTGAATTTCGCTGTTCATCTGTTGACAGTAACCAAAGTTTCAGCCTATTTGGACGCTTAGTTGTCCTGTAACAGTCGTTCGTGTGAGTGTTTTTATGAAAATGGACAAAATCGAGTATTGAGCTGTCATTAAATATTTGCTTTTGAAAAGAAATACGCCTACGTAAATCAAAGATGAGTTGGATCCTGTGTATGGGTACTCTGCACCGTCATTTACCACAGTGAAATTTTGGGCAGCTGAATTTAAACGTGGCCGTAAGAGCTTGGGAGGCGATGATCGTTCGGGACGTTCAAAACCTGCAACTACCGCCGAAAACATCGCCAAAGTTCACCAAATGGTCCTGGACGACCGCCGAATTAAAATGAGAGAGACAACAGAGGCTATGAACATGTCCAAACAACGTTTTTTGTCAAATATTAGATCAACATTTAGACATGAGAAAGCTGTCCGCCCGTTGGGTACAGCGTTTGCCCTTGTTAGACCAAAAGCGTGTTCGAATGAACATATCCAACGCCCTGTGGCGCAGTGTAGGCGCAATAAATACCAGTTTTGGCGCCAATTAATTACTGAAGATGAAACTTGGAAATAGCATTATGCTCCCGAAACAAGAATACAGTCCAAACAGTGGACTGCAAAGGAGAAACCGCCTACAGAAAAAAGCAAAAGCTTTTTTTCGGGCTGGGAAAGTGATGGTGACTATTTTTGGGGGACAGTCATGCAGTTATTTTAATCGATTATCTCCATAAAGTAAAAACCAGTACAAGAGCATACTACGAATCATTACTTGACAAGCTGAAGGCAGAACTTGCGGCAAAACGGCTGCATTTGCAGACAAAAGTCCTGTTTAACCAAGACAACGCAAGGTCTCACACCTCAAAGGATGTAATGGCAGTTGCATTTTGAACTGCATGGCCATCCGCCTTACTCTCCAGATCTAGCCCCAAGTGACTTCTTTTTGTTCCCTTATCTGAAAATTGCGCTTGAGGACAGATTTTCGTCAAATAAGGTGGTAATAACCTTCGTGAACAATTATTTTGCAGAGAAAAACGCCGCGTACCATTTGGACGGGTTACAGAGATGGGAGCATCGCCGGGAGAAGTTTGTAGAGTTACAAGGAGACTATGTTGAAAATAAAATAAAATAAAAAGTTTTGAAAATATGGTTTGAATTTTTATAAGGTCGAAAACTATTCAGACCACCTATGTAGTTTAATATTCTACGTGGGTTCCGAAAGCACAGATGTTTTTACCGTATTTTACGAGCTGATTAATGTTAACCGAAGATAAATGGCAGGCTTTGATAACACATACGCACAAAATTTGGTTTTGACGAACAAATTATTGGCGTAATGTTCCGTGTTGGATATTTTACTGCGACGGCACTTTCGCTTGGCCAGCTTTAAGTAAAATGAATAATCACCTGCTGCCAACATTTGCCCGATAGTTTAATCTTCTCATCCATCATGTCGCGTGCCGATAGCAGCTCCCTCTTTGTTTTAGCTAGAATTAATCTATTCACTTGAGGGGTTATAGTTTAATCAGGCCGGCGCTGTCGGGAATGGTTCCATTTCATGACTGCCTCGCCAATTTAAGTTTTTGCAGATGGTGTGCGTCAGCACGTGTCTTTTGCTTGCGTGACAAATTAGCTAGTTGCTGCGCACGCCATGTTCTACTCGGAGCCTCTCTCCTGCTGTGTTCCAAAATGCATCTTTTCTCGCCAAATGGAATGCACGCTTTTCCACTCAAACCTATGTTTGGCTGCAAATGACTGAGTTGTATATCAAAGATCTTCTGTACCCGTATTCTTATATATGAGGGAAGTTCAATAGAGAATAATCATAATTTATTTACCGTTATAATCTTTCGCACTAAAATTCAATCTTATTATATTCTGTTAGCTTAGTGTGAAACAAACAGGCCGCAGTAGTTTCATTGTTGGTACTCCTGGTTCCTGCCTGTGAGAACCAGGCAAGTTCAGACATGTTTGGTATCGCCTACCGCTGCAATGCAGGTAACACGCGAGGAACAATATGCCGCTTTGAAATTCTGCTTTCGTCTCAACAAATCTTCAGTTGAGGCCTATACAATGTTACAGGAGGCCTATGCAGAGTCTGTTCTTCCCTACAACACAGCTCAAAGGTGGTTTAAAATGTTTAAAGAGGGGGAACAATCAATTTCAAAGGAAGGTGGATCCGGTGCTCCAGTTACTGCTCTTACGGAAGTAAACATCAACGCTGCTGCTGCTATTGTGAGAGAGGATCGACGAATTACCTTAAGATCACTTTCTGAAATACATAACATTTCATTGGGAGCCATCCATACGTTGGTGAAAGAAACATTACACATGAGGCGTGTTTGTGCGCAATGGGTTCCAAGACTGTTGATTCCCGAACAAAAGAACATTCGCATGCAGTTACAGTTCATGTTAGAGGAAGATCAGGAGTTTCTTTCAAAGTAATCACTGCCGATGAAACTTCTCTAAATCATTTTGATGCTGAGAGCAAACAGCAAAGCTCAGTGTGGAAATCTCCTTCATCACCAACCCCCCCAAAAAGCAAAAGTGGTTGCTTCTGCTGGGAAAGCTATGGTCATCTCATTCTTTGATATTCATGGAATGGTTTATCAGCATGTTGTACCTGCACACAAATCAGTAACCGGACAATACTTCAGGGATGTCCTGAAGACATCGCAAAAGACCACATTTCCGATAAGCAGCCTGGATGCTGCACCACGATAATGGTCGGCCCCATATTGCCAATGTTGTTGCTGAATATCTTACAAACATCAACGTGAAATGCATCCCTCACCCTCCTTATAGTCCGGATTTAGCCCCATGTGACTCCTTTCTATTCCCTAACTTGAAGAAACGTCTTCGTGGGAGGCATTATCCATCATCAGAAGCAGTGGTGAAGACTGCGGAGGCGATTTTGAAGAATCTCCGAAAAATGGTTTCGATCATGTCTTTGAAGACAGGCAGAAACGCTGGGACGAGTGCATCGCATTCAGGGGAGGCTTTTTTTTTTTTTGAGAAGGACCATCAAAATTATGAGGATGAGTAAGGGTACGTTGTCAAAACAAAACAAAAATTGTGGTCATTCTTATTGAACAGCCCTCGTACATACATATTTAGGGGAAGGTCATGCAGTATCGGCCGGGTTAAGTTTCTGGACTTTACTCTGTAACTCTGGTGGTTAATGGAATCTTACCTCAAGACATGTTCTATACATAGTATAATGTAATGATTTTTATTTTTAGTTATAGTATATGAAAGGAAAGCTGATAATAGAGTAATTGGTGGAATGGTGGGGGGAACCGGAAATCGCGGAGAAAATCCGCAAATCTCACATGATCGAGCTGGGCCACCTTGGCGAGAGTCAAGTGGCCTACCTTTATTTATAAATTCCAAGGATATATTGTTGGTTTCAATAGTAAAATATTTGTACTTTTCGGACCGCGCCGTAGCTGAGTTGTTAGACCAATCGACTCTCACCAAGGCGGCTGGGATTCGATCCCAGGCGTTCGGGTTTTCTCCGGGATCTGCCATTACCTCGCCATCTCATTCCACCGCGCTCATTTTTCATCTCGTGTATCATCATTGACACCGGCAGCGGTGCCGTATGTAGGAAAAGCGGGCGTTTAACACTACACATTTTATTTGTGCTTTCCTCTATTAGAATCTCATTAATAACGCTGGGCTACTTAAACCAAGATTTCGAAGAGATCACATAGTGACCAGCCCTTAAAATCCATTGTATCTATAATATAATTACTGTAAATACTTTGCTCGATGCATGTAGAAAGAATTACAAAATAAAGGTTTATGTGAGGAGTTTTGAGGTCATGTAACTAAAGCACATTCAATTTTTTATACTAGTTCAGTTTGGTTTTGTAACGACTGAATAAGATAAACCTTGGTGCCTTTCTGAGACTTTGTGTATGCTGCTGCTTTCATCTTTTACAGCTTTATTGAAATAGAAATATGTAAGGCATGTCAGCAGATAGCAAGAGACTGTCATTATCCCATGCACTCGCATAATTAAAGGAAATGTGCCTATTGGAAAGGACTGAAATTAAAACTTGCACGACAGGATGACCTATAAATAAAAGACTGTCGTATAAATAACACTTTATTACATGTTTTCATAAATTGCTGTTTGTAAGACTGTTAACACGGTGAAAACTACTACTTTAGTGTGTATTAAACAAAATCCAGTTGTTAATTGTAGATCATACAAAATTTAATAACGTTTCAAAAAGTTATCTGATCATAAAACAAAAAAATATCAGCCAGCATTGTTACTTTCATATTACTATGTACAGTAAGGGAATTATTTATTGTGTACAAAAACCGGACGTACCGAGGGCCCCTAATTAAAAAAGAAACATTTTAGAAAAAAGCTCTGAGCTTTTCAGTGTGTCTAACTCAATGTTAGCAGCATAACTCGGAAAAAAAGGTTGTCGAAGCACTAAAATTAGTTTTTAAAATCAATATTATATTATCCATATAAGCCCAAACCACTTCAGTAGGCCGCAAATAGGACACACGTGAAACTGTGGGAGAATGTAACACACAATTGTGAGATTACATTACACTATTTACATGTCAGATAACATGTTGGAAGTGTCCTCCACCAGCATCTATACATGTTTGCACTCGTCTCACCATATTCTCTAAAGTTTTACGGAGAGTATTCTCGCCAATGTTACTTATTTCGGTTCGAATGGATTCCTTGAGAACATCACTTGCCCGTGGCCTATTGTTGTACAATGTATTTCTTAGATACACCCACAAGAAAAAATCCGGTGTGGTTAGGTCAGGGGATCTGGGGGGCCACAAACCTTTTGAAATTATTCGATCATCAAAGAAATCTGTTACAAGTGCCGTGGTGTCATTAGATGTATGGCACGTTGCTCCATCTTGCTGGAAATAACCTTCTCTCAATTCGATATCAACTCCGTAAAACTTCAGAGAATATGGTGAGACGATTGCAACATGTATAGATGCTGGTGGAGGACACTTCCAACATTTTCTCTGAGATGTAAATAGTGTAATATAATCTCCCAATTGTGTATT
The DNA here is from genome assembly GCA_030765055.1 of Mantis religiosa. Lineage (NCBI taxonomy): Eukaryota > Metazoa > Arthropoda > Insecta > Mantodea > Mantidae > Mantis > Mantis religiosa. The sequence goes on along the minus strand of CM060958.1, from coordinate 111,118,622 downwards.
ATGTTCTCCCAAAGTTGCACGTGTGTCTTATCATTAGTTCAAAAGTTATGTCGCATTGAAGTGGTCCAGGTTTACTTGGATCGCACTGTACAAGAATTAGCATGAAGATTTTCAAGAAAATCCTTCCATCATAGACCTATCCTACCTTGATGTGAACTAGCCTAAAATTTTCGATAGTGTTTATTTGAATTTTACGTATTTTAGGTAAGGTGTGATTATAATTATTTTATTTGTAATTGAGTACATTTTAATAGTGCTAAGTATAATTCGGGTTATTTAAAAAGAAATGTATAACATGTCACTCAAATTACAATAACAATGATATGCCATTTAACCGTTCTAAATTTGACCACTTTCACCTTACCATGAATTTGTTCGACTATTTCCCTCGTATGACGTCATCCTATATTGACCGTGTTAAAGTTGACCAACCAGATTCATGAAATCATACACAGTAGAGATAATTATTCTGTTATTGCACTCTCAGACATGATAACATATTCTGTATGTTTACGAACAGGCAAAGGATTATACATCTCAGAGATCGTCGACTGTTAGCACGACTTTCAAATGTTCAAATGGCTGAATGCCCTGACGTGAGGTTAAGTTTCATTCGTTTGGTAATGTACGCCTATGTGATTTAGGGAATCAAATAACTTGTGTTTATTGCTTTCAAAAAGATTTCTTTTCGTGAAATAGTCTCTACAAATGCAACTCGTGGTTTTGAACTTCTCTAGATAAATTCCTTCCGACTCGTCGTTCGTGAACTTATCGGTAATTTCAAAGCCACTTGTGACATTACCAATGATAATTCCTGGATATTTCCTGTGATGTAGATCTTGAATTTGTTTCAGTTTATATTTAATCTAATCGATCCAAATCCGCACTTCAGGCTACCCACGGTTCCGTGTGCATTTTACCATAAGGCTCTGCAGAGGGAATATTAACAGTATAACTACAAAATTAGAAATAGATAAAATGATATTTTAGCAATTTGCTGGGGTGATGGCGTACAAATGTAGAGCTTTTGAGAATGCCTCCTGACTAGGATTAGGATTACACTACGGAAGGGTTTCGGTACGTAGGCCACCATGCTGAGCCTATTGTATCTATATCCTCAAAAGGGGCACCCCCGGGAGGAGGGATGAGATGATAGGGGACAAAGGGCGGAAAGGCAAATCACAAATGTGTTGGATTCTGTGTATGGAGCTATGCACCATCATTACCACAGTGAAATTTTGGGCAGCTTAACTTAAACGTGGCCGTAAGAGCTTGGAAGACGATGAACGTTCGGGACGTCCAAAAACAGCAACTACCGACAAAAACATCACCAAATTTCACCAAATGATGCAGGACAGTCGCCGAATTAAAATGAGATGGATAGCAGAGGCTATGAACAGGTCAAAAGAGCGGGATTCTCACATATTAAATCAACATTTAGACATAAGAAAGCTGTCCGACGTTAGACCAATAACGAGTGCGAATGGACATTTCAAACGCCCTGTTGGCGTAGTTTAGGTGCAATAAATCCTAGTTTTGGTGCCGATTAATTACTGTAAATGAAACTTGGATACACCATTACACGCCCGAAACAAAAATATAGTCCAAACAGTGGACTACAAAGAGGGAACCGGCTCCAGAAGAGGTAAATACTGTTTTTTTCCGGCTGAGAAAGTATTTGCGACTGTTTTTTGTGATAGTCATGGAGTCATTTTAATCGATTATCTTCAAAAAGGTTAAACCATTACAGTAGCATGCTACGCATCATTATGTGGCGAGCTGAAGGGAACACTTGCGGAAAAACAACCACATTTGCAGAAAAAGAAAATCCTGTCTCACCAAGACAACGCACCGTCTCACACCTCAGCAGTTGCAATGGTGAAAATCCACGAATTGAGGTTTGAATTGCTTTATCATCCGCCTTACTGACCAGATCTAACCTCAAGCGACTTCTTTTTCTTTCTTTTTTCTCCTCATCTGAAACTTGAGCTCGGAGGACAGAGATTTTCGTCAAATGAAGAGGCAGTCACCTTCGTGAACAATTATTTTCCAGAGAAATACGCCAAGTACTATTTGGACGGGATACAGTGATGGGCGTTCTGCTGGGAGAAGTGTGTAGAGTTACAGGGAGAATATGTTGAAAAAAAAAGTCTGAATGAATGTCTTGTATCTTTATTAGCCGGAAACTTTTCAGACAAACTTCGTATTTTAAGTAATTTCCCTTTCGCATGAGGGAGAATCACTTTTAGTTCACTTATATATTTCATTTCCAAAATTCTTTCTCTGCAGAAAAAGTTTTCTAAAGATTATCAAACTGTAGTTCGTAGATGTTATATTGTTGCAACAATCGCTATATAATAAAACAACAAGAATCAAGACATTTGTTTTTATCAATATAAAAACTTTGGTCATCAGTGTTACCAAGAAGCAATAAAATGTGCCCAGGGCCGTAAAATTTCCCTTACGTATCCAAACTTGGCCCGCCTCTATTGAGTAGGCGGTAGCGTGTCTGCCTCACGTTCAAGAGGTCTCGAGTTGGAATCTGGGTTAAGGATGTTATCTAGGTAAGGTTCTTTCCCGGGTTTTCCCTTGGGTAACTCTAAGCTCTATGAACTCTGGTCTCATTTGAGCATCATTACACTTATTATATGCAGCGTCCGATATGACTAAACGTTGGAGGAAGTACGTTTAAAAAACCAATAGTTATAGTTTGATAATCCAAAAATTATGGTGGTAAAATGGAAAGATCTGGTAAAAATTACTGAATATGTAAAGCATTTATGATTAAGATAAAGCACCTACACACAACACACATATATAATGGAATATACTCTACCAGTATATGCAAATATAAAAGCTGAATTTTTCCATAAATAAGTACGTCACACTTAACTGGACCATGCTTAATGCCATTGATATGATTAAGAAGTTTAGCATATCGCATTCCATTGAAAGCGAATTCTCTAAAACTAATACACACATATAAAAGACACAAAATGCTTGGATGACAAACTTTTACCTTGTGATATTCGCTGCTCTGAACAAGAACAAGCAGTCATCCTCCTTGTCAGCCATGGCAATGTTCACAACGTTGGAATGTTATCTGTCCCCTGCAGACAGCAGCCGACAAACAATAAATGTTATGACTGCATGGCGAGAAAGGGGTAGATAGGGCCGCTATCGGCCAGTCCAGGTTGCCACGTTGTTCTCTGTGTATTTTGTTATTACAGCCTATGACAGCAACTAAATTGTTGCTCATGTTGCTTTATTATTGGAAATATTCTGCTGCGGTATCTTAGTTTGAAGTGAGTTGTGTATTTTCGCTATATGTAGTGTTAGACACAATTTTAAGGGGGTAACATGATGTTCTTAGCCTTATAAACTAGGAATTTCTCTTAGTTAGCTATTAACCTTGTATAGGCACAGAACATAAACTTTAAATGTAAGAGTGTACTTTTAAAAGTCCTGAAAATTTACTCCGAACTATGAATTTCACAAAAAAATGATTAAATAAGTTACCACGGTGCTCTTTGCAAGCATAGATGCGCGTTTTAGCTCATATTTTAGTTACGGTTTTATCTACAGATTGTCACTACTTATAAATACGAGGGTTGCAATGTGTGCTACTGATGTAATTTTTGGTTTGTCAATACAGTATGCGCACGATAAGAAGAGCGATCGGGTTCCAAGTCCTCATTCGGTAAGTCTGGTTTTACTCCGTAAACACAGATGACAACTTTGAAATTTAAAATGCGCTATTCACTGACATCTAGTGGCTAATACGCTAAGCTTTATCATGTTCGCCATATTTAGTTTTGATCAATATCGAGGTTAATTAGCTAACCAGTTTACAACAATCGTATGTTAGAATTAGAATTTTAGTTCGTCCTTGGCAACATATACATGTTATGAGACACGTAAAAATGTATAAGTAAAATTGATTACATACAATATACACAGTAAGCAGCTTTTCTATGGTTTCATGTGGTATTTGCATAGATTAATTTACTACAAGAAATGTCATATTAAGAATATGACATTTCTGTGAATGTACTATGCTCCCAGTGCTTATTTACATGGTTATAGTTCTAAAAATTCATTAACCGTATAAAAACAGTGTGCATGCAAAAATTTCTTAACCTTATTCTTAAAGTGTTTTAATGACGCAGCTTGTTTAAATGAATTTGGAAGTTTATTATAGAACATTATCCCTTTGTAGTTAAAGCTTCCTTCATAAAGGCTCGTTTGGTGTGCTCGAATTGCCAGTTTATCCTTGTTACGAGTGTGGTGCTAATGTACTCAACATTTACTTGAAAATCATTTATATTTGTATGAACATTTGTGGATGGCATGGCTCTCGAAATGGGACACATTATTTTTCGTTTACCTCCGTATAACTGTGATCTGAATGCAGTTGAGCTGGCGTGGTCAAAACTAAGGAATGTTTTTGGAGGATGCAACGTTACATGTGATATCTTCGCTTCTCTTACACGCTATTTTGCTGAACTGTGTTTTTCAAGGTTAACCACACTGCAGAAACAAAAGAGCGATATCTCTTGCTTATTTCCCTCTGTCCGCACCACACCATAAATCCAGCGCTCAAGAAAACATGCAAGCACTGTACATATGCCGAGAGACCCAAAAACATCCGAACCGTCTGCACAGTGTTTTTCTTGTCCGCGACCTCGGCACTCGTTGCAGGCTATCGCTACCATAGAGAAGCATGTAAGGAAACAGTGTAAATTTTTTAAAACTACCTTTAAAAGATTTACATATCTATGTTATTACGGAAGTATGTTTATATCTTGACAGATGGAAAGCGATGTGCAGTGGTATCTGGAGGAGTTCACTTCAAAACGGTTGCAACTGGAGGGCAGGGCAGGTCAGTTGCGTATCAGTTGCCATCAAGTAAATAAGTGCAGGGCTACTGAGTAATACTACAGCTTGTTTCAAAATGTGCGCGTCTCCTATTTCCAAGAGTGCCTCCTAGCAGCACATTAGCAAATAAGGTGCTACATTTAAAAACACGAGAAGTAATAACCAATGTCTACAAATTTATAAAAAAGGAAAAATGGTCTGGGTCTGCAATAAAAATCTGGGTAAGGGAGTCCGAGGCAACAGTGATGTCTGAAAGCAGTTTAGGTGAATTATTAAGGTAAGAAAAGCTATTTGTGCTAGTGCAACAACGGGCTTCTCTGTTCTCAGTAAACAAAGATTAAGAACATGCACAGAATCTAATTTGGATGCTTTAATCCAGAAGTAGTTAGACGAATTGCGAATAATTTTTAAAACACAGAAAAGCAAAGACCAACTTTGAATAATTCTACTGACTTCCAAGGCAGTTTCTGAAAATGAAGAAGACGTATTTTGAAGTTAGGATTTCTATGGAAAAAAGCCAAGCGCGACTGACAAATTTTAGTCGAACTTCGTACCACATGAGCAAAAAGGCGTAAGTATTTACGAAATATTCAGAGATATCGCAGTGAAGTTTATGTAGTTCATATGGATGAAACATATCAATTCAACAAATATTAGACTGTATGCCTAGGGTGAAATTCCTTACAGGGATTCAGCAGCGATATCGAAAGGCCGGCATTTGGTTATCATCCATGCTGTAGGAGAACAGGGTTTTGTTCCAAATGCCTATGTACTATTTAAGATCCAACAAAAGAGTGGAGATAACTACCATAGTAATAATTAGAACTTAGTTTATAAGAGCTGCAATACTGGCTATGAGAGTGAGATTGGTTTTTAAACAGCTTGTGCACCTCACTCCCGTCTCGTAATTTTACACGTGAGAGGCATTGTGGCGATAGGTGCACTATCCTCACCTCAGTTGCTACTCATCACTACCGCGTATGATGTCTGTCAAGATAAAATAATACATTTGTAAAAGAGATTGTGAAACTGGCCACACTATTGCCCGTACAGTTTTGACTCCTGTTTAAGAAACCATGCATCACTCGTATGGTTCACGTTGAGAAATGATAGCATTTCCTGGTGGCAGTTTCGTTTTAATTCCTTCAGGATATCTGGGGTTGTCTTGTACACTTTATGCTTTAAGTTACTCCAGAGATAGAATTAGCAAGGGGTTAGGCCGGGGAAATGAGGGTGCCATAAATCTCTACTAATAATACTCCCCTGAAACACATTTGTAATTGTTCTCATCAAATGGTTGACTGTATGAGTGGTTGCAGAGTCTTGTTGAAAATAGGCAAAGTCACGCTGCCTGACTGTTAATTCTCTAAAAGGGGACAAAATTGTATTCATGTATATTGTAGCAGTTATTTTATATATTTCATAGTTTGCTAGGAATATTAAAAAGATTAGTATTTGTAATAAAATAAAGAAATAATGTAAAATAGGTAATGGTGTAAACATAGCAACGTAATATGATGAGAAGATTCTTTTTTGTTGTATTTTACGTCCTGCAACGTTAATTCATATCGAACGATGAATGAAATGGGTGAAATGATGCTCATTTGTGTCCGGAGAAACCTTATACAGGTAACACCCTAACCGAGATTCGAACTCGGAACCTCTTGAGCGTGAGGCAGACACGATACCATCTATACTACTGAGGTGGGTGATAAGAAGTTGTTAAATGTTATAAAATATTTTGTTCTTCTGCTTATGAAAGTCTTAGGGGTAAGATGTATATTTGTCTATCCGAGTGTGTGCAGAAACAATTTTGTGTGTGTGCATCAAAGATGCATAAGTAGCGTGTGCGTAAGAAAATAAATAGTTCATCGTGCCATCTACAGTTGTAAAATGACTACATTAATAATATTTGTAATTGTATCAAAGAATTTAAAACTTTTTACGAGGAATTAAATTTCCATCTTTGAATAAGAAAAGGATTATTTGTTTATTCTTCGAAAGTTATAATATTAACCTTCTCCGCCCTGTTACCGCGACCCTGGAAAAGAAAAAGAATTCATCGCTCAAGAATTACAGATGCGCCTAATTATCCAGAGTTTCAGGAGAAACTTCTAGATTTCTTCAAGATCGTCATCAAAGGTGAGAAATTTATCTGCATCCACCATCATCTCAAATAATCCTGCTGCAAGATGGTGCCACAACATGGTGCATCATCATAGCATCTTCAAACATCGCATGTGTATATAATATTGCTTCAAGATGGCTTCCCATCTTGGCTTCAATATAATCCACTCGGAAGTCATCTCAGAATAACCCGTCTAAAAATATCGTTTCAATGAACGGGTATCAACCCTCTACGAGGGTCATTAGGAAAGTTATGAGATATGGCCAACCGGAACGCAGGAAAAAATGCAATTCGATAGTTGAAATAAAGTTTTGCAAGCCCAGAGCTCCATGTCTCAAAACTTTTCTAGTAACCCTCTTAACACTGCCTATAAGACTTCCTCCGCTAATGGAGAAACGCCGATTTTTCTCGCAACGTGAAATACGGCGAGTGATCGATAGGTGCTTAAAGGGGTTCAAACATGTATGGACAACGGCGGTGGCCATATCAGCATCTCCTTTAATAGCAATAAGTAAATATTTAAAAGTAGTTTTTAAGTTGTATATGGTTTACGTCCGTGCCTTTGTATGCTAGGGGCAAACGGCAACCAGCGCCGAGGACGCGGCCAGACAATAAACAGCGCAGCCGGTTCAGATGACTTTGGATCTCCGTTTTAGCTTTTCATTTCATGTCTTCATCTAGCAATCAATAGTGACGTTTTCTTATATAAATGAACTATTTGAACAGGAATCATTGAAGACAGCCAACGGAAGTGTCGACAAAGAAAAAGCTTAATAATCTTATAGATATATCCTACTGGTTTGTGCACAGAGGCAAGAGTTTTCGTTTTTAATTAATTTTGTGTTGGGAATTTTCGCGATTTTTTCCTTTCTTCGAGAATATATATATATATATATATATATATATATATATATATATATATATATATATATATATATATATTAAGCGTTAAACGATAAAATTTCTATCATTTTAATCTGCATAGAAAAATTCACATTTCTGACAAATAACATAAACAACTTTCATGTCTTCCTAGCATGAAGCTAGAAGTCGTGAAAAAATATTAACAAATTTAACGAAGGCAGGAAAAAATTTAACACTTAATAAAGCCAATACAGTGACATCATGGGCACTGAAATAAGAGCTAAGCGGTGCAGCAATAAACTGACACCACAGCACCCGTCTGGTCCGTGATACTGAGAACTGTTTGTCGTATGCTAACTAGAAATGTTATTTATGGAATACCACACCGTGCACAGAAATACCTAATATATTGACTAAAGGTACTGAGAAGATACTGAACTTCTAGGGACGCTACTCTCAGACATTATCTTAACATGAAAATACTGTCCCTCAGGTCTTAAAAATCTGTTCCGAAACACCCGAAAGTTAAAAAGGAATGCAAAAATACCTCAGTGAAAACATCCAAATTTAGAAGCTAAAACTGTTCCCGTTGCCTGTACTGACACGCTGGTATAGCTGGCATACTTCAGTAGTTCATATTGCCAGCTATTTTGATGCAGTTGTCGATTTCTTTTCTAAATAGGAAAAACTTTCAGTTCCTGCGCAAAATTTGCTAAATGATCATTTTTGCGATGCTGCGATATTGTAAAGGTACTACAGCAACAATATTTGTTTCTGAAAATTGCAGATTGATAACATCTAATATTAGAATTTCAATCAAAACAAAAACCTGTGGCTCAGCCTGCGTTATCCCGGATTAACTCGCTGAGAGCCAAATGTGAAATATTAGAGAGTGGTCACTTTGGAGAGAGAGTAAGTGCACTTGTACAACATATCATGGATCCCAGTGCTGGATAAACAGTAGAAGAGAATCTAAAGGTTTGCTGTCGTATGACTTTGTCTAAATTGAACTTCTTTATGGCAAAAGAAACTGATGGTACAATAACCATACAAGCCTTAGATCATTTGTTTGAGTCTTCTAGGCTAGTTACTAAATCAAGTATAGGTGATTTAAATCAAGCAATGTCAGCATTTAAACAACTAAATTCATTTAAAATGTGTTACTACTTGTGAGTCTGATATGTTTTGTTATTAAAAAGCTTTGTGAAATTGTTGGACAGCAAAGCCATGATGGTAACGATAACAGATTAGATGTAGTAACAGCACTCCTGGCATTGAAGGCAAAAGCTGATTCTTACAGCAATATCTTTGAAAAGTGCCTTCAATGTTTTTGGTTGCCGATGTCAAACGCTGACAGTGAGAGATTTTTCTCTACATATAACTTAATTGTGACAGACAACAGAACAAGTATGAAAAGCAAAAATATCACAAATTGTTGTATGCTGCAGTTTGATGTCTTATGTGTGATATTTGATTTTATTCATGTCACCCACCAACTGTTGATTTCAAATAAAATATATTAATTTGGAATAAAGGGGTTTTAAAAGTTGTGTTCTTCTAGTTACCTGTTATTTTACATTTCAACCATTCCATTACTCTATAAACAAATATAATAATTTGTAACTTTTAACTTCCCTTATCTTATAAGATATGATGATAATTCTTATAAATTACCCTAATAAAAATAAAAGACCATTATAACTTTAAAAATTAACTTATCATCCTTTTGTTAATAAATATTTTAAATTTTTTTAAAGAATTTGGTATAACTTTAGTTCTTCAAAATAAATATAGTATTAAAAATTTATTGCATTTCTCTATTAAAGATAAAATTCCTAATAATAAAAATCAGTTTAATTGCTTCGATGTGATAAAATTTATATTGGAAAGACAAAACGTAATTAAAAACCAGAACGAAAGAACATTTTCGTAACATTAAGTATAAGAAAACTGACAAATCGGCCGTAGCAGATCAATTTTGGTCATTTAACCATGAAATAAATCTAGAAGTTAAATTATTAAAACAATTAAATGGTCCGATAGATTTAATGGTTTGGGCAAAGATATTTATTTTAAAAAACAAACATCGGGTAATGAATTTTGAAATACCAGCAGTAGATTCTGTTTTTAAATTTTTTTCATTTTCAGATTTTGGTAATACTAATAAGAACATATCGATATATAGCGTTCGTAACGATGGCAACAGCTTTGTTTCCGACTGAAGATGTGTATAAGTTTCCAAGAAATCGCGATCACCTGTGAATTTATAAGAATTATCATCATTTCTTATAAGATAAGTGGAGTTTCAAGTTACAAATTATTAAATTTTTATATATTTCTTTGCTTCACTGTTAATAGCTTCATATTTTACGTATATTTATGTCATTAATAATTGATTCTTCCCCAAACATTGCGCGAAATTAATGCGAATTTATGGTAAAAAAATCACACATCACCAATTAATATTATTAATGCGAATTTTATAAATAAATGTCACCACTAAATCATTTCCCTATTTATGCATTAAAAATATATTTAAAAATTTTATTAAGTATTTTGTTAATTAAGGAAATAATAACCTTTAATAAATCACATTATTGTATGAAAGTATATAAACTAAGAGAGAAGAACTGCATCTGTATCTTGTAAAAATTAGTGTGATATTTAAAATACGAGGGCTGTTCAATAAAGAATGATCACAACTTTTTTTGACAACGTACCTTTACTCATCCTCATAATTTTGATGGTTCTTCTCAAAATAGTCTCCTCTGAATGCGATGCACTTGTCCCAGTGTTTCTGCCAGTCTTTAAAGGTACGCTAGAATTTTTTTTTGAGAGATCCTTCAAAATCGCCTCTACAGTCTTCACCACTGCTTCTGATGATAGATAATGCCTCCCACGTAGGCGTTTCTTCAAGTTAGGAAATAGAAAAGGTCACATGGAGCTAAATCCGGACTATAGGGAGGGTGTGGGATGCACTTCACGTTGATTTTTGCAAGATATTCACAACAACATTGGCAATATGCAGCCGCGCATTATCATGGTGCAGCATCCAGCCTGCATCATGGAAATGTCGTTTGCGCCTGATGTGACTTGCAATGTTTTCAGGACAACCCCGTAGTATTGTCCAGTTACTGATATGTGTGCAGGTACAACATGCTGATTAACCATTCAATTAATATCAAAGGAAAGAGATGACTATAACTTTCCCAGAAGAAACAACCACCTTCGCTTATTGGGGGGTTGGTGATGAAGGAGATTTCCACACTGAGCTTTGCTGTTTGCTCTCAGGTTCAAAATGATGTAGCCAAGTTTCATCAGTAGTGATTAAGTTTGCAAGAAACTCCGGATCTTCCTCTAACATCAACTTTAACTGCATGCAGACCTGCATGCGAATGTCCTTTGTTCGGGAATCAACAGTCTTGGAACCCATCGCGCACAAACACGTCTCATGTTTAAACTTTCTGTCACCAACGTGTGGGTGGAACATGATGAAGTGTTCAGTATTTCAGAAAGTGATCTTAAGGTAATTCGTCGATCCTCTCTCACAATGGCAGCAGCAGTGTTGATGTTTTCATCCTTAAGAGCAGTAATTGAAACACCAGGTCCACCTTCCATTGAACTTGATTGTCTCCCCGCTTTAAACATGTTAAACCACCTTCGAGCTGTGCTGTAGGGAAGAATAGACTCTCCATAGGCCTCCTGTAACATTGTATAGGCCTCAACTGAAAATTTGTTGAGACCAAAGCAGAATTTCGAAGCCACATGTTGTCCCTCGCGTGTTACCTCCATTGCAGCGGTATGCGATACTGAACATATCTGAACTTGCCTGGTTCTCACAGGCAGGAACCAGGAGTACCAACAATTAAACTACTACTGCGTGTATGTTTCAAATTGAGCTAACAGAATATAATAAGATAGAACTTTAGTGCGAAAAATTATGACCGTAAAAGAATTATGACCGTAAAGTACCATGATCATTCTTTATTGAACAGCCCTCGTAGTTTCTCAACATAATGGGTTAAGAAATAAACAAACAAACTTAGCATTGCCGAAATATTTAGTCATTCTTGAAGTATAGAAAGAATAAAATAATAGAACCCCCAAAACAGACATTAACATCAGAAAGTGTTGAACAGAAACTATAAGAATAATGTAAAAACACATTGCATGCCGAAACCTACCTTAATGTTTCCTGTGATACAAGTCCCGGGTTTGTTATCCTTACATCGGAAAGTGTTATCTGGCAGTTTGAACTACAAGGTGTCGAAATTGAAGACAAATTGCTGAGCAGACACCCAACATACCTACTTCAAAAATGAAGTGCAGCTGAGAGGAACGACTTGAACCCTCTTCCCGTTATTTTCATGTCTTCAAACCAGGGCTGTCCAAAGCTTTCCATTCAATTAAAAGTTCATTTGTATTGCCCAGTTAACAAACATTATGATTAAACCTGGCAACAAACTGTCTATTATAAATAATTTAAATCACTGACTGAAAGTAAAGAATGCATCTTCCCGTTTGCAAGCACACTCAATCTAAATGTGAACTGTATCCAGATTTTGTTGTACGAGGGCTGATCAACAAAGACTGACTGATTTTTTTCAGAGATTTTTATTACTGTAATTCAATCTTTACATGACCTTTATCAAAGTAGTCCCCTCCTACTAGAATGCACTTTTTATAGCGTCTCTGATAGTCCTTGAACACGTGCTGCAGGCCATTCTTTGTCAGGTCCTTGAGAATCGCCTCACTTTTCGTGAGCAGTGCTTCAGAGTTCTCAAATCGAATACCTCTAAGCTTTGCCTTCAGTGATGGGAATAAAAAAATCACAGGTTGCAGTATCGGAGCTATAAGGTGGATGTGGTACACAGGTAATGTTGAATCGAACGAGAAATTGCATTACTTGATTTGCAACGTGAGGCTGAGCATTGTCATGATGAAGTCGCCACCCAGTCCGAGAATGCTCTGGTCGTTTCTTTGCAATGTGGTTCCTCAGTGTAGCCAATACTGACGTGAAGTATGCTGCTGTAACAGTTGTTTGAGGGGGAGCTGCACGCTGGTAAACCATTCTGTTACAGTCAAAAATCTTATCATCACTTTCCCAGCAGATGGAACAACATCTGCCGCTTTTGGTGTTGGAGAACTTGGCGATTTCCACACTTTGCTGGTTTGTTTTCCTTCAGGATCATAATGATGCAGCCATGACTCACAATCGACATCACCTCCATCAGCAAAGAGACGCAGCACCTCACGGATTGTCTCCATTCACACAGCCTTTTGTCCGGGAGTCAACAGACTTGAGAAGTTGCAGAAGCAGTTTATGACTGACTAAAATTTATATATTACATTAAAAATCACTGATACTACCAAATATTCTTTGCATTCGTTGCTACACTGAGAAGGGGGAAGAATCTTAGCAACGTATTCCAAGTTTCCCAACTTCATTATGGTTTGACGTTAAGTCCTGGTAATTTTATGAAACTTTTGTGAACAATGTAAACCTTATGGCAAGCGATTTGTAATTCTATCTATATATAACTACCTATATATAGTGTATTTCATTTTTGTGTTCCTTGTATACTATTTCTTCTCTTCAGGCCAGTAAAATACACTGTCAAGATGAGATTAAATTAGATTTTATAGTGCATATTCAAAAATATTACAATTTAAACCTTTAGGCTACATTTATTTGTCTTTACATTGTTACTACCTTGGCTTGCATGACACTCTGATTTTCTGCTCTGCCAGGTAGCTCTTAGCCTCCATAACTCCTTGTTACTTAATTAGTCCCTTTCTTTTCCCTCATCTTCCTTTCTTATATTATTTATATTTCTGGCCCATTTTTCTTTTACATTCTGCAAGAACTCACCGATTGTTCTTACCTTCTTTTTCTCCTTTCACGTTAACATTTTTATAGCTACTATCCCCTTCTCTACTTTCTCCCATTTTTCTTCCCAAACCTTTTTTCTCCGCCTTACAACCTCCTCGCATTCTGTTACATAGTGTTCTATGCTTTCTTTCCCCCCACACAATTCGCAAATTCCCTTTTCGCTACCTCTTATCCCTCTTATAAATATTGTTCCTGTTCTCATTCAAGCTAACCCTTCTCTCTCTTGTCTATTGCAGTAATCTAAATCTACGTACGTTTCTCGTCCCCAATTTCTTTTCATTTGCTTGCAAGATTGTAATGATTTCTTATTTTCTAGACTTCCCCATATTTCCTGTCTTTCTATATCTTCTATTCTGCATTTTACTAATTTACCCACATCGCATGTATTCCTTTCCTCTAATCTCCATATATCTCCCATTTCTATTTTGTCCATAATTCCTCCTATGTCTGCCCACCAACTGTTTTGAGTTCTCTAATCTTTTTTGCTATCTCATGCATATTTCATAATTTCCCCTTCTTCTTTGGCCAAACACATATACCAAAATTTTATTATTCTTTCCTTTATTACTCCATTTCTTCTTCTCTTTCCTAATTCTACTAAAGCTAATTCCCTAGGTGCTGATCTTAGTAAGCCTAGAAGCTCTTTACTAAACCTTTTGTAGTTTTGGTCCACCGTTTTCTTTACCTCTGTGTCCCCCGTTCCCCAGATCTCCACTGCATACAACATTTTGGATTCAACTAGTGATTCGTACATTCGTTCTAACCACTTGGTTGTCATTTCTAACTTATATTTGCATATTCTTAACCCATTCATTGCCGCCCTTCTTTTTGCTTCAATTTTCCTCCTGTGTGCTCCCCACTTTCCATTGTTATTCAACCTCACTTATAAGTATTCAAATTCATTGACCACTTCTACCCATTTGCCATTTTGTACCCAATTTTCATCTTTCTTTTTAGTTTAACTCGCTTCTTGAAGACCATAACATTCGACATATTTTTGTTTATTTTTATTCCCCACTCTTCACAGAATTAGAATTTTCGACACATGCTTTTTGCTGTCGACTTAGTGCTACTTTTTATTGGTTTTAAAGTAACAAACATGTATAACCACACAAAAATACATACACTATTTTATTCGAGCATGTAATGATATATGGAGTAACATGAAGTGTATTATCAAAACATTGTATGTTGAACACAAAACGTTCATTTAAAAGACGTTAGAAGTTCTGGGCCAACCCATAGGCACGAGATGCGTTCCAGTTATAACACCTCGTATTTTGTTTCATTACTGGGTCCAGATATGAACCTCTAGTTTCTTTAAAAATACACGTAGACTCTTTTCGAATGGGTGAAAGATGGCAGCACTGTACAGTACGTATAACTCTATTGGTACCGACGAGTGTTAGGTCTGATTTTGATACTTAAAACGGCGACGTTTATATTACAAGTGGTGTGGCAACTATTGAAATTCATCGTCAGTTGGGTGAAGGCATGTGGTTATGGTACCATGGATGTGTCTAATATGCGTTCCTGAGTGGGACAGTTCAATGAAGGATCGTGTGACATCAAACCAAGCCTGTTACAGACATCGCCTCCAAAATTGGCATTTCCGTGGGATCTGTGCACACAATCCTGCATGAAGATCTGAAAATGATCAATATGTGATCCTCCAAAACAACGTTCTCCACTCGCTGGATCATTTCCTCAGACCGGCTGGTGCGAAGCCTTTACTGCCTTGGTTTGTTGTCATACGATGTTCTGCCTTCATTGAGCTGTCGCACCCAGGAACGAACATTACACATCTATGGTACCATCTTCACATGCGCTCGCCTCGGTAGCGTAGATGCTAGCATGTCTGCATCACATTTAAGAGGTCCCGAGTTCGAACAACATTCTCCTCTCGCTGGATCATGTCGTGAGGCCGATTGGTGTGATGCCGTGACTGTCTTGGTTTTTTGTCACACGATGTTCTCCCTTCACTGAACTATCGCACCCAGGAATGTACATTAGACACATCCATGGTACCATCACCACATTCCTCACTCAACTGACGATGAATTTCAATAGGTGTCACACCACGAAAATAGAGAAAACGAATGATTACACACTGTTCTTGCAATGAAAACGTCGCCATTTTAAGTATCAAAAACAGTCCTAACTGTCGTCGCTACCACTAGAATTCTATACACTGTGCAGTGCTGCCATCTGTGTCAGGCATTCACAAAGAGTCCACGTGTATTTAAGAAAACACAAATTCCTGTCTTTTCCCAATCCTGAATAAAATAGGAGAAACTATAACTTGAACGCACCTCATAATAAGTAACTTTAATAGCTATTATTGGGTGTGGGATTGTAAACTCGAACAGACATCCTGTGAAAATAACACCAACAAGTGTGTCATGCAACACACCGCGCGTACGCACGCACGCGCACACACAAAGCACCAAAAAGCCTCCCTCCCATATTTAAAAGATGCAAAAAACATTACAAAGAAACAATGAATTGAACTAATGAGTGAATGGATGAATCTCAAAGGTAACTCTTGGTTACCATCCGTGAGCATTGGTTTTTGCAGCAGGCAATGTGTTATACAAGCCGCTTGCAATGAAGGATGAATGATACACAAAAAAAGCAAATCACAACATTGAATAGTTGATCCTTACGCCAGCTTCTCCCACACAGAAACGTGCCACACCGCGAGACAGCAATAAGCACACCTTATCACAACAAAACACCTGCATGCTGAGTTACTTACAGCTTCGTCCATTTTGTGCTTCCTAAGGCTTTAGTGAGATCGTCTGCCACTAAGCTCTTAACGCAGTTTTCTTTTCTTTATTAGCCTAAAAATGGAAAATAACAGCTAAGAATACAGAACAGGATACAAAATTAACATTCCTGTATTGTATTCTATAAAACTGCACTTAAATACTGTTTCATTCCGCAGCTACATGATACCAGTAACTTCTTAATAACATCCTAAAATTACATATTGTTTTCATTTACATTTTGGCAGTGGTGAACGATATTCAATAAATCTTTAGTTAAATATTGTTTACAGCCTTAAAATTGCATTACTTTCACTCAAAATGTATTATACATAGAGCCAAGAAATCATATGGCTTCATAGTAGAATTCATAATTATGTGTATTTGGTAATACGTCGCACAGAAATATTGCTTAAAATGAAAATGTTTTGTAAATAAACTAATGTAGATATAACACAAAATTAATACAACTTCATCACCTCAACAAATAAATTTGACTGACCAACTTGGAAAACCCTGGTAAAACTTTAGTCTCAAGGTGTAAGTTTACAAACCACTCCTTCTGTTAATACTGGATAATAAACGAACCAAAAAATATTCGAACCAATCAACAGAATTTGTTTCATTTCATAAACCTTTAACAGATTAATGAATTAATTCATTCCTTGTGTACAAATATAAACATTTATGAAAAAGAAACCTTTGGAACTGTGTAGACAATATATCTGTACAAAATGTTGTTTGTGTAATGTTAGATTATACGACTATGATATCCCTATTATCATACATTTTACCATGTGAGGGTAGTCTGAACAGTTTTCGTCCTCAACTTGAAGATGGTAGTACTCGTAAATAAAAGCTTGTGAATTTTGTTATTCATCTGTTGACAGTTACTCACCAAAGTTTCAGCCATTTTGGACGCTCAGTTGTTATGTAACAAACTGTCATAAAATATTTGTTATTGAAAGGCAATACGCCTACTCAAATAAAAGATGACTTGGATTCTGAATCATCATTTACTACAAGTTGTCGCGAGGTCTACCCGAACGTACGAAGACTCCGGCCTCTAATAGCCCTGGAGCGATGGAAAACTCCAGGATACTTTCCTTGGGGCAATACCTTGAGTCTAACGCCCCCCCCCCCTCCATCGACAAAAACGTCAAGACGACTGGAAGTGGATACGCTAATTATGCGCGACAACCCCGCAGGGAAGACTACCGAATAACCTCTGTGGGGCCGTCTGGTGATCTAGCACACCTTTTCCTAACTCTGCAAGATAGTACCCGAAAAATTTTAGGCAACCCTCTGCCCCCTCCGGGCGGCCGAAGCCTGCCCGTAGGTATCCAGTCTCCCGAGATAATGGGAATACACTGCCCCCTCGAGTCCAACCCAATCCGAACAACTATTCAGGGAGGGACTCGAATGTTCGGCCCGAGGTTTCTCTAGTAGCGTCAGAGATATCACGAGTGCTAAGGGTCCACAGAGTCCGCACCACGGCAGCTGAAGGGGACGGATCCCCTCACAGCGAAATTTTGGGCAGCTGAATTTAAATATGGCGATGAACGTTCGGGACGTCCAAAAACTGCAACTGCCGGAGAAAACATCGCCAAAGTTCACTAATGGTACTAGACGATCGCCGAATTAAAGTGAGAGAGACATCAGAGGCTATGAACGTGTCAAAAGAACGTGTTTGTCACATATTTTATCAACATTTAGACATGAGAAAGCTGTCCGCGCGTTGGGTGACGCGTTTGCTCACGTTAGACTAAAAACGGTTTGAATGAACATTTCCAACGCTCTGTTGGCGTAGTTTAGGCGCCATAAATCCGAGTTTTGGCGCCAATTAATAACTGTAGATGAAACTTTGATTCACCATTATAAGCTCGAAACAAAAATACAGTCGAAACAAAGGGGGAAACGACTCCAAAATCAGCAAAAGCTGTTTTCTCGGGCGAGAAAGTGATGGAGACTGTTTTCTGGGATAATCATGGAGTTATTTTAATCAATTATGTTCATAAAGGGGAAAATAACATTACAGGACCATACTGCGCATCATTACTTGACAAGCTAAAAGCAGAAATTGCAGAAAGAAGGCCACATATGCACAAACATATAATCTTGTTTCTCCAAGACAACGCACCGTCTCACATCTCAGTGGTTGCAAGGGCGAAAATCTACGAATTACGGTTTGAACTGCTTGACCACCCGGCTTGCTCACCCGGTGTAGGCCAAAGCGACTTCTTTCTGTTCCTTCATCTGAAAATTATGCTCGGACGACAGAGATTTTCATCAAATGAAGAGGCAATCAGCCTCGTGAACAATTATTTTGCAGAGAAAAACGCTGAGTACTATTTGGACGGGTTACAGAGATGGGAGCATCGCTGGGAGAAGTGCGTTACAAGGGGACTATGTTGAAAAATAAAATAAAATATATATTGAATCCTTGTTAGGTGGGAAACTTTTCAGTCTACCTATGTATAATCAGTGTACATATCTCAGCAAATTTCCACCTCTGAGCTTTGGAAATCGTTTGTGTAAAGGAAACACTCGTTTATTTCCGACAAAATTAGTGCGCTACAGATACGATGCTGTTATCAATTGCATTACTGAAAAGTTTCTATTCGACGCATCAGGAATATATATTTTGATTGTCATGATTTATTCCTGGTCTATGTGTATGGTTTTACGCTATGCGTTTAGTAACTTTCGATTAATAGAGTGAGAGAGTTGCGTGGAAACGCTTCGGAGTTGCACTTACGAGGGGTCGAGTACATTTAACATTATCTGCTCGCAGTGACCTTATCGTTTATGGTTGGAGCTCATATTTTACATTTACTTTCATTTTCTTAATATATAACTAGATTTCGGGTTTACGTTTGGGCGGAACAGATGGCACGGATGCCCGTTTAAGGGAAAAAGTACTTCCGTGGTACTAAAGAGCGTCGCGTCAATGGGTCATTCATTAACCTAAGCAGCTTGAGTACTGGGAGAGGTCCTTGATCTAAAATGTCAAAGGACTTCCGCGCACCTCTGTGGCCTGTAGCCTCCTGTGCTTCCCTTACTTCATCGCTTCCTCATGGTAGGTCTAAATAGGAATCAGTGCTGGAGGTGATTCTCTTCGCTTTTCTAACCTCCATATTCTATTTTATACACCGAATTTTTCTACCGTACAGAATTATTTGGAATTGTTCTTTTATAGGACGATTAACAATTAATATACCATATATCACCACAGATATCAACGATCTAACCACATCAACGATTTAACACAGTCCGCGTAGGTAGACAGGTAGGCAGGTAGACAGAGTGGGATGGTACAGGCGGTTTTGTCTGTGGTCTACATTCGGGAGGACCGGGGTCGATTTCCGGGGCCGACCTACCTGATCCATGGGTTTTTCGGAGGTTTTGCCGGGTCGCTAGGCGAATGCTGGGCAGGTTAATTACATCCCCCGAATTTCATATCTATACATTTCATCTCCATTATCATTTCACATCATCTCTCATCTGGTAGTGCCTTTCGGGGTAGAATTGTCGGCGGGAGTCTCGGCGGTGCATGGCAGGATGATATTGTGCTCTGAGGAAAATTACTTCCTCCTCCAGTAGGTCAGTTGCCAGTCTCAGATCCTCTGCTGGGGCCATTTACGACCGCCATCCTGGGAACTTTGGGGCTCGGATTGTCTGCCTGGGACCATTAGGCCTCGGCTGCTGGGCTCGTTGCTGTCCCGTAGTAAGGGAGCCTGTCTGTTTTCCTTTTCTGTTGAGGGAAGTCTTTAAGTAAACTGTAGGGACCCTGTCCTCTGTACTGTCATGGCTCCTTGGGCCAACTGCCCTCTGTCTCCTTCGCCTCATCCTTCCTCCTGGGGCATAGGAACAAATGGCCCAGCATGGTGACTTACGTACCAAATCCCCTCCGTAATGAAATCCTAATCCTAGAAGCAGGTAAATGACATTCCCAGATTCCTTCAAATCTCGGTCAGGGTGAGTTATGTGGATGAGGTATTTGTCCGGAGGTGTCCCTTATCCTGTTTGGTAACTCTTAAACTCTGTGAACCCGGTCTCATTTGAGCATCATTTCACCCATTTCATTCGTCATTCGATATACGTTAGCGTTGGAGAAAGTAAATTACAAACAAAAATAACTAACGTAATTACTGCGGGAAGTTTCGTAAATGAGAGTGAATTTTATATTGATATTTGGTAACTAAATGATACTGCTGTGCCTACAGACATTCTTATAAGAATTTTACTGACTCCAGTGCTTCATAAGCTTGGAATAAACACGTCCAACAGGAGGTTCGACCCTAAGTAGCCTGGCATATGTATACTGTGAGTAAAGTTCTAAATTAATAGCTCATATTTCATCAACAGAGTACTGCAGGAGTGAACTATATGGATAATACATTTATCATGTACGTAATTTACTGCGACACTGGATATATCCCTGTACTGACATTTTCGTGAAGTAACATACATAAATTAGGCAATATGGGATGAGCCCTTGGCCAGCTTGGTTGTCAGTCTAAGATATGTGTTGGCTATTAACGGCCAAAGGACCGCTAAAATAGTTTCCTCCAATAATGGGATCGCTGTTAATAAATGGTCTTTAGATTCTTGGAGGCAGTTTCAAATCGCCCAGCTAGAAAGCCGTTCTAAATGAGGAATATGATAAGTTTGAATTAAATGTACCATTATAACGTTTACAATTTTTTTTATCAGAGTTCAAGTTCAGTACATTGAACTATGAGTTACTAAAATGTGAGCTAGGTAAGCTGAAAGGTATTCCAGTTGTAGTGTCGTCAAATATGGAGCACCTAACAACGAGCATACATAACCGTACTTAATTATACAACTGCCCTCCCAATTGGAGGGAGATCGTTTACGGTTCCGGTTCGTGAAAGACACTTCTGTACAGCCATGAGCAGCAGAATGACGTAACATACACAAATGAAACCACACATCTGTCTGCCACATATCTACAAACAAAAGAATTCACTTTCAAATCACTACACGATTATCAGTTCTCAACTAGGTACGGTTCAAATGCACTAGAACTCCGTTCATTGACTCGCAGCTCCGCTCCAACTCTCCTATTTATAACCGAACCACGGTTTCTTTTACTGTCACTGTGGCGGGAAAGTTATCCACCAGAAGGCCCATTAGAGGTTAAGTCCCCGAAGGTTCTCTCTTATCCCCTACGCTTTTTAGCGTATATGTAGCAGATCTTCCCACGGAGCAGCACGTCAACATAGTTCAGTATGCTGATGATGTGCTGCTCTACAACACAGATAGAAACGCACGCAGAGCCTTCAACCCTATACAGCGACACCTAAGCCTCATTCAAGATTGGTGCAGGCTTTGGCGATTGTCCATCAACCTGGATAAAAGCCAAGTCATACTTTTCACCAAGCGCCACTTTCCCGCCAACCTACCTTCTTTTAATTATTCTGGCCGAAGGATAGAGTGGACAAAGTCTCTTAACTATCTGGGTGTAAAGCTACGCAAGGGTCTAACTTTCGGGGGTCACATCCAGGAGTTAGCTCATCGGGCATGCGGGTCTTCGGCTTCGTTATACCCCATGATGCGGTCAGGGATACCGACACCCCTTAAGTTGCGTCTTTTTCAGGCTGTGGTACTCCCCAACATACTTTATGCGTGCGAGATCTGGGGCCGCAGGAGCCAATCTGCAACAACTTCAGCGTGTGCAAAATAGATGCCTTAGGGCTATCTATTCTGTATACTGGTGCTTTCCCGTGAGATACTTTCACGAAGCCTCATCTCTCCAGTATGTGGAAGATATCATTAGGCGCCGGGGCAAAAAATTCTACGCGAGTTTGCCTCAACATCAAAGCGCCCTGGTTAGGTCACTAGGGGACTACCGAACATCAGAACGACGCTTCAACCTCTACCGGCTTCCCCGCATGGCATGTGGACACAACCGCTAACAATAAAGTTGATATTACATCCTCAAAATCATATCTACCTGAAAAAATAGACTGGTAATTATTCGAAATTCAACTCTTCCTTAATTTTCTCACACCAGCGGTGCACACAGGCGTTGCACCCGAGTTGGCAATCATTGAGGAGCTATGGCTACCTCCCTTATTTTCATCCACCTAAATTAAGCCCTCAACCCTACAAAACCCCCACATATCCTGTCATTAAGTGGTTAAGTACGTGTAGAACAGGTTCACGTATGACACACGTGCTGACCCTCAATCAGCCGCCAACTGCTTCGTTCGTTCTCGAAAGTTACCGAAGCTTCAAGGTCTTTCACGATGCAGCAAGAAATTCCAGACTATCTCCGTCTCTCTCTCTCTCTCTCTCTCTCTCTCTCTCTCTCTCTCTCTCTCTCTCTCTCTCTCTCTCTCTCTCTCTCTCTCTCTCTCGGTCCCGACTTCGAGTTTCGGTTAGGGTGAATTATCTAAATAAGGTTTTTTCGGGGTTTTCCCTTATCTTTAAAGACGAATGTCGGATAGCTCTAAGCTCCATCGACCCCGGACTTCTTTGAGCAGCATTTCACCCATTTCATTCATCGTCCGACATGACTTAAAGTTGGAGGACGTAAATTACTATATATATCCGTCTCTTTCACTCGTGGCAAGTATTTAGCGCTAGCGGCTTGGACGCTAATTATCACTTTCACTCCCGCTTCTCTCTCGCCAAATAACAAGCGCCTCGCGACAATATACCATTATGCTCTTTTTCTGCCTTTGTTATCCATTTCAACTGAAAAAAGTATTTTCACATATAAGGAGTGATTAGAAGATTAAAGCAAGACTTAGAAAATTTGAAAATTTTGCGGTACTTTAAGATATAACAAGATCTTCATGAACAAGATTAATCTCTCGCTAGCCAGGCTGCAAGTAGACAAGACGCCAAGCAGGTTAACTTTATTTTCTCAATTTAATTAATTTGTTCTTGGCGGCATTGATCATGTTCATATTAGAAAGAGGCAATTCCCAAAGTTATTTTCTTCTATATTATTGTCACCCAATTAGCGGAAAGCAGAACCAACGACAGCTGAGAAGGGACCAGAGGCAGCCGAGCCACACCCCATTAATCTCAGTCACTAACTCAGGGGATGATTAGGGAAATGTCACTTCTCACTGGCCGCCTCTTTCCCTCCTTCGACTACCATCTGGAACCTTCGCGGTAATTCACGGAAACCAGAGGCTTCGAGAACGGCGATATTCCTATAAAAAGGGCTGCAGTGAGTGAATTGAGTCAGTCAGTCAGTCAGTCAGTTCTTGGTGAACAGCTGTGAGGAGCGCCCAGTGAGAGGACCGACTGCGTACGTGCGTCGGAGCAGTTTACGTAATCGCGAGTGCAAGTGGAATTGTAACGGACGAACTGGTGAATCGTAATTGTGTGCATTACGTAATTCTATGTAATTGGCAAGTGTTTAACTGTAAGTTGGTGGAAATAAAGAACATTGTTGAGTTTGTGTAATTGGACTTTTCATTTCACAAATCCACAAAGTCACATTATTTTCCTTCACTTTGTCACTAGTGTATATAATGTGCCTGTATTAGATGCCATAACGCAGTGGTATGAAGTGTGCTCTATTCCAATAAAAACGCCACATTAGTTGTAATTTTTGCAAGAAGAGTACTTTGGAACAAGTGTTAATTTAGGTACACAGTGTATTATCTACATAAGAGGACGTTCAAAGAACGAGCTGCCTCTTATTAATATGAGTTGCATAATTTGACCACGAAAGAATTTCCTCTCTTTGTGGAAGTATTTAATATTGTCTGTTTATAAATCTTTATATCGGGCTCTCCGCTGAATTTGTAAGAGGTGAAAGTGTATGAAGAGCGTTCGTTTGCCTACGGGTTGCCCTAAAGCAGGGTGGTGAAAGTGATTCGCATTTATATTAGGAATCTATCGCCGCTTCCCTCCAGAGCCGTGTCGATCGATCGAAGCGTTGGCAGGCTGAGGGTCAACCGAGGGAATGTTATGAAGCGTGTGAGTTTGACCGCTTATTGGATTGGATGGGCAGATTGACAGTAGTTTAGCAAGATGTTCCTCAACGGCTACTGTGTAATACGTGATCCATATTTATAATTATTTTGGGTTTGCTATTACTAAATCTGACATCAAACAAAAGTAAGGTTTTGGAAGCTTGTTTAGGAGCAGCTGCTAGTTAAGGTTCTTTTGTTGCCATAGCTACCGCATGCCATGCATGTCGCCTCAAGCGGCGTTGTCTAGTTGTAACCCCCAAGAGGCCTAACGAGGTTGCAGCAATATTTTGGAGGAGACCTAAATGTTGCGGACCACGCCAGCTTCCACCCTACAGAGCTGATGCTTCATGAAATGGCCTCAAGGGGAATAAACAGCATGTACAATAAATGTTACTGTAGTTTGCAAACGTAGTATAGTCTGTGGCCATGCTTCCCAGACTGCAGTATAACAGCCGTAGCATTAGAGGAAAGTTCCCCTTTTCCTGAGCATAATACAATTAGGTGGATCTTTAAATTACGTAGAAAATGAATCTAGTTGCAGTGAAGCAATAAGTATTATACAAACATTACTATTTGTAACAAAAGGCTTCACTTATCTTAAGAAAAGTGATGTTGAGTTGTTTTTTTTTTATTTTTTAATTTTTTTTTAATTTTTTTTTTTTTTTTTTTTTTTTTTGTAATTTACGTCCTCCAACGTTAAGTCATATCGGACGATGAATGGAATGGGTGAAATGATGCTCAAATGAGCCCGGGAGAACTTAGAGTTACCCGACATTCGTCTTTCAGGAAAAGGGAAAACCCCGGAAAAAGCCTTATCCAGGTAACTCGCCCTGACCGAGATTCGAACTTGGGACCTCTTAAGCGTGAGGCAGACATGCTACCACCACGCTACCGAGGCGGGCCTTTTCTTATTAGTTGAATTCGTTGAAGTTGAAATCAATTTCACGAGCTCTTGTTCGCATCATCAGTCAAACAAAACCACAGGAGAAATCAAATTCTTCGCCCAGGAAGTTACTATGTGACTATATTTTTTCAGTATTACCAAACTCTGAAAACGAAACAAACTTAAGAACAAAATCAACTGCTGGTATTTCAAAATTCATTACGCGATGTATATTTTTTTAAATAAATATCTTTATCTAAACCATTAACTCTATCGTGACATTTAATTGTTTTAATAATTTAACTTCAGGATTTATTTCATGGTTAAATGACCAAAAATGATCTGCAACGGCCAATTTTTCAGTTTTTTTATACTTAATGTTACGAAAATATTCTTTCGTTCTGGTTTCCAAATTAGGTTGCGTCCAACCAATGTAAACCCGATCACAATCTAAACAATGAAATTGATAAATAACAGATTTTTTATTATTAGGAATTTCGTCTTTTGTTAGAGAAATGTAGTAAATTTGTACACTGCATTTCTTTTGAGGAAGCAAAGTTTGGTGAATTTTGAAATACCAGCAGTTGATTCTGTTAAGTTTGTTTCGTTTTCAGATTTTGGTAATACTGTAAAAACATAATAACATAGTAACTTCGTTAACGACGAATTTGCTTTCTCCTGTGGTTTTCTTTGACTGCCGACGCTAACAAGATTTCGTGAAATCGATTTAAACTTCAACTAATTAAACTAATAAAAAATCAACATAATTGTTCTTAAGATAAGTGAGTTTTTTTTGTTACAAATAGTTATATGCGTATAATACCTATCCAAATTCATTATTTGTTTTAAATTTACGTTCACCAACGTTAAGTCATATCGGACGTTCAATGAAATGGGTAAAATAATGATCAAATGAACCCAGGATCCATAGAGCTTAGAGTTATCTGACATTCGTCTTTCACCATACGGGAAACAAACCGAAAAAAAACATTATCCAGGTAACACACCTGACTGAGATTGGAACTCGTGGCCTCTTGAACGTGAGGTAGACACACTACCATGTATGCTACTGAGACGGACCCAACCTCAGCCTCAGGTAGCTCATGATACCCGCCAAATGAGTGCTGTATAATAAGTGAATGTATGGCAGTTCGTCTGGAAGTGCGTCGCTTTTACCATAACCTACGGATTTGCTCACTGGCATTCTGGATCAGACGAAGATAAGGCACTGCAAATGCTTGTCTTTATAGATTATCAATGCATTATCAGTATATTGAGCTATATGGAAATGGTGGTATGTAGGAAGGTTACGGCCAATTAGCGCTTCTTTTCTGTTTTAGTGCAGATGTGTTACCAAGATTGAAACTATAAAAAGTAGGGTGTTTTAAGAAACTATGTATTTTATGTATGTTACATTACGGTAGCTGCATTTCAATGAACTTGTACCTACATAAGAATGAGGACAAAACACAAACAGGTGGTCGGGAATGGCTTAAATGTCTCCCACGAGTAGGGGCAAGTGGACAAAAGTAGTCCCTCGAGAACTTTCGAGAGGTCCCACAGAAGGGTGATGGAGCCGCAGTGAGACGAATCAGATATTTCCGCAATTAGGTAATGTCTCTCTCCATTTTCGTTGAAAGGAGATAGATATATACTGAAGAACTTCGGTTATAAAAGGACAGGTCGTTAAAAGAGGGCAGAGAAGCATAGCTAGCATCTAAGACGTGTCCTGAAATTCAGTTAGTGAAGTCGCTGAGAAAGGAAAGCGGAGTTGCCTAGAGAAAAATATGCTACCCGGATAAAACTATTGTACACGGTGTTTCTTGGATGCTCTATTTGGACCTCGTACTTCGCTCAAGATATTCGAAACATTCATTGCTTTTTTATTGTTCGTGCTTTTGAACGCTGTAATACGGACTCTTATTTGGAATCGAGGAATTAAGAAGTTCTCATGATATGTGAATATTATAATTTTGCGTAATAGCTGTTGTAAACTTAATAGATTACTGTAACCCTGTAAAATTGTTGTTCTGCTGCCACAGGCCGGAGTAGGGCGCTTAAAAGTAGAGAAAAAGACAGAGAGGCGCTTCAGAACGTTCTGACCATTGTTGCTGCCGCTAAAGTTTTCCTTGTTTCTACAAACAATGGCTGGGGAAGTATAGATACCCTCAAGGTGTTAGGAGCAGCAGTTGTTTGTTGGTTATTGCGACAGTCGACGATTGAAGTGTACCGCAATGATTTCTTTCATTTGTTTTCGAGCAGCAAAACACGGAGTCATCCTCGAATACAGCTCATTGTCAATTTCACATCTTTTTTTCCCCTTGATCTTCTTCCTCTTCACCAGTACATACGTGAGATTGCCTCTCGCTTCTTCTCAAACCTTTCAGATGTTCCAGAAGCTGTGATGTATGACATCGGCTTACGAACCCGCCAGCCCACACGTCTGAAGAGACGACTCCCACAGGATCTCCCCCTTAGTGACTCTGACTGAAAAACTATGAATATCGTTTTATAATGAATTTTGTTCTTGTTATCTCTTTGGTTTTATCAGCTTTTTTCTGTCTCTTGTGTGTCATCCTCTTTTCTCAGTGTTTAGTAGATAATAGAAGTCAACTTGGTTTTCCTTGCATGTCCTTATGTAGTTCATAAAGATTTAATTGTTCATCAAGAATCTGTAAAGCATGTAATGCTGATCGATCATTGAATAAAATAAGAAATAAAGTCTTTTAATGCGGCAAAATTTTTTGTAAATTTATGCAAACAAGATTTCTCAATCTATGTAACCCATATAGTGACATTACTTTCAGTTTTTTTTTGTCCTTTTTTCCTCTATACTTTGTTTTGACGTATGTTCTAGTTCCTCTTTGAAGCACTGAGACAAAAATAGATTAAGCTAGCTTTGGTTATCGTCACATTTTATTTAAAAAGGCATGTTTAAATTTTGCAGTTATATACACGATTTTGTACTTAAGAGTTTTAATGTAGATTAAGTTATTCGTTCATCTGCCTGCAGCAAAAGCATATCCAACAGTCGTTTAATGACTCTCCTGCAGGAAGTGGTTCAAAAACAATTACCTAAGCCTCTATGCATGATAATCATTGCAGTCCGTTGCCCGGCTTGGTAGCGTGTCTGCCTCACGTTCAAGAGGTCCCGAGTTCGAATCTCATTCGTCCTGATGGACGAATGTCGGGTAACTCCAAGTTCCATGGAACCCGAACGCATTGAGAATCACTTCACTCATTTTATTCATCGTCTGATATTACTTAACGTTGGAGGACGTAATTAACAAAAGAAAAACAATGCAGTCTCTTGCGATGTTAGAACACATTACCAGACATTACCATTGCCTTATACGATAAGGCAAAAATTTAAAAACGCATTGCTTTGATCAAGCACCACAGCTTAGATGACTGAGTCATAATATTCTGGTTTCTAGCCTTCATATTCCTTTGGCTTCAAGTCGACTCACAAGAGTACAGATGTTCAAGCCACTCAGTCTTGTAAAGGGTTTTAAGGAACTGAAATAATTGGCAATCTGTGGTCATGGAAACCAATATTCCTGTTGGGTGAAGCATCGTGTTTACGTCATCTGCCCGTAACAGCTGGATGATAGTCCACATCTGCAGTGCGTAAATTAGTGTGAAGGAATCTCATTATTAGCCCAGATCCATCAGGATGGCTGTGCTACAGCGGATGAACAAAATTTGTGCCACATATAGGTGATAACAATGTAATAATTATATAATGTATTGCTATTTGTTATGTTTTTAAAAGCTGTGTAATGTGTTACTATAAAACTAAAGGAGCATCCACTGAAATGTAATTCATGAGAATCCATTTGGAGCTTGAAAAACTTCTGTGTGCATCCAGAGTATATTTTCTGTCATTTAGATTATCTAGGAAAAGTCAAATCATACCCATATCCAATTTAAGTTTTTACTACAATGAATGAATTGTCTAAAATTATGCCCAACTGTGCCAAGATCCATAGAAATTAGTTACTTGGCATTCATCTTTTAGGATAAGGGAAACATTGACAAAACCGCATCCAAATAACTCATCCTGACCGAGATTCTAACTTAGGATCTCTTGAATGTGAGGTACCACCTCGCTACAGAGGCAGGAAAGAAAGCAATTTTAGAATGCCAAAGATAATGTTGTAGATAGATCAAAATTTTAATCGATTAACCATGTTACTTTAATCGATTAATCGAGATATTATGTGTTCAAAACTTAGGCCTAATGATAATATAAAGTGCTTTAATACTATGCACATTTCATTATTTATGAAACTTTTAATTATTTACATTCAAAATTTGTGTTTGCATCAAGTGAACATGCTTTATATATGTATTGAATTAGATCCACAATATTTTTGTAAGTTATTATTTAGTAACATATTATATCAATATCTAATAAGATCTGTAAGACTGACATATAATTGCTTTATATACCGTTTTCCCTTATTTTAACTGTTTAACACACAATTTTCACTCACTGTCACGAAAGTTCCTGGCTTACTGCAGTTTACAGCAAAGGTACACCAGCACCAACCCTGAGAATAGGGATCAGTTATTGTTTCCATATCTGCGTAACCGAGGTGTTCGGTTCAAAGTTGCACAGTTCAGTTTATGCTAGCAAGCGATATATAATCAGTTGTATACGATATGTTGTCACACACGAGCTGTAAGGAATGAAACCTGTCAGCATCTGTATGTAGTTTTGTACCTCTTAGAATATTTCACAACAGAAGTGTTATTTAGACTCCCTCGGGGCCCAGAGTGATTTATTTTAGCTATCAGGAGTTATACTATCTCAAAGTTAAAAAAAACATTACATCTATAGTGAAAGCTTGATGCGTTGGAAAGGCTGTTTAAGTTCGAAGCAATACATCAAAACAAAGAGGGCCAAACTTGGCTGAAAGATTTTTGATTAATATTTATTGAATCGATTAGGTTTAATCGACTCGATTAATCGATTAATTTTTAACATTTAATCTAAAATAAAGAATTAATCGATTAATCGTTTCGGTTAATCGTTTACATCACGTAGCACTACAGGAAAGAAACCTGTATATGTTGTGTGTGTGTATGTGTGTATGTGTGTGTATGTGTGTATGTGTGTGTGTGTGTGTGTGTGTGTGTGTGTATTTGCGATTAATTAACTCAAAGAGAAAGTATCAGCACATATCATGCTTTGTTTTAATTAATTATATTCAAAAATACAAGCCCCATTCCACACTAAATGTTCTGGAAAATGTTTCTAAACGTTTTATCTCTTACAGCTCTAAACCTATGGATTAAAATAGCACATTTTTATGGTATTTTCTGAACAAATATACATATATATATTCTGGAAATAGCCTCCAATGCTCCCTTATTCAGCAGGTATTTGTATCATTCCATATAACAGATTAGACAAAAACTGCACAAAACATGTACACATCTTTAACACAGTATTGATTCCAGATAACCCTTTATGTGGAATCAATTATTAATTTCTCAGCACCTTTTCAATATTTCAGACCGCCACCGCTACACTACTGTTCCTCCCAGTCAAAGAAAGATATAGATTTTCTATGATTCCTTTCTGCTTCTATATACAACGAAATCCGTGTGGAAGCTGTTTCTGTTGCCTATAAGATAGAAAAGTAAAATTTCGTGCGGGTTGCTTGCAGTAGCTATATAATATAAACTATATTATACAGACGCCGTCTTTAGTTTATTTTCGATGTAAACAAAGCTGGAAAATGTATTACTGCCGGAATATTCGAGACATTTTGTTCACACATGTCAAACGTGTCAACAAACTTCTATACAATGCTTTGCTATGTCGTTTTCGATGTGTGAGAAGCTATTACGATAGCAGTTTTACGTGAACATTAATTGTAAAGATGTGTGTGCTGTGTAATATACACTACCTATTATTTGGAAAATTGCAACACCAAGAAGGAAACGTATGAATTCAATGCGTTTAATACCACAGGTTACGTAAATGACAAGTAGAAAATTATTAACTTTTCAAACCTTTACATGACCTTGAGCCCTAATATTCAGTATTTCGAGAGGCCTAAATGTGCTGCAATCAGAGTAGCTATACGCCATGACGTTGCATTAGAAAGGTTGTCAATACGTTCCTGAGGGACTTCCCTCCACGCAGTTTGTATTCGAGATCACACCTTCGTGACCCTAGTTATAAGAGGACCATGACGCACCAGGTGTCCATCAACCATATCCCGGACATGTTCGATGGGTGACATGTCAAGCGAACGTGCAGACCAGGGAAGCAATGATATCCGATGCTCTTCGAAGAAGGCTTGTGGCTAGGCATTATCATGTTGAAATATGCCCTGAGAAGATGCCTGAAGCAGGCGGAGTAACTCAGGCTCTACAACCACTGTTAGGTACTGGTTGCAGTTCGCCTCGATTCGTGGGATTCGACATCGGCTGTTGTAAGCAATGCCACCCTAAACCATCACAATTAGTGTTTGTCCGCTATAACGCTCAACAATTCAACCAACCCTCTAAGTTGAGCTCACCGCGGTAACATCGGACATGTATGCGAGCATCACTGTAGGACACGTTGAAGTGGGACTCATCTAAAAAGACTACATTTTACAACTCAGCATTCCAGTGACGGTGTTCACTTGCCCTCTGAAGTCGCAGGATATTCTGGTTTCTGGAGAACGGAAGTCAATATAATGGCATGCGTGTAACCAGTCCAACCTAGGCGGCGACCAACTGATGATGCAGACAAGTTTGCACCACTTGCAGTGCTGCAGCGTCGAGCCATCACTGTGGATGAAGATGTATGGTGCTTTAAGGCCATACGTACAAGATGACAGTCATTCCATGCTGTGAGCTCGCCTCGGTAGCGTAGATGGTAGCGTGTCTGCCTCACGTTCAAGAAATCCGGAGTTCGAATCTTGGTCATGGTGAGTTACCTGGATAAGGTTTTCTCCTTGGTTTTCCCTTATCCATAAATACGAATCTCGGATAGCTCTAAGCTCCATGGACTCTGGACATTATTTGAGCATCATTTCACCCATTTCATTCACCGTCCGATATGACTTAACGTTGGAGGACGTAAAATTAAAAAAAAATTGTGTTGTGGTCATTTTTCGTGGTCCCGTTCTCTTCACTGCGTACGACCTTCATCTATCCACTGGTTCCACGCACGCATCACTGTCGTAGCAGCATGCCCTATACGAGCCTATATGTCACGGTATGACAAACCTGCTTCCCAGAGTCCTATCATTCCGCCACTTTCGAACTCGATCACGTGCCGTTATGGCTTCCTTGGACCTCGACGAGACATACTGGCACTCACTTTATTGTTTCCACCCTGGTTGACAGCTCTGCAGCACTGATCTTGTCGGACCCACACGCGAGGGCTCTGCTTGGCCTAGGTGTACTCCATCTCTCTGCAAGCCTAGTGACTTATTGCTTGCACACTTTTCTACACTTCCTTCAGGTTTGAAGTTATTCTATAATTCCTTCTTGGTGTTGTAGTTTTAAAAAAAGGCAGTGTAGTTTTCCTTTTTTGCATTAAAAATTGACTGAAAGCTTACGACAATTACTTAAGTACTTGATTTCTTCACATAACCTCACCATATTTACAAGTAAAAAATTAAGGCACGTGTATTTCTGTGGAATAACAGCGCTAAATAACTCTCTAGCCACTTCAGCAATTACTTGAAAGTTCTACTGGCACGGAGCTGAATCTCAAAATGGCAATTCCTTAAACACTTCCACTTCCGACTTTTCCTTTGTTAAGTCCTGCGCCACAATAATATATCTTCACACTCAAATTATTTTTCAGTTTATGTTCCAAATTCAGAACTTATGTCATGAATAATGGTGTGGAAGCTCCTTTTTGTAAAGCTATGCAATTCGGGATTTCTATTTACTACTTGTAGCACTTTAGTAATTGGTGGTGGCTCGTTTCTTCCAAATAACCTATGCATGTTATACGAACATAGCCCGCCTCGGTAGCGTAGATGGCAGCATGTCTACCTCACGTTCAAGAGGTCCCGAGTTCGAATCTCGGTCAGGGTGAGTTACTTGGATAAGGTTTTTTCCGGGAGTTTCCCTTATCCTTCAAGGTGAATGTCGGGTAACTCTAAGCTCCATGGATCCTGGACTCATTTGATCATCATTCCACGTAAATTACAAAAAAGAATTAATAAATATAAATGGTTACACGAACAGCACTTTTAAAAAATTCCTCACATTCAGCTTTCGTAGTTAACTTCTTTTTATATGTTTTACCGGGGTAGAAAGCCGGCTCGTTTTCACAACTTCTCTTCGAGCAGTACTACTACGTACTTGGCGCTGAAACACTGGTTAATTCTCCAGGCATACTTAATCTTCCATTACCAACCGAAAGATTGGCTTAGGCGGTTTTATCTCTAGCCAGCATTCGGGAGGCACGGACTCGATTCTCGTGGCTGTCCTACCCGACCCATGGGTGTCTTCGTGAGTTTTCCTTGGTCGCTAGGCGAATGCTGGGTTGGTTAATTACATCCTCCGAATTTACTCTCCCTCCACTTTATTTCCAAGATCAGTTCACATCCTCTCTCATCTGCTGGTCGGCGGTTGTCCCAGCGATGCATGGCAGGATAATATACTCTGAGGAAAACTACTTCCGGGACGGCTGCCCTCTGTCTCCTCTCACCTCATCCTTTCTCCCGGGAATGCCCCACTTGTGGCATAGGTACAAGGGATCAACGACTGGCATTTGTACTGGGATTGGGATTTCATTACGTAGGGGATTCGGTACGTAGGCCACCATGCTAGGCCCATTGTTCCTATGCTCTAAGTGGCGGCACTCCCGGGAGGAAGGGTGAGGCAAAGGAGACAGAGGTCGGCCGACCCCAGGAGCCACGAAAGTACAGAGGGCAGGGTCCCTAGAGTTTACTTGGATAGAGACTTCCCCCGTCAGGTCAGGACAACGAACTCGCTCCCCTACAGCGGGACGGCAACGAGCACAGCAGCCGAGCCCCAAAGGTCCCTGGCTGGTGGTCGCGAAATGGTCCCAGCCGAGGAACGGAGACCGGCAACCAACCTACCGGAGGGGTAAGTAGTTTACCTCAGTGCATGTCATCCTGCCATGCACCGCCAAGACACCCGGCGACACTTCTACTCTGAAAGAGGCCACCAGATGAGAGATGATGTGAAATGATAATGGAGTTGAAATGGATGGACAGGAAATACGGGGAATGTAATTAACCTATCAAGCATTTTCCTAGCTAGGCCGCGCCGTGGCTCGGTGTTTAGACCGCTCGGCTCTCACCAAGGCGGCCCGGGTTCGATCCCAGGCGACTGCAAAGTGTGATTTGTGGTGGATAACACGGCGCTGGGACGGGTTTTCTCCGGGACCTCCGGTTTCCCCCGCCATCTCATTCCACCGGTGCTCCATCTTCATCTCATGTATCATCAGTGTCACCGCCTGTGGTGTCAGGTAGGTCGGCCATGAGAATCGAACCCTGGCCTCCCGAATGCAGGCTACAGACGAAACCGCCTGAGCCATCCTGCTCGGTGGTCTTCGTGCTAAATCCCCTCCGTAGTAAATTCTTATCCTAATTGTAATAATCCGGTATTAAATTAGGTATTTTTCATACAACATGCAAGCCACTTTGTAATCTGTTTTTCAACACTTTTTAACGGTTTCCCTCTGTATGCTTACACATTTCACGGAAGAGCCATTTTGAACAACTGATCTCACATTTCCTTCTGGTTCTAAACTACGCATGCGCAGCGTACACACTAATTGATACATTCAAATTTCGCTTACATATACCAAATAAGTACTAATTTATTACTATTTGGCTGTTGTATTTGTAATAATGTGAAATTAGATTTAAAGTATCTAAAAATGTTATGCGAACTATAATTTTCATCCGAAGAGAGATACAAAGCTAAACAACCAATAATGTCGCACAGGTAAACGTGCTTTTGTTTACATCGCCATATAAACTAAAGAGGCCGCGCTATGGTTGTCAAAAGTTACATGAATTTAAAATACATTTTGCAATGACATGCTTATGGAAACTTACTCCACCATTGGATACATAATGGCGAAGGATATCACAAAAAGCTCTAGCTCTTTGATGAGGTCTGGGCTGCACGAGCGTTAAGGAAGTAGTGCAATTGATTGTGAACTAGCACTTCTGATTCAACGACGTGCAAATGGTTAGCTGAGCTAGACGCAGGTCGTAAGCGCAAAGTGTGTTGGTGCATCCCATTACTGAAATTTCCACCACCCCTCTCCCCACTTTAACAAGTTACTCCTCGGTGCTGTCTTTCTAGAATGAGGAGCCTTAAAATCTGCATGACGTTACGCTATGCGGCAGTTCATGGAAGACTGTCAGTTTTACTCCATACTAGATGCCTAAGTTTGCCATAGAGAAATGATAGTCCATGGCTCACTGTTTCCATTGAATTATTTCGGTTTTCCAGTATTTTACTGAAGTGCATTTTCTATGCCACGTGCAAGGCAGTAAGGGTAATATTTACATTCTGCCAACATTTTGATATTCAATGATGAATGGGTCACATCTGTACAGATGGATCTCCTTACAACTAATAAGATGACACAGAAGCAATAACTGCCTGTAATTTTTGAAGCGAAAAATTCTTTAGGCGCGTTTAGCACTTTTTGTGGGTAGTGAATTAAACTGAGCCGTCACGCTGGAATAAGTAACGCTCCTTCGGAGAAGTTGGCTCGAGTCGGCTCAATCCGAACCAATTCTCCACACTCATTCGTTATTTAGTCCTATGTTGTCCATAACGGTATACACCGTAGATTCTCTGTCGCACTCAACAGCGTATCAACAACACGCTTCCAGGTATGTTTTAACATATTTCAAATACTATGAAAAATTCAGAAACCCTACAGGGGTATCATTAAAAAAGAAGTGTCATAGGACCGTTCTTACAAACGTCTGTCAAGTGCCAGTAATCGATCCGGTCAGTTAACCTTATGTCATTTAACAAGTCGCCAACATATCAAATTACACTTTAAAGGATAATAATATTAGTCAAAAGGAACACATATCACCAAAGTTCTGTATTTGAATAATTAAAACCATAATAACGAAACATAAAACGAGTGTGCCAATTAGAAATAAAAGTGTTAGAAATTCGTGAAAGATATGTTAAATTTAAGAATTAGTTATTTTTACTGAAAATTTCTCTTTATTGTGAGTAGGAAAACGTAAAACATGAATAAATTAAATGTAATAACACGTAAATAATAAAATTATCAGGTATTAAAATGTTTTGCGTTTATTTTCATTTAAAACTTAGTGGTCATGTTTCTCCTCAAACTGAAAGACCGACCGAAGGAAAAAATATTTGATATATAAATTTGATTTTTATAAGGATATATATATATATATTATTTAGTTGGAAAAAAATTAAAGATAAAACATCAGATAAAAACATAGAACAAATACATTTGAATTGAATTGAAAATGTATAAATATCAGTAAGAAGTGTGACAAAACACTTGATACGAATATGACATGTAATAGAATATGTATGAAAATGTGTACGATCATGTAATAAAATATGGAGTAATGAGTATATGTACCGATATGTAATAACATGTGTAAAATGTATACGTAACCAAAAATATGTAAATAAGAAAATGAATATCACATAATTATGTTATAAGATATGTATCAACTTGTATTTTTATTAAAATAAAAATGCAATGAAATATGTGTATCAGCAAGAAACAAAATATTAAAACTGATTGTGAAATAGCATGTATTTTAATATAAAAATAAAATACATGTAAAACAGTATATTATGTGATTTGACGTCACTTCCTTTATACATCCTTTGTGTATAACTCTCATAACACGGTCGCAAGTCCGTGTTCATTCAGTTGTTTCAGAGTATTTACATTTGCGAGTACACTTGGCGTGAGTTATGAAATGTTTAGCTTGCAACTGGCCTCTTGGCGCAAGAATGACTGTCAACATTAAATTTTTGAATGTAATTTTTAGGAATAACTTATAATGAATGGTTTTTAAGTTTTCACTTCTGCCGTGTGGTCTTAAGCACACTATTTTATTGCATAATGGAAATTTATCTCATAAAATTTGATGGAGAAATTTATACAATCTACACTGCCTTACAAAATCTATTTGCCTAGGAAAATAATCTTTCGAACTGAAACAGTTATTTTAGATGTCATTTTATTTAAAATTATTTTTGATTGTAGTGTATAGGGAATGAGGCTAAAGATAACAATTGAAAGTATAAAAGTGATCGGATAGATAGAAGAAAAGAAAGCTTAATATCATGATTTTAATAATAACATTATTGTAAATTTTAAAGAAATGTTATTTTAGTTGTAAATAGTGTGAAAAATTGATTTAAAAGAAAAAATTATAAAAGATATTACTAAACACTCCTGACACCAGTTGTAACTTTGTTGCTTCGTAGAATTAAAAGGCCGAGTTGTAGAAATTAAAAATCTCCTTTATTTTCGTCGAAATACACTATTGAATTCTCACGTAAGATCATTAAATCACATATTCACAGTCTTACAAGGTCGGTCACAATAACAAACAGTGACAGAAGATTACATCTTTAGCTCTGGTTACAGCAACACAGCTGGCTATCGCTCATTTCACAACTACTCCTGTGGCGTGTCACAATCCTTTTTATATACCCATTCATAAGTCGAGAAGATTCTCGCACAAATAAGAAAACAACCATTCTCCGTTAATCGAGATATCTCTAGAAATGTCCAGACATGAAACCATACCTGTGGCGGCGAGTCCTTTATCTGATATAACTTTGTTTGCCGCTTTTGTGATCACTCGCCGCGTTATCGTTAACTGCTAATGCAAGCTCGTGAAACATTATCCGCCGACTATTATCGATTTGTGCCGAAACGTTTACGCCCAGCACCGCGACAATAGGAATAAAAATATTGGATAATAATAAGTATAGGAATCGTATAGTAACCAGTTCTATAAAGAGTCATATATCCATTAAAGCCTATTAAAGCCTTGCATTCTCATATTCCGCTTCCACCTACAAGGATAAGGAAGCATTTATGAGGTAGATAGAGGAATTAGATTTGTAAAAAATAGTTTTATGTGATTAGAGAATGTTATATGTTTGCACGCATAAGCTTTTTTGATTGCAAACAATTGTAAGCATGCCATAAATAATAAACTTACATGATTAGGTGTTAATTTACTGCACATTGGCGCGTAAAGCATTTCAAATCATAAATGCAAATTTTGGCTGGTAAATAATTTGCACCCTGTGATTAAGGACTAAGCTTTCTGCTCTACTTGCCATGATGTGTTTATTGAACCAAAATACCTGCAGTAGAAAGGGCGATGTTCGGGAAATGCAATTGAGCAGCAATCCAAATGGAAGAGATTTGTGTACGTAAAGGTCATGCACGTGCAGTAATGTCACCAAGCGTGTTGTGCAGTGACACACACGCCGTGACTACCTCGCACTGGCACCAACACACTTCTATATTCTGCATGTAAAAACTACACGTTTCTGCTCGCGTGTGTGTACTTGAATGACAGGGCGGCCTTTTCCTAAAATATCTTCTGTGCCATATATCTGTATGTCGGATAAGGTTTTCAGAGTCATACGAGATACACGATTAGTCTCTTCTTAGTATTTTTATTTATTACTTTCTTTTCTATGCATGTACAATAGGTAGAGGAAGCTAACCTAAAAATTGACGACGAGATTTTATTTAAAGCAGAGATTCTGATTCTCCCCGGGTAGAAAAGAACTTTATTTGTATAAAAAATGTTCTGTATGTTGTATTTAACTTCACCGTCTTCAAGGAATTAGATTTACAGAATTTTACAACCCCAAACTAACCTGTACATGCAAAACTTATCAACAACTTTCATTTTCTAAAAACTGCTCTAACAATTTTCATTAAAGTAACATATAAGACCTGAAGCTTTCCTAGCGACGAATATGCTCAAGTTGTACTCGGGAAGCAAGCCAGGTGAAAAGACGATTAGAAATCGACGTTTCGGGAGTGTGCATCTCTCACATTAACAGGATATTTACTAAATGTTATAACACAAATGAATTACTGGATATAACACAAATATAAACAAAGAAAAAACACTATCAATACTCGCATCACTGAACAAACATGTTTTCAGTAAATTAAACGCCAGGTCAGGAGATGGCGTGAATATAGAAAATTAATTGTGTCAAAGAAAAATAACTAATTAACTTGATTATCAAGCTGTATAGATCTGAGCTTCTTAAGAAGACGAATTTCCATTTTAAAGGCCGGCTTCCCAAAGGAGCTGAACTGAAATCCAGC
This sequence comes from Mantis religiosa, assembly GCA_030765055.1. Lineage (NCBI taxonomy): Eukaryota > Metazoa > Arthropoda > Insecta > Mantodea > Mantidae > Mantis > Mantis religiosa. The sequence continues at coordinate 111,078,903 of CM060958.1, read as the reverse complement.
ATCACGGCTAAACGGCTCCTCTTGGCAAACCGCAATGGTTTATTGGGTGCGCAGATTTAAGGAGGCTTTGGCCATTTCCTTCTATTGCACAAAACTTCAGATCTCATTAAAGCCGAAAACTTATGTTAAACAAATATTTTTGTAGGGAAAATCCTTGTTTTTATTTTAAGTTGCCAAATACATTCCCCAAATATGGAGTTGTTCATTTTTTTAGTCCTGTCAATTGTCAATAGAGTTAATCAGTATTATCGCAAACAGCATTAATACTTACAGTCCTAAAAGAGGACCAAGAAATGGCGAAGGGCTTAAATAATCAATTGTTCATGCATATAATATTAGCAAGGTAAATACCATGTGCTTTCTGAGAGAGAAAATAGAACACGTGACAGCTGGACGAGTGGGTTAGTCCGTTGCTGCAACAGGTATGGTGATGCAAAGGCTAGCTTCGAAACGACCACACATTGTTTCTATTTTGACATTCTCCAAGTCTTTATTGTCTGTATTTTATTATTATTAATTTATTTATTGTTTTATTGGTTTTCTTGTAGGCCAAATACACAATGACAATCCGATATTTAGGGATCTACAGGGATTAGTTCACAAAATAAGTGGCACGCCGAGCTCACCCCTCTCGGCATGTAGGAGAAATTCTTGCCTTTCAAAGGGGAACTATTATGTGTTTCAAATGGGATGATGTGTTTCCTTGAGCGCTACTAGGTAAGCAACCAATCGGAGTCCTGCGGCATTGTCATAATGCATTCCCCCTATGTGGTGTGTGACGAGACCAAACTAGTCAATCTCTGATAAATAGTATTCGCGCTAAGAAAGAAAATCAGATTTTTCAAAAACGATCCATGAGAAAGGAGAGAGTAACGTATTTAACATACCCAACCGCAAAACTCCATATTTTTAGCTCAAATAGTTTTCCTAATACAAATAAATAAAGATATCATTATGCAAAGGGTGTCCAGAAAGTAAGATCTGTTTCAATTTATCTCCACAGCAGCGCTGCGATCACAGTTCCGCACATTTGCGGTAGACGCTCGGTATCAAGGAGAAGAAACGTGTGCCATTGTGAGATCGCTGTCAGCTACGTACAATTTGTTGTGATTGTTTACGTTGTCGGCGTTGATTGAAAATCCCGCCACTTTTGAAATCAGATCCGTGATAAGTTTTCTGAATGCTAGGAAAGTGAAACCAATTGAAATTTATCGGCTGTCAAAAGGTGTTGTGTTTCTTCACTACAACGCACGACCACACACTGCTAATGCGAAGAAAAGCATCCAACAGGAATTTGACTGGGACGTGTTTAACCACAGCCCTGACCTCACTCCTAGCGACTTTCATCCGAATTTGCATCTCAAATCTTTCCTTGGCGGACAACATTTAAACATTGACGAAGAGCTAAATGAAAATGTTTTCAACTGGTTGAAGACACAGGTGGTAAACTTCTATGAAGAAGGTATATATAAAACTTGTGCCTCGCTATGACAAATGCCTGCAAAATTTCGGCAGTTATGTGGAAAAGTAGTTTAAGTGTTGTAGAATTTTGGGCAATAAATAATTTTTCTGTATCTGTACACAATTTAATATTATTACCAAACATAACTTACTTTCTGGACGTACCTCGTATTATAATAATGCATTACGACATAAGCACAGTAATGAATATCATTATTGGTTGACATGTATGCGTGAACGTATATTTGAAATTACTCAGAACTGAAACGTAAACATTTGACATGACGTGGAAAAAGAAATATGCATTTTGAATAGGCCAAGGTGTTTGTTAAATTCGACGAGAGGAAACAATACACTTCCTGTTGCTCTGGCAGAATGTATATTTTGTTTATTAATGATTCGTAATCTCTATTTATTCTAGAGAGTTCAAAGCAGTAAGTAGAAAACATTATTCAGTTACTCTTCGCTGAAAAGACGTATCAGCTGGATTAATGAGACACCATCCACCTCCCCCATTACTACTGCCAGAACAAACCAATGTGGGCTCAAATTCTGTTGCCAACAGAAATAATACTTTTAAACTGACTGACGTTGAATGACTTATTTACGAAGAAATTGCCAAGGCGCACAACAAGACTGGAAAAACTGCCTGAGACATCAGATAAACTACCAGAAGATGTCTTTTGGAAAGAAATAGTACGCAACGATATTCTGGAACCTATCATCCTAAATTTGCATTAGTCAGACGTTGAATACAATGACAATGAGGAATTATCTCTTAACGTAAGTAACATTTGCAGCAATACGGAAGCACCACTGGTATTTTCGTTGGATTGGAAAACTAATTAATTCATAAACTCTAATTAATTTTAAAATAAATATTTTAACCATTTGCGCATTATACGAATATCTATCTTGCAATTGCGATTTCAACAACTGCATTATTACAAAACGTTGGAAAATACAGTTGGCGTTCCCTTACGTCTAGCGCCACAAACACTCGCAAGTGTGCGAGAGAGAGGGAACATATAAAGAGTGGGGATAACGAGGTGGCAACGGTGAAGGCTGTAAGGTATCTGATTCGCTACAGGCGACAACTCTTCCCATTTGAAACACATAATAGGGCTATCTTTATCTTTAATTAGGGATTATGTTTAACTTTGTGGCCCTTATAATCCGTACTATATCTGGTGTTGTAAACCATATTATACAGTTGGCTTTCATTTTTCTGGAGTCTGTGTACGAATTTGAATATAATAGCTTTCTTTTCATGCTTAAATCATGTCGGCTTTTGCATATGTGAAATGTTTGAAACTTGGCTGAATGGATCAAGGACAACAGTGAGCGTAATAAAATATCTACTACGAAATATACACTTATAACTATCTGCCAGTGGAAAACATGGCTATTGTTGTATTTTGTAAACACGTATAATGTTATGAAAAATTTATTTCTATCATAATATCATATTATAGGCTCCAAAGGTAATAATAGGTAAATAAAAGGTAATAAAATTGTTCAGCTAAACACGAAGGATTTGAACCAGACTTGAAGTGGCAGAGTGGCGAAGTAACCTGTACAATACCATTTAGACAACGCTGCCTTCAGAGGGAAGGTTACTGTACGAATAAATAACCGCGGATCTCAATGTTGCCTTCGAACAGCTGCGTTCCGCATCTCACTCACAACGAGCGTCATAACTGGGTTCTATCAATGGAGGGTGAGACGTGGTTAGCATCCCCAAATCCCTCACTATACAGTCTTCGCAAATTGCATCTATTATATTTCATACAAAAGGCTGCACAATTGGCTTCATAGACAACCGGATGCTACTGGATATCGAACCTTGGTTTCCCGTTCGGTAAGCACAGTAAGGTTGACTACCTCTGAAGCTTAGTGGATTGCATGCAACCATTAAAATAATGGATAATAAATTAGGTGTATTTAAATCATAACGAAATGACATAATTGAAAATGTAGGATTTGGAAAGATCTTACTGTTGTTTTGAAGATTTCATATATTATTGCGCGAATAATGTTTAATTATACAAAAGTAGCTTACTGTTATTACCAAAGGTACATATGGCTATTAAGTGCGCCTAGTCATATTTGTTTAAAGTTACAATACATTGTGACTAAAGAAATTTGCAAACAGTTAAAGCTTCCAAAATTGCAATTAAAATAAATAATTTTGTCTATTATATTTAAATTTGTATGGTTGAAAATCACTCCACCTCTCTAGAAAATTGTTTATAATTAACAGGGAACAACAGAAAATCCTTGAAAGAGTATTTTGGCACATAGGTTTGTACAGCCCTACCCTGATGCCGTCACTATCGGGATCCCTTATTGTCTTTCAACGTAGCTGTAATCGACTGGCAGCCATTCTTCTTGTAATCGATCAATCGACTGCTTGACAAGTTGCGCTAAACAGTCTCCGACCCTCATACCCACTCTTGCTGCAACCATAAAACTATCGCTCCAACAGCCGCTTAGAATAAAGCAATAAATATTTTATTGGAGCAGCCCAAAAGCTCCCCACACAGGCATACCTCATCTGGTTCCGATATCGGAAGAGTTCCCCTTTGTTAAACGTAGTACGTCATATTCATCACTTAAGAATCCTTGAGTGCACTTTAAACCTCGGTTATTCAGGCGCGATAGATTAAATCAATTGCGGCCGAACAGCTTGGCCATAAACACATCCACTGCATGAAAACTTTTCTGTAAAAACAAGCTGGCCCCATGGTAATGTTCTGTGGTTCAATAAATCAACTAGAAAGCAGTTTAGGCCACATAAAATGTTTGGGATTCAGGGACCAATCACGGCTTGCTGCGGAGGCAAGTTGTGTGCTGCAATATAATTCTGAAAGGAATTGTGTTTAGAAATGCAAAAAGAACGTTGTTTCGCTTGCGCAGGTGGACATAAATTCAAAAGAAATATGAACGGAAAAGAGCATACAGATGCATATTTTAAAGTATAAATCACAAATGCACCCATCCGCTTGATTTATTAAAGTTTTATTTTACCGTGAAACGGATTAGAGCATATGAATTATCTGACTAGCTTAAACTTTCTCTGCAGTACTGAGTCTAAGCTTTTGTAAGTGGATAAATCAAACCAGAAATACATTTCCTTTAACGTTTACCACAGTAACATTTACACGACTGTTTCCTTTGACCCTGCAGCAAAATATTCTTACCCAATATATTCATTCCAATATTTTTAATTCCGATCATCTTCCAATAGATATTTAAAATTTGTGCGGTACGAGTGCTGTTCAATAAAGTATGATCACAATTTCTTTTTCTTTTTGGACCAGGTACCTTTACTCATCCTCATAATTTTGATAGTCTTTCCCAAAAATAGTCTCCCCTGAATGCGATGCACTTGTCCCAGCGTTTCTGCCAGTCTTCAAAGACATGCTGGAAACCATTTTTGAGAGATCCTTCAAAATCGCCTCCGCAGCCTTCACCACTACTTCTGATGATGGATAATGCCTCAAACGAAGGCGTTTCTTCAAGTCAGGGAATAGAAAAAAGTCACATGGGGCTAAACCCGGAATATAGGGAGGGTGAGGGATGCACTTCACGTTGATTTTTGCAAGATATTCACCAACAACCTTGGCAATATGTGGCCGCGCATTATCGTGGTGAAGCATCCAGCCTGCTTAACACAAATGTGGTCTTTTGCGCCTGAAATGGACTTGCAATGCTTTCAGGACATCCCTGTAGTATTGTCCAGTTACTGATGTGTGTGCAGGTACAACATGCTAATAAACCATTCCATGAATATCAAAGAATGAGATGACCATAACTTTCCCAGCAGAAGCAAACACCTTTTCTTTTTGGGGGGTTGGTGATGAAGGAGATTTCCACACTGAGCTTTGCTGTTTGTTCTCAGGATCAAAATGATATAGCCAAGTTTGGAAGAAACTCCGGATCTTCCTCTAACATTAACTTTAACTGCATGCAGACCTGCATGCGAATGTCCTTTTGTTCGGGAATCAACAGTCTTGGAACCCATCACGCACAAACACGTCTCATGTGTAGTGTTTCTCCCACCAAAGTGTGGGTGACCCCCAATGAAATGTTCAGTATTTCAGAATATGAACTTAAGGTAGTTCACCGATCCTCTCTCACAATGGCAGCAACAGTGTTGATGTTTTCTTCCGTAAGAGCAGAAACTGGAGCTCCTGGTGCACCTTCCTTTGAAATTGATTGCCTCCCCTCTTTAAAGATTTTAAACCACTTTCGAGCTATGCTGTAGGAAAGAACAGACTCTCCATAGACCTCCTGTAACATTGTATAGGCCTCAACTGAAGATTTGTTGAGACGAAAACAGAATTTCAAAGCCGCATATTGTTTCTCGCGTGTTACCTCCATTGCAGCGGTAGGGATACTGAACATATCCGAACTTTCCTGGATCTCATAGGCGGGAACCAGGAGTACCAACAATGAAACTACTACGGCGTGTTGTTTTTTTCACATTAGGCTAAAAGAATATAATAAGAATGAATTTCTGCCACCGTTGTCTCATTACCTTTACGTCCATATTACCTGTGAGTTCACAATCGACTGAATAACTTTGAGCACACTGTCTCGAGACATAGCATAAACACAACTACTAAGTAGTAGGGGCGAGTAAGGTGTGTCCAATCACCTTTCTCTCTGTTCAAGTGGGTATGTTCGGATACTTATGTCCTCCAATAAGAGGCACAATAGAGTAAATACAGTACAGATTGTGTAATAAATATATGCAAAGATACATTTTGAGTATTGTTTCTGAGATCCAAAAGGTTAATATTTACATGTTTAACAATTCAACGCTGCTAAACAAATATTACAGTATTTAGAGTACGTGTAATGTTAAATGTTATATTATTCGAATGCTTCTGTCGGCCTCTGTATAAATGGCATCATATTAGCGTGTATCTCTTACTGTCTCTTATGGAATTTAAACAATAACAGACACAAAAATCATTTATTATATTTGCATAATTTTTTTCAACAAGCTATTCTTAAAACTCAAGTTTTTATTTTAACCTACTTGATTATACCTCCAGAGAAGTAATATTTGAATTAAATTGGTTTCCGTAAAGATGCTTATATTTTTGTCCATGTCTTCTGTTTTATCAGTTATACAAAGGTAATCCGGAAAACAGCGTAATTCAGAGGTCATGCCTAAATATACAGTATATGTATTGTAATATGCTAGAAGATTTAGATTTCTACTACAATGTCATAGGGCTATATTGTACCATGAATGAAAGTTATTTATAAAACTAAATCCTGTTACCTCATAATCCATCAATGTATTATTTACAAACCCAATTATTGCATAGTTTATGAGGTTCAATTCTGGGGTGGCATTTTGAGGACCTAATTTTCTAACATGATTGATATGTAAACTTCGAACTTTTGTCTGCCACAGGGTTCATCACTGTGTGTATAATAGAGTTTAGTTAGACAAGTGGATTAAAGTGAACCTAGGCTTCAATCCCTGCAGTGGGTAAACTTTTGAAGTTCTTCGATAAAGATAGAAGTTTGGACATCGCGGTAGCCCAGTGATAGTAAATCAGTACGGTAATCCCAAAATCTCTGGTTTGATTCCTGAATTTAACGTAGAACTTACGTGTTCGGCTTTCCTTTTCAGATTTTCTTTCCACGTTTATTTTTTGTAAATAGTTCATGAAGCAAGTATTATGTGGACACTTTAACTGTAAAGGACTCCCAGTATTTTTCACTTTCGGATAACATCCTAAAGATTAGTTCGAAGCAGTTCTTCTTATCTAGTTAAATAATATGTTAGATAGATAGAGTCAACATGAAAAATTCAAATCCACGGCTGCGATTTGAACCACGGATCTCCATGTTTCCGTCCATTCGCTCTAACCCATTGAGCTACCATGGCCAACGTGCCGTCCTGATGTTAAATTCTACATTCGACTCGTATATTTCACCGGTAAATCACTAGGAGCTCTTGCATTCGATATACACCGTTTGTGGCGACTTAATGCTGTAAGTACTTGAGTCCCAGTCTTCATCATTTAACTCTTATTATTCTAGTTAGTTAATGGAAATAAATCATTTCTTCATACTAGCCTTATATAAGCTAAGGTTTTTGATGGATAGAGGCAACATGACAAATTCAATGCTATGGCCGGGATTTGAACCACGAAACTCCTGGTTTCCGTCCATTCGCTCTAACCTATTGAACTACCATGGCCAACTTTCCGTCAGGACATTAAATTCTCCATTTGATTCGTGTATTTCCCCGGTAGACTACTAGGGTCTCTCGCATTCTAGATACACCATTTGTGGCGAATTACTATCGTAACTACTTGAGCCCCAGACTTCATCATTTTGTCGTTATTAACTTAGCTTTTGTCTGTATTTTTTCAATCCAAAGCTACATACTGAAGTAGCCTACTATATTGTTTAATTCAAAAGATGCTCAATTTGAAGTAATGATGCATTTTCCTTTATTAGGATGTATGCAGTAAGGTCCTAATTCATTTAAATTGCTGTTTGAAAGGGTATTTGTTCTTAAGATCTGAGACTTGAGCACTGTGGGAGTATAGCAAATACGCATTTTGCTATTTAACAGAAGAAAAAAGAAACACAGTCTCTGTTTATAAAACGAGAGTGGTCTGAACAGTTTCCTACCTAATAAGTATACAAGACATTTTTTCAGACACTTGATTTTAAATTTGAACATAGTCTCCGTGTAACTCTACTCCAAATAGTACTCGGCATTTTTCTCTGTAAAATAATTGTTGACGAAGGTAATTGCCTCTTCATTTGACCAAAATCTCTGTCCTCCAAGCACAAGTTTTAAATGAGGGAGCAAATAGAAGTCGCTTGGGGCTAGATCTGATGAGTAAGGCAGATGGCCTTCAAACCGTAATTCGTGGATTTTCGCCATTGCAACCGCTGAGGTGTGAGACGGTGTGAAGTCTTGGTGAAACAGGATTTTCTGTTATTGCAAATATGGCCGTTTCTCCGCAAGTTCTGCCTTCAGCTTGTCTAGTAATGATGTGTAGTATGCTCCTCAAATGCTTTTTCCTTTTGAAGATAATCGATTAAAATACCTCCATGACTATCCCCCCCCCCCAAAAAAAACAATCAGCATTACTTTCCCAGAAAAACGCGGTTTTTGCTTTTTTTGGAACCCGTTTCATCTTTGCAGTCCACTGTTTGGGCTGTATTTATATTTCGGGCAGATAATGGTGTATCTAAGTTTCATCTACAGTAATTAATCAGCGCCAATACTCGGATTTATTGCGCCTAAACTACGCCAACAAAGCTTTGGAAATGTTCATTCGAACACGTTTTTGTTCTAACGTGAGTAAACGCGGCGCCCAACGCGCGGACAGCTTTCTCATGTCGAAATGTTGTTTTAATATGTGACAGACACGTTCTTTAGACATGCTCATAGCCCCTAATATCTTTCTCACTTTAATTTGGCGGTAGTCTAGCACAATTGGGTGAACGTTGGCGATGTTTTCGTCGGTAGTTGCAGTTTTGGACGTCCCGAACGTTCATCGTCGCCCAAACTTACGGCCACGTTTGAAGCTGCCCAAAATTTCACTGTGGTAAATGATGTTGCAGAGTCCTCATACACAGGATCCAACTCATCTTTGATTTGCATAGGTGTACTGAGTTTCAAAAACAAATATTTAATGGCAGCTCGATACTTGATTTTGTCCAGTTTCATAAAAACACTCATATCAACCCAAACGACTTTTGCATAACAAATGAGCGTCTAAAATTACTGAACATATGGTAACTGTCAACGGATGAACGACATGCACTAGCTTTTATTTACGATTGCTGCCATTTGGTTGAGTTTGGTAAACCTTAAGATCCCACTCGTAATACTAACAGAGGGCATGTTCACATCATATAGGTTTTCTAAAGAATACCACTTCATAGGATTTCAACAGCGGGGTTACGGGTATTATTTCATACCTTTTACTTACCCGGTATGCGTTATTACGTTTTGGTAGGAATAGTTTGTAAATAGTGGATGCAAAAGTTCATGGAATTTAATACATAGCTCGGGTCTGTTGTTCCTAGTTCCTCCAAATATTAACGGAGGGAGACACTTAGATGTTATCACTACTCAGTGAACCAATATAATAAGAATTACATTGATGGCACCAAGTGTGCCACGAATGAAAAATCATAGAGCGTAACCTAGCATATACCTAATGAAAAGCAACATTTTAGGTGTTACAGTAACAGCTGAGCTAGCGTAGCTCCTTACGTCATACTCCGACTTCAGTAGTTGAAAGTATCGAAGGGGGGAAAGGAGGAATGACAGATCAGGAGGAAAGTTTGTGTTTGACTCTTTTCATTACCAAATAAAGCTTCTGCTCTCTTTGGCTCGCATAGAAAGAAAAAGATGGATCATGCAGATATCGGAAATTAGGTTTCTGTCCATTTTACTCAATTCTAGTTTTGAGCGACAGTTTCTTAGTAAACTAAACGTCTTGAATATGAAAGGGAAACGTTGAAACCAAAAGTTAATCACTCAGATATCTTTTCCTTGTACTGCATTATTACGTTCTACATAGTTACACAGGGTTACAGGAGTATGCACGCATTTTATTATACAATTGATATCCTTTTTTTTCCTTTTTTGATTCAGTAACCCTCATTCCCTGAAAATCTATATTAAATCTTTGGATGGAAGAAAAATACTTTCTCTACTTATACGTAGAAGGGAAAGAAAAATTAAATATAAGGCAATTACACTTTCAAGTTTATTTTTTTCCCTTATGTTGCAATTTCATAAAATTGTATTTTTTATTATGTTACTAAGATATATTTTATCGACCTGGTGGCTCAGGCAGATTCGTCCATGGCTCGCTTTCGGGAGGACCGTGTTCGATTCCTTTGGCACAATCAACAGGCCCATAGGTTTATTTCGGAGGGGATTCGGCACCTTTTTCAAGCGCAGAGGATCTACACAAAAGTCCGAAGATCCTGGCCTCCTTCTACCCGGGAGTGATGGATACTCCGGGGCTCTTTCCATAGGGCAATCTCTGGTTTCCTATCTCCCATCGACAGCTATGTGCAGAGGTTCTACTCCCATTTGTCCTGGACCCGGGCCTCCTTCTACCCGGGAGTGATGGATACTCCGGGGCTCTTTCCATAGGGCAATACCTGATTTCTTAAAAAGCCCCCCGCTGAGCACAACGTCAAGACGGTATGGAAGTGGATACTACATTTACGCGCATCAACCCCGCAGGGAAGGCTACCGAATAACCTCGATGTGGCCGCCTGGTGATCTGACACACCTTCTACTAGCTCTGCAGGCTAGTACCCGGGACAACCCTCTACCTCCTCCGGGCGGCCGAGGCCTGGCCAAAGGTACCCGATTTCCCGCGGGTTTTGGGAACACACTGCCCCCTCAAGTCCAACCCAATCCGAACAAATCCCCGACGGGAGGGGCTCAGCAGTTTGGCCCGAGGTTCCTGTAGTAACCTCAGAGGTACTACGAGTGCTGAGGGTCACCAGCGCCCTCACCACGGCAACTGAAGTGGAGGGATCCCCTCCCCTACGGGAGCGATTTCGCCCTGCGAACAGTCTTGGGACATCACCGACAGGAAGGATGAGGTGAGAGAAGTCAGAGGGCGGCCGTCCCAAGGAGCCACGACAGTGCATAGGGCAGGGTCCCTATGATTTACTTAGATCGAAACCTGCCCCGCTAGGTCAGGACAACGGACATTCGGCCTACTATGTTTCAAAGACGGTCCGAGCAGTTGGTTCGGAGACCGGCAACAACCTAACGCAAGAGGAAGTGGTTCATTCAGAGCATATCTTACAGCTATGCACCGCCGAGACTCCCACCGGCACTTATACACTTCTACCTCAGAATCTGTTCCGTACTAAATCTCTGCATTACCTGTACACATTGGACAGTATATGATAACATTTGAAAAACGAAGAGTAAAAATTAAAATTCTAAAGCTTTTACTACATTGAACAAGAGAGGGAAACGGATAGAGATATCTTTACGGAGGGATTTCGGTTCGTAGGCCACCATTCTGGGCCCATTGTTCCTATGCTCCCAAGTGGGACAACCCTGGGAGGAAGGATGAGGTGAAGGAGACAGAGGGCGGCCGACCCAAGTAGCCACTACAGTACGGAGGCAGGGTCTTTACAGTTTACTTGGAGACTTCCCCCGATAGGCCAGGACAACGAAATCGCTCCCCTGCATTGGGACGGCAACGAGCCCAGCAGCCGGGCCCTAACGGTCCCTAACGGTCCCTGTCTGGCGGTCCCGAAATGGTCCCAGCAGAAGAGCTGAGACCGGCAGCCGATCTACCGGAGGAGGCAGTAGTTTACCTGAGAGCATATCATCCTGCCATGCAACGACGATAAAACGCACCGACACTTCTATCCTGAAAGAGACCACGAGATAAAATATTATATGAAATGGTAATGGGAATGAAGTGGAGGGACCGGATATTCGGGGGATATAATTAACCTACCCGACATTCCCCTAGTGACCCCGGAAAAGCCCCCGGAAAGAACCAAGGGTCAGGTAGGTCGGCCACGGGAATCAAACCCGGGCCTCCCGAATGCGGGCAATAGACGAAACGGCCTGAAGCATCCCTCTATGTGAACAAGAGAGAGATTAGAACAGCACGAGAGAAGCACGGAGGGAGGAAAAGAGAGAAAGAGACGAGTAACATCACTTGAAACTAATGAAAGGTTGAGAAACTAATAAAGGCTAGATTTAGTAATAGGCTTTTTGTATTAAGGTACAAGAAATATGTTAAAAATGTATTCTAACAGCTTTATTGAAAGTCTTAAGTAAGCTTGCCATTTTAACCCACACTTAATGAATCCTCTTTGTGAATTCCAACCGAATAGTGCTTTTGAGGAAGCTAAATCAACACTTTAACTAAATGGTATTTGGATGTGAGGCGTTGGCACTGGAGACTGACTGAACTGGAAACAGAAAATCGAAGCAGCTCCTTGAGCAACCGCTAAACACTGGCGCCTATCTCGTGCGGCAACCACTTCACCTACTTGAAGATGCAAGTTGCCTACACAAGTTTCTGCAGGCGTTTCTCTTCGTTGTAAAACAACAGGGAACGTAAATGACGATAAGCGCTAAAGGATAAAACAAGGTTCTTTCATATTGTTTTTGCTTTTATACTTTACTTTATGTACTTCAGATTTACACTTATTGAAATATATTCATAAAAAATAACGAGGAGGAATAAGTTTCTATGAAACAAATCTGAAAGCCAACGAATTTGAAACCTTGTTTCTTAAGGGGAGTCGGAAGAGCCATCTCACCAATGTTAAAGTGAGAATTTTCTGGTGCGCTTATCTCGAGAACCACTGAACGCATCAATTTGAAAGTTTTACTTGTTCTTTTACAACACCTGTACAATTAATTAAAGATAGTAGATATTATTTTGGAGTTTTAATAAAGGATATGTGATTTTTAAAAATAAAATCTTCAATTTACTTCTCAGAATATTCAAGATTTATTTTTTGAATTCAGATGTCACATAACTTTCTACAAGTACCTTTAAAACAGTTTAAGCATTGCTTTAATTCCATTAAACATTTATACTTGTAGCTGCAGTAGTTTTATAGATGAGAGCACTGAAAGTCTAAACAAATTATAAAACAGAGAAAAACAGAATTAAAATTTAGCTAAGTTGAAACTACACCTCAGAATTTTCCCAGATCCATATTCTGTATCTTTTTCATTTTCAGCATCCTTCCTCTTATGTTTTTCACTCCTATTTCTCCTAGACTCCATGGCTGCTTACTCTACAGTATTATCAATTATTTTGTTAAATTTGGCGTGGGGGAGGCTGGTAAATTGTAAGCAGGAGCCAATTTCTTACCTGCCTCAATTCCCTTGCCAATGCTTCTCAAGCCATAAGCAAACCTTACATTTACTTCTGTACCACTTTCAATAGTTCTGGATGTCTGAACTGTTTATTCTTTATTACACTTTTGGCAACTGAGTGATAATGTAGCTAATGATCCATTTCATTTCTTGGTGTCCTCTGATATGACAACTTTTTTTCTTGTTTTTTGTTGTTTTTTCATTTTCACAAATTTTACACTGTACAACGTTTTTTATCTACTAACTGAAAATTTATTGATCTAATATCACCATTTACTTTAGTTAAATTTTCACCATTACAGAATGAAGAAACCATTTTTTCCCTTAAATAACTAATTTTCCTTCACATTCATCGCCAATGTTCGAGGTTGTGTTTGACGAAGTCAATATATTATCTTGTGTTACTACTTTTTTCCATTTTAGGGATTGTAACTCTTTAATTATGTAATCGGGATTACTACTGGTTCCCATGCCGATTTCTTTCACCAAATGTATTGCTTCTTCCCATCTTGAAATCAACACTAATAATTCAAAACATACTAAACAAACCATCTAAGAATTAATATCAGATGCACAGATTAATATTAATAGAAAAAACAAGGACTTCTTTTCCTAATAAGGATGTGCTCTGGAATATAGCTTCAGTAAGGTTACAAGCAAGGAGAGAACACAGTTACAAATGGCTAATAGGGGGCGCGACACACTGTGCAGCCTTTTAAAAGTGAGTCTATTTACGACTTTAAAAATATGGGACAGGAAAATAAATATCGTTATTTGCTACAAACATCAATGAAGATTATTTTGGCAGTAACTCATTTTGTAAAATTTCACCCCAGAATACCATTCTGGCTCCCCTTAAGTCACTACAAAGAAACCTAAAGTACAAATAAAATAATAATGTTGAACAGATTCACATGATTTTTTCTACCCACTATTGTATGTATAAAAGCTTTGCAATGTGTTGTTACAGACGTTCATTATATGTTATATTTAATATTCGTTTACACATTGTTTTTTACGCATTTCCTTAGGGAATGAAGGATAGCGACATCTTGACTAGCTCTGAAGAGCAGACGATAACGTGTCGGCCTCACATTCAAGGGATCCCGACTTTGAATTTCGGTTAGCGTGAGTTAGCTGGATACGATGTTTAAAGCGGTCCTTCCTGTTCCTGGAAGACGAATATCTGGTAAATTTAAGCTTATGGACCCGGAGACCATTTGAGGGTCACTTCATCCATTTCAATCATCCTCTCATATGGCATCACAATGAAAGACGTAAATTAAAACAAAATTGCAAATATTTAAAGCTCATTGTATGCCGACTTTAGTGTGTCACATTGCTTTAACGCAATTTTATGAGAAAAACATTTGTGTATTTGAACATTTCATAAAGCAATATAAAATAAGTAACAGAAAGTTCAAGAAATTAGCATTTTTTAAAGAAAATGCTACTGCCACACAATATTTTCATGTTAAGCGCAGGATTTAATATCAGTAGTAAATGAAATTGATCAGATGAACTTTTTTTTCTAACAACAATAGTGTTTATATAGTTTATATGGAAAATAAAATACCTTGAATTTCATGGGAATATAGCTTCTACATCATATTTACTTTAAATCACTTCTGTATAATTGCTAAATCTTAAGAAGGAAAGAACTTCTTACCACAAAAGTCAATGAATTTTGCAGCATACAATTTCTCTAAAACAGTTTCTTTGTGGCGTTAACCAATTCTCAAATGCAATTTATAATTGCTATGAATTTTCAAATATTTTATACATTTCTCACATTTCTCCTTCTTCTTCTGGTTTATGAAAAGAATAAACAGAATTTTGAAGTAATTATTAAATGACCAGCTTTGAAATTATTTCAAAGTCCCTTTACTTTGTTGTGTTTGTAATGCTTACAGTGACATCTGTAAATTATTAATACATTAAAAAGAAATGAAGGTATAAGGTTCTCTAAAAAGAGTTTGCAAGAATCTGCACAGAGTAGTTCTAATGAGTGCAACATAGATTTTTTGTCATGTACATAGGTTCTGTTTTGAGAAAATAGTTTCTGAAGTGTCCAAAAACACAGAGTTTAAAGTATTACTCCATAAAATATTTGGCAATGAAGGAGAAATCTTAGTCACGTAATATGCAGAAATTTCACATGCGCTGGTCTTCAAAAATTTACTTAAATTGTCGTCTGTACAGCGTGTATTTCGTCTAGAATAAACTGAATCAAATTATAAGTATATTTGGGACAAATTAACTCTGTATCTTATGAATAATCTATTTTCCTAAATGAATGATTAATTTCCGGATGAAGATTTCATGATAGAGCTTTCCCGTGAATAATAATTATTTATGACACTCTACCGATAATATTGATATGCTACAGCAATTCAAGAAGATTTTATTAAGGCTGTAAATATTATAATAAAATAAAAAGTGTAAAGTTACTTTAAGAGATATTTCTTTGTTAATTACAATTAACGTTTAATTTTAACGATTTATTTACCACAGTGAAACGTTGGGCAGCTGAGTATAAACGTGGCCGTAAGAGCTTGACAACTGCAACTACCGACGAAAACATCGCCAATGTTCAACAAATGGTGCAAGATGACCGCCGTATTAAAGTGAGAGAGATCGCAGAGGCTATGAGCATATCAAGAGAACGTGTTTTTGACATATTAAATCAACTTTTAGACATCAGAAGGTGTTCGCGCCCTTTTGAGGAAAACAACATATAAGATCAAAAATAGTTTTAGACAACAAACCACTAGAATAACTAAAATAATTCAGCTATTTAGGATGTAATATTAATTATATGATGAAAACAGACAGAGATGTGACCAAAAAGCTTGCAACATTCCAATAGATTTGTGGAACAGTGCATAGAACGTTGAGAGATAAAACAAGAAGAGATACAAAATTAAAGTTGTACAAAACAATGGTAGTCCCTGCACTACTTTATGGAAGTGAGGCATGGGTACTCACGAAGAAAATGAGAAGCCAAATTCAAAGTGCAGAGATGAACTTTTTAAGGAAAACAAAGAGATGCACAAGGTTGGATAGAATAAGGAATGAAGACATAAGAAAGGAACTCAACGTAGGCTCGATAAGTAGCAAAACTGAAAAATATCAAAAGGGATGGATGCAGCATATACAAAAAATGTCCGAAACAAGACTGCCTAAGATTGCATTCCAATATCAGCCACAAGGAAAGAGAGGTGTTTGTAGACCTAAAAAGAGATGGAAGGAGCAATTATTGTGGGACGGAACGGGTACTCTGCCCATGCCGTGAAGTAAAGAAGAAGAAGAAGAAGAAGAAGAAGAAGAAGAAGAAGAAGAAGAACCTTAAAAAAAGAAAAACCATTACATGAGCACACTACGCATCATTACTTGACAAGCTGAAGGCAGAACTTGCGGGAAAACGGCGAAATTTTCAGAAAAAGAAAATCCTGTTTCACGAAGTCAACGCACCGTCTCACACCTCAGCGGTTGCAATGGTGAAAATCCACGAATTACGGTTTGAACTCTTTGAACATCCGCCTTACTCAACAGATCTAGCCCCAGGCGATCTCTTTTAATTCCCTCGTCTGAAAATTATGCTCTGAAATCAGAGATTTTCGTCAAATGAAGAGGCAATCACCTTCGTGAACAACTATTTCGCAGAGAAAAACGCCGAGTACTATTTGGACGGGTTATAGAGATGGGCGTATTGCTGGGTGAAGTGTGTAGAGTTACAAGGACACTATGTTGAAAAATAAAAAAAAATAAAAAAAATAAAAAATTCTGAAAAAAAATGTCTTGTATCTTCATTAAGTCGTAACCTTTTCAGACCACCTATGTATATGTTATGCATATTTAAATTCTTTCAGGTATATTTGAAACAGGATATTAAGTTTTCATACTACCGCTGAAATGCATGGGGAAAGTGAGTTGGTAATCCATTTCTGGCCACCGTGGTCCCCAGATCTCTCACCCTGGATTTTTTCCTGTGGGGCGGCGTGTTCGTAAAGGTCGCTGTTAGAAAACACCTCTTCCCACAGATTTGAATGACCTACGAAACCGTATAACACTGACGTATGACGTTCGTCATCGAGGGTGGATGAATTGGCTGCTGTCTAGAAGTTATCCGTGCCGCCGGAAGGCATTATATGTAAACTTCCATGCGTGTATAACCACAAGTAACTTACAGTAATCAAGTACAAAGTATGGTGCAGGAAATATGGTAATTTGAAAGTGTGTGCATCTTTTTGAATCACGCTTTGTTCTTCACAGTGAATACTTGCACACATACACCACAATCACGGATATTTTCCCTCCAAAAGTTATTTTTGACATAGGGTTTTTAAAACGTGCATTTCTGGCAGAACCTCAGCAGTTAATGCTAAGATAGAATTCAATACCTTCGGTATCTACTATAGAAATGGTAAATAAAGTACAAATAAGCGTTCGAGGTAAAATGACTTCAAATCTCTGGTAAATTCTTTGAAGTACCTTTATCGATACACTTGGTAGGGAGCGTGAAATAGGGTCATTAAGTCCTGAGGATTTATGAGTGTATTCCACCAAGGTAGTCTTATAACTTAGTAGTAGCAGATTTTGACTCCTATAAGGCAATTACACCATTCGCCAAAAAGGCCAGATATGAAAAATAAAGAAAAATGAATAGGGAAGGAAGTTTGGTGCTGAAGCACGACCCTTAAAGTCTCGTATTCTAAAGGTCAGCCCGAAGTGTGGAATTCCACCACGCTCGGCGCACACTATCTTTGTTTCTGCATATTCATGAATGCCCTCGGGTCGACATAACTTACTGTCAAGCTGAACTTGACTCAAAAATTACACAGAAAAATTGAAGTAATTCACCACTCTGCCGAGTTAGCTGGGAAGCGAAGAAAAGAAAACATCTTGAGAAATAGGAAAGCTCTTGGTCCTCTGCAAGGTGACCCGCAATACAAATACACGGTGTTCATTTTTATTTGTAATTTTACCGCGCAAAATGTGGTGTCATCAATAGCATCGCTGATGGAGCCAGTTTATATACGGTTCCCAGAGCGGCTTTTGGTCGTACTAGATGTGCTGACAGCAGCTTTGAGGCCTACTTCTTCCGGCAGTTAAATATATTATTTGAGAGGCAGGTCTGCCCGCGTAATATAAAAGTGCGTAATTTCGCCTGGTGCGTAGATACGGTAACTGTTTTTTAAAAACTATATACTGCAATGCAATGCACTGCAAAGCTAAATATGCAGCCATAAAAGAATACCATGAAGAATATACGAAATAATAAGTCAATGAACACTTATTTCACAATGAACATATGTGTTTCTGTTATAGTAGACATATATACATACGGTAAGCCTGACACAGGCTGAACATAAAGTCTCGATCCATTTTTGAGAAAAAGGTTGATTCTGAATTTTTTACATAAGATCTGAAAGACGCCGTCAACTGAAGATCGAATAGCTGTTGTTTCTGCACGTTCGATGGGATTTACATGTCATGAGTTTCAAGGAGATTTTGATCGAATATTCCATAAACCGGGCCCTACAAGGGCTAATAACAGGCTACTGCTGCAGAAATTTCAGAGGACAGGTAGTGTGCAGGACGTGAAACGTTCGGGTAGACCAAAGAAACTGTATAGCAGGTAAGCGATGCTGTGACCAGAAGTTATCAACCAAGTAGGTTAAGTCGAGAGTTGGCTGTACCACAATCGACAGTGTGGAAAATTGTACATTTCACTTTAAAAACCTGTCATACCATCTCCAAATTTGACATGCACTGGAGCAGGAAGACTACGCTTGGTACGAAGCAATGTCTTACGACCTGTTGTAGAAGGCAATTTGTTGCAAAATGTGTTGTTTAGCGATGAGGCCACCTTCGACACATATGGCATGGTCAACAGACACAACTGCAAATTTTGGGTGGATGAACAACCAAATACCATCATGGAGTGGGAATGAAACACCCCAAAAGTTAATGTGTGGTTGGGGCTGTCAAAATCCAGGGTGCATGGGCCATTCTTCTTTGGAGAACAAATAGTGGCAGGCATTTCGTACCTTGATATTCTACAACTGTTCCTTCAACAACAATTATAGCAGGATGACATTTTGGAAACTGTAGTTTTCCAACAGGATGGAGCCCCTCCTCATTTCAAACTGATTGTTAGGGAGTACCTGGAGACCACATTCCCACGTTGATGGATTAACAGGTGTTCACACCGCATATGGACGCCACGTTCCCGAAATCTAACACATTTTGATTCTTCTTTTTTCATGGGGATACGTGAAATCACAAGTCTACAAAGTTAAAATCACCTCCATTTCCATTCTTTAGGTGTGCATCAGGCAACATCACACCTCAATGGTGAAAAAAGTGTTTGAGGCAGCATTGTATCGCTGGGAAACCTGTATGGAAGTGGAAGGTGATTATATTGAATGAGACTAAGAAAAAACGCTCATGCATTATGCGTTACCGTGTTATATGGTTTACAGTAGCCGTATTTATTAGAATCAAATATTACGTTTTCTCGAAAACGGATCGAAAATTTATGTTCAGACTATAGAAATATTCCAATTTGACCTCACTTCTTTTCTATCAACCACAGTTTCCTCACAGTGTAATTTCATTAAGAGCCAGAAAATCAGCAGAACATGTTCTAGGAATGAAAAATAAATTAGTGTTACAATATGTACAAAGCTTTTATCCACGTCTAAACAAGAAAATAATCTCTAGTACATAGTCTTGTGTGTCCAGTTTCTTATATTTCGTTTCTTTCTTCCCCTTAAACACTGAGAAGGTATGCTTGAGGCCTTTCTGTCATTACATTATTTATTGCTTCTAGATTGGGACCAGTCACTTTATAGCATCCAGTGTCTCTTTTTACGACTAACTGATCCTGTGCTTGATGCACCTATTAGTTTTGAAAGACATAAGGATATCAACATATACATTTAATTAGGCTTGAGAATGACAAAAAGTTTATATATATACTGATAGAATGCAAGACGTTTATGTTTTAAAAAAGGTATGAGAATTTGACGATATCTGGACACTTTTGACAACATTACGCTCCGAGGGACTTGTCTGAATGCTGGATAGCGTTGCATAAACTCCTCTATGTAATGGTTTAAATTATATTTATATGTCATGCCAATTTTAACTCCGGTACGTAAGTAGCATTCAACCATGAATACACGGCTGTGTTCACATCCAGGGGAAGCTGGTTGTATTAATTACCAGAGCAATGCAGAGCGCTGAAATTTGCTTACTGTCCCGCTAAAATTTCCGCGTCTTCTCTGTAGAGGGCACTATGATTACAAGATAGACTCACAAGTCAGCTATGACGTAAATATCAATCGGAGGGTGGAAAATAACGAACAAAAATGAACACCGTGTATGTTATTATAAAGTCTTCAACCTGTCGTTTTTATTCCTGGACTTAGATTGTAAAACACGTTTCTTCTAGCTATAATATTCAGCGTATAATATTCAGTAAAGTAATAGTAACCAAAGGTGTTTCACCCGAATGGAGCCTGGGCCTGGAAACTCAACTGCCGGCCTCACGCCCACGTAGAGGTGATCATTTACCGATAGAACGTGATGTTGTCAGCATCTGCACACACCCAGCAGTTAAGTTGCCATTCTTTGACCGGGATTCGCAACTATTGCAGCTCCTCAAATTCATTGCGGTACTGAGTGGACCCCGGTTTTATATCTGGGACTTAAAATGCACATCCCTACAGGTGGGGATTCAACGGGGCGCACTACATGGCAAGGAACCAAAGTACAAAGCTCCAGGCGAGGACGCCACGGCTGAGTACTGCGCTTAAAAACTACAAAATGTGTTGAACATAATTCGGCATCAAGATTTGCTACATAGGAACTGGACCAGCATTTGAGACAATAGGCCTAAGAGATTGGGAATATTCGGATTGGATATAGTGATACAAATTTTTCAAATTATCAAGTCGAAATAGCGCCATGGCTAAAATGTTAACGTCTGAAACTCGCAATATGGAGATATGGATCTGATTCCTACTGGATGAGCAGCTTTGACTTTCAACCTTTTACGTGCGTTTCCCAGGTGGTTAGGCAAGTAAACCTGTTGGTTATTTAGTACTGTTTCATTTCTTAAGCCCTTTAGGGCTCTTGAACACAGATTCGCTGTGGAATGTCCGTCCATACCTCTCCGACGGATAGGGGGATACTAAAAGATGTTTGGGCACGTTGAATCTGGAAACGTTATAGCAGAGGAAGACAATTTTGAGAGTTGTGACGTATTTCAGCCGGGAGCGAGTCCTCCAGTAGGTGTAACATCAGGCAAGAGCCCTGTAGTACACGTTGCCTATATAAATGGCGCTGCGAGTACAGAATCTGAGGGTTCAGTCAGGTGTAGGGCACTCGATGACAACAATGTAGCTGCCACGTACCAAATGGAACTGTTAAATTTACTATGTTACGATTTATTGAAGGACAAATATACACACAAGAAGGTCTTGACTGATTTTTACAAAAATGTCCTCCAAACCAGATTTCCGAGGTTGTATTCACTTGTCGGAAGGACACTGGGTATGTTTCCCTCGACATATGTGTGCGAACAAATTTTTTTTCTGTTGTGAAATTAGCTGAATCCAAACTCCTAAGTACCTTGTAGGATCACAATCTAACATGCAGCATTCGATTACAAATTTCCCAGATATTACGTCCTGATACTGATAAACTAGTCAAAGTGTCCACGTAATTTTGTTCTGAATGGGCCTCCTCTAATTTGCCGAGAAAGCTATTTTATGTTTTATTTTATTTACTTTATAAAATACCTGACCTCTAGATAAACTACGAGTTGAAGTTTTATATATTTTCTTATAGCACAGAACCAAAATGTAATTATTTATAAACTGTGACCAATTGTGTAATTAAAGCAGTCAGAATTATTACAACGCCCTAGTTGGAAGTTGTACATATTATTAATACCCGATACGTTTCCTGTCTTTCCTACGCTGTAGGAACCCCAACACATCCTTCTTCTTGGGCAGCAGAAATCAGCGTAGTGACGTCATACGCTAACCTGCCTTTCGTTCGGGAGCATATTTGACAGTTAGAGCTGACAGAGCTGATATACCACCACTACCTGTCTTCCCCTGCGTTAGAGATCTATTTGGGTCACTTTTCGTGCACTCGTATGCAGGCTTAGTAGCCGCAGTGTCGTTGAGCATATTGCTGAAATTCTCCTCCGCTCTAACTTCTAACCTAGTTCTTCTTGTATTGTTCAATGATAAGGTATTCTACTTATTCTGTCTTCGCAATATTCATCCTGCTACGATCTTACCTTAGCTTTTTTGACACATGCGAATTTGTCAGGGGGTATCGCCGGGTTGCTAGCCAAATGCTGAGAAAACTCATATCCTTTCACTTCCCATTTGCCTTGGTTGCTTCAGGCTTATGAGGGTCTCAGCATTGCGTGCTAAGATATATGTAAGACCTATGTGGTCCGATCTGTAAACTGCCCTCCACTGTCGTGCCTCCTGGCAAATTTCTCTCCTCTCTCCATAACCCTCTCTCTCTCGGCCGCTCCCCAACATACGAGGGCTGCTCAATAAAGAATGATCATTATTTTGTACGGTCATAATTTTTCGCATTAAAATTCAAACTTATTATATTCTCTTAGCTTAATGTGAGACAAACACGCCGTAGTAGTTTCATTGTTGATACTCATGGTTCCCGCCTGTGAGAAGCAGGCAAGTTCAGACATGTTCAGTAACGCCTACCGCTGCAATGGAGTTAACACGCAGCTAAAGTTGATGTTAGAGGAAGATCCGGAGTTTATTTAAAACGTAATCACTGCTGATGAAACTTGGCTACATCATTTTGATCCTGAGAGCAAACAGCAAAGCTCATTGTGGAAATCTCCTTCATCACCAACCCCCAAAAAGCAAAAGTGGTTGCTTCTGCTGGGAAAGTTATGGTCATCCCATTCTTTGATATTCATAGAATGGTTTATCAGCATGTTGTACCTGTAGACACATCAGTAACTGGATAGTACTACAGGGGTGTCCTGAAAACATTGCAAGTCCATATACGGCGCAAAAGACCACATTTCCATGAAGCAGGCTGGATGCTGCACCACGATAATGCGCAGCTGCATATGGCCAATGTTGTTGCTGAATATCTTGCAAAGATCAACCTGAAGTGCATTCCTCATCCTCCCTATAGTCCGGACATAGCCCCATATGACTTTTTTGTGTTTCCTAATTTGAAAAAAACGACTTCGTGGGAGGCATTATCCATCATCAGGAGCAGTAATGAAGGCTGTGAAGGCGATTTCAAAGAATGGTTTCCAGCATGTCTTTGAAGACTGGCAGAAACACTGGGAAAAGTACATCACATTCACGGGAGACTATTTTGGGAAGGATCATCAAATTTATGAGGATGAGGAAAGGTACGTTGTGACAAAAAGATGTGATCACTCTTTATTGAACAGCCCTCGTAGACATAAAAATCATCCTTAGGTGGAGGTATCAATTCACCTCCCATACCTCCTCATTCCCATCTTTCTAAGACACACGATATCTTCTTTTCATAAATACATATGTTTTATAAAGCAGTAAGCGTGTTTACTGTATTGTTCATGTGTTCTTTCTAATTACATTTATTTTTAAACTTTGTTTCATAATTAATGGATATTGAGTTCTCCTCTAATTATTGTACGTATTATGAAGTTCATTCTAGTACATTCTTTAGTTCTCCATAAAAATGCCTATTTGTCCGGCTGAAGGTTGCCTTTTTCCTGTAATACTCGTATTTAAAGGAAAATAGAAATCACAACAGTTACTACGACGATTCTATAAAATACGGCACTTCGACCTATGGAACAATGGGGTGCCTCAAGAAGGATGGATGAGGGACTTAAGTATAGCTTACAGAAAGCAGGGCTTTTAGCAGCTACACATTGGTAGCTTCCTGGTTGTACGTCGCATAAGGCTCTTCTCTCCCTTTGGACTCACATAGTCATTTGAGCGCTCGGGAACCTTTGAGCACCCCCGATTCGAAAGAAGCATTTACGGAGAGGTAATTCCACGCGAGATCCTACCAAAACATAGAATCCTGCTGTAGCCAATCAGGATGAAATGTTAACATGAAGCTAAGAAATTCGTGTGATAGTTATGCTTCTCATCATTTGTCAGGGCGCGCCGTGGCTCAGTGGTTAGACCGCTTGGCTCTCACCAAGGTGGCACGGGTTCGATCCCAGGCGACTGCAAAGTGAGATTTGTGGTGGACAACACGGCGCTGGGGCGGGTTTACTCCGGGATCTCCGGTTTCCCCCGCCATCTCATTCCACCGGTGCTCCATCTTCATCTCATTTATCATCAGTGTCATCGCCTGCGGTGCCGATCCCCCCAGGGGCCTACTTCGGTAGGTACGGGTTTGGCGCACCTGGGGTCCCAAGCCAACAGTCTCCCCCGTGTGAGCTCCTCTTCGTGGTTGAGGGAGACGGTCAAAAGGCCCACCCACGTGTAGGCCGTGCGTGGAGACCCGTGGAGAATTTTTTTAGATTCTTGTCTAGTTTAGAGTTTAGGATTTAGTGAACGAAATTTTTAGTAGGTTTTGATTGATGTTGTTTACATACGTGTATTTTTAATAGGTTTTGTTACACTTGTATAGTTTTTAGAAAGTTTTATATCTGGTTTCTGCCATGACTAGTTTTTTAAAGGGCGTTGATGACCGCCGTAGTTGAGGGCCCTTATATATACACATTATATATATATATATATATATATATATATATATATATATATATATATATATATATATATATATATAAGGGCGTGTATATATATGTCATCATCATGCAGTGCCGTATGTAGTAAAATCGGGCGTTATACACTACACATGTTATTTCATTTCAGCATTTGTCTAGCAACCCTGAAAACAATGTGTCAGGAATCAAAATGACGATCTCTCGTATGCGGACCATAAGTGCTACCGCATGAGGCATACAGCTTCGTAATCAATTTATGAAGAAATGCTGAAATTACCAGAAAAATCCCTGAGGAGTAATTCATTATCCGTCCAAACTTCGGTTAACATGCTTGTTAGCCGCTAAAGGTGCAATTATCACGCTTTCAAAAACGTCATTCAGGGATTGCAGAAGCATTTCAGGAATCCAAAGTTTCAGACAAAGGCAAACGTTCCTACCCTGAATGCCTAATCAACTTTGTGGCAACGGACTCGGGAACATTCAAACCATATAAATTACCATGATGCTTGGACTATGTTGATTCACAGAACTCTATATATGCATGTGAGACGCACTACTTAAATGTATCTGTAATGAACAATTCACACTGTTTGCTCCACCATACAAATTACATTATTAATATAAACGTGATTTACTCTATGTTGTCCATGGTGTACTTACGTGTTTTACCTTAGGGGTATTTCTAAATATGACAAATGTTATCTGGTAACTTACGTGGAACACTTATCTGTGGTAGTAAGGTAGTAAGTCTTCCTGAAGCGGAAGAAGAAGAACAACAACAAGGAAAGAAAAATAAAGAATCGTCATATCAGACCTACTCGTTAAATAATAATGTTTGACGCTGTAGCATGTATGACTTTGAAAACAGGTTTTAGTATTAAAACATTTTTCTGCGGAATCTAAGGTAATTAACAAAGCCTACTTTTTCTGCACAAGGTCACTTTCTATTTCGTTTAGTTTGTTAGTATACAAATTTACACACTTTGACATAACAAAAAAGAGCAGACTATCTCTACATCGTTTCCACGGCCGGTTTACAATGGTGTCAAAGAAGACCTCTCTTTAGCTTCGTTTTATTAAATCCTTTCATAATCGAGTCTCAGTTACTAAACGTACACTGATAGCCGAGTGGTTATAGACAAGTATGTTGGAGCTAGACCTACAAAGATTCGAATGCCAGACATCATTTTGATTTTTTTTAATTGCAGAAATATGGAAGGTGCATTACGCACGTTATAATATAACTAACTTCCATTTGCTAAGGTTTACGTGATATTATGTCAGTTATGCTCATACATATAAACTGAAACATCATATTCAGGTTTTAATCTAACTGAAATAAATAAATATTTTATTCATATATGTAAAATAAAATTATTTAGCATCGGGAGTATAATCCCTCCGCTTTTATTACTGCCCTCTCTCTGCGGGGCTCGGATGAGACCAAATGCTCAGTGAAGTTTTCACGAGAGTATACTTACCATTATATGCCAGCAACATTCATAACAGATGAATGAGCCCGAGTGTTTACACAAACAATATTAGGGCACTTTTCTAATAACATTGCATTTATTTTGAGAAAAACAAGAATATGTTATTTGTATTTTTATAAATGAATGCGTTTAAAATATTATTTATCTTCTACAAGAAAAAGCATAAGGTATTGATATTAAATAACAATAATAAAAAGAAACACGCATATGAAAGTTTCGAACACATGTTGGTCTACTTATAGATGCCTGCGTTTTACCGCTCGGCTACCATACACACGGCAAAGCCCCTCAGCATCGCCCTATCTATCCCATAGCTTTAAAATGAAGCCAAAGTGGTGTTAAAGCGTATATTGTGAACGCAGCGTCATCGAATGCTTCCGATGTTTACCGAATCGAGCTTTCTAATCTTTTCCCACGTTACATCATTCTCTTTCGCATTTACCGCATCCGTGCTCTTATTTTCCACAATACCCTTATGCAGGATGTTTCTGAAGTCACCATCCACTTCAATGAAAACGCAATATTTTGTTTCTTTTCTTTTCATATATTGGTATCTTAGTGCAAGATGTTTAGCAAAGAAGAACGGGTTGCCGTTGTTTGTGCACGGGTGCACGGATTGTCATATGAAGACGCCAGAGCGGAATTTATCCGTAAGTTCCACAAACCAGCCCCATCAAGGACACACATTCGTCTACCTGTGAACAAATTTAAGCGTACCGGCAGTGTGTGTGTGTGTGTGTGTGTGTGTGTGTGTGTGTGTGTGTGTGTGTGTGTGTGTGTGTGTGTGTGTGTGTGTGTGTGATGAGACACGTCCTGGATGACCACACGTCTTGGTAGAAACAGTGCAGCAGGTTAAAATTGCCAGTGATAGGAGTACGAAGGCATCAATTCAACGATCAGTAGGGAATTGAACGTCTCTCGCAACACAGTGTGGAAAATTCTACGTTTCACTCTACGAAAACGTCCGTATCATATTCAGGTTCTGCACCATCTTGAAGACAAGGATTTCGCCTGTCGTCGAGCAATATGTTATGACCTTCTGGAATGTGTAGAGAATGAGAATTTAATGGACAACATTTTATTCTCCGATGAAGCCACTTTCCATGTTTGTGGGAAAGTGCACAGACACAACAACCAAATATGGGCATATGAAGAACCACATGAGGTAGCGGAGTGGGAACGTGATACACCGAAAGTCAATGTTTGGTTGGGTATGACAAACTCAGAAACGTATGGTCCATTTTTCTTTGCCGTAAGGTAAATAACAGGTAACATCTACCTTAACATGTTAGAACTGTTTCTTGAATCGCAGCTTCAAGAGGATGGCATACTGGATACAAAACATCGTCCGTGATTACCTTTCCAGGGAGATGGATAGGCAGAGGTTGACCTCGGCTGTGGGCTTCCCGTTCATTTGACCTTGCTCCTTTATATACCGACAGAGAAGCACCTATCACCTCCAATTAGTTCACCAGACCATTATCTATTTGTCGACAACAGCTGATGATGTTAGGAAGATCCTAACGAAACGCGTTCTAGGTAAATACTAGCAATAGGTGGAGCATTGAGTATTAGTTCGACTGAAAATTACATTAATTTTGTGCATCATTGTATCATAGTCCTTACACATTGGAATAATAGACTAAGTTTGGACCTCCGTAGCATAGTTCAGTCCAGTCCCTTTTGAAAGTGTATGACGCATATCTTCCGTCGATACTCAATTCTATTATTTCTGCTTCCGTTGATTGCATGTATAAATGTTTCTGTTGATAACAATGAAGGTGAAAGGAGGGTAAGCTTGTACAAAGAATACACAAAGCAAGTTCGTTTCCATGCTTCGACAAATTAGCGCTGTTCACGCAGGCATGAGGCACTTCTGTTGATGTGGTTAGTATTGACAGACGTGATGCAATTAGTGCTAAATAAGTTTGGCATATAAAACAGCACGACAGGTTTTGCCACCCCTTCTTTTTTAACACAGAATGTCTCTAAAATTGATTAACGAAAAATTGTATTAGACTTTTAGATGCATGAACTAGCAATGGGATGAGATTTGACAAGATATAGAAGTTAGGAATGGACATTGCAATATGTTCAATTAGGAATTATTTCTTACATCTACATTCGGATCTCTATTGGTTTTTTGGCACTTTTGCGTGACTTTATAGTTGAACATGTTTATGTCCTTACGAGCATAAACGCAAATAGAGCCTAATTTTAGAAAGCCTTATTGTAGCATTGCATTCGCAACTACTGTAATAGTAGAAAAGCCTGTCACCTTTAGAGGGAACAAAAAGTGAAGCATAGTTTCAATTATCGTCTACTGATTAACAGATGTATTTTTCAACACTTGCTTTGAGTATATGGTATTGTAATGAATGCTACTACTGATTTAGTACCCTGTTAGCTGTCTTACGTTTCCTTTCATTTTATTGCATTTTTATACCTTTTACAAAGTCTTAGTCGTAATTGGAGGTTTATTAGCCATCTTTCTGTTTACTAACGTAGAAACAGTCCTATTATGCAATGTTTGTTTGCTCTAATTATTATTATTATTATTATTATTATTATTATTATTATTATTATTATTATTATTATTATTATTATTATTATTATTATTATTATTATTATTATTATTATTATTATTATTATTATTATTATTATTATTATTATTATTATTATTATTATTATTATTATTATTATTATTATTATTATTATTATTATTATTATTATTATTATTATTATTATTATTATTATTATTATTATTATTATTATTATTATTATTATTATTATTATTATTATTATTATTATTATTATTATTATTATTATTATTATTATCATTATCATTATCATCACCACCATCATCATCATTATCATTATCATTATCATCATTATCATTATACATCTAGACTCTTGGGAGGATAGGTGTGTGGGGGGGGGCGCGTAATCATCTTTGTTGAGGAAAATTCCCCACCCTCAGCCAGGAATCGAACTCGGGACACCTCGCACGGCAGGCAGGTGTTGTACCGACTGAGCTACGGTGCTAGCCGTTGTTTTTTGGCGCAGGGTCTTTCTTAAACGTAGGAGAGTAGATGGGATCGTATCATCTAAGGCAACTAAAAAGGCTTCAATTATGAATATACTATGTCCTTTGACCAGAGTTATAAGTAATGGTCTCTAATGGTCAAAATAACATGATGACTTAATCATCTCCTTGACATGAAGAGCATAAGCAGCATCCCTCTCTGTGGATTTGAGACCGCTGCCTTGTAGTGCTCGTAACTTGGACAAGGAGGGCCTTTTACGAGGGCTGTTCAATAAAGAATGATCATTACTTTTTGCTACGGTCATATTTTTTCGCACTAAAATTCATTAGTCTTATATTCTGTTAGCTTGATGTGAATCAAACACGCCGTAGTAGTTTCATTGTTGGTACTCCTGGTTCCCGCCTGTGAGAACCAGGCAAATTCGGGACATGTTCAGTATCGTCTACCGCTGCAATGGAGGTAACTAGCAGTTAAGGTTGATGTTAGAGGAAGATCCGAAGTCTCTTTCAAATGTAACCACTGCTGATGAAATTTTGCTACAACATTTTGATCCTGAGAGCAAACAGCAAAGCTCAGTGTTGAAATCTCCTTCATCACCAACCCCTCAAAAAAGGCAAAAGTGGTTGCTTCTACTGGGAAAGTTATGGGCATCTGATTCTTTGATATTCATGGAATGGTTTATCATCATGTTGTACCTACACATACATCAGTATATATAAACTCGAGGGTGTCTACCAGAGTAGAGCCTCAAGGAGTAAAGACTGACCCCCCTCTCTAATGACCAGTGAGTTACCGAGCTGTCCCAAAAAGGCACCCGGCGCCTCCGTTGGGCTTTCCATAGGGCAAGACTAAGAGACTAATAAGGCCCCCCCCCCATCTGGTCCTGTGGACGCAAGACAGGATGGAAGTGGATACGCCACTTACGCGCGCCAACTCCAAAATGGGAAGGCTACCAATATGACCTCAGTGGGACCGCTTGGTGATCTAGCACACCCTCTACTAGCTATGCTGGCTAGTACGCGGTAGTATAATGGCTTCCCTCAACTCCGTTCGGAGACGTTCCCGATCTCCTACGGGTATCGGGGACCACTGCCCCCTCGAGTCCAAGCCAATCCAAACAACTCCCAATCACGAAGGGGCACGAATGTTCAGCCCGAGGTTCCTCTAGTAACGTCAGAGGTACCACGAGTGCTAGGGGACCGCAGCGCCCGTCCCACGGCAACTGAAGTGGACGGATCCCCTCCCTTACGGGAACACATATCAGTAACTGGACAATACTACAGGGATATCCTGAAAACATGGCAAGTCCATATCAGGCGCAAAAGACCACATTTCCGTGAAGCAGGCTGGATGCTGCACCACGATAATGCGCGGCCGCATATAGCCAATGTTGTTGCTGAATATCTTGCAACAATCAACGTAAAGTGTATCCCTCACGCTCCCTATAGTCCGGATTTAGCCACATGTGACTTTTATCTATTCCCTAATCTGAAGAAACGCTTTCGTGGTAGGCATTATTCGTCATTAGAAGCAGTGGTGAAGGCTGCGGAGGCGATTTTGAAGGATCTATCAAGAAATGGTTTCCAGCGTGACTTGGAAGACTGGCAGAAACGCTGGCGCAAGTGCATTGCATTTAGGAGAGACTATTTTGAGAAGGACAGTCAAAATTATGAGGAGTAAAGTTTCGTGATATATATATACTGCCCTCGTATACTGGCAAAACCCAAGAGAACAGCCAAATGGGTAACTTCAGCTTATGGAAAGGCCGGAGCGAAACATTCTATTTGCTTCTTCTTCTTATCTTCATCATTATCATAATTACTCAGCCTTCTTAATGTGGACTTTATATGTACAATTTATTGCTGTTCCCTTTCACAAGCTAAAACTATCATTGCAAAGCTCACAGTTAAATACAGATGGAACTGACTTACGCATAAACCATAACATCCACTCGAAACAGCAAAAGGCTAATTTAAATGGTCTCGATGTATTCAAACACAACCCTATAAACGACGGAAACATACGTGAACGGAAAATAAATGCAGAAACAGTCGCGTTTCGTTTTAGGGAGTTTTTTCCCCTTGTTCCATTTAACTGCCTTTAACTGCTATGGTCATATCGGCAACCCTTCTCCTTTGTAACATACTGAAGGTGTTAACTCGTTATCTTTGGTTTTTAATCATTAGATCACGCACACATTCACACTCTCATTCATACTTCCAGACTCTGGGGAAGATGGGGAATTATCTTGGTCGGAGAAAAATCCCCAACCCCACCGCCGGGAATCGAATCCGGGACCCCTAGCACGGCAGGCAGGCGCTCTACCGACTGAGCTACGGGGCCAGCCTAGAGAGCTTTTACTATGCTGTGTTATTAATGTGAAGTTGGAGAGAAAACTATTTATGATGGATATTGAATTGGTATCGTGAGGGAAAGGCACGTGAAACGCTCCCCTACCTCGTTCTCTCTCTAGTGGTGTACCAAAATATTTCTCCCGTGAATATTTTCAGATTACAGGTTTTATGTAAACCCGCTCGCGCTACCAAGGTTTTATAATCACCAGCAACGTACCCATTGTCATACTCAAATAAGCTCATTGAGCTTGCGAAGCGGACGCGGAATATTAAAGTGGTTCCATGTTTCAACATAGTACTGCTATGATAAGGAAAAAAGCAGCGTCAGGTAATTTTAAGCAGATGGTCTCTGTTTCCAAGCCTTGATGATACAGAGGCAACACAAAGGCCTCGCTATCACTGTCATGACAGCAGTCTCAGATTAGCGCCGCGTTCAAAGGCTGCAATCATCGCCCTCTTTATATTGTTCTCATTCGCCAAACGTAAACATTAGATAAAGCATCTTTTGCACAGTCCGAATGCTGCCGCTACAAGGAATGAGGTAGAATTTCATTTATTAACTGTGACGCTAGGAAAACTTACTTGATTAGAAACTTCGGTGTCTTTTTCACTTTACTGCAAAGGCTTGTCTACTTGCATTAAGTGACAAATAACAAAGACGCGACGTGGCCGAACGGTTAAACAGCTTGAATCCCATTAAGGCTCCCCAGATTCGATCCCAGGCGAACGTATTTGGGATTAATTGTATATAATATAGCGAGCTTTCTCTAGGATCGTCGTATTCCCCGCCATGATTCCATTGACTGATCTATTATTTCATTTACATAGGTCTTCAGAAAAGTTCCCGACCTAATTAAGATAAGACATTTGTCAGCAAGTTTTTTTCAACATAGTCTCTTTGTAACACCACACACTTCTCACAGCGATGCTCCCATCTCTGTAACCCTTCCAAATAGAACTGGGAGGTTTTCTTTGCAAAATAATTGTTCACAAAGGAGATTGCCTCTTATTTTGACGAAAATCTCTGTCCTCCGAGCGCAATTTTCAGAGGAGGGAACAAAAAGAAGTCACTTGGGGCTAGATCTGGTGAGTAAGCTGAATGGTCAAGCAGTTCAAACCGTAACTCGTGGATTTTTACCATTGCAACCGCTGAGGTGTGAGACAGTGTCTTCGTGAAACAGGATTTCCTTTTTCTGAAATTGTGGCCGTTTTTGTGCAAGTTCTGCCTTCAACTTGTGAAGTAATGATGTGTAGTATGCTCATGTAATGGTTTTTCCCTTTTTAAAGATAATCAATTAAAATAACTCCATGACTATCCAAAAAAAGCAGTCGCCATCACCTTTCCAGCAGAACAAAAAGGGTTCTGCTCTTTTTGGAGCCGGTTGCCCCTTTGCAGTCCACGTTTTGGACTGTATTTTTGTTTTGTGCGTATAATTGTGTATCCAAGTTTCATATAACGTAATTAATCGAGGCTAAAACTTGGATTTATTGCGCCTAAACTGCGCTAATAGAGTGTTGCAAATATTCATTCGAACACGTTTTTGGTCTAATGTGAGCAAACCCGGCACCCAACGCACAGACAGCTTTCTCATGTCTAAATTTTGATTTAATCTATCCTCTGCTATCTCTCTTACTTTTATTCGGCGGTCCTCTAGCACCATTTGGTGAACTTTGACGATGTTTTCCTCGGTAGCTGCAGTTTTTGGACGTCCCAAACGTTCATCGTCTCCCAAGTTCTTAAGGCCACGTTTAAATTCAGCTGCCCAGAATTTCATTGTGTTAAATGCTGGCCCAGAGTAGCCATACATAGAATCCAACTCATCTTTGATTTTCGTAGGCGTATTTCCTTTCAAAAACAAATATTTAATGACAGCTCGATACTCGATTTTGTCCATTTTCATAAAAACACTCACATTAACTTACTCAAACGACTGTTACATAACAAATGAACGTCTAAAATGGATGAAGCTTTGGTGAGTAACTGACAACAGATGCACAGTGAAATTCACTACCTTTTATTTACGAGTGCTGCCATCTTCATATTGAGGTCGGAAACATTTCAGGCCACCCTCGTATATCTTTACTTCCTGACTTTTATCCCATGATCGGGCTGATCATCCATCCTGTGTACTTTATCTGATCCTGAGTCCATGTTCTTCAAAAGTCGTTCACTTGTGGGTCATGGGAGTGTAAGTCCTAAATATGAGGAGAGAAAATGGTTAAAGAAAATCTTAAGAGAAAATTACAATCATGTAAGTTTTACTATATACTGGCGCCGGACTTACTTTATGCGGCGATTTAAACAAAGAGAGAAAACGTATTGCTTCGTCGCCGACTGTGATTGGAGGGAATAGTCGCGCTATTTCATCCTCCACGTGGCGAAAATGAGTCGTGGCAATGAACTTCTATGTAAAGTTTTGCTTTGTCTTTTTCGATGTTTTAGCAGCTCATGCGATAGCACTTTTTCATTAAGATGAATTTGCAAAAGTGTGTGTACTGTGTAATATGTTTCACATTTTGCACGTTAAAAAGCAATTGAATGCTTAGAATTGCATAGAGGCAAGGGAATGGATATTCAAGTGTTTTAGACCAACTCGCTGAGGCTTTAAAGTACTGTATTACTTCTATGAGGCAGCGACAAACAAGTGAGGAGCAATAAGATGGCCATATTCATAGTCCTAATTGACCCGGACCAAATTGCTGCTTCCGGTGAACTAAGAGTGGACCTTCTATATTCTTATTCATAAACCGGGATTAGTGATAATCCGAGGACCAAACACGTTGGTCCGGCTCAAATTTTGGTCTGCCTCCGAGAGGTAGATTAAATGCGGCCTATCTTTGCAACATGGACGACAGTGAAGCGATGAATGTAGCTGTGGTGCATAGTATTCGTGAAACATGATGGCGGAGGAAATCTTATCTACCAAGAATAGAAATTACTGCGAATTACGACAACCTAATCTTCAAAAGCAGATACAGGTTTAGTAAAGCGAACGCCAGAAAGCTGATAGAAATGATTCGTCTTAACCTGTACGTTAGGGACGATAACCAAGGCCTGAGTATCCCAATTGACACTCGAATCCTAAGAGCACTTCGGTATTATACAAGAGGAGGATATCAAGACAATACTGCAGACCTGCATCAGTAAGCCGCATTATCAACAAACTCGTTATAAATTTCCCTCCATGCTCATCCTTTCTCACATATGTATTTGTCGACACGGATTTATTTTCTATAATGTTCATTATTTTTTTAAATAGAACATTGGTCTTCCTGAACAATTGATACCGCAGATCTTTATACTATCCATATTCACAACACATCAAACTTTGTTACCGAATTTCAAACAGAAGCAGCAAACGTAAGAATAATTAAAAACAGCTGTGAAACTACCACAGACATTGTAGGCCCACTGCGTTTTTTAGTACTCTATGGGACTCGCGCATGCGCAGAAGAACCATTCTACGACGTGTAACATTTGCTCCGTTCTGGTTCACGTACCAAGTTAGTCGGAAAATAGTCTAGATCAAAATGGTAACTATGAATATGGCCCTAAATGTTTACTACGTTCTGGAAGACCTAAGTTACGGAATGTTGAAGGTACACGCTAAGTTTTGCCGAGAAAATCCGCATAAAGTACCCTGAGGGTGTCATAAGAACTTGGTATATTAAAGTCTATCATCATACATCACCACATTAAGAGACTTGGAAAATAATATAGAAGTTGTAGATCTGCAGCTCATGAACTGACACTTCAAACGGCTGAATACTGAATAGATATGTCGTCAGCTTATCGGTTAACTCATGGATGATAGATATATCAGGAGAATTTCCACTTTTGATGAAAAATGGGTATATTAGCGAAAACCTGGCTTGCCTCGCCAACCTGCCAAAGTCATCGTTAAAACAAATCGGTTCAGTCTCAAAGTTGTGTTGAGACTGGTGGAATGTTGAAGGTGTGGTTCACAGGGAATTTGTTTCAAACAGGCGGGCGATTGATGTGGATGTTTATTCTCAACAACTGGAACGAGTTCATATAATTTTGAGACAGAGATACCCAGCATTAGTTAACCGAAATAGACAATGCAGCACCCCATACTGCACAAACAGCCATGGAAAAAAGTCAGGAATGGGAAGTAATCGAAGTACTACCACGACCCGCATACAACCCTGATCTCCCATTATCAGATTATCATCTGATGGGGCCCAAATGACCTTGTTGTCGACGGGCCCTTAAACACCACACACTCACTCACACTCACTCATCTGATTCTAGCCCATTTTCTACGTGGAAGAAATTATGACAACATTGAATCTGTGCAAGTGGGTGTCACGAATACTTCGTATCAAAAACCACAGGCTGGTACCATCGCTGGATAATAAACCTCACTGAACTATGGCTCAAAGCCACAGAATCTAATGGTCAATACTTTCAAAATTACTTAATTGCTTGTGAGAATACATTAAACTAATTGTTTTTCATAAAATCCATTACGCAAATAATCCTATAAATTTTAATCACTAGAAATATAAATGTTGCCCATGCAACCTATTTTAAGTCTAAGCATCAGTATAAAAAATGCCAATATCGTTTTTATAATTCTCTCTACAGCTAACTAGTAATTGTTTATGATATTTGAGATTCACTCTGTGAATACACATACACATTCATATCGTGCTATTTTGATTGGACAGGTAGTTAGCTATAGAACTAGTCTGACTCCATACTGTCTAATTCGGAAAGGTGCTTATCCTCAGAAAATATTGTTATGTGCTGCATTATTTATGGTTTTAATCTTATAATTCAAATCCAACGCATTTTAATCCAGTCTACTGCTTTGTTTTGAAGCGTCTGCTTTGTTTGCTGCAGACTTTTTGTAGACATTTTTTCCACACGTTTCAATTCGGTCATCACAAAACGATTCTTGGTTTGAATCTGGGATATAGCATTATACCAATCATCAGTTGCAAATATATCAGTCGCTTTCCGTGCTTTGTTTCAATTATACTATAGTCTGAAGCACTACCCAAATAGTTGAGTTAATATACATAGGTGGTCCGAAAAGTTTCCCACCTAATAAAGATACGAGACACTCTTTTTCAGATCTTTTTTATTTTGCAACAAAGGCTCCCTGCAAGTCTACACACTTTTTCCAGCGATGCTTCTATCGCTGTAACCCGTCGGCGTTTTTCTCTGAAAAATAATTGTTCACGAAGGTTCCGAGCGCAATTTTCAGATGAGGGAACAAAAGAAGTCGCTTGGGGCTAGATATGGTTAGTAAATTGAATGGTCAAGCAGTTCAAACCGTAAATCGTGGATTTTCGCCATTGCAACCACTGAAGTGTGAGACGGTGCGTGGTCTTGGTAAAAAAGGATTTTGCTTTTCTAAAAATGCGGCCATTTATCCACCAGTTGTACCTTTAGTTTGTCCAGCTGCATATAATGCTCCTGTAATGGTTTTTCCTTTTGGAAGATAATCGAAAAATTAACTCCATGACTATCCCAAAAAGCAGAAGGCATCATTTTCCCAGCACAAAGAAAAAAGGCTTTTTTATTTTTGAAGCCGGTTCCCCCTTTGCAGTCCCCCTTTTTGACTATATTTTTGTTTCGTGCATATAATGGTGCATCCAGGGTTCACCTGCAGTAAATAATCGGCGCCAAAACTCGCATTTTCTGCGCCTAAACAGCGCCAACAGAGCGTTGGAAATGTTCATTCGAAAAAGTTTTTGGTCTGACGTGAGCAAAGGCGGCATCCAACGCGCGCACGGATTTCATGTCTAAATGTTGACTTAATATGTGATAACCACGTTCTTTTGACATGTTCTTATCCTCTGCTATCTTTCTCACATTAATTCTGCGATCGACTATCACTATTTGGTGGACTTTGGCGATGTTTTCGTCGGTAGTTGCAGTTTTTGGACGTCCCGAAAGTTCATCCTGTCCAAAAATCTTACGGCCACGTTTAAATTCAGCTTCCCAAAATTTCACGATGGTAAATGATGGTACAGCGTCCCCATACACAGAATCCAACTCATCTTTAATTTGCGTAGGCATTTTGTCTTTCAAAAACAAATATTTAATAACAACCCGATACTCGATTTTGTCCATTTTCATAAAAACATATACATAAACTAACTCAAACGACTGTTACATAACAAAGGAGCGCCCAAAATGGCTGAAAATTTGGTGAGTAACTGCTAGAGATGTATAACGAAATTCACTAGTTTCTATTTACGAGTGCTGCCATCTTCATGTTAAAGTCGGAAACCTATCTGACTATTCTCGTAAATGAGTACAAATACAGTGCTTTCATCTTTAGATGTATTTAAATAATCACTTTGACAGTTGAACTTAGAAACTACAAGCAACATGTTACAATTGGACTTAAGCAATTTGGTTCCTTAAAAGCAAATACACACTTTACCATAACAGAAAAACGTTACAGAGTAAGCCTTTAAGACATCTAAACAACAGTAAAGCTTTATTCACTTGAATGTAGAGAATTTATAGCTGAGGTTGTACAGAAATGCGAATCTCTCTTATAAGAAAAGCGAAAGGGATGATGCTTTTATTTCCCACTCAAAAGAAAATGTCCGTGTCAGCACATAAAATGTAACATCCTTTGTTACTTGTTCAAAATTCATTCTTTTATTTTATTAGTGCTACCAATCTTGGCCTGGATGACACGGTACATAGATTTGGCATTCTGAGTAACAATTTACTGATGGTTTTGGATCTCTGCTTTCCATGCGACTTACAGACGCTTTCTGAATGTACCCCACTTTGGATAGCTTCCAAATCCTTCTGTGTTTTTCCTCATAGCTCATCCTGCAGTTCTGTTAGAGAATCTGGTGATTGCCAGATTGAATTCCTTCTGCCCTCTTTTATTTGAGTTTAGAATAGTTCAACTCTAGGTGAGAACACTCTGTTACAGTGTATTATTTTAGTTTGAACATTTAAAATTCTTGATAAGTAATGGTCTTGACAACAGCGCGAGATTTTTAGGTATCTACCTTGGTAAAGATCTGGACTCTAAAACACATATAAAAAGCTAAGGGACCATATACGTTACGTATTTTACGACAAAAGGCAGATAGAGCATCATTAATGAAGTTACACGAGGGTGGAAGTTATTTGAGGGTGGTCTGAAATGTTTCCGACATCAACATGAAAATGGCAGCACTGGTAAATAAAAGCTAGCGAATTTCCTTGTTCATTTGTTGACAGCTACTCACCAAAGTTTCAGCTATTTTGGACGCTCAGTTGTTACGTAAGTCATTTGAGTGAGTTGATGTGAAGTTTTTATGAAAATGGACAAACCGGGTATCGAGCTGACATTAAATATTTGTTTTTGAAACGCAATACGTCTACGCAAATCAAAGATGACTTGAATCCCGTGTATGGGGACTCTGCACCATTATTTACCACGGTGAAATTTGGGCAGCTGAATATAAATGTGGCCGTAAGAGCTTGGGAGACGATGAACATTCGGGACGTTCAAGAACTGCAATTACCGAAGAAAACATCGCCAAAGTTCAGCAAATGATGCTAGACGACCGCCGAATTAATGTGAGAGAGATAGCAGAGGCTATGAGTATGTAAAAAGTACGTATTTGTTACATATTAAATCAACATTTGAACATGAGAAAGTTATCCTTGCGTATGCTCACCATTGCCCAAAAATGTGTTCAAATGAAGGTTTCCATTTGCGCAGTTTAGGCCCAATGAATCCGAGATTTGGTGCCGATTAATTACTACAGATAAAACTTTGATACAGCTTCATATTCCAGATACAAAATACAGTCCAAACCATGGACTGCAAAGAGGGAAACTGCTCCTCCCCCCAAAAAAACTGTTTTCATTTTGGCTGGCAAAGTGATGCCATCTGTTTTAGGATAGTCATGGAGCTATTTTAATCTTTTATCTTCAGAAACGAAAAAAAAAACATTACAGGAGCATACTACGCATCATTACTTAACGAGCTGAAGATAGAACTTGAGGAAAAACATTCAAATTTGCAGAAAAAGAAAATCCTATTTCACCAAGTCAACGCACCGTCTCACACTTCAGCGGTTGTAATGACGGAAATCCACGAATGTGACGGTTTGAATGCTTGACCATCCGTCCCACTCACCAGATCTAGCTACAAGCGACTTCCTTTTGTTCCCTCATCTGAAAATTGCGCTCGGAGAACAGAGATTTTCGTTAACTGAAGAGGTAATCGCCTTCGTGAACAATTATTTTGCAGAGAAAAACGCCGATTATCATTTGGACGGGTTACGGAGATGGAAGCACCACTGGTAGAAGTGTGTAGAGTTACAAGGAGACTACGTTGAAAAAAATATATCTGAAAAGATGTCTTGTATCTTTATTAAGTCGGAAACTTTTTGTGACCACCCTCGTATTATAGTAATTGCTATAACCAACAAAATTATGTGCGGCAACTAGACTTATGCTAACAAATTGCTCAATTTACAAAAGAGGGATGTAAAGATAATATGTAGAACTTCGCCTACTGCGCTTTGTAAATTAGTATTTATTGAAATGTGTACACTTATACTTCCTTATGTTTCGAACTGTCTTTTCTATATGAAGGAAAATTTGCATGACTACCTGCTGTAATATTAATCACTACTGTCATAAAATGACGTCAAATAATTTATAACGAAGAAGATGTAACTTCACAAGACACCAATTTTGATAATACGTATGTTATTACAATTATTTAATTGTTTGCCTGATCGTCTTAAAAGTGCGTCAACTGCTTCAAAAGGAACTTAATACCTATCTTAATAGCAAATCCTTTCTATAAGATGCAGGAGTTGTTTTAAATATTTTCTGGATTTAAACATTTTTATATTGAGGTTACTATACTCTATGTCCACGATAAGTTGAGCGCTGGATTTACGGTGTGGTGCGAGCAGAATGAAAGAAGCGAGAGCTTCTGTTTCTGCAGTGTGGCCAACCTTGAAAAACACAATTCAGCAAAATAGCGTGTAAGATAAGCGAAGCTATGCGCCTCAAGTGTGCGATATGTGTACAAATAGTGAAATGAACCCGATCCCATAAGCTGTATATTTATATACTTACTATTTATATAACATAAAATTATAAAATAAATATTATGACAATTATAAATACTCATTCAGTGTGTGATTCTTGCAGTCCGGTGCATCACTTTCATCACTAGTATCCTCTGATGTGTTGATGATGATTTCATCAATTGCATTTTCCATTACACGATCGTTTCTGCAATATTTCACTTCCAGCTCTTGGACCTTCTAGCAATGCGTTGTGATTACGGATGATAATGCTTCTATAGCAAGTTTCCGCAGATGTGGAGCCGACATATCACCAGTAACGTTGCATCCTCTGAAAACATTCCCCAGTTTTGCCCACGCCAGCTCAATAGCATTCAGATCACAGTTATACGGAGGTAGACGAATAATAATGTGTCCCCTTTCGAGAGCCATAACATCCACAACATACCTTTGTTGTAAAGGGCTTAGCTAATTAACCTCGAAGTTGTTCAAAATGAAATATGGTGGACATTATGAAGCTTAGCGTATTAGCCGCTAGATGTCAGTGTGTAGCGCATTACAAGTTTCAAAGTTGTCATTTGTGTTTACGGAGTTAGACGAAACTTACCGAACTTACTTGGTACCCGAGCGCTCAACTTATGCTTTTAGCAACAACAAAAATACAACTGTTTGTCACCCTGATCTATCTAAAGTGTAAGTTTTAAATTACTTAAGGTAGTGGCTTTATGCTGTATCCTTGCTTTAATTTTCCCTATTTGTGTTTGCTATTAATTTACTTTTGAATCTGTAAATTGATTTTGCATGTTGAAAATTTTCAAACATTACTAAAATCACGAGGGCTGTTTAATAAAGAGTGATCACAATTTTTTTGACAACGTACCTTTACTCATCCTCATAATTCTAATGGTTCTTCTCAAAATAGTCTCCCCCGAAAGCGATGCACTTGTCCCAGCGTTTCTTACAGTCTTCAAAAGACATGCTGGGAACTATTTTTGAGAGATCCTTCAAAATATCCTCCGCAGCCTTCACCACTGCTTCTGATGATGGATAATGTCTCCCACGAAGCCGTTTCTTCAAGTTAGGAAATAGAAAAATGTCACATGGGGCTTAATCCAGACTTTAGTGAGGGTGAGAGATACACCTTGCGTTAATTTTTGCAAGATATTTAGCAACAACTGACTGTTACAGCAGCATACTACACGTCAGTATTGGATACACTGAGGAAGCACATTACAAAGAAATGACCAGAGCTTTCTCGGACTGGGCGGTGACTTCATCATGACAATGCACGGCCTCACGTCTCAAATCAATTCATGCAGTTTCTGGCTCGATTCAACATTACCTGTGTAGCATATCCACCTTATAGCCCCGATAATGCACCCTGTGACATTTTTTATTCCCATCACTAAAGGCAAAGATTAGGGGTATTCAATTTGAGAAGTCTGAAGCAGTGCTCAAGGAAAGTGAGGTGATTCTCAAGGACCTGACAAAGAATAGTCTGCAGTACGTGTTCAAGGACTGTCAGAGGCGATATAAAAAGTGCATTGAAGTAGGAGGGAACTACTTTGAAAAAGATCATGTAAACATTGAATTGCAGTAATAAACATCTGTGAATGAAAGTCGGTCTCTCTTTGTTATTCAGCCCTCACAAATAATGAAAGTAAATAAACCTTTCGCGAAATAAGACATTTCTAGTCATGCTTAATTTAGTAAGAGAAGCAACTTGTTTGACTACTTATGAGGCAATTAAATAATTATCCTCTGCATTACAGAAAGGCATTTTACAATATTGCTAACCACGTTAACAAGAAATAATCAAAAACAATATTAGCTTAAAATACTTAATTACCAAGAAAAGTACGCGTTCAAATACAATTATCTAAAAAATTACATGAATTTTATTCCTATTAAATTTAGCAATACGCTTCTCATAAATGGATTTATGGCTCTCTTGAATGGGCTTAGGAGTATGGAATCATTTATCTTCATTTTATTATGTTTTATGGCCAGATTTTAACAAATAATATAGCTTTTTGAGAATTTGTAACAAGAAAATAATATAAATAAATAATAAGTAAATTATTGCTAATTCTGCAACCTCAAGCGTTTTTATTTAATATTTTGTGAACCAAAGGAGGGAAATATGTTATGGTTATATGCATTTTAAAGATTTGTGTATTTCTCGCGGTGCAATAGAAATCTGAAGACAATTTAATTTAATATTTATTCATGTATGGCCGTGCCAAGGCTGAGTAGATACAGCGCTTGGCTC
Organism: Mantis religiosa; assembly: GCA_030765055.1. NCBI lineage: Eukaryota > Metazoa > Arthropoda > Insecta > Mantodea > Mantidae > Mantis > Mantis religiosa. The sequence continues at coordinate 111,035,592 of CM060958.1, read as the reverse complement.
TCATCAAGGCCACCTGGGTTCACCACAGGCGACGGCAAAATGGTACTTTATAGCCCCCACACCACACACATATACACACAAATTTCTCCTCTTTGTTTTAGTATATTTAGAAAATGTCCACAATGGGAAAATCAAGTGTAGTCTTATTCCTATTTGAAGCAAATGCAGTATTTTGACTGCTTGCTACTATATTACCGAATTAAAATTAGTAAATAAATAATAACAATAGTGGTCCTGGGAATTTTCAGAAGATGAAACTGGATATTTTTTCAGTTAGAAAATAAGTTAGAATAAACAGAATTAAGGATATAGAAATTGTGTCGGAAATGATAAACATTTTTCTTTGGGGTACATTCCTTGCCTACACTAATACGAATAATATTTGGGAAGATTATCTACTTAGTTGCTCATTTATAAAAGTGGAGTGAAAGTTGACATCATACTGTCGCGAACGCATTGTTGATTCGAAACGGCGCGGGCGATGAGTTCAAAGAGACGAGCAGTGCATTGCGGAGATAAAAGCTTGCCGAAACGGTGGGGGAAAGGAGACGGGTTTCTAGAGAGTTCGTCTTTCTTCTAGCGTCGACTTGATTGAGAACATTCCACGAGTTCCTGGAATAGTGAGTAGCTATAAAAGGATCCGCCGTCTGCCACTCTCAGTCAGTTGTTAGTTGAACTCGCTGTGCGAACAGCTGTGTGAGCTGTGTTGTGGTCGTTTTCCTCGCAAGTTGTATTGTGTATGTGACGTAATTCAGCGACTCTAAAGATTGACAAAGTGTGTTTCTACGGAAATAAAGAGCAATTTTTGGTGTTTGTAACCTGGACTTTTAATTTGACGAACCCACACTCACAATATGAACCTAGCTCTTGCCCGAACCGCCCAACCTAGCGGCCAATAAATATGATTTGAACACATTAACCATCATTTTTAGTTTATCTATCATGAAAAACACGCTGTTCAATATTTGGTAGCAAACCAGGTGTACATATCTGAGTTTAATTAGACCGTGAGCTTTTCATGTCTGCGAGGGAAGGTCTATCGATATAGCGCACTTCAATACAACGGAAGCTGCGATTCCATAATCAGCAGCAAGCAGACCGTCTCTCCAGCCATCCAATTAGTGCAGCTTTAGGCTTCCCAACTTGTTCATCATCCTGATTTCACACCTTCCAGACTTTGAAGAGTTTTGCAACAGTCCTCGATGTAAATTAATTCTATTTTTTATCGCATATCATACCTGTACTCTCACAAGAGTTATTCCAGGAGTTGTTAATGGTGTCGGAAGTTATTTAGGAAAACATGAACGCTGCTTTTGTGAAGTATTAAACCAGTTTAATTTATTACTCATATCACGTGATCTTTATGTTCCATCTTAGTTGTAGTTAAAATTTAATGAGACAGTTTAATACCTATTCTGTGTCTTCATGTTCTAATGAATGGTTGTGAGGTTACCTTCATGAATTTTCATCTCTAACTGTTCCTCATTTGCTCAAACCAGCATTCGAGTGTCATACATAGTTATCATACTTATGTTAGTTTCTTCTTTGCTAATTTTCAAGCCGATCATAGGAATGTTAGAGATTGCGCAAGAAATTTAAGTATAGTTATAAATAACCCGAATAAAAATATATTTTGGTTGATATTTCGGAAAATGTAACTAAGTGTGAGCTCCGGGGGCAAGAAATTTTATAATTTTAATTAGTACTAGCTGCCCGGGAGAACTTTGCATCGCCAATAAAAGTTGTCGAAATTATTTATGTAAATAAAACAAATTCCGAATAATTTAATTAAAATTTTAGTAGGTTGAGTAGGACTAGGTTTAATATCTTATTGTTTAGTACTTTATTATCAAACTGTAAAATCTTTAGAATGAATAGAGCCACACTGAAAAATTAAATGTTCTGCTGATTCTTATCGGTAACCTATCCGGCAGAATCAGCAGACTTCTCGCCAAATACAACATCATGACCATCAACAAGCCACCTCCGAAGATTAAACATTAGTTGAGACCAGTGAAAGACAAACTGGACTTCCAAGTTCCGGGAGTGTACCGCATTCCCTGTGAGTGTGGGACACCGTATATAGGACAAACCGGAAAGACCACCGCTACTAGAATAATCCAAAATGATCGGAGCATTCGTTTAATGCAACCTTGGAAGTCTGGACTGGCAGAGCATTGTTTTGATAACGGCCATAGAGCCAATTTTCGGGAGACGACCATCTTGGCAAAATGCAACAGTTACTGGGAGCGGAGAATTAAGCAGGCTTTGGCGACTTCCTCTGAATGGAGCACGCTTAATCATGATGCTGGATTTCAGTTCAGCTCCTCTTAGAAACCGGCTTTAAAAATGGAAATCCGTCGAATTAAGAAGCAAAGATCAATACGGCTTGTAATCAAGTCAAGTAGTTACATTTCTTTGGCACAATTTTCTATACTCACGGCATCTCCTGACCTGGTATTTAATTTACTGAAAACAGTCTTTTGCTCAGTAATGCGAATTTTGATAGTGTTTTGTCCTTGTTTTTAGTTGCGTTATATCCAGTATTTCATTTGTGGTTATAACATTTTATAAATATCCTGGTGATGGGAGAGATGCACACTCCCGAAACGTTGATATCTAGTCATCTTTTCACTTGGCTGGCTGCCCGAGAAGAAAGTGAGCGATGGCTAATCATATTTCCTTATAAATAAAATTTAAAACAAAGTATTTGGACATTTTGATTATACAATGGAACAAGGGAAGACGGATAGTGGTGGTGTGACGTCAGCTCCATGAGCTTTAACCTCCAAATATGGCCCCGAACGAAATGCAGGTTTGCGTGTGACGTCATCGCGCTGATTTCTGCTGCCCAAGGGGGAGGAAGAAAGTGAGGTTTAAGGACGCAAAACCAGTAAGGTCATTAGCCCCAGGCCCAAGGGGAAGCAATAGTCTGATGTGTTCGGGTTGAGACAGCGTACGAAAGACAGGAAACGTATCGGGTATTAATATAATGTACAACTTACATCTCGTGTGTTGTAGTGTTAATGCTGACTGCTTTAATTACACAATTAGTCACAGATGATAAACAATTACATTTTTGCTCTGCTATGAGAAAATATATAAAACTTCAACTTTCAGTTTATCTGAAGGACAGGCATGTTATAAAGTAAATAAAACAAATATTAAGTGATTTTGGCCTCAAATGGGAGGAGGCACATTCAGAACAGAATTGGGTGGTCATTTTCCGACATTTTCGGTTTCGTTTTTCTTTAACTAGTTTATCAGTGTCAGGACGTAATGACTGGCAAATCTGAGATCGAAGACTGCATGTTAGATTGTGATACGAGAAGGTTCTTCGGGCTTCTGACTTAGCTAATTTCATAACAGAAAGAAGCATTGTTTGTACACAAATGTCGAGCCAAACATACAAAATTCTATGCGGCAAGTGAATACAACATTTTAAATCTGGTTTGAGGGACATTCTTGTAAAAATCAGCCAAGTCTTTTCTTGTGTGTATATTTGTCCTTCAATAAACAGTCACAATGTAAATTTAAAAGTTCAATTTGCTATCTGTCAGCTACATTGTTGTTCTCGAGTGGTCTACTCGTGACTGAATCCTCAGAGCGCCATTTATATAGACAACTTGGTAGTACACGGCTCTTGCCTGAAGTCACACGCACTGCAGGCCACACTCCCGACTGAAATACGTCGCACTCTCGAAGCTGTCTTCATGTGCATTGGAAAATGTCCTCGGTGGCTAATTCTGGTCCTAAAAGCCCTAGTAAAAGCTTTCGCTAGCGAAATTATCCACACATCAACAGTTCAGGGCAAATTAGCGAACTTTCTACTTCCTTTAGTACTAGGTAGATGTAGTAAAAGGAATTGTGACAAAATTTGTCAAAGGAGAGGCAGAGAAAATCATGTAAGTGCTGCACATTTGCTTTTTCTACACAGTTGTGTGTTACTTTTCTGATAAATTTAAATATGGTGTTATTAGCATCAGTACCGCTAAAAACATTTGGAAAAGCATTCACCAAATCTTGATTTCACTATTATACCTTTGAATTACTGGGTTTAACTAATAGATGTCAAGGAAGCGCGGAATATAGCTGTTTTCATATAGGTAAAAGTGGAAGAGTTGAACCATGATACAACTAGTAAGTATTGTTATTCATCTATAGAGTTTTGTATCACCTGTAGATCTGTCATGTATTTCTCACCCCCCAGGCAAAATAAAATTTGGCACTTTGCATGATATGTGTTCCATTGTGATGTTATAGTTTGCAGCATGTTCAGATCGCTCGAACTCAGACCAAAGTTAGATGACACTAACTTTGCAATTCAAATTCTAGTCTTGTGGTGAACGCCATAATTCTAAATTAGAGACACATGCGATGACCTCATTGTCCATATTAAAATTACCCTGACATCGTTTCTAGAAACACTACAATAACCTTGGTACCCCTTCTCCCAACACATTGATCATTGGCTGCCTAGAATTCGCAGCTACAATTAGAAGAACACTCCTATCTATTTTCATTGTACGGTGGATGAAATAGTTCTCAATGAGCCCAGAGTCCGTAGAGCTTACAGTTAAGCAACTTTCATCGCTGGATAAGGGTAAACCCCGGAAAAACCTTATCCAGTAGCTCGCCCTGACCGAGATTCGAACTCGGAACCTCTTTCACTGAGACAGACACGCTATAACGTACGCTACAGAGGTAGCTATTCGTATCTAGCTTTAAGAAGCACGTGGAGTAAATCAGGTCCGCTTTACTTGCGGTGTTTAGTTTTAAAATTGACTGTATATATAAAAGCATTAAACCTACCAGTTAGCCACTATAGTTTCTACCAATTATGAGAGGTACTGAATCAAATTGTTACAACACAAGTGCGCTAATAGGTATAAGTTTCACTTTCATTAGAATGTGTTTCAGCAAATATATTTGAAACTTTCATAATCCAGGAATTATTTCATTCCGTATGGTAGCCAAGCACAATAAATTTTATGAACGATGCAGGGTGCAGGAAAACTGAAGTGATCACCTCATAGTTTCTGCTACCTTTTATCTTTAATTTTAGTGCGGACTACAAGTTCAGAACCTTTTGGAATAAATGTTTGTCTAAATGTAAGTGCATGGAACGTTTTAGGAACCTATCACATCTAATCGTAAATTCCTGCAACAAAGGAAGGCACAGTTGAAAGCAACAAGGTCCAGCCTCAGAGATTGCAAATACAGGGTGTTTCAATTGTATCGCCCAATTTTCACTATTTCTGCCAAACAATTTCAGATATCGAAATGAACTAAATTTTTCTAATAGATGCGTATGTCTCATCAACTTTGTATACATAAATCAAAAAAGTCCTATCACTTCCACATGTGCCTCACCAGTCACACGAAGGATATCCAGGTGATGTTCTAGTTCCACCCATGTGCGTTGATGCATTTCAGAAGTGACGGTTGCAACAGCATTCCGAAAGTGCTCACGCAGTTTGGCGAAATGTCGCTGCGTTTGTCGCATGCACCCTGTCCTTGACATACCCCACAAAAAGAAGTCTAGAGGTATTATGTCGGATGATCTCTGTAGCCATGCAATTGGTGCACCTCTCCCTATCCATCTACCTGGAAACTCATGAATCAGTGTGCCCCTAACCTCTCTTAACCTTCTAAAGAAATACACATATTAATTTACTACCACAAAATGAAAATAGGGCTATTAAATTGTGACACCCTGTATATTACACCAACAGACATAATCTGTTCTGTGATAAGGAAATATCAGCGGCTAGAATCCGAAGTTCTTGGGAGTCCAGCACCGATCAATAGGAACCGTAAACAAGCTAAGGCGTTGATTAACAATCTAATCACGGCAAGTGCTATCTCCAGAGTATTGGAATCTTCGGAATGTTTTATGATCTCACCCGTTCTTGAAAGTCCCTATACAAACGAGTCAGCCTGACAACGCCTGAGTGAGGTGGCCGGTGAAGTGAGTATGGGAATTAGCGCATGCGCAAAGAAGCGGCGCGAGTTTGTGACGACTGTCGTGAAGTGAAATGACTGCCCTTACCGAAAGGGTTTGGAGAAGTCCTATGTCCGACTCTCCAGCTTGTTGGAAGAAGTGGCGTATTTTGCTTCCGCGCCAGTTCACCGATGAAACTGAACAGTGAGGTAGTTCAACTATTGCTGAGAGTTCACTTAGTTCACATTAGTGAAGCAGCAGAGGTAACTAGATTGTTAAATAACAGTAGAAAATTATTGAGGTGACAGTTTAAAAAAATGGTCAAAGTTAGTCATTCTATAGCCACATTCTGGTAAGATAAGTTCATTGGTGCTTCAAAATCAGTTATAATTCTCGAAACCTTATGTAACTGCACCTAGTGATTCGGCAGTTGGGTAGTGTTGGAAGAGTGGCTATCACTAGCTAGTCTTTTCTGTGCTAAATGAACAGGATCCAAACTTTTTGTCAATTAGTTAATTCCAGACGAATTGGAATTCTACATTCCAGTTAATTGGCACAGTGTATACTACTAGGGCACTTTGAATCCTAACTTCGAGTGACACAAAAACACTTTGCATAACGCGGAGCTGCGGTAACCTTTCGACTCGTGGTAACGCATGGGGGCGGTTGTGGGCTGGAACTCCACTATTGACATTCTTGAACCCATTTTTTTGTTGGTTTCCTTGGTCGCTAGGCGTGTGCTGCAAAGTTTAATTACATCCTTTAATTTGTCCCTCCCTCCGTTTCACCTTACTCCTTAGTTCAATTCAGCTTCGTCCTACATTGCTGTTTGAGTGCTGTAAATATTGCCCTGGAGTAGCATGGCAGGGAATACGCTTACTGCAAATTTTCCTGAAGATCTGGGGTGGTTTTCGTTACACTCTGCAGCCGGGAGGGAAGTTGTATCCAAACTGCCACCGAGCAGTTTCAATCTGTAAAGTGTATGGACCTTGCTCTCTGCTATCATCTATTCCACATCGGTCACAATAGGTCTTCTCTCAACTCATTGCTCTAATCTGGAGGGTCCCCATTAAGCCCATAGATTTACAAAATCTGTCATAGTTCGACATGTTACTCTAACTTCTTTTTGTGTAATTTACTTCCTCCAACCTTAAGCCATATCGGACGATGAATGAACTTTGTGAAATGATGCTCAAATGAGCTCAGAGTCCATAGAGCTTAGAGTTACCCGACATTCGTACTTTAGGATAAGGGAAAACCCCGGAAAAACCTTATCCAGTTAACTCACCCTGACCGTGATTCGAACTCGGGACCTCTTGAACGTGAGGCAGACACGCTACTATCTACGCTACCGAGGCGGGTACTCCAGCTCTTTCGAAACTTATCTTTGTCCATACCTCATAGGTTGATGATGTTTTGACCCTTAGAATGTATAGCTGTTGGGTTTACTTTTTCAAACCGCCGTTGCAAAGAAATAGAAGTTAAATTAAAACTCGCTAATTGTAATAACCTAATATGACGTCATCATCCTTTAAGTTAAATATAAATTTGAGTAACCAGAGGGTTTGAGAGTATGGGCTATTTGTAAGTAAATCACAGTTCACATTTATCTAGAGTTACTTTAAGAGTGTAGCTTGGATGACTACACCATGATGTTATAATCTACGTTATAACTAGGAGCGTAACTGAAAGTACGATGGTGGTCTGAAAAGTGTCCCACCTCAACATGAAGATAGAACCAGTCTTAAATAAAATCTAAAGAAGTGAGTTGTTCATCTGGTGACAGTTACTCACCAAAGTTTCAGCCCTTTTGGATTCTCATTTGCTACGTAACTGTCGTTTGAGTGAGCTGATGTGTGTTTTTATGAAATGGAGCTGTCATTAAATATTTGTTTTTCAAAGGTAATACGCCTACGAAAATCAAAGATGAGTTGGATTTTGTGTATGGGGACTCTGCACCTTCATTTACCACAGTGAAATTGTGGGCAGCTGAATCTAAACGTGGCCGTAAGAGCTTGGGATGGGATGAACGTTCGGGACGTCCAAAAACTGCAACTGCCGACGAAAACATCGCCAAAGTTCACCAAATGGTGCTAGCCGACCGCTAAATTACAGTAAGAGAGAAAGCAGAGGCTATGAGAATGCCAAAAGAACATGTTTGTCACATATTAAATCAACATTTAGACATGAGAAAGCTGTCTGCACGTTGTGTGCCGTGTTTGCTCACGTTAGACGATAAACGTGTTCGAATGAACATTTCCAACGCTCTGTTGGCGCAGTTTAGGTGCAATAAGTCCTAGTTTTGGCGTCGCTTAGTTACTGTAGATGAAGCTTGGAAACACCAGTATATGCCTGACACAAAAATACAGTCTAAACAGTGGACTGTAAAGGGGGAATTGGCTACAAAAGGGGCAAAAGCTGTTGTTTTTTTTTCGTCTGGAAAAGTGATGGCGACGGTTTTTTTCTGGGGGGATACTTATGGAGGTATTTTAATCTATTGTCTTCACAGAGAAAAAATCATTATAGGAGCATACTAAGCGTCATTATTTGACAAGCTGAAGGCAGAACTTACGGAAAGACGGCTACTTTTGCAGAAAAAGAAAATCCTGTTTCACCGGAACAACGCACCGTTTCACACGTCAGCGGTTGCAAAGGCGAAAATCCACGAATTACGGTTTGAACTGCTTAACCATCCGCCTTACTCATCAGATCTATCCCCAAGTGACATCTTTTTGTCCCCTCATCTGAAAATTGCGCTCGAAGGACAGAGATTTTCGTCAAATTTCGTGACAAATTATTTTACAGAGAAAAACGCCGAGTGCTATTTGGACGTGTTACAGAGACGGGAGCATCGCTGGGAGAAGTATGTAGAGTTACAAGGAGACTACGTTGAAAAAAAAAAAAAATCTGAAAAAGTGTTGTATCTTTATTTGGTCGGAAATTTTCCGACCGCTTATGTATTAAGGTTAAGTACAAGATACTCCCAAAGTTTTGAAGACATTTAGGGATTAAATGGTAACAAGAAGTACCAGTTATACAAATTCGTATGCGGAATTTACCTTCAGTGGCAATCGAGAATGCATATAGATGAGCCATCGCTAGTAGGCAGCATGGTAACCCTGATTTCTAAGATAAAGCGTGACTCCCAGAAGAACTCAAACTAGAAGAACCCCGGCAGCAGAAATAATCAGCCGTTAAATACCACTTCTCCCAACATGGCGTCCCTAATGCCAAATCCGTATTCCTACGCCAACAAGCTACGCAAACTTTTCCCAAGCAAACCTAAACATTCTCATATTTCTTAAAACATGCTAAATGAAATTCAGCCCTGTGTCGGCTGCACATGATAGACTTGAGCCAAAAGAAGGTTGATGTGTGAAATATCGCCTTACGCTGTTCTCACGGGTCAGTGGAAAAGGAGGACTATGGTTGCCTTGAAAATGTGCAAGCAAGCCAAGGCTCAGAAATAAGCATTAAATAATGATATCTTAAACTATGCACGTGGCGCTAGTGTATCCTTACTTTGTTTTGTAGGTGAGTCTTGTGTAGTTTCAGCCAATACTATACTTTTATATATTTATGTTGAATAAGAATATACCACTAGTTTTAAATGATGTTTACGTAATTAAGCTGTTTACATCTTAATCACCATAGCAACAATATTTTTATAGGTATTACCTTTGTGTCGAACTATCAGTTTCCCTTAAACGACTAAAACAAATACGAAATAGAGTCTATTATAGTCCCTGACCACCGATAAAGTGGAGCAGGAGTCGTAAAATGCCGAGTGGCATATAGTAGCCAATTGAATCCAAAATCGATACGACGCAGGGGAGGGCGTACGTTGCGAAACGTTGAAATGTAATTTCCCAATTTCCAGGGTGAAAAATTCACCCCATGTAACAAATTTAACTGTAATATGTTTTATGTTTAGGGACACTCAAAGCGCCCAAATGCGAAGGCATCTGAAAGTAATATATCTAACTCAATCTTGCTTGTTATGTTGCAGAGGTGTATGGGTCTAATTCGGTTCCGTTTACCGTTTTTTATATAGTAAAACCTGTTTTCAGCGCAATCGCAGGGACCGTCGGAAATTTCTGTTAAAGACAGATTTCCATTTAACGAAGTGATTTTTTCCCATTTCACCTGACATAAAACACAAGGAAAAGAGGTTTTTCTTGGGCAGTTTTTCTACTAAAGGTTTCTCACATTTTGAACACGATGGCTTATTTGGTAACGCGCGTAAGAATAATCCCATCTCGTCACCTTTTGCTGTGTTTTCAAATTTGTATTCTTCGATTACACTGTTTGCCAGGGGTCGTTTTTCTCATATGGAATTAGGTGTTTTCAAAGGATTTTCATTTGAAAAATAAAAATCTGAAATCCGAAATTCGCTGTCAGGCACAGTGTTTTCGCTATGCCAAGATACGTGTCTATGTAACTGATAATTTATAGGTGTTTTAAATTGTCGACATTAGCTTTCTAGCAGTTGTAAACAATTAATTTTGTTTGTCAGTTTACATTTTCAGCTATTCCCCTTCCAGTTGCCAATAACATTCTCATTATGCAAGACATTGGTGCACTACTGTTAAAAAATAACTCTTAAGCTGTCATTTTAACTAGTGCAAATATTTTATGTAACAGTGAAATATACGTTTCTCGCCCTCCAATTGAGCAAGAATGGCCTCATGATTGACTGGTGAGTCTATCTTGAAATCATAGTGCCCTCTACGGAGAAGAAGCGGTAATTTCTGCGGAACAGAAGCAAATTACAGCGCTTTCAGTGTGGTTGCAGTGCTAACTAATACAACCAGCTTCCCGTGTATATGAACACACACCACCGCGTCTTCATGGTCGAATGCCACCTTCGTACCGGGATTAAAATTAGCTGACATATAAATATAATTTAAACCACTGCATAGAGAAGTTTATGCAAAGCTATCCAGCATTCAGACAAGTCCCGCGTATCGTAATGTTGTCAAAAGTGTCCGGATACCGTCAAATTGGCATTCCTTTGTTTGCAACATACACTGATAAGACGCAAGACGTATATTATATAATTTTTTGTGATTCTTACGCTTAATTAAAATGTCTATTAATGTTGGTATCCCTAGTCTTTTATAACCAATAGGTGCATCAAACATTTCCAAGATACAGGATCAGTTACTCGCAAAAACAGAGACATTGGACGCCCTAAAGTGATTGGTCCCAATCTAGAAGCAATAAATAATGTTATGCAGAAAGGCCTTAAACATAACTTCTCGAAATTCAGTGTTTATTGGGAAGAGAGAAAATAAATATAAGAAAATGGAGACAAAAAAACGATGTACTAGAGATGTTTTCTTGTTTAGACTTGGATAATAGCTTTGTGCATATTGTAACACTAATTTATTTTTCATTCGTAAAACATGTTCTTCTAATTGTATGGTTTGTAATGAAGTTACATCGTGAGGAAACTGTGGGTGATAGAAAAGAATTGAGACCAAATTGTAATATTTTTATTTTATGCGACAGGTTTACAATACACACACATACACACACATCCTTTATAAAAGAAAATCAGATGTTTATTGTGAAATAAACGTTCATTGATTTATCATTTCGTATATTCTTCATGGTCTACTTGTATGGCTACATAATTAGCTTTGCACTGCATTGCATTGCAGTATATAGTTTTTTAAAACTGGTTATCGTAACTACGCACCAGGCGAAATTACGCACCTTTATATTACGTGGGCAGACCCACCTCTCAAATAGTATAGTTACCTGCCAGTAGAGGGAGGCCTCAAAGCTACTGACAGCACATCAAATACGATCGCAAGCTGCTAGGGAAACCTGTTATAAACTCGCTCCATCAACGGTGCCATTGATGACGTCAAATTTTGCGCCGTAAAATTGCAGATAAAAATGAACAATGTGTGTGTGTGTGTGTGTGTGTGTGTGTGTGTGTGTGTGTGTGTTTGTGTGCGTGCGTGCGTGCGTGGGTGTGTATGTGTGTGTGTGTGTGTGTGTAAAATTACATATCTAACTGTAGTATACAAAAGTGTAATACTGTCCATATTTATCTTTTAAAGGAATCTCTTTAACCATAGAAGTGGACAACACAGATTTTAACACGAAGAGGGTGTTCAATTGTGAGGTTAGCCTTTCTTGATAGATTCCCTGAGTAGCTATATATATAATTTATTTATTCCAGTGATGATATTTTTCTATTATCTACTCACCTCAAGCCAGGCCTTATTAAACAGTTTGAAAAATGAATCAATCTGGACAAGGGTTTATGTACCTTTCAAAAATGTTCCCTCAACTTTCTTCACTAAAATATAAATGAAGGGGTGTTTGAGGTCCCCCAAATTATAGAAATTTAAAAAGACTCACACCTTGAAGAATGCCTTACACACAAAGAAACAAAATGCATGGGTCTCTTTTAAGAATGCACCTGAAAAACTTTCTGGGCAACTATGAAGAATTGGTTCAAGAAAATGATAAATGCTTATAAGGATTTAGGATATAATAAGTCACTAAAAGTGCATTTCCTAGATTCAGATCTAAACTATTTTCCTCAGAGCTGTAGTGATGATTCCGAAGAACATGGTGAAATTTTCTATGAACACATAATGTTCTTGGAAAAGCGTAATGAAGTGAAGTGGATGCCTGCAATGCTTACCGATTGCTGGAATATCATTAGAGGATGCGCCATTGTTCACAGGAAGAATAAAAGCTGTAATACATTGCATTTAATTATTCACAGCAATAGCATGCAGATATAACATTGCCTGTAACTTCAAAGCTATGCTGACACGGAAAACTAATCACAGATTCGAATTCAGGAGGTGTGTTTCCATAAGGATCACGTGTGAAACCTCCAGAATTTTTTCTTGTAGAACAGTGTTGAAATTAATTTAGCAGTACGTTTTTTATTTTATTTTTTTATTTATATTTTATTCATTTCTCTTTCTTTGTAATTTTACGTCCTCCAACGTTAAGTCATATCGGACGATGAATGAAATGAGTGAAATGATACTCAAATGTGTCCAGGGACCATGGAGTCTAGAGCTACCTGACATTCGTCTTTAAGGGTAAGGAGAAACCCCGGAAAAAACCTTATTCAGGTAACTCACCATGACCGAGATTCGAACTCGAGACCTCTTGAGCGTGAGGCAGACACGCTACCACCTACGCTACCGAGGCGAGCTAGCAGTCCAATCAGCGATGGTTTCAGTGTTGACATCATTCGATTCACTACAAAGTTCGTTAAAATGTATGTAATGCCTTTTGCGTAAACTCTTCAGCTATCCATTAGATGCTTTGACTGCAGTCTTTCCCAATCTTTCAGCCACATTTTTAGCATATTCTGTGACATAGACTCCGATATGACATGATCTTTTGACCTAACACTAACGAACCGTCCCACACTATTTCATTAATATCCAGTTTTTTATTTTTCTTAAGTTATGTCTTTGTTTTTCCTTAAGCACCATTTTACTACTGCTTCAGAATTGCTGTTTTCTTCATTATATTCCCTTAAACTTGAGTTTTTCCTACGCTGAACACCTTCATGATCTACTTTACACTCAATTTATCTCTTTCACTAGCATAAATTGCATTCACTCTGGGATTATGATAAAGTGCAATTCCTGTTTTCGAAGCCATGATGGCTGTAAGAAAAACACCACCACTTTAGAGGTGCGATGGAGTGAAGGGTGGCTAGGATAGGTTTCTGAATATTCGTAGAGTCATTAGCACACCGCCGTCCTACTTAACTAAGGTAGAAGCAATATGGTAATGTTTCAAATGAAACATCACGTACTTAGAGTAGACAATGCAGTTTTTCACCGGGTTCCTGAAAATGTTCTAAACGCTCCATTACGAAACTGAAAATTTTCTGTTATAATGCGATTTTGATTTCCGTTATCCTTGTAAGACTGTGTAATAAGGGTAACTTAGAATGTTTGTCTCCCTTAAATTCTTGAGACCATTAAATATTTCTACTTATCCAGGTGTCCGTTGAAGACCGGTTTAACTGTAACATATCTATGAAGTTTAAAAAGAAAACTGTTTCACCAAGCCAGATGCCACCACGGCAATGTGCTGGTTTCGCATTCGGAAGCTCCTAGGTTCGACACCAGGTGGCTTCTCATTCTGAACAAATATTTTTCCCCCGTAGTTTTCCCTAAGGTGAAAACTCAATCTCTACCAAGCCGTCTTCTCTCCTATTTCCTCTCCCCCTTTCACCAAGCCAGATACCACCGCGGTAATGTGCTGGTTTCACAATTGAAAGCTTCTAAGTTCGACATATTGTGGTTTCTCATTCTGACCAAGGTTTTTTTTTCCCCGTAGTTTTCCCTAAGTTGAATATTCGATATCTCCTCTCCTATTTCCTCCTATTTTGTCTCAATCTTTCACCAAGCAAGATACCACCACGGTAACGTGCTGGTTTCACATTCCCGAGGTCCTAGGTTCGACACCTGGTGGCTGCTCATTCTAACCAAGTTTTTTTCCCGTAGTGTTCCCTAAGGTTAATACTCAATTTCTATCAGGCCATCCACTCTCGTATTTCCTCCTATTTGGAGGAAGATGCGGATTTTAAGTCCCGGGTATACGCCCAGTACCCACTCAGAATCGTGAGGTAATCGAGTAGGAACATCGGTCCAGAAAGCCAACATTCCGGCAGGGGGTCCGAGATGCTACGACATTTCCTCTCCGTATCGGTTAGATGATTGCCCACCTCTAACTTACATATGTGGGACTGAGGTCGGCAGTCGGGTTTGCAGGCTCAGGCACAAGTTGGGCTGTTACGCCGTAGTGTAAGTTTCACTTTCATATCACACGACGACTAGGGGGCTATGCATCAGTATTGACGGCGGGCAGAAGGCGCAGAGACTTGCAATTTGGCACATATATTCGTCTCGCCAGAAGTTGGCCGTTCGAGCTTGCTCTGCGGAATCGAGCTTGCCTCGGTTCCCGCTGAAGGAGAAATAAGATAAATAATAAATAATATGTAACAAAATAAATAAAAACGAACATTAAGAAAGGAATTCTCCAGCTGCAAATTACATTAAAAAGATTGTAATGGATCCTTATTTGAAGAGCAGGTTTCCATTCTTTGCCGTTTTAAATATATGTAGTCCAGTGAGCAATAAAAAAGTGTGGTTGAAAGTTATTGTTACTAAACGCTTGTAAAAAAAATGAAAGTTCTCAGCTTCCTGCTGTTTGGAATGCTTTATAGCAAATAACCTTTATTCCATCAATTTAAACAATTTAAACACACACGCATACAAATATACATTGTAACATGATGTTCTTTTAGAATCTATAAGGAAAATAAAGGAACATCTATGATACTCTCTTTGTAATAAGTTTATATATAAAAATAAATGACTTATGAAAACATATTTATATATCTATCAAATTCCGGCAATTGTTGTGACCTTCCAATCTAAAATAATCGGAAGCTCTCAGATATTGCAGTCTATATTATTTTCTACTGCGAAAGTTATTTGTACGGATCATTTATGTGAATGGAAGATGTTCCCTTTTTAGTTAAACAGATGGTAGATAACGAAAACTACGCAATTCAGGTCTCTTGTACTAACGAACGTATCACAGACAAAATATCTGCGGATAAACAAGAAAGAAGTCGCATACCATCAAACGTTTTTAAATTCAAAGGCCTAAGTGGAACTTCTGAGCTGCCCTCCGGCGGATTGGGCAGATAGCCTTCGAGAGCTTCGCAGCCAATAACTGTTATTAAATTTTACGCATCTCTGCCACTTACGTTGTCCTGCATCTCGTTCGTTCTTCCCGGGGATGTATGCAAAGATCCAATTGGGGTTAATATGGCAGATGTCATTTTTATTAGTTAATCTACCACAAAAGACAAAACATGGTTTCCATTACAACTTGATACGAAATATTGTATGAGGAATTTAAATTGCTATATAACGTACAGAGTGTATATAAATGAATATTGGGGATTTAACTCTTTATAATATTTATTACATTGAACTTAGAGCTATAAATGATAAGTCAAATGAAATATCAACTCAGTTTTACCAAGAACCTGATAAATGTTCAATGTGACTTACTTAAGTGCAGATGTTCTACCCAATTAGTCCAAGACCCTGAAGTCCAAGGACCCTGACCTCCTTCAAACCGGGAGCGATGGATAACTCCAGGGGTCTTTCCATAGGGCATGATTTCTTAAAAAGACCCCCCGTTGACACCAACGTCAAGACGGGATGGCGCCGGCCTCGGTAGCGTAGATGGTAGCGTGTCTGCCTCATGTTCAAGAGGTTCCGAGTTCGAATCTTGGTCAGGGCGAGTTACCTGGATAAGGTTTTTCCGGGGTTTTCCCTTTTCCTGGAAGACGAATGTCGGGTAACTCTAAGCCCCGTGGACCTCGGATTGACTTGAGCATCATTTCACTCATTTCATTCATCGGCAGATATGACTTCAAGTTGGAGGACGTAAATTACAAAAAAGAAGAAGAAAACAAGAGAGAACGGCATGGAAGTGGATACGCCATTTACGCGCGTCAATCCCGCAGGGAAGAATGCCGAAAAACCTTGGTGGGACCGCATGGTGATCTATCACACCTTCTACTAGCTCTGCAAGTAGCACCAGGGACTTAAGAGACAAACCTCTATCCCCTCCAGGCGGCCGTAGCCTGGCCGGAGGTACTTAACTTCCCGTGGGTGTCGGGAACACACTGCCCCCTCGAGTCCAACCCAATCCTAACAACTCCCCATCGGGAGTGGCTCGGCAGTTCGGCCTGAGGTTCCTCTAGTAACGTCAGAGGTACTATAGTATAGCAACGCAAATAAAATCCCTGTAAGGAATGTGTTGTGGCACAAGGACAGCGAATGTGTGTGGCAGAGAACACCTGCTATACAAGGAGCACACCGTTAAAAACATGCGCCCTAATCAGTCTGTACATTAAAACCGAGAAGATTTATTCACAAAAGTAGAAGCCGTCAGAATGTTTTTGAATTATCTGTAACTAAACTGACATGGGGTGTCATAAAGCTGTCCAGGGAGGGTGTGGGAACCTTCGCCAATCCCCTGAATCTCGTCCCTCGGAGACTTTCTCTTCTGTGGTGGAGTATACTAGCGCTCGCACCACAGCAGCTGAAGGGGACGGATCCCCTCCCCTACGGGATATTCAGTGTGACTGCCCTTTGTCACACGGCACACGTCAAGTCTATAGCCGAGTTCTTCACAAAAGTTGATATGTGTGTATACAACAATTGTAGCAACGGCTGCTTCAATCCGGTTTTTTAATTCAAGGAGGTCAGCTGGTCACGTACACACGATCCTTGATGAAGCGCCAAAGGTAAAAATCGCATGGCATTACGTCAGGAGAACGTGGAGGCCATGAATAGCAAGCCCTGTCACTGGGGCCCTTGCGGCCTATCCAGCGCTCGGGTACAGTGACGTTCAACCAATCGCGTACATCGTTATGCCAGTTATGTGGCGCACCATATTGCTGAAAAATGAACTTCTCTGGCTCATTTTATTCCAACTGAAGGAAGATCCATTGCTCTAGTGTATCAAGATAAGTGCCAGTTACATTAGGTTCACCAAAAAAGAAATGCCCATAAACATTTAGCCGGGATACCGCACAAAAAAACATTCACTTTAGGAGAATCTCGTTGCATTTGTGTCATCTCGTGAGGATTTTCTGAGCCCCAGATGCGCACATTATGAGTATTAACATGTTCCCTAAGGTGAAAGGTCAATTCATCACTGAAGAAAACACGATCCATAAAATCGTCATCGCCATGAAACATGTCGTTTGCGAAGTTGGCACGTAATCCGTGGTCTGTCGGCTTTAGAGCCTGTAATGACTGTAAACGGTAAGGACGTAGCCGTAAGCGTTTTCTTGCAACTTTCCAAACAGTCGACACAGGAATGTGACTTTGTGGGTTCGTGAAATAAAAAGTCCAATTACACCACTCAAGAATGTTCATTTCCACCTTATTCCAATGTCACAATTACATAGAATTTCGTAATGTACACAATTACAATTTTGCCAGTTCGTCTGTCCATGTACACTGGGCGCTCCTTACACACTACTCGCCACGACTCACTCAACTCAACTGACGGTCGCCTCTCCTGTATTGATCGGCAGCCCGACGTTTCTCGAGAATTCCTTTTTATGGAGGGGGAAAACATTCTCGACGCTTCGCCCTCCTTCGGGCGGCAGGAGAAGGGGGAAACGAAGACTCAGCTACCCCCGTGGTCTCCCCTCCCTCCACTCTGTCTCGCCTGCATTTATTGATCGGCACCGTAGAGCTTGCCGATTGGGTAACAACCTTGTAATTCACGACTAGCCTTCCGGACTGATTTCTTTGGGCTACGATGAAGGACTCTCTCACTCGCTCGACAGTCTCTTCACTTACTATTGGTCGTCCCGTGCTCTTCCCTTTCCAAAGGTAGCCGGTATCTTCAAACTGATGATACCATCTACGAATGTTATTATCACTAGAAGAATCCCAACCGAACTTAATGCGGAACGCACGTTGCACAGTAACTACAGATTCGGTCTTTGCAAACTGCAAAACACAAAACGCTTAATGTTTACTAGTCGCCATCTTTGCTACTACCGCTGTCTAGCGGATTGCGTCAGAAACATTGCGCGCACATGTGCATTGGTGCCAACAAACAGAAACCGTTGAGTTGGTTTTTCATTTATCATTTATAACTGTAAGCTTAACGTAATAAATATTATAGTTTTAAATCACCGATATTCATTTATATACACCCTGTACTTTAAACGGTCGTGAAGCTATAAAAGCTATGTGTAAATATTCTTAATTTAATAAAGTAGAAGGCTTGTTATCACCGAAACCTATATTTATGGATTTTGGAAATTTTTAGCCTTAATGAATGTCCTTAAACCAATCTTCAGGAGTTATACACAATCAATTGTCTTGGAAAACACACTGCAATCATAGATTTTGTTTTAGAAATTAATAATGAAATGAAATGCTCAGTTCTGGAGATAAATAACGTAGCAAGGAAACATAAAACAATGTCCCCTTTGTTTGAAATAAGGTCTAATAATTAAAAACATTCAATGTGGAATGATTATATTACGCAGTTATATATAAAGTTTAATGAAGCTTTATTGTTCTCCCTAGCTTCTCTTGCTTGGGGTTATTAGTTTGGAAATTTCCCCGGCTTTTCGCTGTGCAGTTATTATTGCCTCTTGAACCCTCTGGCTCGTATCTCAGGGCTACTGTTCCGGGGTCTTCTGTTTCCCAATCTACATTTTAATAAAAGCTCGTATATTGTATATGGATTGATATAATGAAATGTCTATATCCGGATAAACGCTTTCTTTTTATTTAGGACAATAGATATGCCTTATGGGGAACTCAATAATTGTGAAAATAAGAAATTTTTATATTCATTTTGGCACGGATGCAAAGATGATGTATTTACCCTACACTTTCTTGTGTAGGTTGCTCCGTGCTTACCTTACGTAAACAAAGGAATGTCAAATAACACATTGTTTTTGGATCACTAGATAAATAAGGCCTGGCCCTTGTTCTTTTCAATTTAGCTATGTAAATCTATATTTCTATAAACACCTAAAGTGAAGCTTTGAGTTACTTAAACATATAACTAACAAGGACCATTGTCACGTTGATAAAATGGTCGAGGTGGGAGCTTGTGCCCTAATTTATCTATTTTACTCTAGGGTTAATGTACCGAGCGGGATGACTCAGGCGGTTTCGTCTGTGGACCGTATTCGGGAGGCCCGCGTTTGATTCCCGTGACCGACCTACTTGACTTATGGATTTTATGGGGTTTTCCCGGGTCACTAGGTGAATGCTGGGTAGGTTAATTACATCCCCCGGATTTCCAGTTCTTACATTATCATTTTATATCATCTTTCATCTGGTGGTCTCTATCAGGGTAGTGGTTAGACCGCTTGGCTCTCACCAAGGCGGCCCGGGTTCGATCCCAGGCGATCGCAAAGTGAGATTTGTGGTGGACAACACGGCGCTGAGGCGGGTTTTCTCCGGGACCACCGGTTTCCCCACCATCTCATTCCACCGGTGCTCCATCTTAATCTCATGTATCAGTGTCACCGCCTGTGGTGCCGTATGTGGTAAAAGCGGGCGTTAAACACTACACACACTCTATCAGAGTAAAAGTGTCGGTGGGTGTCTCGGCGGTGCGTGGCGGGATGATATGCTCTGAGGAGTACTACTTCCTCCTCCGGTAGGTCGGTTGCCGGCCTTAGCTCCTCCGCTGGGACCATTGCGGAACCGCCAGCCAGGGAACTTTGGGGCTCGGATCGCCTGCAAGGGACTTTTGTGGCTCGGCTGCTGGGCTCGTTGCCGTCCCGCTGTATGGGAGCGAGTTCGTTGTCTTGGCCTGTGGGGGGAGGTCTCTATCCAAGTAAGTTGTAGAGACCCTACCCTATTTGCTGTCGTGGCTCCTTGGGTCGGCCGCCCTTTGTCTCCTTTGCCTTATCCTTCCTCCTGAGGGTGCCCCCACTTGAGGGTATAGGAACAAAGAGCTCAGCATGGTGGCCTACGTACCGAATCCCCTCCGTAATGAAATCCCAAACCTAATCCCAAGGTTAATGTATGATATTCTTCTCTACCAATTAGGCAAAATCAGAAATTTATGGTAAAATGTCTCCACTGTATCTTTGAGTGTATTACAGTACCTTTACGACCTGCCATAGATAGCTGATACAGAAGTGGTTGGTTACCAACACTCACCATACGGTAACCTTAGCCTTCGGGGTAACCTCGCCCCACTACGTGATGTCCGGACACCGTTTCTCAGGTGGAGGCACTCAGAGGGCGGTGTCTATTACCTCCAATGGTAGGGTGATAGTGAAAATGGCGGTGAGGCGATGAGGACCTACAGCTTATACCGTGGACTCCGAACCACGTTGGGCATAGAGGACACTTCACATGTTCTAGACAGAGGTGAAGACGTCGATAGGCCTGACTTAAAATGCCCAACCCTAGAGCCGGGAATCGAACTTGGGACCCTTAGCACGGGAACCGCGAACGAAACTACTGTGCTCTCCCGGCGCCCTTGTGATGAGAAGTAAAAACCTTCTTAAAATTTAGTATTAGAATTAACGTCTTTCCTGTTACTGAGGAATACTTGGCGTTCAATATAAAAATCACAAAGGACTTTGCTTAGGATTCTGGAATTTACACGTGACATTGAATATTTTGGATATAAGGGTATGTATCGTGTAACTAATTCAATTTACCTTACTGATTCAATAAATTTCTTGTAGATTTTAATTCTAGTTAGGCGTTATGCACTTGTTTTGAAGCGGATGTGGTACACACACAATAGACTCACGCAGGCAGGCACAGAGAACGGGTCAATGCTTATGAAATATCGGGTTTGATCAATACCTCTGTACGCCTGGAAAATAATTACCCCGTAAAATGTTGGAAGCCCTTGCAATAATCCCTGATACTACACCAATGTTGAGTGATTACTGCTTTCTTGTTCAGCAGTACGAAGAGGTAATTACCGATTTGCCTGCAACTCTTCACAACTTCAAACAAATGAACATTCAGGGATTATAACAGTAGTTCTGGAATGAAAAAAGGAATGCAGCTTATACGAATATTTAGTGACGATTACCTGTTGTCGTGATATTACAGCTGTAATTGTTGCTGCTTTATTACTTTTTTATTTTATCTGTCACAAGAATCTACCAGATTAAAAAGCTTTGCTGACGCAGGATCATTATTACACACATACACGCACACACAAATATCTCATTTTGTAGAACTTCAAAAGTAAGTTCCATATAAATTAAACAACAAATAATGATCTACATATAATAAGAACTAAATGTTAACTTTATGGATTTTAAAATAGAAAAGTAGCTCTAGTACAAATATTATTTTTACAACTTTAACTGCATTTATAGGTTATAGGTTTACCTTAGGAGAAATATCTTTCTCCTAACTTGAAGCAGGACTTTATAGTCCTGTGTTATTTTACGTTTCTTAAGTATATCTGTATTACGGTATTTTATTGTTTCCCTTTAATTACGATTTGTTTATTGTACATTTTCTTACTTATATTATTTTAAAGCTACGCAGTGTAAGCATACGTAGATACAAATGGTACAAAATAAACTTGAGTCTTCCAATAAACATATAAACTCATAAATAGCGACTGAAACTAATTTGCACTACAAAGAGAATTAATCTGAACATAAGTATTCCAACAGAGAACAGCTAGTATTGTTGGGTTCATAGGCCGAGCAAGATCTGTAAATTACTATAATCATTGTTATGTAACATTTATTTACAGTGCCTTGAATTTGGGCAAAGCTGTTTGTTGATGATTAAGCTTAAATTCTGCTGACTGGCAAAACACATACTTTGGACTGGTGAATCGCACATCCTGCTGATCAAGGGGAATAATGCTTAGGTGGCCAGTAACCGGTCTACACATATTCTTAATGATGTAAACAATGATTACAGAAGATGGTGCAATAGTGTGGAGGAAATTAACAGCTAGCGTGGGAATTGCTGAGCTGTGTTTTGGGTGGGATCCCTATTTAAGCTTGGTTGAGTTAGCACCCGCGGGACTTGACGGAGAGATTTGAGAGGGGACTTGCTGATTGTCTCTATGTTGGATAGCTCTATAAACATTAACAAGAGTTTATTTTAAAAAGTGCTACTACGAGTAAGATCGCCAGCAGGGTGCACCGGATCATACACCTCTTGCCAGTTGCACAATGTTCAGCCATACAAACAACACATCTCTAAAGGTATGGTTACACGATGTCACTATGCATTTAAATGTTACTAAAGCGCCCCTGATCTCATCCAGATCCAGGAAGTGCTCTGTAGAAACGCTATGCATCTCTGAAATACAGTTACTAAGTTCATTTTGAATTAGATGTTTCTGCTGCTCTACCTTATACATAGCTACGCTTCCACTTACTATGTGGGGTTGAGGGTAAAACCCCTTACCTTTTAATCCCCTACAAAACCTCGTAGTTTTGTAATGTTACATATGGTCTCGGCACCGGGTTTTGAATCCTGTACATTTGTACCTCTCGTAATTCCTATCAACCCCCAAACCCTCATTATAGAGTATTTAGTTATCATCCCCTTTCTTTGAATTACTGCTGATAATCGTTTGGGCATTGTCTGTATTGTTGTTTAGTGATTGCAGAGTCCATATTTCTCCACTATGTTTGAAGTTCTTTCAGATGGTCCTTGCTTCGGATGTGATGCTTCCTCACACGCTCCTCGAGTCAGGTCCAGATATTCTCTTTAGGATTTATGTCTGCAGATTGGGGCGTGTGTTCAAAGTGTGAGGAGTGTTATACACGATCCAAAGCCTAACAATTTCAGCTATATGCTTCGGATCATTGTCCTGCTGGAAGTAATAATCATGCCCTTATCCCAGATTGTTTTCAAGAATTCTCTTGTAATCAAATTTGTCCATGATCGCATCTATGAACACCAGTTCCCCAAAGGCAGATGAAGCTATACAGCCCCATACCATCACACTACTGTCACCATGTTTCACTGTAGTTACCATAATCTTAGGTTCCTATTCTGTATTTGGCACTTTAAGTCGTCTATCACTCTTGTATAAGCAGAATTTGCTCTCATCCGACCAGAGAAACTTATCCCAGAATTCTGTTGGTTTCACCACATACTCTTTAGCAAGTTCTATACGCTTCTTCTTATTCACCTTATTAACATGTGGTTTCTTCCTAGGAACGCGGGCATTGAACACAGTACTATCTAAAACCCGTTCAATTGTTCTTGTGTAAACCACAGTGCCAGAATATTGCTCAAGGCATCCTCTAATCTCAGATGCAGTGACTCTCGGATTCTGTTTTACCATTTTTATTATTTGCCTACTGTCTCCGGTGGTGAGTTTAGAAGGAGCGCCATTTCTAGGTTTATTTACAACAGTATTTGTCTGTTTGAAGTGTTGAATTATGCAGAGCACTGTAGTTTTGCTTCTGTTAGTGGCTTTGGAAATTTCATGGAGAGAGAGATTTGTTTTGTTTGTACATACTTCTCATGATATTCCTCTCTGCCACCGTTGTCTGCTTACCTTTACCTCCCTTATTACCTGAATTCACAATCGGCTGAATAACTTTGAGCACACTGTCTCGAGGCATAACAAAAACACAACTGCTAGGTGGTAGGGGCGTGTAGGGTACGTCCAACCACCTTTCTCTCTGTTCGAATACTTATGTCCTCCAATAAGAGGGACACTAGAATAATGCAGTACAGATTGTGTAATATATACATGCAAAGGGATAATTATGACGTTAATATTTTGGTACATTTTTGAAAAGGACGAAATTAGTAAAACTTGGAAGAAGGAATAATATTCGGTACACGCGACATACAGTCGCGTAGGTTGCAAGTCATGCTGGGCTGTTTGGCGGAGGTTAAAGGCCCTGCTGACCGAACTGACAAATCGTTGAGTCAGTTATTGCTTCTGCAGGGTTTCCACATTTAAAGCCCCAGGTTTTGGTCCCGGGTTTTGAAGAGTCACGCACGTGCTAACGAAACTGCGTCGCTCGATTCTCTGACGGCCACGTCTATAATCTCCATGGATGAACATCATAACAGAATCTTAGCCCAGGTAAAATCCACAGTTGTCCTCTTAAAAATAATTTCTTTTGGTTGTAGGTAGTTTCTGTAGTAGTTATCGTTCTGTTGTAGCCTGTGTAGAATAAACATTCTCTAACCGGAACTACATGACATAAATTTTAGATTAAGCAAAAACTTCACGGTAACCCCACGCCTTGTTAGGGAGATCTCCTTCCTGAGCTTCCCCCACCCCTAGTGACGTTCTGTGGATTAAGCGTAATTTACCTGCGTTGGCGCATCCGTGAACGTTACAATATTTTAAATATTGTTTCCGAGAGGAAAGAAGTTAATCTTTACATGTTTAAGAATTTAACGCTACCAAATAAATATTACAGTATTTATAGTTGTGCAATGTCATTATCATCATCATCATCATCATCATCATCATTATTATCTTCAAGGATTGGGTCCTGTGACCCGTTCCGTTCTCTTCAAGATCCTACTGATCCTTCCAGCGTAGAGCTGGGCATCCCACATCTTTCTGTCCCTTCGGCGTATAATCTAAAACTCTTCTTGGAAGTCGTTACGCGTCCATTCTTAAAATATGATTTTTCCGTTCATTTTTGTTATTTATTATTTTATTGTTTAAATTAAAAATCCCAAGCTCTTCTCTCATTTTTTCGTTTCTTACGTGGTCTATTCTTTTATAACCTGCCACACTTCTCAAGAATCTCATCTCTGCCGATTCTAGCTGTTTGCGTTGTTTCTTAGCCAGTGTCCATATTTCGGAACCGTATGTGAACGCTGGGACTGCCATTATCTTATAAAATTTCATCTGTTTTTCCTTTCGTGTTTTCCTGTTCAGCGTTCTTATTATTGTCCCAAAGATTTGATTGAATCTGTTTAATTTCACCTCCATATCCTTGTTGTTATTTGCTACTGCTACTGTGCAGACTGGATAATTAAAACTATTAACCTGTTCTATTATTTTATTGTTTATAACTATTTTGGCTCTTATGTTGTTCTTTCCTCTAAAAGCTATTACTTTAGTTTTGTGTTCTGAGATTGAAAGGTTATGCTTCCGCTATGTTTTTTAAACTATATACTGCTCTTTGCATGTCATCTTCTGAGTGGGATATTATCACTGGATCATCAGCAAATAATACTGTATTTAAAATTATGTTTCCATTCAGTACATTTTGTTTTATACTTTGCTGCCATTCCTGTGCCGTATTATCAATATAAATATTAAAGAGTATAGGCGATAGAGGGCATCCTTGTCGTACTCCTTAATTTATGTACACTACATCTGTTTTCCTTCCATTCATTATTATTACTATTGTAGTGTATTTATACATATCTTTTACAGTCCCTATTAAATGTGCTGGTTTTCGACAATTTTCCATCGCTATCCAAAGTTTATCCCTTAAAACCGAATCGAAGGCTTTAACATAGTCAAAAAAACAGCATAAATGTGTCAACATTAAATTCTTTGTGTTTTTCAATTAGTTGTTGAATTATAAATATACTATTTGTGCATGATCTTCCTTTTCAAAATCCGTTTTGGGCCTCATGAAGCCGTACTTCCGCTATTGTAACTTTTTAGCACATAATTTATACACTGAGCACAGCAGACTAACTTCTCTGTAGTTGTTACAATATTCTCTATCGCCTTTATTAAAAATGTGTATCACCAACTCTGTATTCCATTCTTCAGGTATATGCCCATACCTCCAACAAAGAATAAAAAGATCAAACAATCGGCTATGTAAACATACAGATGCTTATTTTAAAAGTTCCTAATTTAATTGATCACATTCAGCAGCTTTCTTATTTCTAATAAACTGCATTATGCTGTTAAATTCTTCGTGTGTTATTGGATGTGTATTTTACTCTGTGCTGAAAAATTTTAATTCCTGTTCTTTGATCTCTAAAGTCCACAATTATTGGAAATATGATAACAATTTTGGTTCTGATATAGGATTTAACTAGAGTTTATCTTTTTCTGTACGTGCAATGTTGCATGTTATATTATTCGAATACTTCTGTCGGATACTTCCTCTTCTGCACTTTATCATTGATAGATCACCAAGAAGCTACGAAAAGCTTAAGTAAACGACGTTATTTCATGCATTAATGTAATACAAAGTGGTAAACGAATACTTTCCCAAATAGCGATATACGAGGCATGCTTTTTAAGTCAGCACCGTTTTGCGATTCCGCCGCTGCAGCGCTACGGTCGGCGTTCCGTGCATGCGGGCTGGTTACCTACATCTCCTGTCTACGCACCGACGCCATTACAGTCAGATTCTTCATTGTATACGTGGTTACTGAGTGTTTAAGATACCTCCGACAATCCTGAGTCCCGCAGATTGTGAAGTACGGGCTGTTTTACGATTTCTTAGTGCTAAATGCGTAAAACCGATCGATAATTATCGTGAGACCTGTGAAGTTTACGGACAAAACATGGAATGGTAAGGAAATGGGTGAGAGCACTTAAAGATGGCCGCACAAATGTGCATGATGAAGAACGGAGTGGGCGTCCTTCAGTCGTTACTGAAGATTCGGTGCAGAAAGTGGAAGAAAAGGTGAGAGAAAACAGACGCTTTACAATTTCATCATTGTGCGACTATTCTCCTCAATATTCTCGTGGTGTTTTGTATCGCACAGTGACCGAGAACTTGAAGTACCGGAAATTGTGTTCACCTTGGGTTCCAAAAATGTTGACGGATTTGCACCAAACCCAACGTTTAGGCAGTGCATTGATTTTCCTTGAGCGGTACCATAATGTAGGTGAAGATTTTTTAGATCAAATTGTTACTGGTGACGAAATATGGGTGGCCTACGTCACACCAGAATAGAAACAACAATCCATGGAATGGCGACATTCATCACCACTCTCAAAAGTGAAGTTTAAGCAAAAAATTTCTGCCCGGAAAATTTTGTGCACTGTTTTTTGGGACAGAAAATGAGTATTGCTAATGGAGTTTCTGCCTCGTAATGAGACAATCAATGCAGCGTCTTATTGTGAGACATTGAACAATCTGCGCCGTGCAATCCAGAACAAAAGACGTGGCAAGTTGAGTAAGGGTATCGTTTTGCTGTATGACAATGCCGGTCCACATGTGGCTAATCGGACAAAAGATCTCATCAGATCTTTTCAATGGGAAGTTCTAGATCATCCTCCATACAGCCCTTATGTGGCGCCCAGCGACTACCATTTGTTCCTGCACTTGAAGAAATATCTGGGCGGTCAGCCTTTTCAAGACGATAACGAAGTCAAAACAGTTGTGATAAAGTGGTTAACACGTCAGGCGGCAGAATTTTATGAGGAGGGTATTCAACAACTGGTGCCACGTTATGACAAGTGCCTCAATATTCATGGAAATTATGTAGAAAAGTAGATTAAGGTACAGGCTTTCATATAAAAATAAAATTATTGCGATATCTATGCTCGTCTTTTTTTAATTCCAAAACGGTACTGACTTAAAAAACATGCCTCATAGACCGATGCTGGACGAGTGGGTTAGCTTGCTGTAATATGATGATAAAAACGCTAGGTTCGAAACGACGAGTTTCTTTTACTTTATTCTAATATTTATTGTTGCTCTTGGTTCTCTTGTGGGCCAAAGACATAAGAATTGCATTCCAATAAATAGGATCTACAGAGATCAGCTGACCATAGAAGTTGCACCATATAAGTTTCTGTATTTTGTGTGTGAGTGTGAAACGTGTGTATGAGTATACATTAATCAGTGTATGAGTAATTTAATATTATGAAAAGTTTAACTAGTAAGTAATGAAACGCTTAATGAACTTCTAAAAACTGCCTATTCAAAGCGAGCATTAGAAGAAAGGGTTAGTATAAAAATTTTAGGGTGACCAAAACCCGATCTAAAAGTTGAGCAAAAAGCGAAATGAAGGAGAAATTCTGTAGAAACATGTGCGCATAGACTTCATTTTACGAAAATTTCTCCCGCAGGACGCTGTTATTTTTCGACACGAGCCGCCACTGTTAACCACATGACAAAACTGACTTCTGTAACTTAATAACAACGGCAGCTATCATGTTGTAAGACCCTTTACATATACGTACATAGAGGGGTTATTGCATTCCACTACAACTAATCCATACCGAGATTTTACTGAAAACACTTTTGGATTCTCCTGAATAAAAAGTTTAAAAAATAATTTTAGGAAAACATTGCTTGTACATTTTTATATTAAAGTACTATATATTTTTGTGACATGTACTTATATCTTAAAAATCTGAAACTAGCCTCTGAAGACCTGTTCTTTCTGAATAACTTTTACATAAATGGTAAACCATAAAATTAAGACAGAAATTATACAATAAAGTGCTATAAGCAAGCAATTTAGCTTTTATGCACCCGTTTCCCTTCTCGTACTATGGTTTCTTGGACTTATTTTTCCAATATTTATAATGCTCCTAAATGGGATATCCTTATTATTTTAAGGTAATTGATGTAAATTATTCATTTCTTCACACTAGCCGGACACAGGATGTATTGAATTGACAGTCGACATGAAAAATTCAATGCCACGGCCGGGATTTGAACCACGGATCTACTGGGATCCACGGATCTACGAGTCAATTGGAGAATTTAATATAATGACAGCAAATTGGCCATGTAGCTCAATGTGTAAGAGCGATTGGACGGAAACCAATAGATCCGTGGTTCAAATCCCGACCGTGACATTAAATTTTTCATGTCAACTCTATCAATCCAATAGCTTAGCGCGTATATGGATAGTGTGAAGAAATGAATAATTTCCATCTATTAACTTAGATAATAAGAGTTAAATAATGAAGCCTGGGACTCAAGTACTTACGATAGTAAGTCGATACAAACGGTGTATCTCAAATGGGAGAGCTCCTAGTAGTCTACCGGAGAAATATATGAGTCAAATGGAGAATTTAATGTTATGACGGCAAATTGGCCATGGTAGCTCAATGGGTAAGAGGGACTGGATGGAAACCAGGAGATCCGTGGGTCAAATCCCCGCCGTGGCATTGAATTTTTCATTTCGACTCTATCTATCCTTATTCGTTTCATCCTTTGATTATGGAAAAAGAACAGGATTTCAAGGACATCAAATAAGGACCATCTCTTAAAAGATTTCAGTACCGCTTAGCTATAAAATCCTAAATCATATGGTATGGACAAACAAATATGCAATAAGGCAAACTTTGCCTTAAAGCTACATTTTAAAAAATTATATGTAATAGCACATTTTTAAAACATATATTTTAAGGACACACTTAAAATCAATACTCTGTGGATATAGAATAGTTCTAAGTATGGTCGTAGGTTACTGTGTAGAATGATGTAAGGGATGAAGTACAGCAAATATAATTCGTTCTGCCATTTCGTCATGTAAAATACGAAGTTAGGACTTCCGATTCTTTTTCAGAAGTGAGGCAGTGACTCTCGGCACTCGAAACTTTGTGCGACGATTTTAACAATAGAGCCCTCGGCACCGGCACCGGACTTTCCCAACTGTAATTTCATTCGAGAGCTTTCTGACCACTTCTCTCTTTGTTATAGCTAACTCCGGTTCCACTTGGTCATCAAAGAATTCACTGATAAGATTAAAGCCTCTCTCGCAGACACAGTTGCCGCTTATACGTTTTTATGTGGGCGGCTTCCAGATGTGGAGTTTAAAAAAGAAACTTCCAGCTGTGGAGAACTTGATTCCAAGTTGGTGAGAACTGCTTATCGATTGCCATGAGAAATGTTTTCTAAGTTTGACATACCAATGGCTTCCTACAGGCTTCAAATCCTTATTTCTCAAAATTGAGCATAGTAACTTTACCAAGTGAAATGCTTCACGTTAACGTGCGAGCCTTATAAATATGTTACCGGGTTCGATTCCGTCGACTGCCTCTTCTAACCTTAGCTTTTCGTAGTTTTCTCTGATCAATTAGCGAAATCTAAGAGTGATTTTTCCTCTGTCGTATTTTATTTCCATTAACTCTCCAATTTTAGGAGTGTTTCTAGATTTAGCTCACTATTCATTAATATAACATTATATATACGAGGGCTTGAACAGGGCTATGAATGATCATAATATTTTTACAGTTACAATTCTTCGCACTAAAGTTTAATCTTATTATGTTCTGTTAGCTTAATGTGAAACAAACACGCCATAGTAGCTTCATCGTTGGTACTCCTGGTTCCTGCCTGTGAGAACCAGACATGTTCATTATCGCCTACCGCTGCAATGGAGGTAACACGTGAGGAACAACATGCGGCTTTGAAATTCTGCTTTCGTCTGAACAAGTTTTCAGTTGAGACTTATACAATGTTACAGGAGACCTATGGAGAGTCACTTCTTCCCTACAACACAGCTCGAAAGTGGTTTAAAATGTTTAAAGACGGGAGACAATCAATTTCAAAGGAAGGTGGTGTTCCAGTTACTGCTCTTACGGAAGAAAACATCAACACTGCTGCTGCCATTGTGAGAGAGGATCGACGAATTACCTTAAAATCACTTTCTGAAATACTGAACATTCATTTGTTGCCACCTACACTTTGGTGACAGAAACATTCATTACACACGAGACGTGTTTGTGCGCGATGGGTTCCAAGACTGTTGATTCCCGAAGAAAAGGAGAATCGCATGCAGGTCTGCATGCAGTTAAAGTTGATGTTAGAGGAAGATCCGAAGTTTCTTTCAAACGTAATCACTGCTGATGCAAC
This sequence comes from Mantis religiosa, assembly GCA_030765055.1. NCBI lineage: Eukaryota > Metazoa > Arthropoda > Insecta > Mantodea > Mantidae > Mantis > Mantis religiosa. The sequence continues at coordinate 111,004,342 of CM060958.1, read as the reverse complement.
TTGGCTACATCATTTTGATCCTGAGAGCAAACAGCTGAACTCAGTGTGGAAAACTCCTTCATCCCCAACCGCCCAAAAAAGCAAAATTGGTTGCTTCCGTCGGGAAAGTTATGGTCATCTCATTCTTTAATATTCATGAATGGTTTAGCAGCATGTTGTACCTGCACACACATCAGTAACTGGACAATACTACAGTGATGTCATGAAAACATTGTAAGTCCATATCAGGCGTAAAAGAGCACATTTTCGTAAAACAGGCTAGATGCGTCACCACGATAATGGGCGACCGCATATTGCCAATGTTGTTGCTGAATATCTTGCAACAATCAACGTGAAGTGCGTCTCTCACCCTCCCTATAGTGCGGATTTAGCCCCAAGTGACATTTTTCTATTGCCTGACTTGAAGAAATGCCTTCGTGGGAGGCATTATCCATCATCAGAAGCAGTGGTGAACGCTGTGGAGGCCATTTTGAAGGATCTCTCAAAAATGGTTTGCAGCATATCTTTTAAGACTGACAGAAACGCCGGGATATGTGCATCGCATTCAGGGGAGACTATTTTGAGAAGGACCATCGAAATGATGAGGGTGAGCAAAGGTACGTTTTCAAAAAAATTGTGATCATTCTATATTGAACGGTCCTCGTATTTATTGCTATTTTTCAAAACTATACATTATTAAAGCATTTATTGGTACAAATAATCACCCATATTTAAATCACAACATGTTTTGGACTGTTCTAGTTTACCGTGTATTAGTGCTTAAGGATACCATATTGTCACCCAGTTATCGGGAAGCACCACAAGCAACAGCTGAGAAGGGGCCGGAGGCCTCGCCACGCCCACTCATCTGTCTCCTGTCACTAACTGAGGGGTGATTTGCGGTAGTGTCGCCGGTCCTTCGATGTTTCTCTCCCCTTCTCCGGTGGTCTGGAACGTTCGGTGATTAGAGACTTCTAGAAAAACACTGACATTCTTATAAAAAGGGTTTCAGAGAGACAGTTAGTCAGTTAGTGTTTGACGTGCTAGTGAAGTAGCGCCGTGTACGTGCATCGGAACGATAACGGACGAACTGGTGAATCGTAATTGTGAGCATTACGTAATTTTGTGTAATTGGCAAGTGTTTAACTGTAAGTCGCTGGAAATAAAGAACATTTTTGAGTGGTGAAATTGGACTTTTCATTTCACGAACCCACAAAGTCACAATTGGTGTCAGAAGTGCGACATAACACAATGGAGGCAGCATTAGAAAAGATTTTAGCGGAACTGAAAGAAATGAAGACGGCAAATGAAAACCTCGCTGCAAAAACGGAAGCGACAAATAACAACCTCACCGCCGAGTTGAAACAAATGAAGACGGCCAACGACAGCATCACCGCCGAGTTGAAACAAATGAAGACGGCCAACGACAACATCACCGGGAAGATGGAAGAAATGAAGGCCGAATTAACAGCGAAGACGGAAACGGCTAACAACAACTTGGCCACGAAAATGACCTCAAAGATGGCCGAACTGACCACGGAAATGAAGGTGGCGAACGAGGCTCTCGCCGCCAAATTTCAAGAACAGTTGGCCGGCGTGAGGGATGACGTGACGGAGCTGGGCAAGCGGATGGGCCAAGTGGACGAGCGCGTCGAGGACCTGGCGAGCCGCGTTAACGACCTGGAAGGGAAAGCAGACAGCAGCGCGAAGTCCCTGAACGCCATGGTGGAGGACGTCGTCGGCAGGAAGCTGAAGGATTTGAAGGCCGACGCGCCGGGACGCGACACAACATCTGCGCGCGTCAAACCTCCCAAGTATGACGGCGCGTCAACGTTTGAGGTCTTCCGCCGCCAGTTCGACACAGTGGCCAGGCACAACGGATGGTCACTGGAGGAGGAGGCCACACAGTTAATAGCCAGCCTCCAGGGACGGGCCGCGGAAGTGCTAAACGCGGTGCAGACGATGGCGGCGCCCAAGGACATCTGGGAGGCCCTGGAGAATCGCTTCGGGAACCACCGCTTAGCCGCAGCATACCGAAGCCAGCTAAAGGCAAGGGCGCAGCAGCCGGGGGAGACGCTGCAGGAGTTCGCCATAGCCATCGAGCAGCTGGCTAGCAAGGCCTTGGTTGACCTGCCACTGGAGTTCGTATCCCGGGAAGCCGCCTACAATTTTGTCGACGGGGTACGGCACACGGAGATTCGTCAGCGCCTAATGCTCGGCGAATATAAAACCATACACGAGGCGCTGACAGCGGCATTAAGGATGGAGGCGGCCAAAGTAACATCTATTCCGACGTCGAGAACGAGGAGTGTCCGCTACGCCGGAGACAGGAGACCAGCTGAAGGACGCCGGCGAACACCTAGTGGCCTGTGTTGGGGGTGTGGACAGCCCGGACACCTACAGAGAGACTGCCCACGCCAGGAAGAGCAGCCGGAAAACGAGTAAGGGCCGTCGTGGAGAGGGGCACGTCGGCGCCATCACCACCATCCCCTCGAGTGACACTGCGCGCCGTCAGCCGGCGTATGGATGACAGCCTCATCGCGGACGGTTGGATAAGAGGAAAGCCGTGCCGCGTGCTGGTGGACACCGGGGCGGCCGTGACCATCATCAGACCTGACGTGGCGAAGGGTTTGCCGACAAGGAAGCCAAGCCGGCCATACCAGCTTGTCACGGCATCGGGTGACACCTTGCCTGTGGAGAAGGAGGCCCTGCTGGAGCTGAACTTGGGACGGAGTGCCGTTCGTCTGTGGGTGTTCGTCGCGAAGGTGGCTGAGGAGGTGATCCTGGGACTGGATGCCCTCAGGAGCCATGAGGCGACGGTCGACGTCGGCAAGAAGGTCCTGCGGCTTAACGGAGAAGAGGTTATACTCCGTCAACCCGAAGAGCACCTTGGAATGTGCAGGGTCGTCTTGGACGAAGACGTGGTTGTTTCCGCGAGGAGCGAGGTGGTGGTGACGGCGCGACTTGAGGGCCAGAGAACCAGGAACATGATGCTGGACCAGAAGACGCCTGTACACGGACTGTGTGTAGCCAGGGCATTGCTGCCGTGCCGAGAGGAGGTGCCAGTGAGACTGCTAAATCCAACGGACACCGATCACGACGTCCAGGCCGGGACGGAGTTGGGAACGTGCGAGCCCGTAGTGAGCGTAACAGCAATCGACAAGACACAGGAGCCGGCGCCGAAGCAACACCTGGGGCCCCGGCTAGAAGGCTTACTGGAGAGGGCGGCCGACCACCTGACCGCAGAACAGCTGGAGCAGGTTCGACAACTACTGGGGCGATAGGAGCGCGTCTTCAGCCAAGGCGATAGTGACTACGGCCGCACGGACAAAGTGCTTCACCGCATCGACACCGGAGACGCCCGGCCTATTCGGCAACCACATAGACGCGTTCCGCTGGCGAAGCAAGGGGCGGTACGAGACATGCTGGAGGACATGAGATCCAGGGGAGTGATTGAAGAGTCCGACAGCCCTTGGTGTTCCCCTGTAGTCTTGGTGACGAAGAAGAACGGCGAGCTGCGCTTCTGCGTAGACTACAGAAAGCTGAACGCTGTCACCCGGAAGGACTGCTTTCCCTTACCCCGGATTGACGACACCCTGGACACGCTAGCTGGTGCACAGTGGTTCTCGACCCTGGACCTGAAGTCGGGCTACTGGCAGGTAGCTCTAGACCCGAGAGACAAGGAGAAGACCGCATTCTCGACGGGCCAAGGTCTTTGGCAGTTCACGGTTATGCCCTTTGGCCTCTGCAACGCACCAGCTACCTTCCAACGCCTCATGGAGTCAGTGATGAGAGGACTGACTTACGATGCCTGCCTGCTATACCTGGACGACATCATCATCGTCGGGAAGACTTTTGAAGATCACCTCGAGAATCTGAGTAAGGTGCTACAGAGACTGCAGGCGACCAACTTGAAGCTGAACGCGAAGAAGTGCCAGCTCTTCCGCAAGAAAGTGAACTACTTAGGCCACATAGTCTCAGCAACCGGAGTGGCCACAGACCCGGAGAAGACACAGGTAGTGAGAGATTGGCCTCGCCCAAAGGATAGGAAAGAGTTGCGCAGTTTCCTGGGGCTGTGCAGTTATTACCGCCGCTTCATAAAGGGGTTCTCCAACATCGCAAAACCACTCACCCGCCTGACAGAGGAACACCGGCCATTTGTGTGGACGGAGGACGCCGAAAACGCTTTCCAGCACCTGAAGGAGACCCTGTGCAGTGCTCCAATTTTGGGTTTCCCACAACCGGGTGGCGCCTTCATTGTGGACACCGACGCTAGCGACCATTGCATTGGAGGTGTCCTATCGCAGATCCAGGACGGCCATGAGCGGGTGATAGCCTACTACAGCAAGACGCTATCCAAGGCAGAGAAGAACTACTGCGTCACCCGACGAGAATTATTGGCGGTAGTAAAGACCTTGGAGCACTTCCACAAGTACCTGTACGGTCAGCCATTCCACCTGAGGACTGACCATTCCGCCCTAACCTGGCTATTGAGCTTTAAGAACCTGGAAGGCCAGACAGCACGTTGGGTCCAGAGGCTGCAGGAGTACGACTTCACCTCGGAACATCGTAGAGGGAAGAGCCACGGTAACGCAGACGCCATGTCCCGAAGACCCTGTCCAGAAGAGTGCGGCCAGTGCACAAGAGTGGAAGAGAAGGAGCGTGCCGCTGCAGTCCGAGTAGTTGTGGCAGTGCCTGCGGACGGTTGGGATAGCGCAGGCCTGAGGAGGGAGCAGCTGGCGGACGCAGACTTGGGGCCACTCTTGAGGGAAGTGGAGGCAGGGACAAGACCAACCTGGGAGGATATCGCACAAAGGAGCGCCACCTACAAGTCGTACTGGGCCCAATGGGACTCGTTGAAGATCAGAGAGGGCGTGCTGTTCCGGGTATGGGAATCACCCGATGGGAAGACGCAGAGAGAGCAGTTGGTACTTCCCCGGAGTAAGGTCCCGGAAGTCCTGGAGGAAGTACACGCCGGTACTTCGGGAGGACACCTGGGAGCGAACCGAACGATTGACAAACTACGGCAGCGCTACTACTGGCTGAGACTCCGAGCAGATGCTGAGAGATGGTGCCGTCAGTGTCACGTGTGCGCGGCGTGTCGTGGCCCTCAGACTAGGAGCCGGGGTCGCATGCAGCAGTACAACGTCGGAGCGCCATTCGAACGGATCGCCGTTGATATTGCTGGACCGTTCCCAGTTTCCGACCGGGGCAACAAGTACCTAATGGTGGTCGTGGACTACTTCACCAAGTGGCCGGAGGTGTATGCCATCCCAAACCAAGAGGCAAAGACAGTCACAGACTGCCTCGTGGAGCAAGTATTCTGTCGATTTGGGGTGCCGTTAGAGCTACACAGTGACCAGGGTACCAACTTTGAGTCCAACCTAATGAAGGAGGCACTACAAAGGCTTGGGGTGAACAAGACTCGCACTACGCCTCTACATCCCCAATCGGATGGCATGGTCGAAAGGTACATCAAGACCTTAGAGGAACACCTGAGGAAAGTCGTGGCCAGCCATCAGCGAGACTGGGACGTCAAGGTGCCACTGTTCTTGCTGGCCTATCGCTCGTCTACACACGACACAACTGGGATGACGCCAGCCAGCTTAATGTTCGGCCGAGAGTTACGCCTCCCTTGTGACCTGGCTTTTGGAAGCCCTCCGGAAGTGAAACAGCCAGCGACCGAGTATGTGGAGAACTTGGTGGACCATCTCCACGACATGCACGAGATGGCTCGCCAGAACGTCCAGAAGGCGAGCGACCGCATGAAGACCAGGTATGACAGGCAAGCCAACAGCCAAGGGTTCCAGCAAGGTGACCTAGTCTGGTTGTACCGTCCTACCCGGACCAAGGGACGGTGCCCGAAGCTCCAGCAGCCATGGCAAGGACCGTACCGGGTGGTGAAGAGGATTAACGACGTGGTCTACCGCATCCAGAAGGTTCCCCGAGGGAAGATGTTGGTGGTACACCTGGATCGTCTAGCCCGCTATGATGGTGCTGTTCGGGACGACCAGCTTTGAGGAGGGAGCAGTGTCACCCAGTTATCGGGAAGCACCACAAGCAACAGCTGAGAAGGGGCCGGAGGCCTCGCCACGCCCACTCATCTGTCTCCTGTCACTAACTGAGGGGTGATTTGCGGTAGTGTCGCCGGTCCTTCGATGTTTCTCTCCCCTTCTCCGGTGGTCTGGAACGTTCGGTGATTAGAGACTTCTAGAAAAACACTGACATTCTTATAAAAAGGGTTTCAGAGAGACAGTTAGTCAGTTAGTGTTTGACGTGCTAGTGAAGTAGCGCCGTGTACGTGCATCGGAACGATAACGGACGAACTGGTGAATCGTAATTGTGAGCATTACGTAATTTTGTGTAATTGGCAAGTGATTAACTGTAAGTCGGTGGAAATAAAGAACATTTTTGAGTGGTGAAATTGGACTTTTCATTTCACGAACCCACAAAGTCACAATATATTTACATTATACAGGGAACCGTAAGGCTACAGGTTTTCAGATCTGTAGATGCGGTTACAGATGTTTTGAAAAAATATTTTCTGATTTCACTGTATTTACATCTAATTATACAACTGAAAGCTTAAATACATAATTGATTATGAAGCTGATGACGTAAATCAATTATGATGTTGATTGCATATGGCTCCAGGTCACTACATCACGTGCTTCATTACAGGGACCCTGTGCGTCGTTAGTTAGCTTCTGTAAAATGTACTCGCTGTATTACAGCGGAACTTATTTGAAATTGTATTTAGGACCTTAAGTTTAAATACTTATATTCCTTATTTCGTTCTTCGGAAAACTTCGATGAGATCACAATCCAATTTGGCGAATGTTATAGTCCAAAATATTGACATGTGGCCAGAAATTTATCACTTTAGATTTCCTACCATTGCAAGTCCTGTAGTGCAAGTGTAGTGACAGTGCAAGTGTTTAAAAAATTAACTTCTGCCAAGTTATATTCTTTATACTCATTTTAGTCATTTCACAACGGTCCACTGTACAGTTATGCATTATTCACATAAAAGTTATTTTCCATTTTCACCATTGGTGCTAATAAAGGTTAGATGAAGTATAATTATCCCTGAGATTTCTTCTTCGGTTTGCCTACGGTCCAAGGAGCTTATATTCACTCAGTAATGTCACCGTTGACTCTAGTCACCCAAAGCAACTGTAATGGTTGTTTCGTTTAGGCCACGATTGTTGAAAAATGTTTAAAATTGTGGTTTAAGACTCGATATAGACTTGCTTAAATGAATAAAAAGGCCAATTGTTAAAATTCAGTAGGTCATGAGATGACGTAACATGTAAGTGATCCGATGTAAATGTTTCATAATTGGTAGTTTTAAATTGACATTATGTAATGTGTGACGCGAAATAGTACAAAAATTAAGTATTTTTGGTAGGGATGGCAACGATAGAAGTACAAATCAATAATTTTGGGACAACAGCTAGGAAAGAAAGTCTTCTGTTGGAACTACGTTATGGTGAAGAGACGCAAATTCAGTGCCTCAACGAAACCTTGTAAAAGTTTAACATTAGCTTTCTGTTAATTGTAATCAAGGTATAGAATACTATTGTCAGGTTTTATAAGATAAATTGTATAAATACTACAAATTAAATTGAACATATTGATATCTTAGAGTAAAAATATAATTGGTATCCTTGTTTATTCAGAAAATTCATCCTATAACTCGCGACCAGTCTGAAAATACATAGTTCAGACTGAAGCATATTCGGAGATTTTTTATATACATCTATGTATCAGATTGGATCAAGAACGCGGGACGCGGGACGAAATCAGGTGAGTATAATTCCCGTTCCACATGATCGTCGCAACGAGGGGTTTCGAGAACACAATCTTCCTATTATCACCATAATCCCGCTACACAACGTTGATTGAGGGGAGAAAGCATTTATTTACATTGATATTGCTATATTTATTGTGCATATTCCCAAATTTTACAATTTACAACTTTTAGCTACATTTATTTGTCTTTATCTCGTTACTACCTTCGCTTACGCGACACCCTGGTCTTCTGCTCTGCCAGGTAGCTCTTAACCTCCATCCTTCCTTGATTACTTAAGTAGTCGCTTTCTTCCCCCGCATCATCCTTTCCTATATTCTTTACATTTCTTGCCCATTTTTCTTTCCTTTCCGAAGGAACTCACGAACACTTCTTACCTTCTTTTCCTCCCTGCCCGTTAACATTTTTATAGTTACTATCCTCTTCTGTATTTTCTCACATTTTTCTTCCCAAACCTTTTTTCTCCTTATTGCAACCTCCTCGTACTCTGTTATATCGTGTTCTATGCTTTCTTTTCCCCTACACAATCCACAAATTTCCATTTCCCTAACTCATATCCCTCTTAGAAATATATTATTCCTGTTCTCATCCAAGCTAGCCCTTCTCTCTCTTGCCTATTGCAGTAAGCTACATATGCTTCTCGTCACCAATTTCTTTTTGTTTGCCTGTAAAATTTTAATAATTTCATATTTTCTAGACTTCCCCATATTTCCTCTCTTTCTATATCTTCTATTCTGTATTTTACTAATTTACCCACATCGCTTGTATTACTTTCCTCTAATCTCCATATATCTCCCATTCCTATTTTTTTCCAAAATTCCTCCAATCTCGGTCCAACAACTGTTTGAGTTCTCTAATCTTTTTTGCTGTCTCATGCATAATTACATAATTTCCCCTTCTTATTTGACCAAACACCTATACCAAAATTTTATTATTCTTTCCATTATTATTCCATTTCTTTTTGTCTTTCCTAATTCTACTAAAGCTACTTCCCTAGGTGCCGATCTTGGTAAACCTAGTAGCACTTTACAAAACCTTCTGTAGTTTTGGTCCACAGTTTTGTTTACCTCTGTGCTCCCCCCTGCCAGATCTCCACTTCATACAACATTTTGTATTCAACTAGTGCTTCGTACATTCTTTCTAACCACTTGGTTGTCATTTCTAGCTTAAATTTGCATATTCTTGTTCCATTCATTGTCGCCCTTCCTTTTGCTTCAAGTTTTCTCCTGTGTGCTTCCCACTTTCCATTGTTATTCAACTTTACTCCTAAGTTCATTGACCACTTCTACCCTTTTGCCTACTTTTCATCTTTTTTTTTAAATTTAACTCCCTTCTTGAAGAGCACAACTTTCGACTTATTTATGTTTATTTTTATTCCCCACTCTTCACATAATTTCCGGATTTCTTTTATTGCCTTCTGCAATCCTACTACCGTTATAGATCCTACCATTAAGTCACCCGCATACAGCAGTCCAGGAATTTCTTTGATTGCTATTACCGGACAGTGCTGATTTCCTTCTTTAACCTTGTCTATTATCTTATCTATAAATAAATTAAATAAAATTGGACTCATTTTGTCTCCTTGTCTCTGTAATTACATATTTTCCTACCTTATGCTAAACTTCATCCCTTCATAGATTTTCTCTACTTCTTTTATAAATTTTCTTCTTACTCCTTTCATCCACAATTTCCAAACTAAGCCTTTCTGTTGATCGTATCAAAAGCTTTATCAAAATCCCCAAAGAACATATATACTCTTCCTCTCTTCTTCCTGAGGTATCTGTCTATTATAGTCTTTATTATGAACGGATTATCTATTGTACGTTTTCCTTTCCTGAATCCTGCTTGAAATTCAGAGAGCTTCCTTTCTTGTTCTAACCATATTAGCCTTTCTGATAATATTCCTGTGTATATTTTTCCTAATATAGATTACAGACTTATTCCCCTGTAGTCTTCTGGTTTATTTGCACCTCACTTCCCGTTATAAATAGGCACAATCATGCTTATTTCCCAGCTATCTGGTATGTCAACACTTTCTTTTATCTTGTTTAGCACCTTTGTCATTACTTCTAAGCCCTTTTTTGTTTCCCCATACACTTTCCAAAATTCCCCTGGTATACCATCCAGTCCTACTGTCTTCTGTATTTTATAGATTTTAATTGTTGATACACCTCTTTTGTTAATTGCCTATGTAGATCTTCATTTTCTATTTCTATTGTTCCCAGTTCTCTTATTTTTATTTTCTTTCCTCCCCGATCAAATGAGAATGGTACCACAGATCATAAATTGGCAGGCCTGTTTTAATCTATGGGAGCTTCACAGTAAAGCAAACAATTTCGGCTTAACCGACTTGAATGTTTTAAAATCCCATACTGTGATTTGCTTAAATTTACTTGTTCACTTCGAAATCATTTTTTGCCCAAAAATTTGGGAGTTTATGGAAGTACAGTTTTAAGCGTAAAGGGGATCCATGCTCTATATGAATCTCGTCGCTGTAGCTTCTGACGCCCTTGAAATGGTCTATGGACCTTCGGGGTAACCACATTCCAGCAAGCGATGATGGAGCCATTTCTGAGTGATTTCGTTCCCTCTAATAGTAGATTGATGTGGAGGATGGTGGTCAAATAAGCTTGAACCTTGGGGATACAGCCGACTTAAAATCACCAACCCAGAGCCAGAAATTGAACCATGAAACAACACGAAAACCGCAAGAATATTTGATGGGATGATTAAAGTAATTAGATAGTACTTCGAGGTTTAAAAGCCACCAGAGTAAAACCACGTAACCACTTAATGCTCTTTAAATACAGTGAAGCGTATTGATCTCTGTACATCAAAACGTCTAGCACTGACTGATGGCATAAGCTTTAGTATTCATTCAGTAAATTACCAATTAAGGACTAAAAATATAAAACTTTTGATCTTTTTTTATCTCAAAATAGCAACATATATTTTTGTTGGAAGTCATAAGAGGTACCAGATATTTAAGATGACTGAAGCAGTCATTATGGGTACTTTTTCATGTAGGAAAATTCTTGTCTTTTACTTTGTTCATGTACATTGGCCGCGCCGTGGCTGACTGGTTAGACCACTCGGCTCTCGCCAAGGCGGACCCGGGTTCAATCCCAGGTGACCGAAAAAGTGAAATTTGTGATGGACGACATGGTACTAAGGCGAGTTTTCTCCGGGATCTCCGGTTTTCTCCGCTATCTCAGACAACTATGCTCTATATTTATATCATGTATCACCAATGTCACCGCCTGCAGTGCCGCGTGTAGGAAAAGAGGGCGTTAAACACTGCACATTACACAATATATAAGATTCTAGTTTTACTGGTCAGTGGGAGTGGGATTGCGATTGGGATTTCATTACGGAAGGGATTCGGTACGTAGGCCACCATGCTGGGCCCATAGTTCCTATGCCTCAAGTGGGGGCACCCCGGGGGGAAGGATGAAGCGAAGGAGACAGAGGGTAGCCGACCCAAAGAGCCACGCCAGTACAGAGGACAGGGTCTCTATAGAGACTTCCCCCGAAGGGCAGGACAACAAACTCGCTACCCTACAGCCGGACGACAACGAGCCCAACAGCCGAGCCATAATGTTCCCAGGCAGGCGATCCGAGCCTCAAAATTCCCTAGCTGGTGGTCCCGAAATGGTCCCAGCAGAGGAGCGGAGACCGGCAACCAAACTACCGGAGTAGGAAGTAGTTTTCCTCAGAGCATATCATCCTGCCATGCACCACCGAGACACCCGCCGACACTTCTACACTTAAAGATACCACCAGATGAGAGATGATATGAAATGATAATGGAGATAAAATGGAGGGACAGGAAATTCGGGGGATGTAAACAACCTACTCAGGATTCGCCTAGTGACCCGGGAAATCCCCGAAAAACCCATGGTTCAGGTGCGTCGGCCACGGGAATCAAGCCCGGACCTCCCGAATGCGGGCCACAGACGAAACTGCCTGAGCCATTCCGCTCGGTACCAGTAGGAAGTGACGTAACTCCCAACAGCATAGTTGGGTTCATAGCCAAAATATATCTTCAAAAATGCCTTCAATTTCGCATGTATGTGAATATCAACATTCCTATTTAAAAAATATAGTCGATCGCAACACAGAATAATCGCACTGTAAGTTCGCTGGAGATACATCATTTTTCTTCTTACTTTTTTCTTAAAAATATGTCAGCAAAACTGCCTCACTTCTATAACTGTTTACGATTTTATGAGGCGTATTCAAGTTATAAACCACCTAATTTTTTCTGGACTGGGATAGGACCTTCTGTTTTTTCTGGACTGGGATAGGACCTTCTGTTTTTCTTTTTTAAATACAAGTCAACTCTTTGTGAATGCGTGTCAGATGGCACTACTTTACAATGCATAGAACTCTAGTGGCAGCGACAAGAGTTAGGAATGTGTTTTGATACTTAAAATGGTGACGTTTTCATTGCAAGAACATGTTGTAATCACTCGTTTTCTCCATTTTCGTGGTGTGACACCTATTGAAATTTATCGCCAGTTGAGTGAGGCATGTGGTGATGGTACCATGGATGTGTCTAATGTGTGTTCCTGAAGGCAGGAACTTCGAATGAAAACAGAACATCGTGTGTCAACCCCCCCCCCAGGGGCCTACTTCGGTAGCTACGGGTTTGGCGCACCCGGGGTCCAGAGCCAACAGTCTCCCTCGTGTGGGCTCCTCTTCGTGGTTGAGGGAGACGGTCAACAGGCCCACCCACGTGTAGGCCGTGCGTGGAGATCCGTGGAGAAGGTTTTTACATTCTTGTCTGGTTTAGTGTTTAGGATTTAGTGAACGAAATTTTTAGTAGGTTTTGATTGATGTTTTTATGTACGTGTATTTTTAATAGGTTTTGTTACACTTGTATAGTTTTTAAAAAGTTTTATATCAGGATTTTGCCATGACTAGTTTTTTAAAGGGCGCTGATGACCGCCGTAGTTGAGCGCCCTTATATATATATATATATATATATATATATATATATATATATATATATATATATAATCATTATTATCGTGTGACAACAAACCAAAACAGTCACGACCTCGCCCCAGTCGGTCTGACGACATGATCAAGCGAATGGAGTACGTTATTTTGGAGGACCGCCGATTAAGCACTTTAAGAGCTTCATGCACAATTGTGTACACAGATCCCACGGAAATGTCAATTTTGGAGGCAACTGTCTTGGTTTGTTGTGACACGATGTTCTGGCTTCTTTGAACTGTCGCACCCAGGATCACAAATTAAACACATCCATAGTACCATCATCAGATGCTGCACTCAATTGGCGATGAACTTCAATAAGTGTCACACCACGAAAGTGGAGAAAACGAATGATTACACGCTGTAGTTGAATGAAAGCGTTGCTACTTTAAGTGTCAAAGCCAGTCCTAAATCTCGTCGCTGCCACCAGAGCTCTATGCAAGGTACAGTGTTGCCATCTCTGCCACGCATTTACAAAGAGTTCACGTGTATTTCAAAAGAAATCAGAAGTTCCTATGTGATCCCATTCCTGGGAAAAAAATAAGTTTGTTATTTTCAACATACGTTTCCTTCGACTTCGCTGGTGACACGCATGCTAGATCCGCAGCTTCTTGAATAACAATGACGCTCAGTTTTATAAATGTTTACCGCTTTATAATAACCATCAAAATCGAAATATTAAATTGGGCTACATAAACAAATAAACCAACAATGAAGACATAATTCATTATATCTTCACTTAATTCATTAACAAAAGAGTGCATAAGAAAGATTTGTCCATATCATTTAGATGTAGCTTTTTATTTGTTCACACTCCAATTCATTATGTTTCCTTAACATGTAGTAAACATAGAAACGCAATTTTGATTTGTTACTCCTTTTTACGGCTTCTTCAAGTATAGCAAATAGTTATTGGCCAATCACGAACTGTAACTTCCTTATCAGATTCCGTATTCCCAATATGCATTCTGGACCTAATTAAGTACCACATAGAGTTCTTAGTATGAAATTTACTATTTAAGGTTGCAGCTATTACTAAGGTAGCTACAGAATAGGAATGAACATAAGGCGTGGCTGGTCTATCGCTACTAGCCAATGCGGTGCGTGCGACGTTGTACAGATAAGCACGCATACCAACTCGCTTTGCCGAATCATGCAGCTAATTTCTTTGCGCGCTCTATAGATACTAATTACATAATTATTTTGTTTTTACCATGTTGCAGAGCTATTTTTTCTGAGGATTAGTGTCCAAAACCCATTTTTGTAGCATATCTGGTTTTGGAGATATAGAAATATAAGACGACTGACTGGAAAGAAAAGAATCATTAACTGTCAGGAAGAAGAGCACACACGTGTTATAATGCAGTTGCAATTTTTACCTTGCATTCAGTAAAGCAGTGTTCTTTTAAGAGTGCACACGTGTTTTTCTAAGTTAGTAAATATACCACTTAGCAAGCCTAGTACTGGTGCACCTGGTAGTAAATGCGAAAAACTCGTAAGATTTCACATAAGCAGGCTAGCAATATTCTTGTTAATGTGTATTCCTTTCTCAAACATTCGTCCATTAAGGACATTTTCGAAAGTACAAATTTCACTGATAGGCGAGAATTAATGCCACAAGCTTGTCACGTGAGTGCTCATACTGGACGAACAGTGTTAAAGAAGGCAAACAGTTTACCAAATTAGGAGAAGTTTCCATATTTAGATCTCCAGGGAAACATCAAGCAACTAATAAACGTGCTACGCAGAACAATGTATGATTTATATGACAATGAATATCCATCTGCCAAAAGGCTAACCAATTTAATGAGGGAGAAAATGCAATATCAGGATTCTGTATCCTCTATACATAATATTCTGAAATCTCTTGGTTCAAATATAGGAGAGCCAACGATGTTCGCAAATTTCTGCTTGAAATAAGCGATACTGTTGCTGAAAGACTAAAATTTCTGCGCAAAATGTATAACATTATAAGTACAGTTGATTGATGTTGTGAAAATGCTACATAAATACCATTAATATCTTCCGTATTTATAAAATATTTTAATGAAACAAACATTGATTTTAAGTCCATTACAGAAAGTATACAAATATGGCATCATTAAAATAGAAACTATATTCACAAATCGTTGAAATGTCACCACTTTGTTTCACTGTAGCAAACACCTTATTTCGTAGAACGCATCGAATTCCAATCATTTTGTTTGTGTGCATATGAACGATAGCTACGTAAGCGAACTGTTCTCCAGCTCAAGGTTTTAAGGTTCAGATTATATTTCCACGCCACAATCACTGTTTCTGTTCTCACACACATGCTGAACTTCTCTGTCAGCATCTTACTGGACAGTGTGTTGAGGCGTATTGACCTTCAGAGACCAGCGCTGCGACAGTCTCTTACCAGGTCTTCTCTGGTCGATTAGAGGAGTGAAATATTAGTAAGTTGATGTACATTAAGTTACGAAACAAATAGTGCGATTGTGTATATATGTTTTCTCTCGCCTGCCGGTGTAAAACACTTTGCTGTCCAGAAGACATGATAATACTTGAACAGAGTATACATATACTGGACTCGTCCTGTATGTACGATAAGCTCAGGTAACATCTATGTATTGCGAATTGTTCCATCCCTGTCGCCCGCTAGCTGTAGAACTAGCAACGCCAAGACAGCACAATCACCTTATTGGCTGAACCACGTTCATTCTTATTTTGTAGCTACTCTAATTTGTTCGTAATATGATCTTCTTTTGTTTTCTACATTCCTTACTTCCAGATTTTGTTCGTAACTGTCATACTTTTACAACCTTCAAAATAAGGGTTATAAGAGGGTTATAAGAATCATTACTAACACCCACACCAGATGCTCCTGTAAAGATCTTTTTACAAGATTGAAGATATTAACGCTTCCTTGCATGTATATATTCTCGATCCTAAAATTCTTTGTATGCAATCGTGCCTTATTTGCAACAAATAATGTAATTCACAAAATAAACTCTAGACAAAGGTATAATATCCATTATCCCAGTGCTAAACTTTCTTTCTTCCAGAAAGGAGTGTATTATGAAACTATCAAAATATTTGGCGCACTTCCTAATGTTCTTAAAGAAAAGTTGATAATTTCGGTGCTTTTAAAAAAGCTGTTAGAGAGTACCTTTGCTCAAAATCTTTTTATTCTGTACAAGATTATCTGAATGACAAATTATCCTGATAATGCTTCTGTAGCTCTATAAGTAGTATTTAACTATTCCAATGACAAATCATTACTTATAAATATTTGATGCAAGTTGAAAGTTTATTTTTAATCTATATGTATTTAATAAATAACAAGAATGGTATCCATTGCAAAAAGGTTGAGACGTACTGGCATAAGCCAAGTGAAAGCTGGTTTAAAAAGGGTTTCATTTTGTATCATATATGATTATCCCTGCTTTGTTTTCCATATTGTTGTTCATATTGCCTGTGTACTATAACATGTGTCTTATGTTAACTTTTGTACATATATACGCTATTAAACTTTATACCTCTAGACATGTTCAATGTTCACAGCCTTTTCTGGCTACAAGTGAACCTACTGAACGCAAATCAATCTAATCTAATCTAATCTAAGGATTTTAAAGCTATCATCATCATCATCATCATCATCATCATCATCATCATCGTCGTCGTCGTCGTCATCATCATCATCGTCATCGTCATCATCATATCATCATCATTCACCCAGACCGATATGCATGTGATTTTGTTATGATATTATTAAGACATCATTAATTTGTCAAAAATTAAATTTGTGTAATTTCATCACAAACTGAAGTCATAGTTTCATTTTTGGTTTTAGCTAAGCTACGTTTTCTTTTAATTTTTTTGTTTTAATCTACCAAAATGATTTATATGAGGAGAAAACAAATAGTTTCTATAGAGTATGAGAAACTGAAAATTTGGAGCAAATTCTCCCTTACAATTAAAGTAACGGTACAGTAAGTAAGAGTGTTGAGGTCAACATGAAAAATTTTTGCTCTATTTCTTGGTGCAGTCGGTTGGAGAAACAAGGTGCAGCGGAGCGTGAAGGAGCTCCCATTGCTGGCGTCTCTCACGCTTCAGCTCTCTAACTAGATTATCAGCAGGCTACTGGACCTTCCTTCCCTCGGTCGGTAGGCGGTTTGATCATCACCATAAGAGTGCTTCTCATAAATCGTCAAACAGTTCCTTACCTTCTTCCACACTTCTCATCTTTCCTTACAAGAAAGGAGAGTTAAGTTAAAGCCAGCATGGAAAATGGTTACACTTCATGGCGCAGAAAGGCTTTCGCTTTGTTCCGAACTAATACCTCTTGAGTTAACCGAACACAATGTTGGACTATCTTAACTAAAGTGTTCTGAAATTACATGAGCGTGAAAAATACTCTGAAAGCAATGCATTGGTTGTTTACTTAGTACCCGAGGCTTTGTCTGCAAGATACTGAAGCTTTACACTTACAAGTTTCTCTATAATTATAAGTTCAGTAAATTTTTGTAAATGTAGTTTTAGGAAAAATAAATAGATAATGGGATAGAAAAGACTGCAGAGAACAGTCCAATGATAAAGAAAAATATAGTTTATAATAAGAAAAACTGAATTCTTCAAAAGTGTTGTCTTAGAACAACTAACTAAATGTGAAGATAAAGGAATGGGGAGACAAATAATTTCATGTCCAATAATTGCGTTTTTAAGTTCGACTATATAAAATAAATTTAAGTAAAATTCTTAAGTTGTCTATATGAAAGAATAGGAAAAGTTCGAGGTAATTTTATCTTGTACGGGAGCAGATGAAATATAAATGGGAATTTTAATATAACGCTTCTGCTGGTAATAATTTTGAGGAGTGACTTTATCAGTATGTTGGTGGGGGTATCTCCGGAGGGGTTAATGTGCGCGCACGTACCGCGGAGAACGAGGCTGTCTCAGTATGCCATGAGGGAGTAAGAGGTGCACACGTCTGTTGCGCAACACATCATAATCAGATTTCTTGCAAAATTTGAGGAAATTTGATATAGCTTCGAGCACAGTTTGGAGAAGAAACACTTTCGAAGAATGGAGTGAATGAATGCGCTAAATTTTTTGTGGTGGGAAGAGAACTTCATAGGAGAAGATCGCGGAAAGGATTGTTGCCATTCGTCACATTATTGAAGAAGATTGGCGGATATAATTGTTCACAATTGCTGTGTTCAAACAATCATCGGAGATGAACTCCAATACAGAAAATTGTCTGCCAGATATGTTCCTCGTCTCCCAAACCAGGAACAAAAAACGTTACGCCAGAAAGTTTTTCGGAGACACCAGCATCGCTACGAGAAAGAGGGAGATTTCTTGAATCGCATTGTGATTTGTGATGAAACATGGGTGCATCATTACACCCCAGAGTCAAAGTAAGCAAGCGTGAAGGGGCGGCGCGGAGAAGAAGCAGGTCCAGTCAAGGTCAAAACACGCCCATCTGATAGAAGGGTGCTTCCAACCGTTTTCTGGGACTCCGTGGGTGATTTGATGCTGGACTTTCTTCACGACTGTTGGACAATTAATGCGCCCTATTACTGTCATATTTTGGATGAAACAAAAGCTGCATATCGCAACAAGCGAAGCTGACAACCGATCCGAAACGGCAGTATTCCTCATGACAATGCGAGGCTACAAACTACCGTTTTAATGCGGGAAATACTGGAGAAAATGAATTGAGCACCTCTGGAACACACTCCTTACAGTCCAGACTTACCACCCTGCAACTACCATTTTTTGGGCCACTCAAACAAGACCTAGGACAGTGGTTAGCTAATGACACAAGTGTACAAGATTTCGTGCGCAACTGGCTCCGCACGCGTCCTTCTTCTTTCTTTAAGGATGGCATCAAAAGCTTGCCAATCCAATGGAGAAAATGTGTATAGAAGGCAGGGCACTACAGAAAAGTAATCTGTATATGAGCATTTTTGTTTTTGATACAATAAATTTAAAAATATAACCCGTTTATATTTGATCTGCATTGTAGAATGAGAACTGTAGAGATTATTCAATTTATGAAATAAATTTTACAAAATTAATCTGGATGACAACATCTGGAAGTGCCATAGTATACAAGGTTAAGTAAAAAATCCGTAAATTAAGTATATCATTCTTCACAATGAACCTATTCAATTCTGTCTTAAAGTATTTGATTGTTATGATGGACCTGCTATGAAAGTTTGGTCGTCATTCCGTCAATTGTCTTCCTTTAGTTTCATATCGATAATGGCCGCTCCAGTAGAAGTTTGCACCAAAGAGTAACAACGATCAGAGATCCAATTTTTGTGGTCGGAAAGCGTATCAGAAGCCAAAACCCATCAAAGACTTTCGGCACAATACGGTACTACGCTCTTGCCACAGCGGAGTGTCTACGAAAGGACTGGCAAATTCAAAACCGGTCGAACAGGTGTTACGCGGGAAGGAGCCGGACAACCAGCTACGGCCATAACTGATGACAAAAGTGGGCTTGCAGTTGACACACGAGGCATGTTTTTAAGTCAGTACCGTTTTGGAATTAAAAAAGACGTGCATAAATATCGCAATAATTTTATTTTTACATGAAAGCCTGTACCTTAATCTACTTTTCTACACAATTTCCGTGAATATTGAGGCAATTTTCATAACGTGGCACCAGTTTGTGAATACCCTCCTCATAAAATTCTGCCGCCTGACGTGTTAACCATTGTATCACAACTGTTTTGACTTCGTTATTGTCTTGAAGGCGCTGACCGCTCAGATGTTTCTTCAAGTGCAGGAACAAATGGTAGTCGCTGGGCGCCAGATCAGGGCTGTATGGAGGATGATCTAGAGTTTGCCTTTGAAAAGATTTGATGAGATCTTTGGTCCGAATAGCCACATGTGGACGGGCATTGTCAAGTAGCAAAACGATACCCTTACTCAACGTGCCACGTCTTTTGCTCTGGATTGCACGACGCAGATTGTTCAATGTCTCACAATTAGACGCTGCATTGATTGTCTCAATTACGATGCAGAAACTCCGCTAGCAATACTCCTTTTCTGTCCCAAAAAAAACTGTGCACAAGATTTTCCGGGTAGAAATTTTTTGCTTAAACGTCACTTTTGTGGGTGATGATGAATGTCGCCATTCCATGGATTGTTGTGTCCATTCTGGTGTGACGTAGACCACCCATATTTCGTCACCAGTAACAATTTGGTCTAAAAATCTTCACCTTTATTGTGGTACCGCTCAAGGAAAGTCAATGCACTGCCTAAACATTGGATTTTGTGCAAATCCGTAAACGTTTTCGGAACGCAACGTGAACACAATTTCCGGTACTTCCAGCTCTCGGTCACAGTGCGATACAAAACACTACGAGAATATTGAGGAAAATAGTCGCACAATGATCAAATTGTAAAGCGTCTGTATTCTCTCACCTTTTCGTAAACTTTCTGCACCAAATTTTCAGTAACGACCGATGGACGCCCGTTCGTCATCATGCACATTTGTGCGGCCATCTTTAAATGCTCTCACCCATTTCCTTACCATTCCATCACTCAATGTTTTGTCCGTAAACTTCACAGACCTCACGATGAATACCGATTGGTTTTACGTCTTTAGCACTAAGAAATCGTATATCAGCCCATACTTCATAATCGGTGGGACTCACGATTGTCGGAGGCATCTTAAACACTCAGTAACCAACGCATACAATGATGAATCAGACTGTAATGGCGTCAGTGCGTAGACAAGAGATGTAGGTAACCAGCGCGCATGCGCGGAACGCCGACCGTAGAGCTTCGGCCGCGGAATCGCAAAACGGTACTGACTTAAAAAAACATGCCTCGTAATTCCGTTATATGAGTGGCTGTTGATGAGCTATGTATTTTGGCCCGTTACGGCTTGCGACCAAACAAATTGGTTCTTCTAAAGGTATACATCTTATTAGAATATATCTAGAGACTTGAAGCTTTCGCAGAGTTGATTAGGAATAATTCCTTCTCGGTAGATCGCTTAATCGCTAAATCGCTAAATGCTAAAATAATTACAAGGACAAGAGTCTTCAGTTAAGCAAAACATGTTACCGCTCATCACCAACCGCTTAATCCGCCTCCCACCTCAACGCTCATTGGTCATTGACGACCAATAGCAGTGCTAGGTGCTCTGTGTCCTTCCGCATAGCTATAAATACTTTATTCGGCAAGGTTACAACCAGTTCCCCGATGATGGTGACAGAGTGCGTCGTCGAAAGCTTAGACAGCGATTTACCTTTTACCTGACTGATTTCCCGAGAAGAAAATATTTAGAATTTACTTATTTTAGTGCCAAGATTGCGTTGCTTTTTACCTGCCACAAGGCACAAAGAAGTGCATAAAAGTACAGCAATATGAACCATGTTTATTTCAACGAGTGTCATAACGACATGCACTTGAGCTAATCTTTGAAGCGAATGTCAGGCGTTAAGTGGAAGGATGAAACGCAAAACGTGTTTGGTGAAGAAGTTGCCTAACCAGCACGGCGTACATTCATAAGTGTAGTAGTACATTACAATGATTATAAAACAAAGGTAATGGTATATCAAATGGTCAACACGTTAGGAAAGCATTAAAACTGGAGATGGAAAAGAAAGGAAATCCAAATTTAATTGTGTAGGTGTAAGATTAAGTAGTAATGGTAGTTGGGCTTAGCAATAGAAAATGGTGTTGTCTAAGGGAAAACTAGCAATGTGGGCTAATATAGCATTCTAGATAATATACCAGGAATGCAACTAAAATGGTTAGAACGAGTAAATGGTGTAGTAGTTTAGCCAAAAATGGTTTATGGAGTGGAGATTTGGGGCCTTGAGGGAGGGTGGGAAAAGGTGCACAGGAAAGTTTGTAAGTTAATTTTGAGTTTACCGAGAGTTTCAACCAATAGTGTTGTCAATTGAACTTACGGGTATCTGGGAGCAAAGCTAAAAGTATAGTAATGCTATGGAAGTATTAGTTTAGAATTAAAGAGTTGGAAAATAATCATATTTTATAGCACTGTCTGGAACTGCAGAAAAATCTTACTAAAGAGAATACTTGGTATAAGGGCATGATAGGAGCTATAGATAAAATAGTCTTTAGAGATATATGCAGAATTGGAGAGAGGGTTTTGGAAAAGAGTTGAATTGAGAATTGAGGATACAGAGAGGAAGGAGATTTTTGGTAGTTTTAATTTCAATTAAATGCTTCTATGATAATAATTTGATAAATTTTCTGTAACCATTGATAAAATCCTTAAATATTTCATTTTAGAACTCTATACATTACATAAATGTCATTGTCAACGAACGGACAGTATATCATAAACAGTATAATTTATCGGGAAATTTTAGACTAAACTTGAGGGGGGAAATTTGACTCAGGACTTCTTTTCGAGACTCTTAGGAGTAAACACCACCTTGAGGAGACAACGGCCGGGCTACTCAGAATGGGAAACAAAAACGCAGCTAAGGGCAAGAAGACCAGCCAGCCAGCACAAAAAGCTTCGCCGCAGCCATCGCCTGCCAGTTCTCGGGCACCGTCTCCCGCCTCTCCGCCTATACCGTTGGCTGGGGAGGGGGGCGGGAGCCTCTTGCGGAGCTGACCGGTAAGTTCTGGGAAAGTAGCACTTCACTGAGACCCGCTTCCCTTACCCCACTGAACGCCCGCCCGGCGCTCAGCCAACTCTTCGAGAGTCCTAGCAGTCAACATCGCCGCAACGCAAAGGGTCGAGTCCAGAAGGCTACCACCGCTAAGCAGGGAATCACCGGAGAGGCGCCTACATCGCAACAGTCTCTGCCAGAACCTGGGTCTGCTTCCCAGCTGGAAGCAAGCCAATCAACAGTGGCCGCTAGTCAGCCGCCACCACGCCACCATCCGAACACAGCAGCGAGCGCACCACAGCCAGCATCTGGCCTTGCCTCTCAGCCGAGAGCAGGACAGCTCACATCGGCAGTTAGCCGTCAGCGTCACCACCCACACATCGTACCAGCAAAGTGGTGAAGGAAGTGCCCCTGGACCTACAAGCACGCTTCGTGCTTTTTGCAGCGCAGCATCAGTATCCGTCAGCAACAAGGGCACACCGCATTACATCAGACCGGGACCTGACACCGGTGGTCAGACTGGACCTGGCCAGCACCGCAGATCTAGAAGCCTGTCCTTATTAGGGCAGGTGCTGAGGGCCGAGGCCAGCCGACAGACCCGACTAGCTCCATGCCGCCGCTGTTGCGCCTACGGGCTTACAGCAGAGTCCTGCACAGCCGAGCCGAGGTACTACTGTGGTGCCTCCTGCCTCACCTCGGACTCCACACAGCATGACCTCCGCCGCCACCGTCGCTACTGGACCTCTTCTGGAGGGCACAAGCACTATAAAGGGCAGGTGCATCCCTTTAGGAAGGCATCACCTGTCCCAACAGCGCCGTCACCTCCTCAACGATATCTGAGTTCACCACAGCCGCCACATCAGCAACCACATAAGCCAGCAGCACCTCACACTGTCAACCAGGAGCAGTACTGGGAACAAGTCAGGGGCCTAGGGGAGGCTGAACAGGACCTCCATTTGGAGTTCCTGGTCATAACGGCCAAACTGACCACCTTGGAGGAACTTCTACGAGAGGCCATGGCTTCATCTCCGCAGCAAGCTACAGCACACACGGATATCAGCACAGAGCTTGCAGAATTACAAGAGGACATACAGGAGAAGCATGACTTTTCGGTCAAACACCGCGACACACACCTACTTGTGCTCTGGAGACTGATCAAGGAGGAAGTGGTAGCCCTGCAGATGATGTTTGACGGACCCAACACCAGAGTTCGACACCAACTGGCCTATAGAACTTACACTCGTCACACACCCTAATTCCTCATTCACTTCCAAACAAGACCGCTCACCATTCCCTGACATATTACCCAGAATCATGTTACACCTCCACTCCTAATACGCAAGGACGTAAGCAGGGCCTTGGTCATGCTTACGTCCTGCCGCCTTCCTCACCCTTCCGCCCAGGCTTCTGCCTGGCCAATATATCCTTTTCTAGAATCCGCAGGTGCTAACAGTGGTACTGCCACAGCATCACTCCAGAAAACTCAACTGTGGAGGTTTTTTAGTGGGTAGGGCTAGTGGTTCAATCCTCCAGAGCAGACCCAAACTCCAATCCCAGGGTTAGTGCGTAACATGCATTTTCCTCCACTCGAAAAAAGAATGACTAAACTTTACTTCAGTATAACAATGTGTACGAACTAAATATAAAGAAAAAATTAGAAGGAAAGTATTACATATATGCATACTGCTGCACTCTTACGAGGTGCGTTCAAGGTATAAAACCTCCTCTGTTTTCGCGTGACAGAGATGGCAGCACTGTACAGTGCATAGAAGTCTAGTGGCAGCGAAGAGAGTTAGGACAGTTTTGGTACTTAAATGGCGACGTTTGCATTGCAAGAATAGCGTGTGATCATTCGTTTTCTCCATTTTCGTGGTGTGACACCTATTGAAATTCATCGGCAGTTGAGTGAGGCATGTGGTGATGGTACCATGGATGTGTCTAATGTGCGTTTCTGGGTGCGACAGTTCAATGAAGGCAGAACATCTTGTGACTACCAACCATGACGGTTACAGACATCGCCTCTAAAATTGGCATTTACGTGAGATCTGTACAAACAATCCTGCTTGAAAATTTGAAAATGCGAAATATATCTTACAAGTTGGTGCCACGAGTGCTGAAAAATCATCACAGGGATCATTCGTGATCCATGGTACCATCACCACATGCCTTACTCAACTGTCGTTGAATTTCAATAGGTGTCACACCACGAAAATGGAGAAAACGAATGACTACAGGCTGTTCTTGCAATGAAAACTTCGCCATTTTAGGTATCAGATACAGTGCTAACTCTCGTCACTGCCACTAGACTTCTATGTACTGTACAGTGCTGCCATCTCTGTCACTCATTCAGAAAGAGTCCGCTGTATTAAAAAAAATAAGTTCATATCCTGTCCCAGTCCTGAAAAACTAAGGTGTTATAGCTTGATCGCACTTCGTATGAATAATAATAATATGGCTATAATTTACTTGTAAAAAGAATAAAAACATCCTCCTAAATTAATATTTTGCCAACATAGAAGAGATAAAAATAAAAATTAAAATGTCTACACAAAGTAGTAATATAAAATGACAATATACAAGTATATGGACAATAACAAAGAATAAAGCATAGAGATGTACGAGGGCTGTTCAATAAAGAATGATCACTTTACTCATCCTTATAATTTTGGTGGTCTTTCTCAAAATAGTCTCCCCTAAATACGATGCACCTGTCCCAGCGTTTCTACCAGTCTTCAAAGACATGCTGGAGACCATTTTTTGAGAATTCCTTCAAAATTGCCTCCAAGCCTTCACCACTGCTTCTAATGATGGATAATGCCTCCCACGAAGACGTTTCTTCAAGTAAGGGAATAGAAAAAGTCACATGGGGCTAAATATGTACTAAAGGGAGGGTGAGAGATGCACTTCACGTTGATTTTTGCAAGATATTCAGCAACAATATTGTCAATTTGCGGCTGCGCATTATCGTGGTGCAGCATCCAGCCTGCTTCATGTAAATGTGGCCTTATGCACTTGATATGGACTTGCAATGTTTTCAGGACATCCCTGAACTATTTTCCAGTTACTGATGTGTGTGCAGGTACAACATGCTGATAAAACATTCCATGAATATCATAGCATGAGATGACCGTAACTTTCCCAGCAAAGAAGCAACCACTTTTGCGTTTTTGGGATGTGGTGATGAAGGAGATTTTCACACTGAGCTTTGCTGTTTGCAAATGATGTAGTGAAATTTCATCAGCAGTGATTACGTTTGAGAGAAAGTCCGGTTCTTGCTCTAACATCAACTTTAACTGCATGTTACCTCCAATGCAGCGGTAGGCGATACTGAACATGTCTGAACTTGTTCTCACAGGCAGGATCCAGGAGTACCAACAATGAAACTACTACGTCGTGTTTGTTTCTCATTGAGCTAACATAATATAATAAGTTTGAATTTTAGTGCTAAAAATTATAACCTTAATATATTATGACCATTCTTTATTGAACTGCCCGCGTACAAATAACTAAATAATGACTAAACGTACTTCAGGAAATTTGTTGGACCGATTATAAATTAGAAACGTCATACAATTGATGTTTTAAATATCTATTGAGAATATTATATAAATTATATTATTTACTCACAATATTTTGTTGTATGTGCTGTGTAATTAAATATGTGAACATTCGAGATAAATATATTTCCGCTTTTAGCAGCTGCAGTCCATAGTTAGATAGCGATTGGGAATTATTTGATTATTTTTATATTAACAAGCACAAAATTTTACAACCATTGTTTGTGTTTAAAGCAGTCATGTAAGGTAGACGTGATTCATTTACATTTTATTTACATTGTGTATTATATTCTCCCAAAGTTGCATGTGTGTTCTATTATTGGTTCAAAAGTTATGGCCTATTGAAATAGGTCAGGTTTATATGGATCGCACTATACTTTATAACTAATGAAAAGGGTCCATAAGTGTGTCATACTTTTAAAACGTAGAAGCTCCATACTATGCAAATATAATAATTGGTAACATAAAACTTCACCTATCTTAAAAGAAAATGGTAATGCATTCACTAAAAAATTCCCTTCAATTTTTGAGGTCTAGTAGAGCTCTTTTGATTATATTTGTGCTGTTTCTCCTGATAAACAAATAAATGATGCCTTAAAATTAATAAATTAACAAGATAAAACTATAAAATTTACATTAGGGACAGAAATTTATGGACTTCTTCCTTTTCTAGATATAAAAATAAAAAAAAGTTTAAGAAATTAAACTTTGGTATTTATAGGAAGTCTACTCATATCGAGAGTTGCAAATAATATAAAATTTCTAACCCTTTTTCACATAAATTTGCTGTTTTTAATAATTTGATTTATAGATTAATAAATATACCCCTGATTGAAGAGGAGTGTAATTAAAATATTAAAATATTATTAATTCTGCTTTAATTAATGGTTTTAATAAAGACTTCATTCATAAAAGTAATTGGAAAATTTAAATATCGAAAAACTGTTAATGATATTTCCGCCCTTAAAAACAAAAGACGATTATAATTTTGAAAAATTTTCTTAACATCCTTGGGTTATTAAACATTTGAAAAAAGTTTTAAAGAATTTGCTATAATATTAGTTCATCAAAGTAAATATAGTACTAAAAATATTCTATTTGTGTAGTATTTGTTGCTCTACTGTAACTAGCTTCATATTTTACGTATAAAAACCTCCATGTTTATGAATATATGCAGTCTTTTTTTCCTTGCTTGGCTGTTGTCAAATAACAATGGAATGTTTTATAATTTCGTAACCTAAAAATTGTGAAAAATTATTTAATAATTCGGCACATATTCCGTACATTACGTTCATCTTATTGAAAATGTCGACATATTATGAAGAAGTTGAAGGCATCTTTTCTGTATAATATAAAAATGCAGCTGGAAATAAAATACGCAAACACTCTAATGAAAAAAAATGTTTTGTTCATCAAACTGTACCTGAGAATCCAGGAAAATAAATTTTTAAAACAACTTGGCGACTTTTGCACATGAAGCAAGAATTTCCGCGTTATATTTTGTTAATTCCTGGGCTGAAGACAAATGACCATAGATTTCTTCGTGCTTTGTCTGACTGTGATAATTGGAGACGAATCCTTCTTTTAGCCGGGAAAAATAATACTGACGAATGCAATTTTGTATGGAAACAAATAAAGATTCAAGAAAGCGCATTCTTCCCCAAAATATAGTGTCTGGCGTGGAAGTTAGTATGAAAAATCATTGACCCCTTTTTCTTCTAGAGGAACAAAGGGACAGTTAATATGTCTATGATGA
This sequence comes from Mantis religiosa, assembly GCA_030765055.1. Taxonomy (NCBI): domain Eukaryota; kingdom Metazoa; phylum Arthropoda; class Insecta; order Mantodea; family Mantidae; genus Mantis; species Mantis religiosa. Next base: position 110,976,643 of record CM060958.1, on the reverse strand, counting down.
AAGATACCGGGATTTTATAGGATCTTACTGATGGCCTAATTAAAACGCATGGAACTCAGAGTCGTCCTGTTACAGCAAGATGGCGCCAGATCTCATACTACTCACGAAACAATGAACCCACTGAGCGATAAGTGCAGAAATTTTATCATTTTGGGTTCTGATGGGGTCAGTTGATTTAATGCCGTTGGTTTATTTCCTAGAGTTACGTTAAAACTTGTATTAACGTTAATATGCCCGAAACAGTATGTTACGTCATATCGGACGATGAATGAAATGGGTGAAATGATGCTCAAATGAGTGCATGGTCCATAGAGCCTAGAGTTAACTGACATTCGCCTTTCAGGATAAGGGAAAACTACCTTAGGAACCATCTTTCTTAAGAGAAAAAGCGCCCTTATTCTTCGAATTCCGAGATTCGAACTCAGGACCGCTTGAACGTGATGCAGGCATGTTACCATCTACGTTATAGAAACAGTTAATGATCTAATTTACAATATCTCACGGCCCTCTTCGGTAGCGTAGGTGGTAGCGTATCTGCATCACGATCAAGAGGTAGATCAGTTTGAGCTACTAGGATAGGTTTCTTCTCCGGCGTTTCCCCTTATCCTGAAAGATAAATGTCGGGTAACCATAAACTCTATGGACCCTGGACTCATTTGAGCATCATTTCTCCCATTTCATTAGTCGTTCGATATGACTTAACGTTGGAGGACGTACATTTATATATATTACATGAGTCATTTGTATAATTTTGGTTTCTTTATTTATGTCTGCTTCAATGGAGTTCCACCATTTAGCTAATCTTTACTTCATCACATATAACTAAAATAATTCAAAATAGAGTAAATAAACATCTTTTAATATAAGAGCTGAAGCTTTCCTGGCGACGAATATACTCAACTTGTTTTCGGGAAGCAAGCCAGGTGAAAAGACGATTACAAATCGACGTTTCGAGAGTGTGCATCTTACCCATTATCAGGATATTTACTACCACAAATGAGTCACTGGATATAACCCAAATATAAACAAAGACAAAACACTATCAAAATTCGTATTAGTGAACAAAAGACTGTTTTCAGTAAATTAAATGCCAGGTCAGGTTTTGGCGTGAGTATAGAGCATTAATTGTGTCAAAGAAACGTAACTACTTAACTTGGTTATCAAGCTGTATTGAGACCGCCTTGGTAGCGTAGATGGTAGCGTGTCTACCTCACGTTCAAGAGGTCCCGAGCTCGAATCTCGGTTAGGGTGAGTTATCTGGATAAGATTTTTCCGGGGTTTTCCCTTATCCTTCAAGACGAATGTCGGGCAACTCTAAGGTCCATGGACCCTGGACTCATTTGAGCATCATTTCACCCATTTCATTCACCGTCCGATATGACTTACCTTTGGAGGACGTAAACCACCAAAAAAAAAAAAAAAAAAGGTGTATTGATTATTAAAGTGAAATACAGTTTTTAAAAGGGCACTGATGACCATGGAGTCGAGTGCCCTTAAATATAAATGATCATTATCAAGCTGTATTGATCTGTGCTTTTTAAGTCGACGGATTTCCATTTTAAGGCCGATTTCTAAGAGGAGCTGAACTGAAATCCAGTATCACGATTAACCTTTGGATTTAGATTAAGGAGGCTTTGGCCATTTTCTCCGAGAGGACCACGGGTAATCGTGATGCTGGATTTCAGTTCAGCTCCTCTTAGAAACCGGCCTTAATATGGAAGTCCGTCGACTTAGGAAGCGCAGATCTTTACAGCTTGATAATCAGGTTAAGTACTTACGTTTCTTTGAACCAATTAAATTTCTATACTCACGCCATCTCCTGATCTGGCATTTAATTTACTGAAAACAGTCTTTTGTTCAGTAATGAGAACTCTGATAGTGTTTTATTCTTGTTTATATTTTTTATATCCAGTTATTCATTTGTGGTTATAATATTTAATAAATAACCTGATGATGGGAGAGATGCACGCTCCGGAAACGTCGATTTTTAATCGTCTTTTCCTGTGGCTTGCTTCTGGAGAACCACTTGAGCATATCTTAATATTTTTAATTCAAAGGTATGACACTTACTGAAAGACGCAATACAAGATAGTGCACAAACTTTTAATATTACAAAAGCAATTTCAAACTTGTATTAACTTTATGTATAAGTATTATACACAAATCTTCTATTGTAGCTGATAACAGCGACACTTAAGTAATACTTACATTGCATAAAATATCCATTAGCACAATAAGCTTAATAGTAAGGACTTACCTCATCGTCAAAATTGTTATCAGGGTCCGACATTAGTCACGCGAAGCAAGATGCACCAAACGCTGCTCAAAGCGATGAAAATAGAAACATATACAAAGCAGATAGCTGTGGGTCTCGGTGGAGTTCTGCTAGGGGTCCATCGCGGCAGTCGAACTCTGGTCCCTGGACGGCAGACCCTAGCTGTGAGCAATATGTGGCGCACACTAATGATACATGCAACACTTCGTGGGCAAGAAATATTGCAATATATCATATTATAGAATATAGTGAATGGTGTAATATAGGTATAAAGGGCCCACTGTCCCTCCAGGTTCGTCATTTGTGGGGGAGGGACAATGGAGACGAAAACATGACAGCATAGATACTTGGAAATTAATTCTTGTGTCGCACTAGCCATGTATATAAAAAAGATGGAAAGGTAGAAAATATAATGAAAAGTTCGACAACTTGGCCAGGATTTAAGACGTGGGCGTTTTGGTGTCTGTACGGTTGCTCTAACCAACTGAGATATGTAGCAGTTAATTTATAGATTAGTATTTGTAATGAAATAAAGTCATAATGGAAAGTAGGTAATGGTGTAACCATGACAACGTAACATAAGAAGTTGTTAAATGTTTTAAAAGGTTTTGTTCGTCTGCTTATGAAGGTCTTAGGGGTAAGACGTGTCTATCCCAAGTATGTGCAGAAACAATTTTGTGTATGTATCAAAGATGCATAAGTAGTGTGTGCGAAAGAAAAGAAATACTTCATCGTGGCATCTACCGTTGTTTGTAAAAGAATACATTAATAATATTTGTAATTGTATCAGAAATTTAAAAATCTTTAGGAGGAATTAAATTTCCATCTTGAATAAAAAAAGTGTTAGTTCTCCAGTCTTCGGCAATTATAATACTAAATTTACCAGCCCCGTTAACGCGATCCTGGGAAAGAAAAGGATCTCATCACTCAACAATTACAGATGCGCCTAATTATCCACAGTTATAAGAGAAATTTTTAGATTTCTTCAAGATCGTCACAAAAGGTGAGAAATTGATCTGTATCCACCTTAATCCCAAATAATCCTGCTTCAAGATGGTGCCACAACATGGTGCATCATCGTATCATCTTCAAACACCATCATCGCAAATAAAATTTCGCTTCAAGATGGCTTTCCAGTCTGGGGCTTCAAGATAATCTACTTGGAGATCATCTACTCATAATCCTTCTAAAATAATCGCTTCAGATATCATAGCGACATGCCAGTACGATCTTAAATTCTGCAAGTGACTCACCTTTTTCTCGATCTCTCACTATGTTGAGTGGAACTTAACACTGTAAGTCACCATCAGGCGTTTTATCTCGCATAAATGAGATGGCCTTTGGTTATATGGTTACTAATTAGCGATTTATTTTAAGCAACATATTTAAGAACTAGTAAAACAGGAGTGTTCAAGTTAGTAATTTGAACTTTGGCTGTAAAACTGTGAGATTTGATAGAAAAAGCCTTTGAAAACAATTCATCAAACCAGCTAGGGGAAGCTGCTGCTGCAGGGGCAAATAAAATCCATAACGAAGCGTGCAATTTTTAACGTCATTTCATTAACATCGTCATACGCAAATAGCAATTAACTACTCTGTATACATAGTTATGCAGCATTCAGTGCGTCAATTGAAACCTCATTGGCATAGCAAATCTATGCTTTGTCGCTAACATCGAACAGGTTGGCAAAGGTTAAATCTTTTAAAGACATTGAAATTCACCTTATGGGTAGTGTTATCAGTAATGGACTAGGGCCACTCCAATCCCCTGAACTTATGATATGCGATTTTTATTTATGGGCAGGTGTCCCAGATTCTGAAATGAAAAAACCGGGACACTTTGACATGTTATCCAAAAACCAAAATACCTGTTAGTTATAGAAATAGAATAAAAATGAATCTATAGAAATATTAGCACAGTACCATTATCCGAACTTTATTGTATTTTATATGCTCCATGATTTTTTTTTTTTTTTTTTTTTTTGTAATTTACGTCCTCAAGAGCTATCATATCGGACGATGAATTAAATGTGTGAAATGATGCTCAAATGAGCCCAGGGTTTATGGATCTTAGAGCTACCCGAAATTCGTCTTCAGGATAAGGGAGAACCCCGGTAAAAACCTTATCCAGGTAACTCACCCTGACCAAGATTCGAACTCGGGACCTCTTGAACGTGAGGCACACACGCTACCGAGGCGGGTATATCAGAGTTCCCTTCATGGTTAACGCTAAACACACTGTGGCACAAATTACGCTCTGCTTCAGGTCCAGATCCAGTACTATCAATACTACTCACCTTCAAAAATGGAAATTGCTCTTTAAGAGGATTACTAAATATACACTTTCGCTGAGTCATCTTAATTTACTTCACCGTTACATTTTGAGAGTGCAGAGGTACTACACCAATTAATCCAGGACCTGTAGGTTCAACACCCTGGCCTCCTTCAACCAGGGAGTTACCTAGCTGTCCCAAAAGGGCGCCCAGCGCCTTCATGGAGCTTTCCATAGGGCAAGACCTAGTGACTAACAAGCCTTCCCATCTGATCCTGAGGACTCAAGACAGGATGGAAGTGGATACCCCACTTACGTGCGCCAACTCAATATGGGAAGGCTACCGATATACACATTTCATTTCATGACCTCGGTGGGGCGGCCTGGTGATCCAGCACACCTTTTGCTAGCTCTGCAGGCTAGTACCCGGAAATATTAATGGCTTCCCTGAACCCCGTCCGAAGACGTACCCGATCTCCCACGTGTATCGGAAACAACTGCCCACTCGAGACCAACCCAATCCGAACAACTGCCAAAGGGAGGGTCTCGAATGTTCGGCCCGATGTTCCTCTAGTAACGTCAGAGGTACCACGAGTGCTACGGGTCCGCAGCGCCCGCACCATGGCAGCTGAATGGGGTGGATTCCCTCCCCTACGGGGACTTCACAGTTACAGTAGGAACAAATAAAACCAAATAATATCTTTAGTATCCACGTGTTCAACTTGGAAGCATGCACATAGGAGATACAAGCCACTCCGCTTCGTCGGTGGAAACTAGAACGCAACTTCCCCCGATAGTAAACATACGCTTCGGTACCAACATAACAACAAAATAGCGAAATATTTCCCTTTTCATATTTTCCTGATTATATAGGAATATATTTCTCCATGCCAGGAAATACAAATGCAATAAAATTATTGATATTTCGTGCTATTTAAGATGCTAAAATATTTAGTACCTCTTAAAAACCGGAACATTTAGCGTCCCAGGCTAAAACTTTTCGGTATACCAGGACAAATGAACTAAAAAGGCTAAAATCAGGGACTGTGCCAGTAAAAGCGGAACATCTGGGATGCCAATTCATGGGGGAACTTAAAAAATGAAGTGTATTGGAACGACGCGCGTACGTTAGAAGAACTGAAAGACAATACGAGAGGAAACAGCAATTTTCTTCAAAGGTGTGAGACATGCATGGCAGCTCAAGGACATCATTTCCAACCCTTGTGTGACAAAGGTTTATCATTACTGTAATTATAATTTGCATCATATATTGTAACCGCAGTATCAGGCAGCGATTAGGAGGCGGCGACTTAATTGAAATCAGATAATTAAAAAGAAGATAGAATACTGAAAATGCTTTGCTAAACTAATATAAAAATCTTGTTATATTAATATGAAATTATAATGGATAGAGTAAGGATTAAAACACCGGTTGACTTAAAGAATAAGAAGGGAACAATATAATTTAATATAGTATACATACTAGCACCCAGGCAAGGAGGAGAAAATATTCTTTTACTCTCTTTGTGCTAGTAAAGGTTCAATGTCTGAGAACTATAGAATACTTACCAGCCAGGAATTTTTTGGGACAAGAGGGTTTTCAAAATGCAGTTGAGCATGAACGCTAAAGGGATTTACTTCGTTGATTTGATAAGAATGCATACCGTTACAGACCCAGGGTAGGCGTTCCCCAACTCAGGGTGGGCTGAACGTGAATGAGTTAAATGAGTTTTGGAAACCAATGTGAAAATTCGAAATAAATTAGAAACCAATAATAATGTAACAGGTAATGTAAGAAGTCATGTAAGAAGGTCATGTGATAAAGTTAGAGAGGGGAACAGAATAAGGTTCGAACTGAGTGCGTAGGCTTTGGCGGCCGTTGTCCATTGTAACTGGGTCTTCCGGGTAGGACCGCGTCTTGGTTGTTCCTCTGGTCGACGTTTCGTCCCAACTATGTGGGGCTTCTTCAGGACTTCTTCCTTGAAAGCTCATACTTAATTCAGACACCTGACGATGAAAACGTGGAATCGGTTTATTTTAATTCCAAGACTAAAGAGATCCAGCAATCATCTAACGCGGATGATATCTTCTGTGCAATGAAAAATGAAAGTTTAGAAAACCTAGCCTGTTTTGAATGCCAAGCAAGTTCAAGGTGCTCCGGAGCTTTCAAGGAAGAAGTCCTGAAGAAGCCCCACATAGTTGGGACGAAACGTCGACCAGAGGAACAACCAAGACAGGGTCCTACCCGGAAGACCCAGTTACAAAGGTTCGAACTGAACCGCGAAGTAAGAAAAACTTACATGAAAGGTGATACTACGACAGGAAGGACCTTTTAATGCGCGTTAAGAAGGAGAAGCGAAGATTTATAAGACCGAAATACAGGGAAGTTAAGAATGGCGCAACCAGCGTAAGTGGAAGCAGCATTTGAAGTTTATTCGAGCAAAGTAGTCGCCCTATAAAGAAGAAATAGAAACCGCGCGGGTTTCCAGTAAATTGAATTTATGTTAGGAATGTTACTAACAGGTGGTCACCGATATAAGTCAATAAAAAAACTTAGTAAGAAGTAAACTAAATAATTTTGCAAGGCACAAGTGTTATTAATACAACTGAGTAGCCAACAACCACCAAAATCCATTTCCCACAACCATACACCTGAGGATAAGATAACTCATAGCTCCAATTAGAACCCAATCAATTTAACTCTGGCGTGCGGGTTTGCGGAAATTTATATATAATTACATTTACATCTTTTGGATTTATTTAATGTTTAAATGACCATAAAGGATCATATAAAATGAAATTATTAAAGCAATTAAATGGTCCGATAGATTTAATGGTTTGAGAAAAAGATTTATTTTAAAAAATAAACATCGCGTAGTGAATTTTGAAATACCGGCAGTCGATTCTGTTTCTAAGTTTATTTCATTTTCAGATTTTGGTAGTAGTGGCAGAAACATGATGACATCTAGTGATTGTAACGTTGACAACGAGGTTGTTTGAGCTGATGATGTGAACGAGTTTTCACGAAATCGTGATCCTCGTGAATTAATAGGACAATTTTAATAGTTTTCTTTAAAGATTAGTGAAGTTTTATGTTACAAATTAGGATATTTGTGTAGTATATGCTGCTTTACTGTAACTAGCTTCATATTTTACGTAATTTTTTAACTATGATTATCGAAGCCGTTTTATTTCCTATATTCTTTATAACTCTTTCACTAAACGGGTGGTCGTTTTGTAGTATGGTCATAACAGGAAGGAAAACTTATTGATTGAAGGGATTTTAAGGAATTGGTTTTTAAATTAATATTGCTAAACAGTGCTTTAGTTGTAAGATACCCTAGAGATAATGGGTGTGAATAAGAAGAGGGAGGACTCTGGATGGAGGTAAAAGTTATTGAGGATACTTATAAACAGGATATTTTGAGCAATATTAAATATAAGAAAACCTTAATGTTAAAGAATGTTAATGTTAAAGAAATTAAACATGACTGAGGGAGGGAACTATACGTAGAACTATGTGATGGAATAGGTCGATAGGGGTGAACATAGTTTAGAATTTTGTTAACAAAATTAGGGGTTTTGAAAGAAGAATTTGTTAGAATATATCAATTTTTATAATGTAGAAATATAAAAAATGCTCGCCGTTGTATTTCAGAAAGAAAAGAGACTTCATATGCAAGGTCCAACTGTGCCATAAAGATGGCTCCAGCTCCCAAGTGATATAATTAAGGTAAGACTTTAAAAAACTATGTGCAGATTAAAATAAATTAATAAATAATGCAAGTGATTTGGTAGTGATTTTGGATGAAAACATGGATTTTTTTGCCTAATATGTATCTACATAGTTTGGACAACACGCCCATAATAAAGTTTTGTGTGTTTGTGGCAGTTAAGTGTATTTAAATGAGGTTTTGAATATAGCGGCCAGGCAATCACGGCCTCTTTTTACCCTGAATTTTCCCTTCTGCTTATAACAAGCAGAATTATTTAGGTTATAGGAACTCCAAATGTTTGCTGAAGGTGCAAGAAACCAATGTATATGGACAAAGGGTGCAAGTGAAAATGCTAGAGTGTCTTGAACACGTACAAAAAGAATGGGCAGAAGACTTACAGAAAAGAGAAATAATATAAAAGGATACATAGTCGTACGCCAAACCCAAACGAGAGCTTCAATTACCTAATCTGGGAAAGAGTTCCAAAATCTACGTATCTTGGAATTAAAACTGTTAAATTTGGTGTGATGGATGCTTTGATATGTTTTAATCATGGTGCTACTAAAAGGGGAGCTGTATTTAGCAAAATTGGACTGGAACCAGGTTTTAATTTTGACTGTGCGTTTGAAAACATTGATGCATAAAGAGTAAAAGAAGCAGAAAAACAAGTGCAGGAAGTGTCTAAGGAAGCAAGAATTAGGATGAGAAGTAAAAATAAGAGGAGAGAGTATGCTGCGATAAATTGGTGTGAGGAATATGGATCAGGAATGTTTTGAATTTAGGATATGTTACATAAAAACACAACATTATTTTCTTCTGCCATTTATCGTAACTTGGAAAGTTAGAATCAGAACGAAACAGTCAATGCCAATGCCGGGATTCGAGCCACGGTTCTTATGATCTCCGTCCAGCCGCTCTAACCATTGAGCTACTATAGCCAACGTGCCGATATGACATTAAATTATCCAACTAATTAATATTTTTCCCGGTTAATCACTTAGTAGTTTTCACAAACACTGAGATAAGTACCTTAATTGTGACTTACAACGTGTAAGTACTGTAAGGCCCGGGCTATTATAGTTAATCAACTGATTTTTTTTTATTTTACGTTAATTTACGTCCTCCATCGTTAAGTTATATCGGACGGTGAATGAGATGGGTGAAATGATGCTCATATGTGTCCAGGGTCCATGGAGCTTAGAGCTACCCGACATTCGCCTTTAAGGATAAGGGAAAACCCCGGAAAAACCTTATCTAGGTAGCTCACTCTTATCGAGATTCGAACCTATTGAACGTGAGGCAGACACGCGACCATCTACGCTACGGAGGCGGGCCCTGAAAAATTCAATGCCATAGCCGGGATTTGAACCACGGGTCTTCTAGTCTCCGTCCAGGCACTCTAACCATTGAGCTACTATGGTTTAGCGGGAAAAATACGAGTCAGTTGGAGAATTTAATATCATATTGGCATGTTGGCCATAGTAGCTCAATGGTTAGAGCGGCCGGACGGCAACCAGAAGATCCGTGGTTCAAGTTCCATCTATGGCATTGAATTTTTTCAGAGTGACTTTACCTTTCCATACTTTAGCCTACATACGGCCAGTGTGAAAGAACAATTAATTTACATTTACCGTAACTTGTTCGTTTAAACTTTAGGTACACTTTTCTAGAAAACTATAATAGAAACAGCTTTGAAGTTTTTGTGCCTGTACAGAATACACTGCTCTAAACATTTGGCGAAAGCTTCATATTTTACACTTTTATGAAACTCCTCAAAAATATTTTCATATATAACAATTAAAAAACAAAGAGTGCACTATTATTTAGCTTTTAAATTGCTATTATTTATTAAAATATCTTAATATTTCACGAGCTATGTTTAATAGCATATTTGTAAAGTGATTACAAAGTTTGAAATGTATTACTTTAACCTTTTAGGAGAAACAGACACCTAAAGAAGAAAATGCGTGAAAACTTTTGAAAATTTTGTGTTTATTGAAGTATCAATAGAGCAACAATTACTAACTTTATTTATGATTTGATTATGGTTTCTGAATTAGAAGAGACTGAAATATAAGTGGTAAAAGTTTCATTATGATACATTTCATAGCTTTCAAGAAACACTAACACATATTGTATTGAAACTCTAAATTGGGAATTTGGAAATTGCTTCTCTGACACTACACAGTGTCCTTAAGGAGAATTATATTTTTCTTAAATGCCCGGAATACCTATCTAAATAAGTTTACACACCTCATAAGCTAGAGTTTGTCAACAACCAGGTGTTTGTATTTATGCTACAGGCAACTCAAATGTAGATAAAATATCAAATAAAGAGAAAGGGTAACAAATAGTATGCATCATCGTGATCAAAATTTGTTTTGGTAATGTCTACGATATAACATTTAAAATAAAGTAAAAAATTAATTAATGCTAATCATCCGCAAATGCTTATCATCATTTATTTTACTTTTTTCGTCTGTAAGAAAATCCATGCATACTTTCTGGCACAAACATTTGCACTTTACATTGTGGATTGGTAAACAGGGACAGGAGTCGATGCAATGACCAGATATATTATTGGACAAAGAAGTTTAATTTATTGGTGCATTTAAAATGCTTATACTCTGCGAAATCAGCGAATTTAAAAGAACAGCGGAACTGGCAACTGGCGGAAAGTGAACACGCAAGGGCTACGAAACAAGGTCTAGAGGAAATGGGGTAACATTTAAGAAGTAGGTGCAGTCAGCGTCGTAAAATATGTAGACAAGAATCGACCGGAATGTTTGATTGCAGTGAAACACAACGCTTCAATTTTATGACCCAACTTCGCTGCAGTGTTTCATCGCATAAAGCTTTTATAGCTTACAAAGTTTTTCAGCAAAGTTCACGAACAAATACGTCAAAAACCTGTGGAACAGATAACTTGTATATGGTAAAGCTGCTTGTTTTATTTGGGTCATCGCGGGGTCAAAGTCAAAGTTTGATGTGCGAGCCGGTTGGATCGCCTCTACAAAATTTGCCCAACTGAAATGTGAATGTAATCATTAGATATAGCGCTTATTCATTTATGTACATGAGACATCCTGCAGTACCCACCTCTGTAGAGTAGGTGGTAGCGTGTCTGCTTACGTTTAAGAGGTCCCGAGTTCGCATCTGGATCAGGTTTAGTTATCTGGATACAGGTTTCTCCTGGTATTTCACTTAACTTGAGAGATGAATGTCTGGTAACTGTAAGCTCTATGCACCTTGTATACTAATTTGAGCATTATTTCAACTATTTCATTCATCATCCGATATGATTTAACATTGAAGGAAGTAAATTATAAGACAAAGGTCCTCCAGTAAGTGTGTGAGCATAGCGAGTTATTTTGTTTCTTTGTTTGTGGGTAGCTCAAGACAGATATTTCAGTATTATTAAACACCGGCAATCTTTAAGATTTCTAACACTCAGGTACCTTGCCGACCTAATGATTTATACCTATTTGATTCCCATTTACTCCTGCTACATATTTCCCAGGGAGAGGAAGGCTTAATTGTTCGCTCTGTGTATCGTAGGAAACGGTAATATAGTTATTATAAAAGCTTTGTACAGTTCAGTGCAGAGGCTGCACTCCCATTTGTCCTGGACTCGTAGGACCAAGAAGCTGGGCCTCCTTCAATCTGGGAGCGATGGATACTCCGGGGGTTTTTCCATGGGGCAATACCTTGAGTCTAAAAAGCCCCTCCCCCCATCGACTACAACGTCAAGATGGGTGGAAGTGGATACGCCACTTACGCGCGTCAACCTCGCAGGAAAGACCACTGAAAACCTCGGTTGGGCCACCTGGTGATCTAGCACACCCTCTACTAGCTCTGCGGGCTAACACCCGGGACTTATTAGGCAACCATTTACCCCCTCCGTGCGGCCGTAGCCTGGCCGGAGGTACTAAATTCCCCGTGGGTGTCGGGAACACACTGCCCCCTTGAGTCCAACCCAATCTTTACAACTCCCCGACGGGAAAACGCTTTGTACAAGGTTATTTAATGGGAGTAATGAAACAAATTGAAAACCTAATCAAGATGCTGACCACATCTCCTCCAAGTATCTGTTGGATGGTCGCCCACCTCTACCTTGCATGTGTGGACGTGATACCGTCAGTAGGATTGGTGGGCCCTTGTTCGGTAGTCACGGGTTCTAACACCATAAATTTCTTCAAAATTTATTTAGTATAATAATTACGTACGATTTCCAATTGAAAATTCTCCTTAAAATTGTAGATTAAAATACAACCTGGGAAATAAATGGGAAATGTAAAAGTAGTATTAAATTTAAATCATAGTGACTGAGAGATGCTAGTTTTTAAGTTTATTAATATATTAATAAAAAATTTCCGAATAAATATGGACAGCAAAACTCAAGCTATTATACTTATTAAAAGGAATAGGTATACCTTGTAATTTTGGCATTCTTAGTTATTTGAGAATATATACATGAGTGCAGTCATTGTTCAAATTTAGCACTGAGCATGGCCAAACTTATTTGCTAAAGTCTAAACTTGGTAAACAAAGAAATAGCTTGTTTTTGGTTCCTACTGTTATTTTCTGGAAGCGTTGTCATTAGTAATTCAGCTAATCTAAAACCCATTTCCTAAAGTTAATGTAATTCTTATTTATGCTCTAAAGGAACTCGTTTAAAGTGAATAAACATACAATTTTATTTTGATCGCGGAATATAATTTCCTCTCCGGAGATTTAAACTGTGGTAACTTATGGAAAAAACGATATTTATCCCAAAATGTAATTTATATGGCTAAAGTTGTATAAGAATAACAAAGAGCACTAAACGTTTTAAGTAAATGTATTACAGCATCAATAGGGGTCAGAAAAGTGGTTTTCGAATATGTAGATATACTTAACGTAAGAAATTGAACGATTACGAAAAATAAATATTATAACTAGGAATGGTTACACACCAGTAGTTCTCGATATTTGATTCTAGATACTTAATCATACTAGATCATTTCTAGTTTTAATACAAAATAGAATGTTCAGTGAATTGGGTAATGCCAATAAAATTAAATCGGTGCACGTATTTAATGAGGTAAAATTTAAAACAATTCAATTTTCTTATTTTTAAACTCTACATTAGAGATTTAAAAGCAAAATAGTCCACTTTTATAAGTTTTTATTCAAAAATACTAACATTTAGACTCTTTCAGTCACAAATCCAATTCTTTATGTCGCATATGAATCCTACTGTGCTAAATAGACTTTCAGAGAGAACCTGCTGGTGGAATACACAACTATTTAGCGGATGTTTTTTATATTTTTAGTTTTAATTTTGGAAATTTTGAAGTTTGTTTTCCAGTAAACCAGTACACTAAAAGGGGTGACAAATCATCGTTGAGACATGAAGTAATTTCTTTTGAGAACTGAATTTGACACATGAATATTTTCTTGCATAATGTTCCTGCGCAGGTGCCAGATTCCTGGCAAATTCTCAAGCTTTGGAATCTTCTACTTGCGGTAATAATATCCTCTTATTTTAAAATAAAATAGAAATTGCATAGTTTTGAAAAATATCGCTCGATGTCTTTTTCTTTCTTTTGGTAATTTACGTCCTCCTACGTTAAGTCATATTGGACGATGAATGGAATGGGTGAAATGATGCTCAAATGAGTCCGGAGTCCATGGAGCTTAGAGTTACCCGACATTCGTCTTTTAGGATAAGGGAAAACCCCGGTAAAAACCTTATCTAGGTAACTCACCCTGACCGACATTCAAACCCGGGACCTTTTGAATGTGAGGCAGACATGATACCATGTAACTGTCGAGGATTCATTCCTCATTATAATAATATAGAGCTATTATTTTAAGTACTTTGAGTTTTTTTGAATTCATTTTTCTTTCACATGAAGCTGTGTGTAACATCGGAACAGAAAGGACTGCCGAAATCGTCAATGTTGTGTCGGGAATTTGAATGCTTATTTGAGCTAATCCAATAGAATTTATTTTCCGGGCTTGTGGGTCGTGGTCCAGAGGATGAAAATTCCCCTGGCGTTTCGCTCATATCTCCGACGAGCATCTTCATAGGATACTAGCTAGGTACTTGACAAATCCCATAAAATCCCAGCAAGTACCTAGCTAGTATCCTCTGTAGATGCTCATCGGAGATATGAGAGAAACGTCAGGAGAATTTTCATCCTCTGGACCACGGCCCACAAGCCCAAGAAATATATTCTATTGAAATAACGCCAGCCGTGAAAGCCTAAGCAAGTACATTTGAACTAATTGTTGCTTGAACTGTAGGTATAGCCCAGTCTTCATTAGACCAAATGAATTTGAGATATTTTCTTTTAACGGAATAAAAATTTCGAAACCTGATCCATGTGAAGTATGAAGTGGGGGTATTTTCTTAAATTTCTTATGCTATCATTATGCTGAACTTTGCTACACTCACAAACATACACAGGAGGCTTTCTAAAAATAACATTTTTTAATATTTAGTAGTCCAAAATAACGTGTTACGAATATATCAACAATAAAAATCTGTGTGGAATGCAATATTATCCCTAAAGGTAATAGAAAATGAGATCAGAATTAATGAGAAAGTTTGAGCATTATATCTACAATAAGGGCAAATAAATCGTTTTCATTAAGTTTAGCAGTTATTAAAGTAAGAATGCTTCTAATGTAAGTCAAATGTGAAAGTCAATTAGCATTTGTGTGACCCTTGGAATTTTCCCAGACACCAATAACATAACCTGTATCAAAACGAAACAGCTACGAGCTTAACGTTCGAAAATTGCTTATTGGAGAGCGGAGTTGCATTCAGGGAGCGTTAACCTCAAAATGACTGTATTACAGAAACGCTTTCATATCGATAAACAGAAATATCCTGAATTTAGTTAGAAGGCACGGACGACTGCCAACCATCTATGAAATTGGTGCCAAAAGTTGTAGCCAAGACAAACAAGAGGCGGTAAAATCTGGAAATAAATGCACAGCGCTGGAATTATATTATCTGGCTCGCAGACGCAAAATTACTGTTTTGTTTAAGTGGTTAGGAGGCGATATAAGATAACCAGTTAGATAAACGGCAGCATTATGACTGTGCACTGGACCATTGTGAATCTTAAGCTATTTTATACGAAATTTAAAAGGCTCTAATGCCTTATATTTATATAAAATCCTCCACCCATTGTTCAACCAACAATTTTCATCTACACAATGGCATAAACGACATGTTCAGTTTCACAGTTTCACATTTTTAAACCTACAATGGAAATAAAATAATATTTTGTTCGGAAATTAATCATTCTTTTACACCAGCCGAGTGTGGACCAACATTTTATTAGGTAATATCAATATCAATATATATACGATAAATGAAATGCATATTTTAATACACGAGGGAGTATCGTAAAGTTTTAACTACGAAGGCGTTCAATAAAGAATGATCATAATTTTTTAGGGTAATAATTTTTAGGACTAAAATTCAAACGTATTATTTTTTGTTAGCTTTATGTGTAACAAACACGCCGTAGTAGTTTCATTGTTGGTACTCTTGTTTCCCACCTGTGAGAACCAGGCAAGTTCAAACTTGTTCAGAATCGCCTGCCGCTGCAATGGAGGTAACATTCAGTTAAAGTTGATGTTAGAGGAAGATCCGGAGTTACTTTCAAACGTAATCACTGCTGATGAAACTTGGCTACATCATTTTGAACCTGAGAGCAAACAGCAAAGCTCATTGTGGAAATCTCCTTCATCACAAACCCCCCAAAAAAACAAAAGTGGTTGCTTCTGCTGGGAAAGTTTTGGTCATCTCATTCTTTGATATTCATGGAACGGTTTATCAGCATTTTGTACGTGCACACACATCAGTAACTGGAAAATACTACAGGGATGTCCTGAAAACATTGCAAGTCCATATCAGGCGCAAAGGCCACATTTCCAGGAAGTAGGCTGTATGCTGCACCACGATAATGCGCAGCTGCATATTGCTAATGTTGTTGCTGAATAACTTGCAAAACTCAACGTGAAGTGCATCCCTCACCCTCCCTATAGTCCTGATTTAGCCCATGTGACGTTTTTCTATTTCCTAACTTGAAGAAACCCCTTCGTGGGAGGCATTATCCATCATCAGAATCAATGGTGAAGGCTGCGGTGGTGATTTTGAAGGATCCGTCAAAAATTGGTTTGCAGCATGTCTTTAAAGACTGGCAGAAACGCTGGGATCAGTGCATCGCATTCAGAGGAGACTATTTTGAAAAGGACCATCAAAATTATGAGGATGGGTAAAGGCACGTTGTCAAAAAATTCTGTGATCATTCTTTACTGAGCAGTCCCCGTATCACCCGATAATTTTTATGTTAGGGTGATGAAAACTTTTCAGTGTCATCATTGATGCCTCGGGACATAATATTGGTAGTTTCAGTGATTTAATTCCTTTTGTGAGTGGCAAAAATGACTGAGGCGTAAGATGGAGAAAACTGAGGCTCGTAGTGTAATCAAGTTCCTGAATTTGAAGGGCAAAACTGCCGGCGTAATCCATGATGAGATGTCGGATTTTTATGGAAGTGATTGCACATCGTATGCCACTACTGTGAGGTGAAAAAGGAATTTTCAAACTGATCACATGCCCCTGACAGGTGAGCCAAGATCTGGTAGACCGTCAATGACAGATGATGCTGTCACAGTGAAGAAAGTGGAGTGTTTAACACTGGAAGACAGACGAGCAACCATCCAAATGTTAATGAATGAGACACATCTTATTTACGGTAGTGTGTGAAAAATTATTAATGACGAACTGTTCATATCTAAGGTATCTACACGGTGGATTCTATGTTTGTTAATCTCTTTCCAAAAGCAAACACGACGTGACCTTTCAAGACAGATGTTGATGCTGTTTGAACAGGATGAAGATGGTTTGTTTGATCATCTGGTAACCATGGATGAATTCTGGGTCTATCAGTATGATCCAGAGACAAAAACCATGAGCATGGTATGGAAACATGTCGATTTTCTCCCTCTCAAAATGGCAAAGGTGCAAAAGTCAGCTAGGTAGGTCACGCTTTCAGTTTTCTGGGACTGTCATGGAGTCATGCTTACAGATTATCTTACCAAGGGTCAAACCATGACTGGCAGATTTTACTGCAATCTTCTGGACAAGTTACGAACAGCTCTGATTAAGAATCGACGCCATATGCTCTCCGAAGTTGTTCGTCTTCTGTCTGACAATGCAAAGTTTCAATCATAATATGGCAAAGGAAGTTAATGAAAATAGAGAGAATTTCGCAAAAGTAAGAAGAGATGTATTTGGTGGATTAAATTTAGGAAGTAACTCATGGAGGAAAGCTTAAGAATTGCACAGATAAATGGGCAAAGAAGTAAATTGGTTATGGCGGAAATAAGAAAAATTGCAGAAGAATTAAAATTAGATATTATCTGTATTCAAGAACCGTATGTGGTAAATTCCAAAATTCCATATATGCCGTTAAGATCCCGACAAATCTTATCTCAGGAAAAGGCAATGGCAGCAATAGTAATTTTCAAGCAAGATTTGCAAATAGTAAACATAGCGCAATTTCTGGATACGCATGTTAATTGCATTGAAGTTATAACAAAGTATGGAAGTTTTATATTGGCAAATTATTATTTTCAATATAGTTTGGATATTGAACCCTTTCTATATAAATTACAAAATATTCATAATAAATTCAGAAATAAAGAAATCATGCATGTATGTGATTGTAATGCAAAATCAACTTGGTGGTTCAGTAAAAGACCAGATGAAAGAGGGGAGAAACTGGAAGAACATATCTCGGAATTAAATTTATATGTAATAAATAAAGATGGTAATCCACCAACTTTTCAAAATAGAGCAGGTGCTGAAGAAAATATAGATATTACTTTAGCGTCAGCAACAGCGGAGAAGAAGATTAGAAATTGGTGGGCCACACAGGGTCAGACCACAAGTGATCATAATTTGATTTATTTTGATTATATATTGAATGGGGAAGTAATTCAAGAAGAACATGAAATAGAATTACGTTATAATTATAAAAGAGCAAATTGGGATAAGATGAAGCAAGTATTTAAGGATTTAAATTTACAGTATACGGGAATATCAGTGGATTTGGATGCAATAAATTTAACACAAGCAATAAAAGTAGCAGTATCAAAATCCGTTCCATAGATAACAATTTCTAATAATAAGGATAAAATAAAATGGACAGATAGATTGCAGAAGCTGAGATCGTTAGCAAGGAAATTAAGAAGAATATATCAAAAATCAAACATACATACGGAAAGAGAAGAGAACTTAAAGAATTATAGGGAGGCCAAACAAAAGTATAAACAATTATTAGAAGACACCAGAAAACAACATTGGGAACAGTTCGTTGAAAATAATTTAAAACAAGATGTCTGGGGACAACCGTATAAAATTATTATGGATAAAATTAAGAAGCCAGAAATCTTAACCACATTAGATAAGGGTAATGGAGAGATGACAGAAAGCAGGAAAGAATCGGTGGGATTGTTATTACATACGTTATTGCCAGATGATAAAGAGGAAGAAGATGATGATATTCATGTTGAAAAAAGAAACCAGATGATGTTGCAGTATACAGGAAATCCTGTTTATCCCTTTGATATTACAGAAATAAAATTAATTCTGCAGAAGTTAAAAAAGAAGAAGGCACCTGGTCCAGATGGTATTATAAATGAAGTCTTGTATAATCTACGAGAAGAAATTATCTTGTTTTTGTGTTTCTTGTTTAATGATTGTTTGGCAAGTGGGAGATTTCCTAACTTGTGGAAGGAGGCAAAGGTTGTAATTTTGTGCAAAGGAGCAGATAAGGACAGAACGCAACCAAAATCTTTCAGACCAGTATGTTTATTAAATGCTATTGGCAAGATCTTTGAACAGTTAATATATAAAAGAATAATGGAAAATAGGTTGATGCTGGGTATGAATAATAAACAATTTGGTTTCAGAAAGGGATATTCAACTGAGGATGCAATATTAAAAATTCAAGAAACAGTGTCAAAAAGCCAAAAGAATTATGTAATTGGATTATTTGTGGACATATCGGGCGCTTTTGATAATTTATGGTGGCCGTATTTTTTCGGCATTTTAAAAGACAAGAAATATTCAAGTACTATTTATAATTTATTAAAGGATTATTGTTCCAATAGAGAAGTATTCATTGGTGGATCAAATTTTGAAACTAGGAAGAAGATAACCAAGGGTTGCCCTCAGGGTTCGATCTTGGGGTCCCTTTTTTGGGATATTTTATCAGAAGATTTATTAGAACTACTGGAAAGAGATCATAAGGTTTTGGATGTAATAGCGTATGCTGATGACATAGTCATAATGATGGATGGACAGAGCAGACTAGAGCTAGAAAATAAAGCAAGAGAAATTACAAATACATTATCAAATTGGTGTTTCAGAACAAAACTAAAAATTGCACCAAACAAGTCAAATTATGTGCTTTTTAAGGGAAATTTAAAGCGGGATCCTACAGTGAAGATAAATAATCAGAACATTAAACGGGAAAAAGAGATGAGATATTTGGGTATCATGATAGATGAAAAATTTCATTTCAGAAAACACACGGAGTATATTAGGCAGAAAACAGAGAAAATAATGCTAAAGCTAGCAAGAATAACCAATTTAAATTTTGTACTTCCATTGCGTAACATACAGATATATCATAACACCATTTTTGCTTCAATTATGACGTATGCGGCAGCAGTTTGGGCAGAAAGGATGGATGATGTGCAAATAAGAAGATTGTTGAGAAGAACGCAAAGAAAAGTATTATTACGTCTGACAGGAGCTGTAAAAACAACACCAACTATGGCATTGCTAGTAACAACGGCCATTTGGCCGATTGATTTATTAATAAGATTGAAGGGCGCAAAATTTTGGGCGAAAAAAGGAAACTTAGAAAAAGTTTATAATATAACTGGAGTCAGAACAAACAAATCTTGGGTGATTAAAAATAGTTTAAAAGATAAATGGCAAAATGAATGGACAGAAAGTCTAGAAGGTAGAAGAGTGTTTGAAATTTTTCAGAACGTCAAAGAGAGACTAAAATTGAATTTTATTCAACCAACAAAGGGATTTATATATTATATAACAGGACACGGACCTTATAAGACCTATTGGAAGAAAATCAATAAAACTGAAAATGATATATGTGAATTATGTAACAAACAAGATAATCCTGAACATGTAGTATTTGAATGTGGAAGATATGCAATTCACCAACAAGAAGAGAGGCATGCGCTAGCAGGATATATCGTATATGACATAATTCGAGATCAACAATTGGTAAATAAATTACAAGTTTTGACTAACTTTGTAAGTAAGAAAGCATGGGAGGTAAAAATATTCAAAGGAGAAAGAGTTGATAATAGGCGAAGAATAGTACAAGATCCAAGAAGGAGTTCTAGAATACAAAATAGGATAAGACGGGAAGAATTATTGAATAATCTAACAATGGAGTTGACTGCATGGGCGGTGGAGGGAGAGAGTGATGGCAGAGGCCATGGTGGACTACAAAATTAGTAGATTTAGATATAGATTTAGGAAATAAGGATTTTGTAATTTTTATAGTAATTTTTATAGTTGTTTTCTTTTGTTTTTTGCTTTTTTGTGTTTATTTCTGTTATTTTATTTCATTTTATTTTTGTAGAGTAGTTTTCTGAGAGATTTGTATAATTATAACATTTGTAAGGATTTTATGGAAAAATAAAGAGAAAATTTGGATATATGCCCCGGTATAGTTGTCTAGGTGCCGGGGTAGAATATTCAGATTTTATTTATTTATTTATTTATTTTGTCTGACAATGCACCAGCTCATTCATCTCAAGTTACAATTAACAAAACAAGGGAATGTGGCCTTCAGACCTTACAGCATCCGCCTTATTCGCCCGATCTCGCACCAAGTGGCTTTTCATGTTCCCGGAAATGAAGAATCCGTATTGTTGTGACCAATTTGACCAATTTGACAACGTCATTAAGTGGAAGGGTGGTTTAAAGCGAACTCTGCACATTTCTACACTCAGGGTATTCGGAAGGTCAAGAAACGCTGGAAAAAAGGTGTAAATCTGTATGATGACTCCATAGAGAAGAGCTAAAAAGCACATATCAACACAAACTCTCTATCAAATTTTAAAGGGTGATAATTAAAACTTTACGACACCCCTTCGTATCTTAAGGACAGTGGGACGTGTGAATGACACAAATATTGATATTTTGTTTCGTGTCTTATCAAAATACAAGATTTTACGTCTCCAATGACATACTGTATTATAGGTATTCTTAAAATTGGTGTATCTATGAAAACATTTGTGGCCGTTATATGTAAAATTTCATTTGTTGACCTCGATTTAGAGACATCCCGAGAAAAAGTACGAACTGATATTACATATTTTGTATTGTCAACATATTAAGAAATAGTTTCTTGATAGATGGTGCGAATTTCATTTCCCTGTAACACAAAGAAACTCATGAATTTTGATTTTAATTGGTATGAAATTAAACACGAGTATTGGTTTTCCACACGTCTGACTGTCCTTAAACACGTAATCATTTGATCAAAATTGATAGAATCATTTCTGAGAACATTTGAATATTTTGGAAAACTCTTCTTCCAAAGCACAGCTCGTGCTATGGGTGTTTTTCTTTCTTTTTCTCAAATAAATCTCTGTGCAAATACCTATTTTATATTTAACGTGTATTTATTACACACAAACAGCAACGTTTTTCTAAAAACACCTTTTGGGGTTTTGAGTTCTTCCAGTGAAACATTTGGTTCGAGCAATACACCTACCTCTATTACATAAACCAGATTGTGCATTTAAATGTAATGACGTTTTTACCTAGAATTTACAAGTGTTATTACAGAAGTTTTTTTTTCTATTTGGCAAATATTTCCAGTAACTGCACACACAAGAAGACTTATGTATTTCTGTCTATGAGGAAAGTTCAATTATTCGGAATTCAAAACAATAAGAAAGAATATCTCTGAAATGCCTAATTACAAAATAAAACGTATTTCATATTTATCTTTTAGTCAAACACCTATACAGATATATTTGTGCAGCGAAATACTGTCTCCCATGGTTTGTCACTTAAGCAAAAGACTCCCATACTGGAAAGTGCTTCAAAAGTTATTCAAAGGTATTCTAGATATTAGGGATGGGTCCTGGGCATTTGTGACACCTCGATAGTCACGAGTTTGCTTGGTATCGACATCAAAAGATACTTAAGAAAACTGTTTCGATACTTTATCGATACTTCAGAGTTAATACTGCAACTTTTATTTTATTTTAAAATCACAAAAATATTATTCCTTCAAGTTGAACATTGTCAGGAATGTCGTACCTGCACAGTAACATCATAGAAGAAAATATTCGTGTGTCAAAATCATCGTCAGTTACCAAGAAGAAAGCACTATATGTCTCAACGACGATTCGTCACCTCCTCTTTCTAGAGCACTGCATTACTGGAAAACAAATTTAAAATTTCCAGAAAAATTGGGCGCTAACTATTTGTGCATTCTACGAGCAAGTACTCTCCCAAGGGCTATTTAACACATCAGGACTCATACGTGGCAGAAAAAGAATAAAATACTTGACCCTGAAAGAGTGAAAATGCTAGTGTCTTAACAAAAACTTATATTACTGCTCTGTTTTCCTTTTAAATGTCTAACGTAGAGTTTAATAATAATAACAATGATGGTTTTAGGTTTTGTCTCAATGACGTGCACCTATTTAATTTTATTGACATTACGCAGTTCTCCCAACATTCTATTTGAAACTAGAAGCGGAAATGACGGTATCCGGTATCGAAATATCGACTATTGTGGAAAATATCGAATTTCGAATCGAGAATCGATTATCGAGAAAATCGACCTGGTATCGACCTAACACTAATATTTTACCATACAAATGTCTTAAATGTGTGGAGTTTTAATCAAATTAAGCCATTTTTCATAACACCTAAAATTCCAAAATGTCTTTCATGTTGGGGTAAGTAATTTTTTTCTTCAAAATCTAGTGTCAAAACTTTATATTCTTAACTTAAATAGCAATTTTGATACTTATTGAACGTTTCTTTCACGAGTAGTGCTGCTTAAAAGTGCGCACACGCGCACGCACACACAGATACACACACCGCACGCCTTTTTCTAAAGACATGTTTTTGGATTCGGATAGCGTCAAACATGCATTTTCCACAGAAGGTTTGGATGGAATGTGTTTGTGTGTGTGTAGTGTTTACCGCCCGTTTTTACTACATACGGCACCGCATGCGGTGACACTGATCATACATGAGATGAAGATGGAGCACCGGTGGAATGAGATGGCGGGGGAAACCGGAGGTCCCGGCGAAAACCCGCCTCAGCGCCGTGTTGCCCACCACAAATCTCACTTTGCGGTCGCTTGGGATCGAACCCGGGCCGCCTTGGTGAGAGCCAAGCGGTCTAACCACTGAGCCATGGCGCGCCTTGGATGGAATGTAACAGTATACTTATCGTGTGTAACAGAGAAGGTAAACATATAACTATTTCACTAATTTAATACACGATATATTTAGTGAAGTCCGGTTTAACAGAGATAATGAAAATTTAAAAGTCTGTAAGGGTATAGGGAGTGTAAAACTGTTCTAATCTGGTGTGATAACTAACGATAAACATACATGCTTTAGGCATAAGAAAGAAAGAAGGGAAAAAAAAGCATTCAGCCCTGAATATATGTATTTTTTGCTTTAAAATATTACCTTTATATTAATTTTAAACTTGAAATGCTAAGCAGTTTGCCTACTTATTTATGTTCGTCAATATTTAAGCAATGATGTTCTGTAAACATTTGAAGTGTTGGAAATATTTGATTCTGATTTCAAACATTCCAATTGAAATATTTTAAGTGTACAATATTTTTTTTTATATATATATTTTAAGAAACGATGTCCTTTGTACGTCATATATTTTAAAACCATGCTGTTGTGTAATTATATAGTAAAATGCTTAAACATACTACATATATGCCTTATTTATAAGACATGTGCTGCAAATAAACTGAAGTATTTTTAGAAAATAACCCTTTCTCAAAGCATAAAAATTCAGTGCTTGTAAAATTTAATATTTCAAAGGCAAACATAATTAAACTAAGTGAATGTGATTGTTTTTCTAGCAGTTTCGTTGCCATTAACACAAACACGTTATTTTAACCTTAAAAGATGAGGAGTCTATTCAAAGCTTAAATAGAACATGTTTAGCTCGGGGCGAGAAGCTGTCTAGTGCAGCTTGTAAGGCACTTGATGATGCATTTTCTAAAGTGTGTACTAAGTGTTTCATTCATAAATTTTATAAATTCAGTAATTTAAAATTACACGATTTAATAAGAATTTTTAGCTACCTTGATTTCAAATCTTGAGCATTTTAAAATTCAATTTTCGTAAATATTTTCGCAGAAAGCTGCAAAAGGTTCAGCGATTCAATTAATTTATGGAATTAAATTCAGTGACAAAGAAATATTTATTAATATTATAACAAAAAATTAAAAAGTTATATTGGGAAGCATGTGTAGAATATAAAAGCTATGATAAAATTTGTTTATATCCTCTTCATGTGTATTTCTACATAATTTCTGCAAATTCAGAGCAAATCTGTGACGCGATATGTATTTTGTATTGATTTCTTAATGAAATGCATTAACCACATTAACTGAGGCACTAATACTTTAACGAACTTATAAATACATTAATGGGCTATAACTTGTCATAAATTTTTCTTCAAAGAATAGAAATTTAAGTGTGTAGAAGTTTAACTGTATGTATTATAAAATATCAAAAGATAGATTCATAAATTCGATAATTTACAGTGTGTCAAACGAGAGTGCAATTACTCTTCACTAATCTACAAAATATTCCGGTGTTTACTTCTTCATATAAACTAAATCCTTAAAATTTTACCCTGTTGACTTTCTCCATATAATATCATGAAGGCTATGACTGACTGAGGCAGCATTGCTATTTTATTTACAAATACCGCAAGTATTTGAAGCGTATGAAATATTCTTGACTCAGAAGTAAAATTTGAAATGAAACATTGAAGATTAGAGAACTTTATTGTCCATACATAATTTGCTAATCACCGCGTATTACAAAATTTGTATAAGCATAATTTAATTATCTGATGTCGAAAAGCGAAAAGAAAATCAAATAAGCAAGGAGACGGCTGAGGTATTGTTGACACAGGAATGGATGTAGGAAGTAAAGCAATTTCCCTCAGGGGTTTTAAAGCGTACGTGTCCAGGATAAACGTGGCGGGTAGTGAACTTTCTAATGCTTGGTATTCAAAGCTACCACATGGTTAACTGAACTAAGTAAAAGAACTAAAGACATAGGGATTGTAGTGACGTTCTGGTACACAGAAGTTCCGGGTTTCGTAATTTTACAAAGCAGAGGAACATGTATTGAGAATTGGTTTAAACTTTGCCTAGAAGGATGACCTTAGTTTGGGGCTTAAAGCGCGGTTTTCTGTGTTGTTATTTGCATATAAAGTTAACATAGGAAAGCTTCCTTAAAGGAAGGCGTTATCGATCGCTAGGGTATGGGACTGAAAGTGCTAGGTCACGAGATCGGTTCCTATGCACCACCAGAGACAGACAGCTAGGATCTGCTGCACCTACCCTAGCCGCGCACACACTTGCACCACCACCACCACTAGCACTTCCACCACTGTCACTTTGTGTTGTTTTGACCCCAGACGAGGGACGTCGGGCCCAGCGAGAGCTAGGTAGGTCCGCTTGCGACTGACGCTCGGCTCGCTCGTTCGCTCAGGCTGGAGGGGCAACCCTCTCTCCCACCCCCACCCTCACTTCACCCTGGAGTCGAGTGCGTGCAGAGCAGAGACCGAGTGTCTCTGGATTATTATAACGCGTTCTTGTAGCGCAGTGCTGCTGCCATCATCCTCCACACTATGTGGCTTACATTCGCTACTGTGTACAGTAAAACCTCTCTATAACGCAACACGATGTTCCGGCATTTATTTTCCATTTACACATGTTTCCGTATTACAGAGGGTTGAGTTTGAATACAAAGAAATTACGAAATAGTTGCATAGGTTTGTATTGAAGCAATGACATAGAATGAAGTGTAAATAATAATATATGTATTACATCTATTTACATCTTACAGAAAATGTTGGAAGTGTCCTCCACCAGCATCTATATCTGTTTGTACTCGTCTCACCATATTCTCTGAAGTTTTACGGAGAGTATCGTAGCCAATGTTACTTATCTCGGCTCAAGTGGATTCCTTGAACATCAATTGTCCGTGGCCTATTCTTGTACATTATTTTTAGATATCCACACAAGAAAAGATGCGGTGAGGTTAGGTCAGGAAATCTCGGGGACAGCAGACCTTTTGAGATTATTCGATTATTAAAGAAACTGGTTACAAATCCCGCGGTGTCACTAGATGTATGACACCTTGCTCCATCTTGCTGGAAATAACCTTCCGTCAATTCGATATCATCTAGCTGCTCCACAAATGTCTTGAAGATACCCATATAAACTTCACTGTCTACAGTCGTATCAAAGAAAATGGGACAGCGATCCTAGAAACTGATACCGCGCACCATACGCCAATTTCATATTGTCCCAGAGCCATTGAGATCATTAAAACAAATCTCTACATTCTATGAGCTTTCAAAGGGAAATTATGGCCTATTGAAATGGTTCAGGTTTATATGGATCACACTATATATGTGGAGTTGCTGATTTTATGTAACGTTTTAGTAATTATGTTCCTCCTTATATAGTGAGCCGTTTCTGGCCTTGTGGTCTAGTGTGTCCATTGACCTCTAGTTTCTTGACAAATGAAGTTTGTATTTTGAATTTTTGAGAATTCTCTCCTTGTCTTTTCACTCTGGAAATTTTTGCATAATTGATAAATCAGAAGACACAAAATCTTAACACACACATACACACAGATGTATATAAAGTATACACTGCTGGTCAAAAGCTCTTGTTATGGAAATAAAGGATTATTATATAACAAGCAGAAGAAATTATGAAAAAGTTTATTTTATATATATGATTCTAAAATATGCATTCTACAATAGATTCTAAAATACATTTATCTTGTAATAAAAGCTGACCGAATTAATTTTTACTACAAAACGTCTTTTGTGCTAAACTTTTTTGTCATCAAAAAAATCTACTCTTTGCACCAATCACTTTTTTTCACAATTCTGAGCATTCTCCTAACAAGTTTTGCACACACACTCTTCTCCATATTAATCCAGAAGGTCTGAAGGATTTCCCATAATGTTTTATAGAAGTAGGACACTCTTTTCGAACTTCTCTGTCAAGTTCCTCCCAAAGAAGTTCAACTGGCTTCAGATCTGGTGACTGGATTGCCATTCCATCACCCTTAACTCTCCTTCGTCCTGTTTCTTCTGTAGCTAGTTCTTACTCAATTTGGATTGTGTTTTGGATCATTGTCCTGCGGCATGATGAATCCTGGACCAATTGGACGCATTCCTGATGGAACAGCATATCTGCTCAAAATGGAATGGCAGCAATGTTTATCCAAGTTTCCTTCAATTTTCTAGAGCTGGCCCACACCACTAAATGAAAAACATCCCCAGACCATTAAAGAGCCCCCATCATGTTTCATTGTTGGTGTCATGCTGTCAGAATGCGTATTTTCAGCAGGAGAAAGGCAAATATACACACGGCGCTGTTGCCTACAAACCTCGAATTTGGATCCATCTGTCCAAAGAACACGTTTCCAGCCTTCAGTTGTCCAGTTTTTGTGTACTTTTGCCCATGCCAACTTCTTCTATTTTGTTTATGGGTCTAAGAAGTGGTTTCTTCACTGCCATCCTACCCAACAAATTATCTGATATCAATCGTTGCTTCACAGTACTGAGAGAGATTCCTTTGGTACGACTGGCATTAAAATCAGACTGTACTTCTAGGGCAGTCAACCTTCTATTTCTTTTACTTTTCAGAACTCTTGATTGGTTCTGAAAGTACAACTTGGTCTTCCACTTCATTTCCTGTCCAAGTTAGAACTAAAATGTTGTAATCTGGGAATTGCATAGTTAACAGCGGAACGTGAAATTTTTAGTTTTTTGAGACTTGGCGAACATTATACCTCTCACCATGAAATGTGTTGATTTTTGAACGCTTTTCCAAGCTGATGGATGATCCTCGGCCCATTTCTTAAAATAATTTGCTAAATAAAACCTATTAATAATATTTTCTTTTGCAGTATTTGTTTAGAATGCATGTATATTGTTAAGGCACACAGCTATTTTTTCTGAACGTAACTATTTACTTATTAGTTTTACTTGTCAAGTAGGTAATTATACTGTTCTGAAACAGAAACTTAGTATTTGTATTTTTCATGCCTTGGCCGGCAAATTATGTCAAAACCATCACATTGCGACCAGCTACGCTTAATCGATTCTGCTATTTCCATTGTCTTTAAGGAAATAAATAATAAACAATTTCTACAAATTTTTACATCGATTATCGTGAAGCAGATAGAAGAACTGCCATTTTAAGAATAGTTTCTGCAACAATGAACAGAGAAAATTGTATGAGTGCTCACATAGCGTGTTTATTAAAAAATTTCATATTTTGAAATTAATACTCTGTGGAGGGGCTAATAAATAAATGTATGTACATTGCGATCCACATAAATCTAAACCGCTTCAATAGGCCATAACTTCTGATCCAATAATAGGGTACACACGCAACTTTGGGAGAACATACAACACAATTGGGAGATTACATTACAGTATTTATATCTCAGAGAAAATGTTTCGAAGTGTCCTCCACCAGGACGATACGACTGTAGACACTGAAGTTTACATGGGTAACTTCAAGACATTTACGGAGCAGCTGGATGATATCGAATTGAGTGAAGGTTATATCCAGCACGAGGAGCAACGTGCCATACATCTAATGACACTATGGAAGTTGTAGCCAGTTTTTTTGATAATCTCAAAAGGTCTGTGGCCCCCCAGATCCCCTGACCTAACCTCACCGGATTTTTTTTCTTGTAGAGGTATCTAAAAATAGCGCGTACAAGATTAGGCCGCAGACAATTGATGTTCTCAAGGAATCCAATAAGTAACATTGGCGAGGACACTCTCCGTAAAACTTCAGAGAATATGGTGAGACGAGTGCAAACATGTATAGATGCTGGTAGAGGACACTTCCAACATTTTCCCTGAGATGTAAATAGTGTAATGTAACCTCTTAATTGTGTATTATATTCTCCCAAAGTTCCACGTGTGCTGTCATTTTTTCAAAAGTTATGACCTATTGAAATGGTTCAGGTTAATGGAAATCGCAATATAGTATTTTATTAATGATAGCGATAACACTAAAAAATATGGAACACGTAGTAATTAAATAGATCCAACATGCAAATAATACCCGTTCTATAACATATAGAAAGAGTATATCCAAATGAAGTTACGGCGTAGCATCAGTATAAGAGAAAAAATATATATTGTTGTATGAAGTGGTAAGAAATTACGAAAGCCTAGTGGGAAACACACTGACTGAAGAAGATAAAGCTAAAATGTTATTCTAGTGTATGTTCAAAATGTCACTATGACATAGATTTTCCAGCTAGAAAACTTGACTATCACGTGAGGATACCCTGGGTAGTTACAAATTGGTTAGGGATATCTGGAGGTTAAATCAACAATTAAATTGGATATTACAACTTTTGCACCATAGAGAGTAATTAGTCAGAAGGAGATGGAGTCTCCCTACACGATTGCAATACGTTCTGATATGCTTGTGGTCTATTAAACTGTGGCATTTTGTGCGCAGAGGATCTACCCAAAAGTTCCAACACCTTGGCCTCCTTCAACCCGGGAGCGATGGAATATTCCGGAGCTCTTTCCATAGGCAATACTTGGTTTCCTAAAAAGCCCCTCCGCCCCTCGCCAAGAACGTCAAGACGGGATGGAAGTGGATACGCTACTTACGCGCGTCAACCCCGCAGGGAAGACTACCGAATTTTCAGTGGGGCCGCCTGGTGACCTAATACACCTTCTACTAGCTCTGCAGGCTATTACCCGGGACTTCTTAGGCAACCTTCTACCGTGTCCCGGCGGCAGAGACCCGGCCGGATGTACCCAATTTACCACGAACACACTGCCCTTCGAATCTAACCCAATCCGAACATCTCTACGAGGGGCTAGACAGTTCGCCCCGAGGTAGCTCTAGTAACGTTAAATGTACCACGAGTGCTAGGGCTGCGCAGCGCTCACACCACAGCAGCTGAAGGGGACGCGTCCCCTCTCCTACGGGATAAACTTTGGCATATTCTGAATTTAAGGGACCCGAATAATTTTCCTAATCACTGTCTTAGAACGACGACAGTATAAAACTTTAATGCTCATAAGCTTTTGAATTATTAAAACTATAGTAACAAATCCAATTTTGCATAAATAGCGATGGCCAACACGTGTCGTATAAGAAATTGCTTATCTTGAGTATATCACTGCACACCAGTTGCTTTCCATGGATAACAGAATAGGTAAACAAATGAAACTTTTACGACCGTTGTTGGAAAGTACTGCAAGAGATAGAATAGGAACACTGCAGTAAGTGAACAGTTAATGGAAGAAAATATTACTGAAGTTTCAAAAACGATGGAAATAATACGAGGGCTGATCAGTATAGAATGAACATAATTTTTTTGGTCTTAACTTTTCGCAATAACATTGAAACTTATTATATTCTGTTAGCTTAACGTGAAACAAACACGCCAAAGTAGTTTCATTGTTGGTACTCCTGGTTCCCGACTGTGAGAACCAGACAAATTCAGACATGTTCAGTATCGCCTACCGCTGTAATGGAGGTAACATACGAGGAACAATATGCGGCTTTGAAATTCTGCTTTCGTCTCAACAAATCTGCCGTTGAAGCCTATTTAATGTGACAGAAGGCCTATGGAGAGTCTGTTCTTCCCTACAGCACATCTCGAAGATGGTTTAAAATGTTTAAAGAGGGGAGACACTCAATTTCAAAGGAAGATGGACCCGGTGCTCCAGTTATTGTTCTTACGGAAGAAAACATCAACACTGCTGCTGACATTGTGAGAGAGGATCGAAGAATTACCTTAAGATGACTTTCTGAAATTTAATTGTGTGCCACCCACACGTTGGTGATAGAAACATTACACATGAGACGTGTTTCTGCGCGATGGGTTCCAAGATCGTTGATTCAAGAACAAAAGGACATTTGCAGTTAAATTTGATGTTAGAGGAAGATCCGGAGATTATTTCGAACGTAATCACTGCTGATGAAACTTGGCTACATCATTTTGATCCTGAGCGCAAACAGCAAAGCTCAGAGTGTAAATCTCCTTCATCACCAACTCCCAAAAAAGCAAAAGTGGTTGCTTCTGCTGGGAAAGTTGTGGTCATCTCATTCTTTGAATAGTTTATCAGCAAGTTGTACCTGCACAAACATCAGTAACTGGGATGTCCTGAAAACATTGCAAGTCCATATCAGCTGCAAAAGACCACATTTCCCTGAAGCAGGCTGGATCCTGCACCACGATAATGCGCGGCCGCATACTGCCAGTGTGTTGCTGAATATCTTGCAAAAATCAAAGTGAAGTGTATCCCTCACCCTCCCTATAGTCCGGATTTAGCCCCAAGTTACTTTTTTCTATTCCCTAACTTGAAGAAACGCTTTGGTGGGAGACATTATCCATCATCAGAAGCAGTGGTGAAAACTGCGGAGGCTATTTTGAAGAATTTCCTAAAAATGGTTTCCATCATGTCTTTGAAGACTGGCAGAAATGCTGGGACAAGTGTGTCACATTCAGAGGAGACTATTTTGAGAAGAACCATCAAAATTATGAGATTGAGTAAAAGTACGTTATAAAAAAAAAGTATATGATCATTCTTTGTTGAACATCCCTCGTATGTTCTGCGAATGCCCTCTTCAAAGTATCAACGGCAAGAGTCATTTCATAAACCTTCAGGACGACAATGTTGGAAGACAATGGAAGAGCTGAAGCGACCAGTTTTGTTAGCGTTGTGAGAAGGAAGAAGAAGAAAAAGAAAAACAAGACGTATTGTAATCAATTTGCAACATTTAAATAGTTTCGTGCAGCCACTGTACATTACTTATCCATAAAGGAAAATCCTCCAAGGACGCAAGAATTATGACATAGTGATGGCTAAATGGCCATCTCAAACAGAAAGGGTTAGATCAAAGCAATTCTTCGTGCAGTAGTGGTATGAGTAAATCTAGCCAAAGTCACCGACGCATCCGCTAGAAGAAGCTGTATGCCCAGTGGATCTCTAAACATATTCAAGATCAAAAGCGTCGCACCTCTTTGAAGTACTTCTCTTTGCAATTGCACACTCACATATCTGTTATTAAACAAGTTCCTTTAAATCGAGTTTGTTTATAAGCAGCGTGGCAGTTTTTGTTGAACATTGACTCCGTCTTTTCTGGGAGTTGACGTCAAAAGTTTCCGATCTGCATTTCTCTTGATAATCTTCGTGTTTCAAACCAGGAAACCTAGATAGAACAGGCTACGCTGTTTAGGATACCTCGTTTATAATAGCGTAATTATACAGAAAGAGGAAACGCATTCATTTAACAAATGTGGCGTATTACTCTCGCATGACAATTTCCAATCATTTATCTACAGGCTACTATAACAATACCTTATTCCTGCATCTATTCCCTGGTGCTAAAAATAAACTTTAGACATTTAGATGCATGTACGAAGCGTGGTTCAAAAAGTTTCCGACCTAAACATGAAGATGGCAGTACTCGTTAATAAAAGCTAGTGAATTTCGTTGTTCATCTGTTGACAGCTACTCGCCAAAGTTTCAGCCATTTTGGACGCTCAATTGTTAGGTAACTCATTTGTTTGGGTTGACGTGAGTGCTTTTATGAAAATGGAAAAAATCGAGTATCGAGCTGTCATTAAATATATGTTTTTGAAAGGCAATATGCTTACGCAAATCAAAGATGAGTTGGCTACTGTGAATGGAGACTCTTCACCATCATTTACCACAGTGAAATATTGAAGAGCTGAATTCAAACGTCGCCGTAAGAGCTTGGGAGAGGATGAAAGTTGGGGACGTCGAGAAACTGCAACTACCTACGAAGACATCGCCAAAATTCACCAAATGGTGCTAGACGACCGCCGAATTAAAGTGAGAGAGGTAGAAGAGGCTTATAGCATTTCGAAAGAATGTGTTTGTCATATATTAGATCAAAATTTAGACATGAGAAAGCTGTCCGCACGTTGGGTTTTGCGTTTGCTCACGTTGGACCAATAACGTGTTCCAATGAACATCTCCAACGCTCTGTTGGCGCAATTTAGGCACAATAAATCCTGGTTTTGGCGCCGACTAATTACTGTAGATGAAACTTGGATACACCATTATACGGCCGAAACAAAAATATAGTCCAAATGGTGGACTGCAAAGAGGGAACCAGTTCGAGAAAATGCAAAAACTGTTGTTTTTTTCGGTTGGGAAAGTGATGGCGACTGTTTTTAAGGATGGTCATGGAGTAATTTTAATTGATTATCTTAAAATAGGAACAACCATTATAGGATCATACTACGCATCATTACTTGACAAGCTGACGGCAGAACATGCGAAAAAACGGTTGCATTGGCGAAAATCCCGAATTACAGCTTGAACTGCTTGACCATCCGCATTTCTCACCAGATCTAGCCCCAAGCGACTTGTTTTTGCTCCCTCAGCTTAAAATTGCGCTCGGAGGACAGAGATTTTCGTCACATGAAGAGGCAAATCTCCTTCGTGAACAATTATTTTGCAGAGAAAAGCGCCGAGTACTATTTGGACGGGTTACAGAGTTAGGAGCATCGCTGGGAGAAGTGTGTAGAGTTACGAGGAGACTATGCTAAAAATTAATTATCTTATAAAAAGAACCATCAAGTGCAGGTAGAGGTTCGATTCCTTGTACCGTTATTGGGATTCTCTCCCGTTTGGTGATATGATATAATAAATGCACTCACCCTCGGAAGGTCCCTGGGAGGTCAATAGAGGTGCTACTGGATGGAAAAGTAGAGCTCCCAGTAGCGAACACCGGCTTCACCGGTCGGGAAGGACTCGGGTAGTAACCACGTTCCACCTTCCAGGAATGCACCTTTGGTTATAACGCTCGTTATGAGTAGAGATGGGGTAAGCAGAGGTCTGGTGGGAGGCTTTGGCCCATTAACGGGTTGTTGCGCCACGAAATTTCGTTTAATTTTAATGGTTGCACAAATAAACGTAGTTCGCCACGTTTTTGATGTACATGGCAGAGTGTTGATGAATAGTGACCTTCACTATCGAGAGCTACACTTGCTGTTATCTTGTTTGCTAAAAGAGCGAAATATTAGTAACATAGCATGTTGCAAAACAAAAGTAGAGCACTTGGGAGCTGTGTGTATAGTGTGAAAGCTTAACCAAATAACTATATGCAAATGTAAGTTACCATTGCAGACACCCATTTGTCTCTTGACACAAAGGGACCTTTATTCCTTATTCTTGCTCTTTGTTACAATATTCAATCATGTTGTATATGATTTCTCGCGCTTTCCGATGTATGACACATTGCTGTAATTACATCTGAACAGAGTGTATGTGCGATGTGCTCGCGGCTGGGTGTGTGATAGTTATTTCTTTAGTATCTTTGCTCGTCACATGTTTACAGAGACCAACCGCACCTCTGCTTCTACACGTATTTAACAGATGGAATTAGGAGTGTCATCCAATAGGTGTGCCTTCAGTATCTGTGACGAATGACAAAGTACAAGGGCGGAACAAACATAAACGGGAATTACTTTTCAAAATTTATTTAATTTTTAATAAAGAATGCTGATATACAGATTACTTTTATACATAGTATACTGCATTCTATGCAAATTTTCTGCATTGAATTGGCAAGATTTTGTAACCATCCTTATAGAAAGAAGAAGGACGCGCTCGGACCACATAACCCATGGGTATGTTATACCCATTGTGCAATCGACGCTCAGTGATGTCCATATCCAATAAATCACTCCTCTATAAACAAGTGCTCCGACCAGCCATCACTTATGCCTGTGCTATTTGGGGTATAGCAGGTAAAACTCACCTACACCGCCTTGAAGTCCTATACACATATAACTTTGAGGGTATCTACCAGGGCAGATCCTCACAAATTGAAGGCTGACTCCCCCCCCCCCCAATCTGATTACCAGGGAGTTACCGAGCTG
The DNA here is from genome assembly GCA_030765055.1 of Mantis religiosa. Taxonomy (NCBI): domain Eukaryota; kingdom Metazoa; phylum Arthropoda; class Insecta; order Mantodea; family Mantidae; genus Mantis; species Mantis religiosa. The sequence continues at coordinate 110,941,094 of CM060958.1, read as the reverse complement.
TCCCGAAAGGGCGCCCGGCGTCTCCGTGGAACTTTCCATAGGGCAAGGCCTAGAGACTAACAAGCCCCCCCCCTCCCATCTGGTCCTGTGGACTCAAGACGGGATAGAAGTGGATACGCTACTAACGCGCGCCAACTCCAAAAGGCGAAGGCTACCGCCATGACCTACGCGGAGCCGTCTGGTGATCCAACACACCTACTAGCTATGCTCGCTAGTACGCAGCAATATTATGGCCTGCCTCAACCCCGTCCGGAAACGTACCCGATCTCCTACGGGTATCGGGAACCACTGCCACCTCGATTCCAACCCAATCCGAACAACTTCCACCCTGAAGTCCTACAGTGTCGATTCCTCCGTATTGCCACGGATTCCCCATGTTACATCCCTAACCTTGTAATCCGTCGTGACCTACACATTTCTACCCTAACAGACTGAATACACATCCTCTCACTTCCGTTCTATCAAAACCTCTCCCATAACCATATCACGCAGGATGGTTTAATTAATTAATAAAAAAGTGACAGTAAAAATTACAATTCTAAAAGTAGCAAAAGTACTAGTTCTCAACTTTACCCTTCATTTAGTAGTTGTCAATATAGCCTTGCTTTCTAACCTGATAAGAACAATATACCGTTTTTCGGACTTAATTTCATATGTTTTGACTTCTTTTGAACAGGATGTGAAACCAATATAAAACTGTTTGGTATATAAATGAACTTTATGTCTTTACCGAGAAGCAACTCTAATTTTTAGCCATTCCAACTAAATAACGCGCTGATTTTTACTTGGCGCTATCTATCGAAGACGGTGTAACCAAATGATTCCATGCGCTCCTACTGGCAGAATTACTAACTTATGGGACATTAGTCAATATTGTGCACATTTTCTAAGAAATTAAGCAAGAAAATGTTTGCTTTTAATTGCGATGGAAAGGATTTTCTTGGAAGTTTGGTACTTAACTACAAGGTTGCTTCAAGAAGCTTCAGTTCTTCCATATATGGAGGAGAAATGAGGTTTCGAGAATCAAGAAACCACGCAAAATTATCATCACACAAAAGCATCCTAGTTAATTTTTGTAAGATTATGACCCTATGCCGATTTTGGCTATTCCGGGTACCCTACATGACTTGCGAGCACGCGAGGTAACAACGAAGCCAGTCCAAACAGTAGCTAAAGCTGAGAATTCCACATAGTTATTCGTAGTTTTTTGGCAACAAAATTTCACCTAAAACAAAACATTTGCAATTAACAAAAGACCATGGTGAATACTTTTTGCATCCTTTCCTCCAATCCGACGAACATAATAGTTACCTCCTAAAGAAACTTAACCTAAAACCCCATACCTTTCGAAAATATCCCAATAGAAGGCCCTGCCTGCGGATAAACCCTTAGCGGGTGGGTAGGAAACATACGACTACACTACGGTACTGATCATTGACATTTCTTAATATGTGATTATAATTTTTTTGTAACGTATTCAGTTCATTGTTGTATACAAACGATTGTGACTGTAAAATGAGACAGTCTGGATATGAAATCAGATGCTTTGTTCCAGAATACACTTAACAGGATTTTTTTTTTAAAATATGTGTAATTTTTTAAAATGATAGACGGTGAAATGATTCAAATTCCACATGTTCAAGTTATTATTTTAATGACTTGATTTGTGACGTGAGACCGTACATTGTCACGATGAAGTCGCCTGATGATCACATTTTTTGGCTGTAATGGAATGATTTACCAGTATGATTTACCCTCTAACACTGCTCTTAGAGCAGCATACTACACGTCAGTATTAGCTACTCTGAGGAAGCATATTGCAAAGTAACGACCAGAGCTTTCTCGGACTCGGTGGCGACAATGCACGGCCACACGTCGCAAATCAAGTCAAGCAGTTTCTGTCCCGATTCAACAGTACCTGTGTACCACATCCATCTTGTAGCCCCGATCTTACACCCTCTAACTCTTTTTATTCCCATCAGTAGAGGCAAAGGTTAGGGGTATTCGATTTGTGAACTTTGAAGCAGTGCTCAGGAAAAGTGAGGCGATTCTCAAGGACCTGACAAAGAATGGTCTGCAGCACGTGTTCAACGACTGGCAGATACGCTATAAAAGGTACATTGAAGTAGGAGGGTACTACTTTGAAAAAGATCATGTAAACATTGAATTGCAGTAATAAACATATGTGAAAAAGTCAGTCTCAATTTTTGTATATCAGCCGTCATATTAAGAAGGAAAATTGAAGTGCCCTATTGAAGTATCCCAGATCTCCTATTACCAAATGAGGCATCCTGCCCAGTCCTTTTTTCGCGTTTCAATATGACGTACTCATTTTGCCTGTACCTTTATCTCAATAGTATACTTTTCTTTTAACCTTTCCCTTTTAGTAAACTTTGCCTTTGTATGTATTACGTTCGAATTACAACCTTTTTCTCAGATTAACAAATAATGATTCCTTCGGTTTATGTTTACACAACATTTGTTTCCGATACTCTACGGTCCCTTTAGAAGAATATTGAAATTTGACCACGCGGTTGTAATTAATTTCGCTATCATACTCAACAAAGAAGACCACAAGCAATCAAAGGGGACATTTGATACCTGCTGTTAGCTTTACCTCAATTTCATTGCATTGCCATTTCATAGGCTTGATTTCTGCTTGTGAAATTCGTGTAGGCTGGAAATGTTAGGTTCAAATTAAAGTACAAATATACAAGTAAAACAACTGAATAACTTTTATATAAAGAAGCTAGGCAGCGTTAAATTATTAACAAATATGACTGTTTTACCTTCATTCTCATGTTTTCCATTATGGATTTTCGCGTTTCTATTATTCAATTGATTTAAAATTTATTTGATATATTCTTTAGACCTATCAGTAAAAAATGGAAATACTAAAATTATGTGTTAAACTTTCTGCTTTGATTCACTTACAAATTGAAATAACAAAATCCCTCACGTTATTTTATATTAAAACAGATATTACTTCAAGGATTGAAGTTCTTCAACCTGAGCTGCTCTTTATACATGGATCAGTAGGTACATACATCACGTGTAGAAAATATTATGTATATGTGCAATATTCTGTATTTATTCTGGGGAAGCTCCTTTGCTAAAACCATTCATACTCTTACCATTGCTAAACTGTGAAAACTATGCATGGTGTTCATTTTTATCTGTGACTTACCACGCAAAATTTCACGTCATCAATAGCATCATTGATGGAGCGAGCGGCTTGCGATCGTATTTGATGTGCTGACAGCAGCTTTGAAGCCTCCGTCTACCGGCAGGTAAATATACTATTTGAGAAGAGGGTTTGTCTGCGTAATATAAAGGTGCGTAACTTCGCCTGTTGCGTAGATACGATAACCCTTTTGTGCAATTTACGACCTCCAGCGTTGAGTCATATCGGACGATGAATGGAATAGGTGAAATGATGCTCAAATGAGCCCAGAGTCCATGCAGCTTAGACGTACCCGACATTCGTCTTTTATGATAAGGGAAAACCCTGGAAGAAACCTTATCCAGGTAACTCACCCTGACCGAGATTCGAACTCGGGAGCTCTTGAACGTGAGTCAGACATGCTACCATTTCCACTATCGAGGCGAGCGATGCGATATCTGTTATGGTTCGATTTAATGTTAGTGAACACTATTATATAACGGAAAAATACAAATAATATCTTGCAATTTGGTATTTCTCTATGAAGATATATAACTTAATATAATTTAATAAATTAATGCCAAATTAGTAACAGTTTTAGTTTCAAAACATTTTAGTAAAGAAACAGATTTTTTTTTGTCCTTTCAACGGTGCACGTTTTATCGAACGATGCAAGAATGAATGAATGCATGAATGAGTGAACGAATGAATGAAACGGGTGGTATAATACACAAATGAGTCCAGGATCCCTAAAGCTCCGAGTTACTCGACATTCATCTTCGTAGGATAAGGGAAAACCCCGGAAGAAACCTTATTCAGGTAACTCATCCTTAGCGAGGTTCAAACTCGCGATCTCTTAAGCGTGAGGCACATATGTTACCTCACAGCACGGGTAGGGCAAGAAAGAGATTATTTATATTATAAATTTATAGTATTTATTTATATTTATTACTTCTAGATTGGGACCAGTCACTTTATAGCTTCCAGTATCTCTCATTTTGCGAGTAACTGATCCTATATCTTGGAAAACTTTGATGCACCTATTGGTTTTAAAAGAGATAAGGATGCCAACATTAATAGACATTTTAATTAAGCATGAGAATAACAAAAATTCATGTTATATACTTATAAAACGTAAGACGTTATGTTGAAACAAAAGTATGTCAATTTGACTGTACCTGGACACTTATGACGACATTACGTTCCGAGGTACTTGTCTGAATGCCAGATAGCGTTGCATGAACTCCTCTATGCAGCGGTTTAAACTATATTTGTATGTCGCACCAATTTTAATGCCTCTACGAAAGTACCACTCAATCATGAAGCCGCGATGTTCTGTCTTCATATACACAGTACCAACCTTAGAGTAAAAACGTGCTACTTATACATATATACTAGAATGCTAAGAGGGATGAAAGGGGAGGCTGGCGGTATTAGTTATTAGCACAAACACACTCAGGGCGCTGTAATTTGCGTACTGTTCCGAAAGCATTACTGCTTCTTCTCCGTAGAGGGAACTATGATTTCAAAATGGACTTACTAGTCAACTATGACGTCATTCTTGCTCTACTGGAGGACGGGAAGTCGCGAGTAAAAATAAAGACCATGTGTGTACTATTAAGGAGCCTCCATCAACTGATTAGGTTGTATCATACGGTAAATGTATAAAATGCATGAGGTAGTTTCCCAATAACCCAGGATACCATAGGGTCCTACAGTTACCCATCAATCATCTTTTCAGCAAGAGGCAAACTTACAGAATAAAAACTTATCTGAGTACTGACCCTAAATCAGATTTGATTTGGAACATCTACCACCACAGAGGTAAGCCACGATAACTCGACAAGTCATCGAAAATTTAACACGTAATAATTTCCACAAACCTAAAGTGTTTCATCTTACTTCTAAACTTTATTTATCTGCCGATTACTGTTTCTGCCTTTGAAGTTCTCGGGCTTTAACCTGCAGTTTAAAGAAGGAAATTTAGAATTCCTTATTTCGAGAAATTTGTTCAAGTGTTTCATGCAGATCGCTGGGGAAAGTGACAGTCGACTGTACTGAGGATATTCAATTGATTACAGAAAGTAATTAAGACTGTAGGAAACTTTGCGAGAGAGGAAATTAGATCTTCGGTGCTCTGACAGGAAATAACTGTTATACTTTCTGCAGCACAGCTTTAGGAAGGCTCAGTTTTAAGAGGTGAAATCGAAAAAAGCGAATACGTTTTTATTTACTTCCTTAAAAGGCACTGTGATCAAGGCACGTACATCTGAAGCAGCTCTCACAATAAGTGGCTTATTTAAATCACTTACTATGATATAAGTGAACTCTTAATTTGACATTTTGTGTCTAAGTTCACGTTGGGTTAACTTTCTTTACCTTCCACAAGTAGCCTGGTTGACCACAAGGCACACGGGTCACATATTGTATGCCATAACTGTAAGAAAATTGTCAAACAGAAATGTAGACATATAAAGAAAACAACGCAAAGTATAAAATTAGAGATGAGTATATTTTTAAAGCAATAGCCGTAAACATATTGTTATACGGGATCCAGCAGTAGAAAAAGTAGGAAAGAAATCAATGCTGTAAAAAAGTTATGTGTCCTTAAGATCACACGACTGAAATAAAAACTTAAAAACTATACATTATAAATTATTCTTTAAAAATTATTTTAAAAATACTCATTCTTGCGCAAAGAGGCCAGTTGCGAGGTAAACATTTCATGCCTTACGCTAAGTGTGCTCGAAAATGAAAATACTCTGAAACAACTGAATGACGACGGACTTTTGACCGTGCGAAGAGGGTTATACATAAAGGATGTAAAAGGAAGTAAAGTCAAATCACATAATCTACTGTTTTACATTTATTTTATTTTTATATTAAACTACATGCTACTTCACAATCATTTTTGATATTTTGTGTATTGCTGATACAAATATTTCATTGCGTTTTTATTTTTAATAAAAATAAAAGTTCATACAAGTCTTACAACATAATTATATGATATTCATTTGCTAATTTGCATATTTTTGAATATTCGGAAACCTTTGACTAGTTATACATTTTACACATGTTATTACATATCCGTACATATACTTATTACTCCATATTTTATTACACGTTCGTACACATTTTCATACATATTTTATTACATGTCATATTTATTTCAAATGATTTTATTCGATGCTTTTGTCTGATGTTTGGCTTCAAAGTTTTACTTTCCAAATTAAATAATATATACTTAAATTTTTTATATAAAAATCAAATTTATACATCAAATCTTTTGACCCTCGGTTGGTCTTTCAGTTTGTGGAAAGACATTACTTCCAAGTTCTAAATGAAAATAAACACAAAACATTTTAATATGTGATACTTATATTATTTACATTTAATTTATTGATTTTTCACGTTTTACTACTCAAATAAAGATAAATTCTCAATAAAAATAACTAGTTCTGAAGTGAAACATCACTTTCACGAATTCCTAACACTTTTATTTCCAGTTATCACACTCGTTTTATTTTTCGTTAATATGGTTTTAAATAATCTGTTCCTTTTGACTGTTATTATGGTTGTTATTTAAAGTGTAATTTGACATGTTGGCGACTTGTTAAATGACAGAAGGTTATCTGACCGTATCGGTTACCGGTACTTGAAAGACGTTTGTAAGAACGGCCCTAAGACAATTATTTTTAATGAAGCCCTTATAGGCTTTCTGAATGTTTCATAGTATTCGAAATTTGTTAAAACATATCTGGATGTGTGTTGTTGATACGTTGTTGAGTGCGACGGAAAATCTACGGTGTATACCGGTATGGACAACATAAGACTAAATAACGAATGAGTGTGGAGAATTGGTTCGGACTGAACCGACTCAAGCCGACTTCACCCGAATGAGCGTCACATATTCAGCGTGACGGCTCAATTTAGTTCACGACCCACAAAAAGTGCTAAACGCGCCTAAAGAAGTTTTAACTTCAGAAATTCAAGATGTGATATAGTGAGTTAGGAAGATTCTAAAATATAGGAATGACGAGAGAAAACGAGGCCCGGAATAATTATATAACCCAAATATTTCTTAGTCAAGGTACAAACGAAACACAGAACCGAAATAAAACAAGAGTTCAAGAACTATATGTTGCAGATAACTGATCTCGAAGTTGAAGAGGGAGGAAGCTGAAATTGTGGCCTATTAATTATACGTTCTGATCGTGCATTACAGAAATGAGCTTCCGCAAGTATTGTTAATAAATAATTGCTAATTTACTACAGGTTATTTGCACATTAATTACTTATTAAAATGTTCGAGGTAATACACGCATTTATCATTTGAAATTCCTATTCAGGTGCATTCCTATGTTCTTGAGAGAGCAATCTGTCTCATTTTAAAACATTTACAGATCAACTCCCAACTCTTATTGTGTTTTGCCTGGATATTATTTTACTCACGTGCGTTGTAGTTTATTGAAAGTGTAGGAACCTAGCTCTCGGATTTAGGGCCTGGCCCAAGAGACTTGGAATTGCGGGTCATTTCCTGTTTCATGACCGGCAGTGGTGTTCGGCGTCCCTGGAGAATTTACGCGAAAGTAAATTCCCCAGGAACTCAATAGAGTAAACGTGTCCTGGAATGGATAAAACAAGATGTGAAAGGTTTTCTACTTTCTAAATAATACAGAGAGCTTGGCTACCCTAAGGTTCAGTATCTTTATAGTGTCGTAGATCATGGCTTAATTTTGCCGAAAATAGGTTTTCTGAACTTCGAATTTTGATAAATTTCTTTAACGCCTATGCATTAACCGGCATTAGTTATAATATTATCAGGAGCTGCAGTAATTCTTTCATCTGACGCATGAGTGTATGAAAGGGTTTCGTTGTGAATAAGCATATTCGTGATTCTAACTGTTGAGTGAATTAATGCTCAGTAAATAGGAGGTAAACACCAAGTGCTGTGGTTCAAATCCGTTTTAGAAAGGTTTCCTTTATTATGAGTTTCAGGACTATGTTTTCTGAATATAAATAGAAGTTAAACCAAATACCTATAACTTTAAGTAATAGCTTTCTAAAATGCTGTATGTTACCTCAAACAAACCAATAGCCAACTAGAAAATTGTGTCACAATTTAAAATTTACAGAGCATTCTTTTTCCTCCATTTCTCCCTATCTAATGCTTCTACATCAAATAGTCCTTACTGTCTCATACAGTTTTTCACTTAGTCCATGCACTGATCATTAGGTCTTCCCTTCCTATTTCTCCCTTCCGGCGTCCATCTGAGCTTTCATTTTGTAATCTGCCATCACCCATCTTTAATATGTGTCCATACAATTGTAGTTATTTCTCATTTAACACTTCTATAACATTTCATTTCAATACAACTCTCTTATCATTTAATTCCTTATCCTACGCCTTCCTGACTTCCTGGCAGACCTACTCCAGCTTAGCAAGCCTAGTACTGGTGCGCCTAGTAGTAACTGCGATACAGCTCATAAGATTTTACATAAGTAGGCTACAAATATTCTTGTTAACGTGTATTCCTTTTACAAACAGATGTCAATTAAAGACATTTTCGAAAGTACAAATTTCGCTCAGAGTCTAGAATTAATGTTACAAGCTTGTCACGTGAGTGATCTTTCTGTGACGAACATTGATCAAGAAGGCAAATAGTTTACAAAATTAGGAGAAGTTTCCAAATTTAGATCTCCAGGGAAACATCGAGCAGCTAAAAACGTGCTACCAACTTAGACGATTTTCAAAAGTGTGTTTCACGTAGATCCGTATCTTCTGTGCATAACACTCTGAAATCTCTTGGAGAGGCAAAGATGGTCGCAAATTTTTACTTGAAAGAAGCGATATTGTTGCTGCAAGACTAAAATTTCTGCGCACAATGCATAACACCAGTGCATGAGGTTCATGGCGTAAAAGCACTTGATAAATACACAGTATCTATTAAGTATTTTAATGAACCAAAAATTGGTTTAAAGTCCATTACACACAGTATACAGCTATGGCGTCATTAAAATAGAAACCATCTTCACAAATAGTTGAAATGTCACTATTTTGTTTCATTATAGCAAAGACTTCGTAGCACGGATCTAATTTGAATCATTTTGTTTTGTGTGCATATCAATGAAAGCTACGTAAGCGAACTGTTCTCTAATTCAAGGTTTTAAGGTTCAGAGTATGTGATAATCATTGTGTATGTTCTCACACACATACTGAAATATTAAGCGAACTTCTCTGTTAGCATCTGTATCACTGTATATCTCAGCACCTGTATGATACCTGCTAAGATGAGACAGACAGATATAGATCTCTGTCGCCCGCTTGCTGTGGAACAGGCAACACTAAGACAGTGGGATAACTGTATTGGTTCAATCCATGTTCATTCTTATTTTGTAGTTACTCTAGTAAACAAAGTCATAAAGTCTACCTTACGAGAACTTGAGCTGCCCTGCAAGCCGAGAACATTTCACATGTGTACATACATATGAAAAAATATACGCATTTAAACCATATATAATAATCATTATATATAAATAATGCATAAATAATTATATAATACATATTAATTGTTCTTTCACACTGGCCGTGTGTAGGCTAAATATGGAAATATAGAGTCAGACGGAAAATGTCAATACCATAGCCGGAGTTTGAACCACGGATCTTCTGGTTGCCGTCCAGCCGCTCTAACCCTTGAGCTACTATGGCCACAGTGCCGACATGACATTAAGTTCTCCAACTGACTCGTGTTTTTCCTGATAAACCACATAGAAGTTCTCATAAACACATGAGACAACTACCTCAATGGCGACTTACTATGCTGTAAGTACTTTAAGGCCCGGGCTTTATAGTTAGCCACTATTAGGTCAATAAATGGAAATTAATTGTTCTTTCACACTAGCCGTGTGTAGGCTATAAGTACTTAAAGTACTTACACGTTGTAATTCGCCATTACGGTAGTTGTCTCATGGATTATGAGTACTCCTAAGTGCTTTACCGATAGAAACACGAGTCAGTTGGAGAATTTAATGTCATGTCGGCACGTTGGTCATAGTAGCTCAAGGGTTAGAGCGGCTGGACGGCAACCAGAAGATCCGTGGTTCAAATTCCGGCTATGACATTGAACTTTTAAGTCTGACTCTATCTTTCCAATTACATAATACTTATTTTGGGGCTGAACGGATGTTTACATCTCAAAATTTAATTCAAAGAGTATTTGAGTTGAAGTAGTGATGCGTCTTACTTTGCTCAGTACACATTCAGTAATGTCATAATAAATTTAATTTGCGGTTTGAAAGGACATTTGTTTGTACGCTCTGAAACTTTAGGACTGGAGCAGAAAAAAAGTAAGCATCGCCGTTGAAAGTAACCTCACAATATTTATTTGTACACATAATAATGTAAAGGCATTTTGATATCTTACCGCTTTTCTAAAAAATATCACTCTATAGAGTAGCGACAGTGAGGTTACAGGAACTGTTCCATACTTTTAATCACCCTGTATATTAAATCAGAGGTTTTCTGTGTATACTTATTTTTAAAGTATCCAATAGTTTAAGAATGTTATATTAGAAATTTATACTAATGTTCATTATGTTTATAATATCCATACATAATTTTTATTCTCATAATTCTTAGTCTTATAATTTATACGCAAATGTGATACGGAATTAAGTTTCGCAAAAATTGTTTTATGACAACGTTAAGGTCCATATAATTGCACATCTCTGACGTTGTTGCATTTCAAAATGTTTAAGAAGCGTTCATGACAGTAAATTCTTTTTATGGAGCAGTAGCTGCAAGGACACTTGGCTATAACCATTTGAAAGTTATAGCTGAAGCTCCGAAATTCCTCCCCCACCAAAAAAAAAAAAACCTGGAAGAATCTGATTTGTCTGAGAGATATCAGTGAGATTTACAGTAAAGTGGAGCATGCTGCTCTAAAGTATGCAATAAAAGTAAGAAGTAAACTGTGTATTGTTTTAGAACCACATCCCGTGATGCTAAATTTTATATTCTTTGGATAAGTATCTTCAACATGTAAACCTAGTGCTTCCTCATGGTTTCCCCAGTGTTAGCAAATGCTTTCAATGTTTTTCCAATGACATCTGAAGGCAGGAAAATTTTCCTTTACTAAACCTGTAAATGATAAACTTAAATATGAACTTTCGAAAAAGCATTTTGTATACGAAAGCTCGAATAATAACACCAAAATAATGATAAAGGGAGAGTGTACATTATAAGTACCAAACAATTAATATTTTAATTCATTCTTTAGGCATTTCTTCAGAATTCGCAGTATAATTTAAAGACTTTAGCAGTATAAATATACAAGCAATTTAAAAGTGTTTTAATTCTTAAATGACAATGGTTATATTTCAGGTTTCGAAAGCAATTAAAACTTACAAGTTTACACTTGATGTGTAAATTTTCTACATTATACCAAGCTGCATCAAGCTTAGAACACTTATTTTTTAACTAAGCTAAATTATAGGCTTCTCAGTACATTAATATACCTTTATTTTCATTTCCTTTCTTAAATATTTCCACTATGACACGTTCACAGAACATGTCTGAGTTTACATTGTAGAAACCAGGAAAATTGACAAAATGCATGATAAACTAAAAGAAAAGCTGTTAAACATATTTTTAATTCCTAATTTAAAAACTGTCTTCCATATGGCAATATTTTGGGTATTTTCACTTTAATACTGCGAGAAATTTGAAGGCGGTTTAAGACATAAAATGCTAGTCCCTTATTTTCAAAACTTCTACATAAAAATTGACATTTGACCAACCTGAAAAAACTTAGGGAGGGAACTTATGTTTTAGAATCTTAAGACAAATCCACACTATGTTGCTTTAGCCTATAAATGAAAACCTGAAATGTTCGTATTTACACAAAAATCTGTCTCGCCCTTAAAACAAAACAAATGCTGCAAGGTGTCTGCAAATATTTACGATAATTTTAAAGTTCAACTCGTTACTTAAAGTCTCCAGTGTTTAACCAATTTGGAGAACATTCAATCATCATATATGAACATTATATGCTACCTTGCAAACCTTAAGCATTCACCCCCCTATTTATTGAGCTTCTTTGGTTTGGCAATGCTATTCACAGGATATATAGCCAGTGTGGCGTATATTGTGAGTATGTATCATTCTTCACTTGTTAATAATTAATCACAAAATGGAGATAACAGAATTTGAACTTATGAGTCCTTAGAGTCCTTCAGAAGAATATGTTAAGTGGAAGGAGAAGGTGTCGTTAGTGAGGTGTGGTACAACAATGGTTCCAACGTCCCAAAAATAGAGACGAAAACACTAAATATTTACCACGCTCTGGAGACCTAAAGTATGTAGTATTGAGAATACACGCCAAGTTTCGCGAAAAAATCCGCAAAATTTTCACGTTCAGAAGAACTTGGTGCAACAAAAGATACCATACATCGCGACATTAAGACACTTGGAAAATCATACAGAAGTACCTCATGAACTGTCACCTCAACAGGCTGAACGTGGAGTCAGCTTATACGTAATCCCATGGATAACGTGTCAGGTGAATAGTCATTTGTGATGAAAAACGGACGTATTACCGAAACCTTGATGCCTCAGAACAGTGACGTGATTCCCGTCAACCTGCCATAGTCATCGTTAAAAAATTAGTTCGGTCCCAAAGGAATGTTGTGTGTCTGGTGGAATTTTGCAGGTGTGATTCACTGAGAGTTTGATGCGGATATTTATTCTCAACAACTGGAACGACTACATGAAATTTTGAGATAGAGACGCCCAGCATTAACTGAAACAGAGTTCTATTGCAACATCCAATAGTGCAAGAACAACGATGGAAAAATTCAGGAATTGGAAGGAATCGAACCACAACCAGCTTACAGCCCTGATCTCACAGCATCAAATTAACACCTGTTTCAAACCATGAGCCATTTTCTATGTGGAAGGAATCTTGACATTATTGAAGCAGTGCAAACTGGAGTCACCAAATTGTTCGCATCAAAAAGCAGAGACTGGTACCATCGTGGGATACTACACCTCGAAGAACGCTGCTTCAAGACCATGGAGCCTAATGGCAAATGTTTTTAAAATTAGTTAATTGTTTGTCAGGAGACATTTGAAATAATTATTTTTCTTAAAAGACCGACATTATTTATGATAGAGTATCTATACATTCTTATAACAAGGGTGTTTACAAGATATCTATAAATTGAACGTTTAAGAAGTAATATAGCAGCTGTACTGCTTTATTACTGTACACAAAACGCTACATTTCTCTTACAAGCCTAGAGGTGGAAACCATTTTGCACGTCGGTAGGTGTACCAGTGCAACATCAGTTCTCCTTGTTATTACTGTAGATGTACCACAACCAGATGAGGAGAAAACCAAACTTCCTTAAGCGTGGAACCCCCAACTTGTTGAGACCAACCCAATCCATTCAGTTCTCTCCGAAGTATTTGTCCCGACGTACGTGGCCACCTAAGTGGCGCGGTCGTAGATTCACATTCAAGAGGTGCCGAGTTCAAATGTTTTACAGATGGGTTATATGAGGCGCGTTCAAGTTGTAACACCTCCATTTTTTTCAGGACTGGGACCAGATAGGAACTTCTGTTTTATTTTTTTTTAATTCACTTGGACTTTGTGAATACGTAACTGAGATGGCAGCATTGAACAGTGCAAAGAACTCCAGTAGAAGCGACGAGAGTTAGGACTGTTTCTGATACTTAAAATGGTGACGTTTTCATTGAAAGAACAACGTGTAATCATTCGTTTTCTCAATTTTCGTGGTGTGACACCTATTGAAATTCATCGCCAGTTATGTGAACAGTTGAGTGAGGAATGTGGTGATGGTACCATGGACGTGTCTAATGTGCGTTCCTGGGTGCGACATTTCAATGAAGGCAGAACATCGTGTGACAACAAACCAAGACAGTTGAGTGAGGCATGTGTTGATGGTACCATGTATGTAGCTAATGTGCGTTCCTGGGTGCGACAGTTCAATGAAGGCAGAACATCGTGTGACAACAAACCAAGACAGTTGAGTGAGGCATGTGTTGATGGTACCATGTATGTAGCTAATGTGCGTTCCTGGGTGCGACAGTTCAATGAAGGCAGAACATCGTGTGACAACAAACCAAGACAGTTGAGTGAGGCATGTGTTGATGGTACCATGTATGTAGCTAATGTGCGTTCCTGGGTGCGACAGTTCAATGAAGGCAGAACATCGTGTGACAACAAACCAAGACAGTTGAGTGAGGCATGTGTTGATGGTACCATGTATGTAGCTAATGTGCGTTCCTGGGTGCGACAGTTCAATGAAGGCAGAACATCGTGTGACAACAAACCAAGACTGTTAAGTGAGACATGTGGTGATGGTACCATGTATGTGTCTAATGTGCGTTACTGGGTGCGACATTTCAATGAAGGCAGAACATCGTGTGACAACAAACCAAGACAGTTGAGTGAGGCATGTGGTGATGGTACCATGTATGTGTCTAATATGCGTTCCTGGGTGCGACAGTTCAATGAAGGCAGAACATCGTGTGACAACAAACCAAGACAGTTGAGTGAGGCATGTGGTGATGGTACCATGTATGTGTCTAATATGCGTTCCTGGGTGCGACAGTTCAATAAAGGCAGAACATCGTGTGACAACAAACCAAGACAGTTGAGTGAGGCATGTGGTGATGGTACCATGTATGTGTCTAATATGCGTTCCTGGGTGCGACAGTTCAATGAAGGCAGAACATCGTGTGACAACAAACCAAGACAGTGGAGTGAGACATGTGGTGATGGTACCACGGATGTGTCTAATGAGCGTTCCTGGGTGCGACAGTTCAATGAAGGCAGAATATCGTGTGACAACAAACCAAGACTGTTAAGTGAGACATATGTTGATGGTACCATGTATGTGTCTAATGAGCGTTCCTGGGTGCGACAGTTCAATGAAGGCAGAATATCGTGTGACAGCAAACCAAGACTGTTAAGTGAGACATGTGGTGATGGTACCATGTATGTGTCTAATGAGCGTTCCTGGGTGCGACAGTTCAATGAAGGCAGAATATCGTGTGACAACAAACCAAGACTGTTAAGTGAGACATGTGGTGATGGTACCATGTATGTGTCTAATGAGCGTTCCTCAATGAAGGCAGAATATCGTGTGACAACAAACCAAGACTGTTAAGTGAGACATGTGGTGATGGTACCATGTATGTGTCTAATGAGCGTTCCTGGGTGCGACAGTTCAATGAAGGCAGAATATCGTGTGGCAACAAACCAAGACTGTTAAGTGAGACATGTGGTGATGGTACCATGTATGTGTCTAATGAGCGTTCCTGGGTGCGACAGTTCAATGAAGGCAGAATATCGTGTGACAACAAACCAAGACTGTTAAGTGAGACATGTGGTGATGGTACCATGTATGTGTCTAATGAGCGTTCCTGGGTGCGACAGTTCAATGAAGGCAGAATATCGTGTGACAACAAACCAAGACTGTTAAGTGAGACATGTGGTGATGGTACCATGTATGTGTCTAATGAGCGTTCCTGGGTGCGACAGTTCAATGAAGGCAGAATATCGTGTGACAACAAACCAGGACAGTTGAGTGAGGCATGTGTTGATGGTACCATGTATGTATCTAATGTGCGTTCCTGGGTGCGACAGTTCAATGAAGACAGAACATCGTGTGACAACAGACCAAGACAGTTAAGTGAGACATGTGGTGATGGTAACACGGATGTGTCTAATGAGCGTTCCTGGGTGCGACAGTTCAATGAAGGCAGAACATCGTGTGA